>OY041600.1:5007500-5632500 GCA_955876795.1 Eupithecia tripunctaria
GCTGGAAGAGAAAATAATTCTGAAAAGGTTATTCTTTAAACTAATTCTCGAAAATATTCTCCGCAACTGTGTTTTACGAAGTCTTGCTTCTGTGAAATTTATTATGGAACACAAATATGCGTCGAGATTTCTTTGAAGCGGCGTATATTAAGTTCAAAAAGGAAACCTCCATTACAGTTCTCTTTTGCGAGACTGGATAAAAAAATACCTTGTTTTTACGAAGAACTAACATATTGTAAAGACTACAGAATGCGCACACTGTTTGTTTAAGCTTGCTATTGTAATAAAAGTAAAATTAAAATGCTGATTGCATTGTAATTTTATAGTACTGGTTCGTGGTCAAATTGTCCTCTTTTATTGGGAACGATTTGAGCTTTCTTGAATTTTGATTCGGCCGAATTGAGCACTTAGCATTCCATAAAAGATCAGCTCGCCCACTGGCCAGTTTTAGGGCGGGCGACATGTCACCTAACCCCCTTAATTTTAAGGTTCGCGTTCTAATCTGTCACTACTTGTCAATTCTTTTCTTCAATAGACATGAAATGTATTACTTGCATCCCGCTTCCCAGCTACACACACTTGTAAATGATCATCAATATAAAGTTTATGTTTATATTATGTGAGTGTATATTATTGGAGTATAAACACAACATAAAACCTGGCTTTAAATTTCGTATCGTATCATGACAACGTATTTTAAAATGTTGTTTACTCTCCTATAAAATGGTCAGTTTTAGAATGTCCTTTTAAACTATTACCACACACAATAGCTACGGTTTGGATTTCCTTCAAATGGAGTAAAGTTGCCATTATTGTTTTAATGTTAGCCGTTAGTGGAAGGATTTTCATTTGAGGTTCGTGTGTGGCTAAATTAGACTGTATAAGTACGGTTAATAAATGTTTATTTTCATTTACTGTAAGAGAATTGGATCAATTTACCGTTCCGACCCAAGTAATAAAATCTACTCATAATATTAAAAAGGCGACAATTTGTACAAACTGTGTCGTTGTGAAGATGTTTGGCCGAAGACAATCCGAAACTACTGAATGGAGCTCAAATGTTGCACACAAGACTACAGCAGATTCAAGATGCAGAGGGGTATTTTAATTAATTCGATTCGTTTTCGAAGGAAAAAGTGAGATTCTAATTTGAATTCTAGTCTGACGAAACTTTAGTGCGCTATTTTCAAAAAAGTTTCCGATATCGAAACCGACGGCCTTTCTGACGAATTACAATACCCCTGCTGGATTTGGAATAACACGCTACTTTTAATTCCAAAAGCGAATTCGTTATTGTTTGTACAGATATTTTTTGTATAGATACTGATGAGCTGCTGAAATTATTATCTAGGACAATACTACTTCAAACGACTTTAAATTTGACGACCTCTGTGGCGGCGTGGTGGGCGTAGGTCCGCCTACGACGCAGGAGGTTGCGGGTTCGATTCCCGCCTCGGAACAAATGTGTGTACGATCTGCAGACATATGTTCAGGGCGTTCTGGATGTTTTCTATGTATAAAAAAAAATATCTATTTATGAAGTGTTTTGTATTAAGTATATCAGTTATCTAGTACCCATAACACAAGCTCTGCTTAGCTTGGGGCTAGATAATGCTGTGTGAATAGTCCAGCATTATTATTTATATTCAAATAAAATATGTTTTTTTTCTATTTGCTTATCGTAATATTTCTCCATTTTATTTTACCTGTTAATTATTTGGTTTTATTATTATGTATATGTCTGTGTACTGTATTTTTAATTAATTATAGTTCTAACATATGTATTTAGCGTAGTTAGTGCTTTGGTGTAAACTGTTAGCTAATTACTGTTTTCTAAAATAAATAAATCTAGGTTGGTACGCAGTTAGTTGGTGACATAAGAAGGTACGGAGATGCATCGAGCAAATGTTCCATTAAAAAGTTTAGTAGATATTTGATATATCTGTAGGTATATTTTTGCTGGAATCGCAGTTAAATGTTTTAAACACTTTCATCCGAATTCAAGTTCGCATTTATTGGCACTGGTCCTAAAACCTAACGAGCAGAATCAGCCTCCATCATGAACTTTTATATTTTATGATAAGCAATTCCTTTCAAAGGGCTAAATTTTTGTCAGATAACATAATCTCTATCCCATCATAATAAGGTGTATTTTGCTTCGAATCGTTGTATATAAGTATTGTGGCTGGCATCGCCTTCAGCGCTTTTTCATTTGACAATATTTTTTACTGGAAATTATATTTTTGGCTTCGAGTTATTATTCTGAGAAAATAAACTGGAAGTTAGATAGAAAATTGAGCTCGAAAAAGACGAAAACAACATTTTATTGAATTGAATACTTATCAAGAACAAACTAAGTAGCTTTCTCTCAGCCGAGAACACAAAGAAACCTTTCAAGTTCTTCATTAAATAATTAGGTAACGGTTTTCTTGATCAAATATTAATTTTCATCTTTTTTTAATAAGGTTAGTTAATGGTGTCAGTTGCTAAAACTAAATTAATATGCCGCACTAAGAAGTTATCTTTTCTTTAGTTCGATAACAAGGGGACAGACTCATTTAAGCAAACAAGATAAAATAATGTACAATCCGACTACGTCATATACCGATACTTATTATTTTCACTTTACTTATTCCCCGCTGGACTCGTTAGACCCCCAATATCGTCTGACGACATATACTCTATAACCACTCTGGGGTGTTGAGACAAATCAATCAATACCTCATTTGTTAGACTGAAGAACTTCCGACTTAGACTGAAGACTTAGACTGAAAATAAATTAGAATTAGTATTTACAACGACTGATTATCTCTAAAACTGTCAAAATTGTTCGTAATAAATTGCTATATTGTAAGCTATAGTGTAAGATGATAGACACGAAATCATTGCTATACCAATCTAACATGGTGTATGTACCAACTTTAGCTGTAATTAGAACTTTAGCTACCTATGAATGTACATACTTGCAATAAATGATTTTGACTTTGACTTTGTTGAAATCGAACGAGAAGTTTTATCGCTTAATGGGAACATAAAAATCGGCATACACAAATACAAACTAACATAAGGTACCAACCTCATAACCCTCCTTCGTTGGTAGTCAGGTAATTAATGGTAGTTTAGTTTAGGCGATATCTAAATTGACACCAACACGAACCAACCCAATACTTTCCAATTTACGTCAGTTATGAGCTCGTATATTTCTTTCAGAGAGTTTTTTTATATCATGAAGGTGGCAGTCAAGAGTGCGGTTAACCTGATAGGAAGCGATTACCGCAGCCTATGGACGCCTGCAACATCAGAGACGTAAATGCTTTATACGAGTAATGTCCTGTTGACCTTATACTTTAGTCCATAGGAAAAACCTCGGCAGATTATTCCACAACTTTTTAATGTTTGCGGAAGGAAGTTCCTCTCGAACCTTATGTATGATCCGCGAGCAAACCGGCGAAAGTATAAGAAAAACAGCTCATTTTAGGTAGTAGTTATTCTTTGCTAATACAAAGTACTGAACTCTATTTCTTTCCAACAAAGGAGTATGTAAGTTTTCATTTCGTTACAAAAATTCAAAAATCCCATTCCTTACATGATTATTTTGAATGTAGCATGCTACGACACAAATAACAAAATCTCTCTTGCTTGGCGTCAAAGTTCAGATACAGTTGTGAGCAATTTTTATTGAAGGGAGGATCTAAAATCGACAAGTAATGTAAATTACGGATAGTGGGACGCGCCAACAAAGTGAATTTTAGGTTAAGTATGGGCGGTTTGTTTACTAACATGCTACATTCAAAATGGACACGGTATAGTAATAAATTTTGCTTCTCCGTTAGGATATATTGTTCTGTGATCGCTACTTCTGGCCTACATACTATCTCTCAATAATGTAATATCTCTGGAGACCCGAGCACTGTAGCGAGCGCACAAACACATTCTTCATAGCATTTTGCCCTAAAACAAAGGGGATCGTTTCAAAATAGGTTAAATTCCATGCTTTGTTCTTGTCTTGTTGCGATTCGTATATCCTGTTTTTAGTTCGCTTTACAATCAATGAAAAAACAAATGAAAAGTTGATCGTTAGGGAATTCAGCTATGTCAGACACGTATCGTTGTAACTCTTAAAACAATTTACTATATCGCCTATATTCGATTTTTGAAGTGAAGCGGCGCTGTGCACTTTTTTTGGCATGGGTAATAAATGGTAAACTTGCGTCAGGGTCACGTGAGGCTGATCTAACATGTTAGATCAGCATGACGTGACCGTGGTGACGTAACACGCTTGCTGTAATTTTAAATTGGTACTACATTGTGAGCTATTATAGCAGCCTACTTTGATGAGCTTTCAAAGTTCAAAGGTTACAGCTACCTGTGAATAGTTCACTAAGTTGAAAGAAGATGTCGTTCCGGGAGCAACACAGAACCCTCAGAGTCATTTGAGATAACCTTACATATTAGTAGAGAAGTGTCGCCCCAGGCTTACAGATGGCGCACATCGGAAGAGTGTGCGTGAAGTTTTCACTTCTTCCAGCACTCCCGGAGTACAACCAGTTGTTTTTTTAATTTCCTGCACAAAAGATAAACAAACCCGTAGTACTTAACCTCTAATGTCTTCTAAATTAACTTTCTTGTTAATGATTTTTAAACATAATGGAAATTACTTGCTTATTTGAGATCCTTTATTTAATAAATGTTGTTAAAATTATATCTCTATCTCCAAGCATGACGAGAGAATACGAGAAACGAGAGATCGGCCAAAGCTTTGTAATGCAGCAAGATAAATAGATACTTAGATATAAAATACTTTTATTGCACACTTAAAACGTGACAATTGGCAGTCTTATCGCTCAAGAGCGATCAATGTCAGACAACCTGGTATGGATAGGATCGTCCGATATACATGGGGTAAGATCTGTGTGCATCTAATATGGTACCTAAAAAAATGACATACTTCAACAAAATACAGCGCAGAAAAAGAAGCCTGTAAATCTGTCGCCGTGGCACTAAGTCTTTTCACCGCTTTTTCGCCCACACGTTTTGCAAAGGCATGTAAAATGTACCTATCTACATAAGCGTTTGAACCACCCCGAAACACGTCCTGTATTCTGCTAGATAATGCAGGTGTTCCTGGCGGTGCTGCCAACTTGAAGACTGATTGCCTGCGCGTTGAAGGTGGAACATGTATATTTTTGCAAACGTTATTCGTTTTACAACTTTAAGGAATAACATTAACATATAAATTCAAACAGAACAGTTTGAAAACGTCTCCTAGTTTTAGAACTGATACGTATGTGAGCATTCGATCAGAGGAAAACTGTGTCCAAACTGTCATAGGTAATGTTTTGCTGGTTTGGCACATGTTTGGCACATATAAATCGACTACCAACTGCCTGTGGCTGCGAACGTTTTTTTTTTCTCCCAACGATCCGTTCAGTAGTTTTGGCATGAAGTGGTACAATTATAATATGAACTTACATAAATCTAGTTATAGGTTATGCTGATCGAGTAGGTTTTGTTATGTGCTGTTATGAGGCTTCCGTCAATTTCATTTTAATATTTTTCATCCGGAGGCGCGCTTGAAATGAACGAAAAAATCTATTGCTCAAATTCATGTTCACTTTATTATTAATCACAATAATAACATTACATATAGCTTTATCTAATGCTTTATTAATCGTACGCTACTGACAGAGAACATAAATTTAATAAAATTCGTTCAAATACAGTCAAAATAAAGTATCTACATGGAAAAGTTAAAAAAAAAACTTAAACTAAGTCCGAAATTCAAGATAAACTAACAAAGTTATCATGACAAAGTACCTACAGTGATGTGCACTGTTGTTACGTACGCTGCTTGTTAATCTGCTCAACGATCCACAACGCACGCCTCTTACCGCAACACGATTCCATAGCCAGCAAATTTTCCCAATTTTCCTATAATCTCTGAACTCGAAACAATTTATACACTAGCCACTATGCATGGTTTAATAAAATAAATATCACCGCCCGCGGGAGTAAAAGACCTTTTTCTTTAATTCTTAATTGTCCAATATAATACAATAATTAAAATGTTATAAAGGAAAAGTAATGGCATAAGCGAGTCTAACCCTAAAAATATCACAATCGCTCAGCACAACACACAACCCTCTCGCGCACATACACAAACATACCAGCACTTAAATAGCCTGTAGATATTGACCTAACACTTAAATAACTAGTTATTAATTAATATCTCTATCTAGTACTTAATCACTCTTTTATTTTCCAGTATTAATTTTTGCACCTTTTTTTAACATGTACTTTTTATATTAACTTTGTGTCAGGAGGCGGGCGAAGAGACTACGCCGCAGTTTTTAACTTTTGTGGTCTCTTCGTTTACATGTAATCTATTATAACCGTTTAATTGTCCAAATAAATGATTTTTGTAAAAAAAACCCTAAAAAGAGTTCTTTGACTGTTTAGTTTAGAGGTAAGCTCGTGATTTATGTTGCCGAAAATTACGAGAATAAGAGTCAACGTATATATTCCATCAAATAATAAATTTACATTATTCACTGTCCAGCCGCGTCACACCAACCGAGTGCGAGTGATAACCTTATGGTACGCCCAATTTGAGCTTGTAGGTATGGTATGTCATGGGCACTGTATGTGTTAATGTCTAAACAAGATAACGTGACATAAAAATAAGTTAATTCACCTGCCGATCTGCACACAAAGCCAAAACGCGTCTCTCTACACCTTCCGACAATCTCTGATTAATGTTTTCTATACTAATATTATAAAAAATAAAGATTTGATTGTTTGTCTGTTAGTATTGAATAGGCTCCAAAACTATTGGACCGTTTTAAAAAAAAATTTCACCAATAAATAGCTTAGTTTTCAGGGAGTAACATAGGCCCTCAGACCAACAAAAATATTTTTTAATTATTTTTTGTTGGTCTGAGCATAGGCTATATTTTATCCCGGAATTCCCACGGGAACGGGAACTACGCGGGTGAAACTGCGAGGCACTGCTAGTCACCTAAATATTTATTAGTAGCAGAAATAAAATCATTGCATTCCTTTACCTTCATAACCTACTTGTAGATACAGAACTAACAATCCTCAACAGCCTGTATTGGTCCACTGCTGGACGCAGGCCTCCCCCTGATAAGCGCCTTGTTGGCGTTTATCTATTGGGGGTTATTGCTCATAGTCCTCACGCTAAGCATGCGTTTTGGGATCGTAGTTCGGTGGTAGAATAATTCTGCAGGGGGCGCTGCTGCCCGCCCCCGGTGGATATTCCTTAGTCTTACGACACCCACGGGAAGAGATGGGGTGGTGCAAGTTCTAAGGTGGTGCAAATTCTAAGCGAGCAATTTCAATTTGATTTTCTTTTTATTCAATTTCAATTTCAATTTCCACACAGAAACATTTAAGAGAGAAGAACGTGTAGGTGCCCAGGGGTAACGCAATTACTGGGTCTTGTGGCACCTCGGGGGTCGTGTGACACCTCTACGCGTGCCGCCTACATAATGGTTAGTTACGGTCGCAATTACCCCTTAAAAGAGGTTTAAAGGTTTATTTTATAGTTATAAGGCTATAAACGGACTCCTGACCTGCAGTGTCTAGCCTATAATCCTTAATTGGATAGGTTTCTTGTAAGATTTGTGCACAATGCGCATTTACAGCAGATATAGTTATTATCTTAGTTTTGTATTCCTTTGATTATTAATTTTGTTATACTTGTTATAATAATTTAAAACGGCAAATAAATAAATATAATACCTACGAGTATGTAGTATTTTTCTCCAGAAAATATAAGTAGATAGTAATCGCAGCATAATCTCAAAAATCTAATAAAAAAGGCCCAGAAAGTAAGCATGACTGCAGGCCAATCAAAAAAAAATCGCTGGGCTGAACAGTGTCGACCAATCGACAATACAAATCCGGCGTCAACTTCCCTGAATTGTTTTCAGGTTTTGGTTACGGTGCGGATTTACAATTGACTTTGTTAAATGATTTGTTTTGACTAAGTAGTTTTTATCACTCATACTCGGAAATTAGGACTGAAGCTGCCTCTTAGGCGGGATGAAAGTAATACTTTTCGTCCCTAGAGATGAAAAGTAAATGAAAGGCTTAAACTTAAAACAGTTAAATTGAAATAATTCGAAAAGCATTTTGTTATTATATTAATTAATAGATTGTTTACGCTTCCAACTGGTATTGATTAATAATTGGAGGTACCTGTAGATTGTTTAAGCTTACGACTAGTATGGTTATGTATCAGTTGTGCTACCTGTAGATTGTTTACACTTCTGGCTGGTATTGATATGGATCAGTTGAGCTACCTGTAGATTGTTTACGCTTCCGACTGGTATCTTATTTTAGTTTATTTTATTATTATCATTTATTACTTAGCCATTTATTCCTATTATGTTTTTACTTTTCTTGTACCTATTCGTGATGAAAAGCACAGCGGGTGAAAGTAACTTATTTAGTAGGTACCTCGAAATATTAGGTCCTTACATATGAAATTGGCGTTTTTCGTACTGGCCACTTTAATCACAAATTTCTCCTCTTTGGTAAGGAATTCCAAATTCAAATTTGTACAGCTATAGACTCATGTATTTGTGCTTCGATGATCGTCATTCATTTGTTTTTTTTCTTCTGTTTTTTTCTGTTTGCGTCACTCATTTTACAAAATGGAAAACTTAAAATATCGCATTATTTACGAGTACGAGTTCCGCCGTGGCACTAGTGCTGCGGAAACAACTCGAAGGGTGAATGATGTGTATGGCGGTCGTGTTGCAAAAGAAAACACAGTTCGTTTTTGGTTCCAACGTTTTCGTTCTGGATATTTCGACCTGCAGAACAAGCCCCGTGGACGGCCTGAGACTTAAGTTGATAATGAAGAGTTGAAGGCTATTGTGGAAGCGGATCCATCGCAAACCACGTCCGAGTTAGCTGCAGGCTGCGATGTTAGTGATAAAACTGTTTTAATTCACTTGAAGCAAATTGGGAAGATTAAAAAGCTTGAAAGGTGGGTACCTCACGAATTGACTGAAGCAAACCGGCAAACGCGCGTCGACTGCTGCGTTACATTACTAAACCGGCACAATAATGAAGGTATTTTAAACCGAATCATTACCTGTGATGAAAAATGGGTTCTTTACGATAATCGGAAGCGCTCAGCGCAATGGTTGGATCCTGGCCAGCCAGCCAAATCCTGCCCCAAGCGAAAATTAACCCCAAAAAAGTTACTTGTAAGCGTTTGGTGGACTAGTGCCGGTATTGTTCATTACAGTTTTCTCAAATCTGGCCAGACTATTACGGCTGATGTCTATTGTCAGCAATTGCAAACCATGATGGAAAAGCTAGCGGCTAAACAACCTAGGCTGGTCAATCGCTCCACGCCACTGCTGCTTCACGACAACGCTAGACCACACACTGCGCAACAGACGGCTACTAAATTAGAAGAGCTTCAATTGGAAAGTCTAAGACATCCTCCGTACTCCCCGGACCTTGCTCCAACAGATTACCATTTTTTTCGAAATTTGGATAACTTCTTGCAAGGGAAAAAATTCAACTCCGATGGGGCAGTCCAAATCGCCTTCAAAGATTTTATTGATTCCCGTCCGACTGGTTTTTTTAGTAAAGGGATCAATGAACTACCTATAAGATGGCAAAAGTGCATAGAAAATAATGGTTCATACTTTGATTAATTAAATATATTATATTAAAAAATATTCGACTTTTTGTTCCTCCCATACAAAACGCCAATTTCATATGTAAGGACCTAATATTAGCGCCCTCGCTACGCTCAGACGCCAAATCCCGTCTCGGGACTAAATAAGTAACTTTCCACCCTTGCTTGGGTGAAAATTTACTATTAAAGCCATACTACGCTACTGTATAAATAATTATGTTTCTATGTCGACCAGATTCAAGTATCTACCTAAACTAATTACAAAGCGCTTAGTGGGAAAAGGCGAATTACCTGCCGTTTAGTTTAAAAATTCATCAAAGCGGAGAACGGAAAATCCTTTAATTTTCTCGTGCCTTTCCCCGGCCCACGGGATTATCCCACACGCGCGATATATAAATGAAAGCAGTTTCTAGGCACCATTTAATCTCGGCTTAGCTTAACTATCTGTCAAAGTTGTTCAAGTAGATACCTAAGCAAACACACAGATATGAAAATTATATTGAATGCAGTTTTTTTAATGCAGTGCCTAATTTGATAGTCAGGCCTACCATATTTCAAGAGGTATTTTCACAAGAAAATCTTTCATGTTGTCTTTCGTGCCGCTTGAGGTTTGAATAATTAAAAACATCGATTTCGTTTTTAAGAGTAGGTACGGGCACAGGCAATAATATGAGGGCGATGGTAAGTTTCGGAATTGAAAATATATCGAAATGGAATAAAGCTTTCGAGTAGGTCTTGAAATCTCGTGAATTTGAATTTCTAAGCGCAATCGACTACCCGCCTGCATCGAGCAGGTTTACGGAAAAAGGTTTAAAAAAAGGCTTAGGTATAAATTGTTTTATATTTTCTTTTATCTCAACGACAGGAAGAGCGAGCGTTTTTTGCCAGAAAAACATCATTCATTGTGTTGCAGAAAGGAAAATGTGAAAGGAAAACTTCACGGTCTGTTGTTGAAAAAAACAAGAACATAATCACGTGCTAGTACTTACCGTAACGAAATTTCGAGGGCATGACAAGTGAAATCTGCCTATTTGTTTCGGAACCCGCCTTGTTTGTGAAAATGAGGACATAAATTAGGCTCAGTAGGGAATAAGTAGGTTTGACAGGGCAACACTGCTTTGCTGCTCTGGCAGTTATATGCAGGCACATTATCTTGTGGAAATTACCTGCTGATACCTACGTAGGTATCATACATCCATATAGACAGTTCTGCGGATGTTTGAAAGACCGAGACATCTGGCTTTTCCAGGTAAAAAAGGGTGAACCTATCCTACCTTTTTTCAAATAAAATAAATTATATCCCAAATAATAATCTACAAACGCACATCATGAGAAATGGTTAATCTTACCTCGATTCACTGTAGTTACTTTATTTTTACGTCTATTTAATTTTTCTCTCACGAATAACAGAAATCAAATCGACAAATGAAATAAAGGCCCAAAAGAGATCGAGGCCAATATATCACGGGCAAATATGAAATACTGTCACCCGTATCCCGGTAACGCTCCAAAAACGGGACAATCCTTGAAACATGGACCTTTTATCAGCGAAATTCCGCGCTAAACAATTCTATATGATTGATAGCTTCCGTGAAAGTTTTATTGAAACGAGATAGGATGGGATGCTGAGTGGTAAGACCTTGTTGGGGCAGATTTATGGACAGGACGTTTTATTTTCCACTGATAAAATTATTTAACCCTTTCATTGCCAACGTCGTGCATGTAGGTCTTGGAGTCCTACTAGTTGCGGGCCACCCTACACCACGTCGCAAAGGCTTCAATTGGCATCAATTGCGTTATACTAACACTTTCATTGCCAACGACGCTAATTGATTATGATAACAACGTAGCACATGTCCTTGCACGATTCCTCCCGCTCCATGTATTAAACGCGCTTAGGTAAAAATCGTCAAAATTAAAAACGATTGGTACAATATAATACCTACACTAGAATAGGACGGTATCAGTAAAATTAAATTAAATCTAAACGTAACTCCGAAACTTAAATTCAATACCTACTAGTATTAGAATAGATTTATTATTTACTCAACTAATAATACCTAAGTACGTACATACATTTAGTTTTAATACGGTACGAAAACTACGTGTTCTGTAGAAAGTTTTATCTGTTTTTGGACTAAGTATTACATTACTGAACAATGGCTGATCCAAAGGTTTGGACTGTAGAAACTTTTAGAAATTAAAACTTGAACGATATCATTTTCAATAAACATTAACCTTTAGCATTTTCTAAAGGTTTTTGAAGATATCGCATAGTAACCTGAAGTAACAGTTTTCTTTCCAGACTTAATCTTTTGACCTTATAAAACAATAGGTGAATATAAATATAGCTAAAAATGAGTTATATTTATGAGTGTAATAACTGAAGCCTCATGAATCATTCATCATTTTCTCAGACAATTGCACCTTCTAAGAATTTCGCTCGCAATTGATTCAGAGGATTTTCATAACTCCTTTGAAGGTCGAATTTAATATTCGGTATTCCTAATACAGTACAGTACCCTATATAATATAATGTACCTAGTTAGCTCAACTGTTTCAAGTGTATTTCCTACTACTTTTTGATTAATTCTGATATACATATTGTCATTTGGTAACACTTTTAACATTTGGTTGGAACATGGTGTATTTTAGTAAACTGTCATTTCTGATATCAGCTGTCATTTTTGACATCAATCGCCATTTATATTTGGCATTCACTGTATTAGAATTAGAATTAGATAGACTGATAGACATTCAGGGATTTACACATCTGGAGAATTAGACATTCTCTGAATGGAGATTAAGGGAGTTAGACCACACCACAACAGACCGAAACCCTTTTAATTTGTTTCTATTCTTCACTGCATTATTTTGGTTTTACTTTTTGCACTTCAGGCAGCTGACCCCGTACTATACTCATTTATTCGTTTATGGAAGGTTTCATGTGATTCATTATTATGATTAATAAAAATTATATATATATCGTTTAAGGTTTTCCGCAGTGTCGATTTGGGACCAAATCAACCGGAAAATTACCTGAAATAACTACCGATCAAAAACACAGCCCTAGTTAAAGCACTAACAGGTATCTGTGCAATGTGTAGAGGTATGTGTTTTTCTACAGACAGACTGTTCACAAAAAGTTCTTCTGACTCAGCGGACTAAAAAAACACAAACAAAAACACGAGCAGCAATTGGAAAAACCACGTCCTCGTACCTCGTCCAGTTATTTACTCTGTAGGTACGTGTTATTGTCACTATTGAAATATTTACTCGGGACTTTACAGAGCATTGTGTTTTTGTATGAAAACTTGCTATTCGACACGCGGCATACATTGTTTAAAAGGTTATTGTTAGTTTAGGTATTGTATAACAAGTTGGAATGGGAAATTTACTAACTAACCCATTTATGGGCAGAATATTTTTGTGGTGCTTTTATTCGGTTATTTTTGCGATATTTTTCCTAAAATAGTTGATCTTCTATCGAGTGGATTATCTTATTTGAAAATCAAATTGGTGACGTGTAGGTTTAAATAAGTAATTAAGTAAATCATATATTTGTCACATAAAACACACACATACAATAAGTTAGGTAATTAAAAAGAGGCAGAATTTTAAAATAACGTATGTATACAAATTCTATAAAAAACATAAATTTGAGGCACCTCTCATACTAACTCTAGCCGCAAAATAAATAATGCTGGATTATTCACACAGAATCATCTGAGCATATAGTAAGCAGAGCATGTGTTATGGGTAGAGATGGGTTTATGCCGGGCATTTACAGGGCGGATTGAGTAAATGCCTGATAAACGTTTTTTTATGCCTTATAAATGGCCGATGACAGGGCAGAAACTACGCTTCTAGTCTTTAAACATTTTGAATTTTTTTCAAGAATTTTCTTCAATTTAAAGTATAATAAGGTTTACTTCGTGATGTCTGAGAGTCAACATTATATTATTATTAAGTAAGTATGAATAAGTGGTACCTTGAAGAAATAAAAACCATGTACCTACTTAACGTCTTAAGAATAAAACATTAATACGTAAGTACGTACGTAACGTAGCTTGTAATACTTTAAATTGAAAAAAATTCAAAATGTTTAAAAACTGCAAGCGTAGTTTCTGCCCTGTCATTTATTCAAACCGCCCTGTAAATGCCCGGCATAAACCCATCTCTAGTTATGGTTAATTTGGAACTAGACTGGATTACTGATATCTATACTAATATTATAATGAGGAAAGATTTGATTGTTTGTTTGTATTGAATAGGCTCCGAAACTACGGGACTGATTTTAAAAATTCTTGCAGCTAAAGCTTACTTTTCACTTAAGTTATATTTTATCCCGCAACTTTAACGATAATCCATACATAACATAACATAAGATATGATTCCGTCCGCAAACAATTGACTCGCGCGAGCTCAAGTAAAAACAGCCTATATTAGTCCACTGCTGGACATACATAGGCCTCCCCTAATGAGCGCCATAGCGCCCTGTCTTCAGCTTGACGCATCCAGCATCTGCCCGCAATCTTTCGCAGATCGTCATCCCACCTGGCCGGAGGGCGCCCTACGCTTTTCTGCATCAGACGTTAAACCATTGAGCAGCATCGACCACTTCTTACTTTTTGTTGTTCATTTCAAGTGAGTTCCAAACAAGTTTTTATTCAAAAAGCGATTCAAGTTATTCACAAAGAGATTGAAAATTTATTTACTTAGCTTACATTAAAAATCATCTACCTTATCATAATTGTTGTCCTCAAAGTGATATTAATAAGTAATTTGCTGTTATATTTAAAACCAGCTAATCATACAAAGTAGTGCCTTGCAGCATTATTTTAATAGTGGCCGTTAATAGCCCTGTTTTACGACACAATAGGAGCAGCGACCGCAGCTTGAATATTGTCTAGGTTTTAATGGAGTGTTTATGAGGCGAACCGAGCACTAATGCTAACTGGAACTGTTATAGGCACGGATAATGAACCCTTCATGAACGAATACGAATTTCTGAGGGACGTTTTTGAAAGATAAATCGAACTATTAAAAGAATAAAGAATAACTTACTGGACAAAACTGTATTGGTTTTGTCCCCGCCGATATCTTGTCGTATCTGTGTAAGACGTTGAATTGCACATTATATGTAGGTATACGAGTATATGATTTATTTTTATTATTCTCTGTATTATGTTTCTACAGACGTATACCAATAAGCAGCAACATTTTTACTTCTTTTAATGAAATCTTGGAGGATGCCGGGAGAGAACCCTTGCGTCTACATACGAGTGAAAACTTGAGCAAGGAGTCCAATCGTATCGGTCCACAAAGGTTTTCGCTACTAAGTACCAACTATCGTTGGAATAATACTTTTTCATTTATAACCTTAGATAAGTTTTGTCAGTACTTGTAACCTTTCCTGGAATAAATTGTTATTATTATTATTATTATTTCGATCTTATGCAGAACTTTACGTATCTGGACATTGTGAAACAGACCCTATAAATTGAAGTTGATTATCTTTAAGATGAACACTAATCTATAATTAATTAATCAAAAGGTTCAACTAACGCTATAGACCTAAGTAAAATCTAATACCACATAAATTTTGAATATCCGAAGTGTATAGACGCGATCAAAAACGTTTCTAAAATATTTCTAGGGGAGTAGATAATTATCAGAGGTGAAATAATAAATTCTTAGGAGCGAAGTATGCATGCATGATAAAGATCAAATTGAGTTTTGTCAACAATTTTGAACGTCGACGCAGGTGGTTGCGGGTTCGATTCTCGCCTCGTTCAGGGATTTCTGGATGTTTTCTATGTGTACCGAAAAATATCTATCTATGTAGTGTATTGTATTAAGTATATTCGTTATTCAGTACCCATAACACAAGCTTAGCTTGGGGCTAGATAATGTTGTGTGAATGGTCTCTTTAATTCTTTATTGCACACTCACAACTCAAGTCAATAAAAGTTATGCACAAAAAAACACAAAGGTACAAATAACTTACAAAGGCTAGCCTAAACCTAAAATAGATTTCTAACAGCAAATCTAGGAATATAGGTACAAATTATTCATGTAACTAGTGTGGATAGATAAGTGAACAAACATGACAGAAAGAAAATTATACAGATAGTAATATTTTAAACATACAAAACTTGAACTATAATAATTAATTTTGTTTTAAAAAACTATAAATCGACTTCAATTTATACAGTTTTTTTCACGAATTTGGATTCCATTGCCAGAACTGAATAAAATTAAAATAGGACCACACGGGAAGCACCAGCTTTCATATAAAAAAAGAATCATGCAAATCGGTCCACCCAGTCAAAAGTTCTAAAAAAAAACAATACAGACGAATTGAGAAAATCCTTTTTTTGAAGTCGGTTAATACGAAAAGAAAATACTAAAAATATACATTGTCCGGCATTATTTATTCATTTATTTATAACATAACTTGTGAGCTTATAAGGTAATGAAATCGTAATACCCATTATGTAACAGGGTGGTTACTTAGTAGGTTTTTCCATTTCTATAACATACCACGATAACAAACTACTTTTGGAATTCGATAGCTTTCCCTAAATGATTTTTCTCCTCACCCTCACGCCTTTTCCTATTAAATTCCATTACGGCTGTTTGTTGTAAGCAAACTAGCCCTATTGTTCCATACATCCATCAGCCTTTCAAATACACACACGGTGTGGTCACGTACACTAGATATAATATCCATGTGTCGACATTGCCTCGTACAGGGCCCCAACTTTGGGGCACGATCAAAATTTAAGCGAACTTCAGTCAGTAACCGATATTTTATCTTCGGTAGTTTGTTACTAAACAAAACAAAATATTAGATAGATGGATAAATTCCTAATTTGCAACTTCAGACACTTACCTTAAAATATTTACATCTTAAATATTTATATACCATTTTACTTATAAACCAACAATTATATCATTAAAATATAGGTAAAATGTCAATGTAACATAACATTCAGTGTTTGTCTATACAAAGATTATAGAAAGTAAAATTTTGATTGTTTGTATTGAATAGGCTCCAACTCCTGGACCGATCTAAAACATTATTTCATGATTTAAAAGCTTACAATTCATGGAGTGACATAGGCTATATTTTATCCCACGGGAACAGAAACTACACGGGTGAAACCACGAGACGCTGCTAGTACATAATATTTCTTTAGAAAACAAGCGTATCATACTTTTGTGCTGAACGTAAATCACTTCGATTGTCTTTTGTTTTATAAGAGTAACTGGAATGGAAGGCACTTGTTTATTTCTTAACTTGCAAAACCTTTGTACAGAGCGTAAATCACTCAGACTGTTTATTGTTATTAGGGGCAACGTGAAATGGAAAGCGAATTTGTACTGCCAAAGCACCAGGGGCGCGTAAGTTTCTTGGACATAGGAACTCACCACACTGAGATTGCAATGAGAAGTGTGCGATTGACAGTACTAAGCCTGCCCTACAAACAATTTCTGCTTAAAATGTGATTTACTTTGTTCCGAACGAAGTGGGTCGAATGCGGAATAACTCGTTCCGAATATATCAAAATCAGTCCCCAGAGTAGAGGCTTTGATATGGGAATAATTGTCATGTTGCCGGCGAGTCAATTCCGGCCGAGGAATGCCTGTTATTATGCCCATCGTCCATTCGCACGACATACCTCCATTAATATGACGGCCGTGAAGTGGAAGTTTATATTAAGTTCTTCAAAACAGGGCGGTAGGGGAATTGAAGATTTTGGTTCTAACATCATCGGTCACCATTTTTTTTTTCAAAATCTTCGCACAATATAAGCTTTGTATGTATGTATGTATAGACAACACTTAAAAAAATAAAAAAAGTTTTAGAAAATATATTCCCTAAAGCGTCAGGTTTGTGTAACTTTATTTTTTCTTTATATGTGAATATCTCAGAAAACTGACGCATTAGGACATGTTGTTTGACATGTTGACATGACATTTTGTAGGACAAAATAATGTTATAAATTATTTTTATTTGTTTTAGTGTCTAAGCCAATTAATAATTCCAAATCAATTTTTTTTTACGTTTAAAATTTGTATGTTTTTCTCATCGAGTATAACAACAAATTTATAACTTGTTGCTATACTCGATGAGCGTGATATTTGCCTGTAGTTTTGCAGATACATAATGAGAGATACACGCATGGGCCGTATGTCAAAATGTACGTCTGTTATAGGGCTTCAAAAAGTTATTTAGTTTTCTTTAATCGGTCAGTAACTTTTTGCGTTTTTCCCGCTGACTCGGATTGAGATTTTTTTAATATGAAACTTTTTTTGTATGCGCTGTTCGAGAAACGAAAAATAGCTCTTTGACCCATCTTAGGAGCCAGGCGGACAAAAACTGTATAGGCGGTAGGGGATCCCGTACGCGCGAGGTCAATCTGTGCTCAATATTTTTTATTGTGTTCATTATTTCTAAACTAGCTGCGCCCGCGGCTTCGCACGCGTTGTTCCTATGGAAACATTTAAAGTGGATTTTTATCCCACGGGAACTGATTTATGGCAAAAAAGTAACCTATTTTTGATTCCAGGATTAGAATTACCAAAATTTCAGCCAGATCCGATCAGTAGTTTTGGCGTGAAGAGGTAACAAGCATCCATACATCCATCCATACAAACTTTCGCATTTATAATAATTATTAGTGTGAAGTGTAATGTGATTTCAATGCCTTTGATAGTTGCGCGAAGTATGAGATCTGTAGATTTTTTATTTTGAATACGACGACGCGAAATTGAGAAAAATTTTATCACAATGGAGGCAGCAGCACCACTAATACCAAACACAGGGTATTGAGGAGGCTGATTTCACATTGTCATCGAATGCGTAAAATATTTGAAATGCTTCAACTTCAATAATCTACGCAATGTATGACGAATTGACGATGCGATGTTAATTTTGTCTATACTTTCTGATCGCCCTCCGTGACCACGGTCGCTGTAACGCGGTAGAAATAAAGAGAATTAAAACAAAAAAGGTATGCGATCAATAGGTACCCGAGAAATAATAATCAACTATATTCTACCCAAGACAAAAATGTACTGAAATCTTAAAAACCACTTTATCTTCCAATAAACACGTTTATCATACATTAATTTCAAGAACATAAAAATAACTTGAACTTCTCGCTACGAAAACATCTAAATTTTCCGGTCTATTTTCCTCATGAATTACACGAACTACGAATTATCATAAAAATACAATGTCAACGTCAAATGATGTGATATGATATTGAATTAATAATGCCACGTCAACGCTGTCCTAATATTATAATAGTGTCACTTTTCATTCTATCGATACCTACGTTTATTCACGGGCTCAACGAGTGATCCTTTGGTAAAAGAGTAAGATGGCTAGGTAGATGTATGTTTAAAAACTGATATAATTGGCAGATTGTTAGTAAGGTATATTGAAAAAGATAATTAATATCAGATAATAATAATAAATTAAAACTAGCAATTGAGCTAATTGCAGACTGTTGCAGCGTCAGACAGATACTCATTAGCTCTCGGGTCTTGCGTTGCTTCGACCAGACGCTCAGAGATAGTTAATCACACTAATATTATAAATGCGAAAGTATGTATGGATGGATGGATGGATGTTTGTTACGCCAAAACTACTGAACGGATCCGGCTGAAATTGTGCACACAGGTAATTCTAATCCCGTAATCAATCATAGGCTACTTTTATCCCATAAATCAGTTCCCCTGGGATAAAAATCACCTTTCAACGTTTCCATAGGAACAACGCGTGCGAAGCCGCGGGGCGCAGCTAGTTTCAATATGTAGGAGAGACGTTATGTACCTTCATAAAAAGTTTGTATTCTTTTGTTATCTCTAATGGTTGCCCTAAATTAATAACTGTAATTATGGAAGAACTTGTTTACTTCACCTTAGCGAAGATGACTCGTAAATATATCGCCTTTCTACATCCGTTTCTCATATAGTAAAGTGAAAGTTTATTTTTCCATTGCTTTCGTAACTAGTTAGGACATGTTTTATTTAGTAGCAGAATATATTGAACGATGTTTTTGTAAACAAAGTCGAGCTCGAAAACAGTTTTGTGCGCGATTGTAGTTAACGCCCATTATGAAGATTTGTGTCCATTCCTTAGCTTTATCTGATAAACTTTGCTTCTTTTCTTGAGAAGAGAAATCGATTTTTACTATGTCCTATTTTCGCATTTTGTAGTACTTAACCTTACTTTTATATTTGATAATGTTATCATTTGGCAGAAGAAACTTTTCTTTCACATTTTAATTTAAAAATTGCTCATCAATTATCAGCTCATACTTATATTTTTATGGAAAGCTCACAAGATTCAGTTTCGTTTTATAAACCAGGTTATTCCCGCAATAGGGTATATGGATGGTTTTTTTATCGATTATTTAGGTTTATACATATACGAAAAAAATATTATTATTGAGGTAAAAAATAAAAATGAAAACTACACTCAGTTTCTGGTGATAAAACGCTGCCATGTTAGCCCTTGCATTTTGTGACGTCAGGTATTTTTTTATTTTGTCGATTTAACAAAAAATGATGAAGATGTTAAAGTTAAAGTTTCGCGTGACGTCACAGCTAAGTATTAAGTGCGACACAATTTTTACTGAATTGTGACGTTACTAGGCCCACTCCCAAAGTTTGAAGCGCTATTATTTTTGTAATTTATTGTTTGAGAAAAGAAAAAAAAAATATGTGTCAGGCCTATACATATTGTTGACAAGAGTTTTACAAATACGGAATGAAGTATTTAAGAGACAAAGTTTCTTTTGACGGATAAAGATGACTTACTTCATTCTGTATTAGAAATAATGATGTTGGAAAAGGATCTATTTAGAGACTTTTCTGAATTTGGTGGTTTCTGAAACCGTTGCAAAGCCCTATCCTGGGCCTGATCTAAGAAATAACCAAGCTCTTAGGGTGAGTATATTTGACGTTAGTAACGAGAAATGATCGTGACGTCCACCACCGCCGCAAGGTTGCTTGTCTCTCGATCTTTTATAGGATACATTTTGGAGAATGCTCACTTGAACTACATGATCTGATCCCACCATCCCCCTTCCACTCCAGGACAAGCAGACGCACAGCGCAATACCATCCATACTTGGTGGACGTACCCTCCACTCGCACTAAGCGGTTTTCCTCCACCTTTATTATTCGCACCGCAAATGAATGGAACTCGCTCCCTGCCTCTGTTTTTCCGGCCAATTACAACCTGGGTCTCTTCAAGACAAGGGTGAATAGGTATCTTCTAGACCTTCGTGATACACCGTCGGCCGCATCTTCACTTTCCATCAGGTCAGATCGCGGTCAAACAAAGGATATTTACCTTAAAAAAAAAAAAAAAAAACGTCCTTTTTCCATACAATTTTCTACAGCGTGAGAACAGGGAACTTCGAAAAGGAGACGTTACTATCGTGTCTCGTTACTAACGTCAAACAGACTCACACTTCTGTTTAACGGGTAGAAAGGTTTTTTCACCACTGTGAGGTTATTTAGAATCCAAATGGCCAAATGTTTCCATAAATGTTTCGGCCACAACCAGCTACCGTGGTTGAATAATGTCATGAAAATGTATGGTTGCCCATCAGGCCAGTCGCCGGTATCTCAGAGAGTTATTGTCTCCAATGACACTACCAAAAGTACGTACCTACTACAAGTACGGATTGATGTCTTGAAAGGGGTTTCCACATCACTGCCAAAAATACAAATACATCTTACTCTTATGGGGACTACTCCTCGGGATAAATGTTTATACGATCTGCAAATATTTGTAAAGGGCGTTCTGGTCGTTTACAAATATTTATCATCATCAGCCTATACTAGTCCACTGCTGGACATAGGCCTCCCCTAATGAGCATAGCGCCCTGTCATCAGCTTGACGCATCCAGCATCTGCCTATAATGAAAACTATCTATTTATGTAATGTATTCTAATATTTATATCAGTTATCTGTCTAGTAATTACTCAAAACACGATGTGAGTTGTCCAGTTATATATCAAGTTTTGAAAACCATATGGAGCCTAGAAAAAAAGAAAATAGTGTGTAAATTTTGAACCTTGCAATACTTGGTTGCGATTTTCGATGCCGGATTTTTGTGTGGCTCGTAAAAACTGAGGCAACTACCCGTACTGTATCATAAAGCGATAAAATAAATAGTGAACTGCAATCACACACGTTTGC
The DNA here is from genome assembly GCA_955876795.1 of Eupithecia tripunctaria. NCBI lineage: Eukaryota > Metazoa > Arthropoda > Insecta > Lepidoptera > Geometridae > Eupithecia > Eupithecia tripunctaria. The sequence goes on from OY041600.1 coordinate 5,029,418, forward strand.
ATTCGTGCCTTTGAGCGGACAGAAAGGCAATCACAACTTTAAAATGGAACTCGATAAAATCTGAGTTTCGGATCGCGTTCCATTTAACGTCATGGGGATTCTATGCCTCTGATAAATAACCTAGTTAATGGTTTTAACCCCCGTTAAAAAGGGGGGGGGGGGGGTCGAATTTTAGGTAACTTTCTGATTTGAATTATAACTTATAGGAGTGTTTTGTTTTTTTATACTGTTTATTTTTGCCCAGTTTGTTTATTTTTAATTTGGGTCTAATCTAGTCATTTAAATTTGACCCTCTTCGTGATAACAGATTGATCTGACATTTGGTTTGGGAACCTTTAGTTCTGATGACAATATATAAAAACTACTCAACTGATTTTTTTACAAGATTTTATTTAATATTTTATTGAGAGTATATTTATATTTATATTCTCAATAAAATAGCCAGCATTCCTAACTTAGTTCGAAGAACTCCGTTGAGCGTTTCATTAGTCATCTCATTTTTTTGCCCGTTTTTACATGTTTCCGTAAAACGTGTAACTGAATTCTGATGTACTTTACAAAATAAGTAACAGTACTATAAAAATTTAAACTAATATTCGCTGAATTATAATATGAAGCTAATTTGGGAAATCCCATAATAGGTAGAGCCATAGAGCATATACTGAATAAGGTTACCACATCAAGTAATTATTTCCCAATCATTCCCTAAATCACGCAATAAAAAATTACCCAAGTCTTACACGAAATATGTAGTTTAGCCCTAAAAAAGGGCGAAATCCAAAAAAGTGGAAACGTTGATTTGGGAAGAACAAGAAGTTTCAAGTGGGTGGCTCTTAAAACCTCTTGTTCTATGCTATATTATTAAAAAACTGGTTAACTATTTGTCCACAGTAGACGGGCACGTATCGGTATAACTACATTCAAATCACAAATCAGCCTTGGCTTCGTAAATCGGAATAGCCTGTCGTATTTCTGCTGGTCAATCGGAAATTTACATTTCCGATACATGCATGTACGATAACTGAATATTTTCATTTTGTATTTTATTCGCTGCAAGACCGTTTGCAAAGGAATACTTTTATGATGTATGGTGATGGTATATGATGTATGTACAGCATGATTTTTTGTCCTGTTATGTTGTTCTAAATTTATTTTCACTAGCAAGTAGATGTCCTAGATTTAACGCATTGGAGTGTACTCTGTAATGTTATGTCTGGTTTTAAATAAAGAATTGAATTGAATTGAATTGGTTACTTTGTTACTAGTTTCGAGGCACTTAGGAGAGAGAAAGAGAGAGAGAAAGCCACGTACGTATTTTATTGCTTTTCAGAAACCGAGAGAGAGAGAGAGTTCTACGAGTATGTATCTATCGATGCCAGCCATGTCCTATTGCAGAACAAAGGTTAAATTTAATATTTTAGCGCCCTTGCGGGCAACGGGCGTTGCACCACAGAAATGTTCACCCTTACTTAGTTTATTGAATTCTATGCTTATTGAATTTTTATCTCACATTTTAAATGTTTGTAAGAAAAGTGTTTTAAAGTATGTTTATATGTATAATACGCAATAATCAAGAATGAAAATGGTTTTACTCATTTTACTATATGTACTCGTGTATTAGTACCATATAATGGCTCTGCGTCAAATAATTAATTTACGCATTGTATTAACCAAACCCAATATCATTATCACATTCTACTCTGCATAATCCTAAGCCGCAATGGGTAATTCTATCTAAGCTCAGGGTACATAGACGCATCAGCGGTAACCGCAGTATAATTTGCAATCTCATGTCACTATCAGCCATTATTTATAGTGCATACTACAGTCAAGAGGTTAACTTTATTAATGGCGTTATCGAAGGCTTTTAGGAAGGTTCTTGTGGCATAGAAGTTATCAGAAAACTGTATGCCATATTGAGGTCTGTGATGTCACACTTCCTCTCAGCAGTAGTCGCATTGAATTTATTGAAGTAAAAACTTATTTGTGAGTATTTTGTGATCTTTTTGAAAAGTGTACTAATGCATTACCTATCTTCATGAGTCTATTGTATTTTATATATTTAAGTATTTATTATACATATGTATAATTACTGTATTTGGACATATTTATAGAGTATTATATTTTATATATTGAAATAGGCATCTTAGATAATATAGTATAATATATTAAGTAGTGTAATATATAGTATGTATGTAGTCTGTTGGTTATGTAGTCATTAATTAAAGATTAAGCCATCTTTTTCTCAAAAATATGCACACGTACCCACTTAATATTGTATCTCTCTCCCAATAAGGTTTGCTGGAAGAGAACTCTTTTTAGGTTTAAGCTCGCCTTTGCCATTACTTCTCTACTGTATGTTTTCTATGTATGTTTTTTTAGTGCAATAAAAAATTAAGAATTAAGAATTAATTAAGAACATGTATTTTTTTCTAATATGACGTAACTGACCACGTCACCAACCCGAGCGTGACAGACGCTCGGGTTGGTGACGTTGATTCGGATATAATTCATCATCATCTTCATCAGCCTATATTAGTCCACTGCTGGACATAGGCCTCCCCTAATGAGCGTCATAGCGCCTTGTCTTGAGCTTGGATATAATTGGGCAGTAAAATAATATTCTTGATTTTAATCAGGGATGTAACGGAGGTCGTTTTATCGAAACCGAAATCGGAATCGGAGTTTTGAAATTTGATTTATCGGAATCGGAATCGAAATCGGAACCGGAATCGGAAGCAGGGTCAGTTTGTTTAAGGACAAATAAAACATGATTTATAGTCAATTTTATAATATAATCATAATTCCAAATAAACAAATGAGTAATGAAATTAAAGTTTAATTAAAATTAAAACCCAAATCAGCGTGTTTTACATTTGGTTACATAACAATAAATGTACAAAAGCCAAAACAAATTAAATCAAAATGGACTCCACAAGTAATGTATTCTACTTTATAAACAAAAGCTTTGAAGCTTTGTCCCCATCCAATCTATTTATTAAGGAGTCGTAAATTAGGCCAGCACCACTAAAAAGTTGTTCGCTCGCTACCGATCCCGGTGGACATGAGAAATATTGGCGGGCAATTGATTTGAGGGGCTGGAATTTTACTTTCCACCACAATAACGGATCATCACTAATACCTATACGTTTTTCTTTACATTACATCAAATTTGTCGCGCCGCGACAAATTTGATGTAATCGTCGTCCGACTTCCGATTAACTTCCGATATAAAAGTATCAGAAACGAAATTGGAACCGAAAGTGTAATTATAATCGGAAGTTCCGACTTAACGGAACCGGAATCGAAGCTCCGTTACATCTCTGATTTTAATGATGAAATTATAAGTTTTCACCTCTACATTTCTATAGTTCGTAGACACAAACAAGAAGTTGAAGTAGAAGTGCTACAATGCTATAAGCATGCACCATCATTCATTCACAAAATGTGTATTTCTCGGCCGCTAAAACAACAAGTAAATACATACACAATAAAATTCGAGAGGAAACAAATAATATGGCTAATTTAGCTCTAATAGATACACGAATCCAACTCGGGAAATGTAATCAAATGGCAATGAACAAATTTGTTAAAACATTACCCGATCCTGTGCAAAGAGTATTTTTTCCTTGTACATTGCTAGTAATGTAACTCAATAATGAACGAGTCACATGTGGAATCTTTTTATAAGTAATAAAAAACATGGTAAAAATTAACGGGGGTCTCCAAACAGTGGAAATAGGTTTGAACGATAAGACGAAACCCTCTGTGTGCTAGTATACTCACACTTGGCAGGTTTATTGTTGCCTGCTTTTTATAATAGGGTTTAATAATAGTTGTAAACTTACTGGTGATCCACGGTGAGGGCTCTCCTAGGGGGCGCCACCAGCGCTACAGGCCAAGCGGCCTGCACCAGAGACTCTCTTACGAACTGCTCCCACGAGGGAGAAGTGCCTGGAAAAGAGGAGATTAGGATAAGACATCGGCGTTATTTGACGGATGTTAAAAGAAGTCATTTATTTTGTTCTTTCTATGTAAAATAAGTAAAGCGACTGGTGAGTCAGATACTCACCAGTCGCTTTACTTATTTTTTTTTCTTTACGCAGCGCATCAGCCCAGCGCAGTGATCCCATCATCCCCCTTCCACTCCAGGAAGAGCAGACGCATAGCGCAATACCATCCATACTTGGTGGATGTACCCTCCACTCGCTCTAAGCGGTTTTCCTCCACCTTTATTATTCGCACCGCAAAGGAATGGAACTCGCTCCCTCCCTCTGTTTTTCCAGCCAATTACAACCTGGGTCTCTTCAAGACAAGGGTGAATAGGTATCTTCTAGACCTTCGTGATACACCGTCGGCCGCATCTTCGCTTTCCATCAGGTGAGATTGCGGTCAAACGAAGGTCTATTTATTATTATTATTATTATTTTTTTTTTATTATTTTATTGTAGTTTTTCTATTTTGGATGTATATAATGTATTTTATTACGTATCTATATCAGTAGGTAATCAAATAACCATAACACAAGGATCTGCTTAGCTTCGGGTTAGATAGCATCATTTGTGTGAATTGTCCAGCATTATTTATTTATTCGAACTGAACGCACCGAAGGAGCCGCTATAATAAAATAAATGGCAATATCTGCAGATCGTACAAACATTTGTCCTGAGGCGTAGACCTTCACCGGCTGCGCCACTGAGTTCGTCTAGATGCCTGGTCGTTGGATAGAGGTCCGTTCAGCTTTAAAAGTTGAAAAAATGCTGAAATTCAAATCCATTCGCAGAAAATTTGCATATCGCCGGTTAACAAGGGCCAGTAATTATATTCTTCTTCATTAGCACTGAGGTCATAACTGAATAATGTTGCTAAGCCAGTTACGGTAGAGTGCCAATTTAATCTGAGCCTTTGACGGCGAATATCGGCTGTAACTGCATTAAAATTGAGTCCGTTTTAGCGTTCCAGATAACTGCATTGTACGCAGGTGCAGGGAGATTCATCTAAAGGTACATAGATAGATTATAACTTTATTGCTCCATCAATACATAACAAAAACAAACAAGGAAATTACTGCTAACGGTGGCCTTATAGCTAACAGCGATCTCTTCCAGGCAACCTTTGGATGGATAGGATCGGTACGTTTAGAAGCTGACGGTGGCGTAATTGATGACACATTAATATATAAATAAACACAGAAAATTAATAATTAACATAATATCAAGAAGACTTATCAAGAGCGGACAGATAGTGTTGGTGAACCATGCTTTTAAAGATAGAAAGGGATTTAGATTGTCGGATAGAAACGGGGTGGGCGTTCCAGAGTCTGGTGGCCTGCAACGTGAAGGAATCGCCATAAAACTGGGAAGTGTGAGATGGAATTTTTAAAAGAAGAGTATCAGAGGAACGAAGGGGTCGTGAATGGGACAGATGGAGAAACTCAAAACGGTCTTTTAGATAAGACAGTGTTGATGGGAGGAAAAGAACAGAGTAAAGAAGATTAAGAACATGAGCATTCCGGCGGAGACGAATTGGTAGCCATTTGAGCCTATTACGGTACTCGGAGATGTGATCAAATTTACGCAGGCCAAATATGAAACGAATGGAGTAGTTCTGAAGACGCTCAAGCTTGTTGAGTTGGTCTTCAGGTCAGGATAGCTGGCATCTGCGTAGTCTAGGAGAGGGAGCAATAAGGATTGTGCAAGCGCAATTTTGGTACAAGTAGGAAGGTAGCCTCACTTATTAGGGCGCATATGATACCCGAGTATGACAGTGCCACCATTTTATCATATTATTATATAGTTTAGGCAGACATGCAAAAATAGGGTTTTTAAATTTCCTGCGTTAAAGGTTAGATAAATTTTACAATATTAACATCAAAAAATACAAAAACAATGCGTTAAACTAAAATTAGTGTTTGCGCCACTTTCACTCGTGTATGCACCTTAACCTAACACGTTTGGAAGTAGCTGCTGCTCGCGGCTTGGCACGCGCTATTTAAACCGCGTGCAAAGCCGCGGGCGTAACATACCTCGTTTTGTTTGACAGAGCAATCGTACAGGGACGGGGACGGGACGGAGGAGGGACGCTCTCGAGTTGCATACATCACCGCCTTAGTAACTCCGGAGCGACCTCCCTCCGACCCCGTCCCTTGGACCTAGCACGAGTGCACGTGATTGCACTAATAGGTAGTCAGAGTCTATTTGAGACAAGTCAAATTTTTACTATATAAAACAGCTTGATAAATAGTAATTACTATCAAATGAGAAATAAGGTGCAATTGACTCTAATTCACTTCAATTTTTATAATATGGTAGGTATAAGTATGGATTATATCATAAGGCCTTCATTTACCAATTACAAATAATCCAAGAATATTTTAACTGGTATTTTTCAGTGAAATGAAGAGCATCTAATTTGTTATGCAATAGGGTATATGCATGGATTTTTAAATCGATTATTTAGGTTAATACATAACCGAGAAAAATATGTAACACCGACAAAAAATTTAATTATTGAGGTAAAAACCCAAAAGTAAAACTGCACTCAGTTTCGGGTGATAAAAACGCTGCCATGTTAGGCCCTTGCATTTTATGACGTCACGCTTCATCGAATCACCTCAAAGTCAAAGCTTCATGGCCATACAAAAAAATACAAGTGTGACGTCACGGTTCAGCTGCCAATAACGTTGCGTTGAGAAATTTTGCGGTTGAGATTTATATTGATTAAATTTTACAATATTAACATCAAAAAATACAAAAACAAATATACAGATATATTTCCATACCAATAGAGAATACGAAGTTTTTTTAATCACATGCATATTTCTAAATAGGTACCCTATTTCTTAAAACAACATTTTAGCCATCTGTAATTTTTAGAAGGTTTTTACGCTTATTGAGTTTTGGTATCGATTCTTAATTCTAAATAAGATTTTTGTGTCAAATTTTTCTGTAATTTTACAAACGATTGTATTCTCTCGATTAAAACGGTTCTTCTGTTTGTTTAGGACATCTTTTATTATGATTTTATAGTGTTTGTCCAATCCCGTTTTATCAAATTCACTGGGCCCTATCTTAACTTGCAGGATTTTCATAAGAAACTTATAATAAGTTAATACACTAATATTATAAATTTGAAGGTTTGGCTGTATGGATGGATGGATGTTTGTCACCTCATCACGCCTAAACTATTGAACGGTACGGGCTGTTTTTTTTATACAGGTAATTCTAATCCTGGAAACAAACATACTGCTTCATCCTATCACATGTAATAATCACCTTTAAGCGTTTAATAAAAACTACTGGTGCTAAGCCGCAAGCAGTAACATGTTTTAAAGAAAAATTATCAGCTAAAATTTAATTATCATCGTCATAATCCTTACAAAATTTTGCTGAAAGCTACTCTTACCGCATTCTAACCACGGATTTCAAAATCCAGGCAAAGTTATTAAGCTGAGCGGTTGGCACTTTGGTACAAGTTGTACAAGAAATTCCATTTATGATAATTTAGTCCTCTGACTTACAATTCGAACAGATGATGAACGGATGAGGTATCAAAAACTAGCTATCACACACTGAACGCTGGATTTTGGATTTTTTTTGTGTAAAACGTGATTAAATGATAAAATAGGTGACGGCGCCACTTTGACAGGGTATGCGCCTTAAAAAAATTCGACATCGACGGCACTGGAACCTGCGTCCTTCCCTAAAAACATCATCGATCATTCATCTTCTATACAAGTAACTTTAGTCTTAAAACAGGATTAGATAAACTTCAATGTTTCCTCTGTAGGTGGAACTAACGGCGCTAAAGTCCGTATGAAGTACCAGAGAGGTCATCATACCTGAATAATGTTGCTAAGCCTGTTACGGTACAGTGCCAATTTAGTCTAAGCCTTTGACGGCGAATTTCCTCTGTAACTGCATTAAAATAGTCCATTTTAGCGTTCAAAAAAATATACTTTAGTCTTTGAACAGGATTGGATAAACTTCAATGTTGCAATGTAGTTGGAGCTAACGTCGCTAATGCCCCTGAAATTTTGGACTCGTACGTCACCTGACTTCGTGGTGTAGCTGGTTATCATATTCCCGTACTAAGGGAGGGACACGGGCTTAAGTTCGGTTGAAGTCGAATTTCTTTTTGATTTCTTTGAGATTATCCATAGTTTAAACCAAAAGCTAGTTTTCCGTCAGGAGTTTCTATCGTATAATTTAGTTTATTTAAAAAAAACTAAGCTATAACTTAATTATATGTTTTTCTCGTGGATGCCAGTGTCAGAACTGGACCGAATCGAAATGGGACCACACGGGAACACGCTTTTTTATTTGAAAGCACCAGCTTTCAAATAAAAAAGAATCATAAAAATCGGATCACCCAGGCAAAAGTTATGAGGTAACAACATTAAAAAAACAGTCAAATCGAGAAACAGCTCCTTTTTTAAGTCTGTTAAAAAAGTATAAATTGTTATTTCTCTTTATAAACATGTTATCACCAAGAAGATAAAACATACACCTAATCCCTGCCTATAAAATGCTGTAACCTTAAATTAAAAGAATTTTATGGCGCGAATAACTCATTTTATGATGTTTTGTAGGGGATAAATTTTAGTTTTATGGTTCTACTGGGCATAGCTTAGAGTATCACTACCAAACAGGAGGTAGTAAAGTTAATCTTATGAATAATATGAAAAAGCTTGTAATTGCATATCCTAACTATGAAAATAATGGAGAAAATGGGTAAATTAACTCAGCAGATTATAAATGTGCCTAAGAATGCCAATTTAATAATATTTTGTATGATATTCGTAATGTTTTTCTGCCGTGTATATTAACATACTTAGGGGGGACGTTCAGGATGTTTGAACAGTTTTGTTCATGCTGATGAAATGTTAAATGTACCAACTGAACTCAGTTAATGCGTAAGCGAGTTCTATCGTCTATTGAACGCGTTCAATTTCAAAGGTGAAATTGGATCTTAGCATAGTACCCATGTAAACTAGTTTAGTAAGCATAAGATTTATTACTAAAAGAAAACCATTGTCATTATATTTTATGTGGCATGATTATTGTTTATTTCATAAGTTGTTTGCACTTTCCGCCTGAAACACAGGTTTAACGTAGTTCAGGTACAAGTATAAAAAAAATAAACGTTAGAATATAGGTTATGTTACTCTTTTGTCAACCTTTTTTCCTAAAATATTTTTTGAAATCACTTGTAAAATGCAGATGCATTAAACAACCAGCTTGCTATAACAGAAAGGTTTTTATTAATTCAATTGTTAGGTCGCCGTGGTATAGATAGCGTTGTGTTCAACATCACTATTATTATTATTATGAACACTACGGTTTTGTACAAACTTCCTTAGACTTTAGTCCCCTAAGAACTATTTTTATTAAATTTGTTTAGTTTTTTGGTACGACCTACTTACTACCACAACAGTCATGGTTTTATCTCACTTTCGATTTATTTTAACAGAAGAAAACAAACAAATATATCTATCACACAATTACACTAATCACATTAATCACACTATTCACACTATCATCACATCACATCTCACTATCACACTATAACACTAACGCTATTACACTATAATACTATAACACCAAAACACTATACCACTATAATACTATAACACCATAACACTATACCACTATAACACTAATATTATAAATACGAAAGTTTGTATGAATGGATGTTTGTTACCGCTTCACGCCAAAACATTCCTACTAAAACCCGCCTTAGTTTCCATCAAGCTGCTTGGTAGTTTATTATTTTAATTAATGGACCCACAAGTATGACAGTGCTGAATTTTAATTTAAACATTGCTTTTCCTCCACGATGTGCAATGCATTATTAATTTAGGAAAGAACTTGGATACACACGAACCTTGGCACCTTGCCTGCTAGATATAAGTGCCTAACAGCTGGCTCAAGCTAATCTACTTACGTCTTTGAGTCTTTTTATGAAAATAAGGTTGAATGTTGCTGCATGAATGGGCTCTTTTATTCGTGCTTATAAAATAGCTATTATCTAAAATACAAAAACAAATAAATAAATAAACAGACAATACTACACATTGTCTGTAAAAGTACTTAAAGCCAAAAGAAAATAATTGTCTACCTACCGTTTAATCATAAATGCAATGTTGTAAACTAAAGTCATCATCATCATTATCAGCCTATATTAGCCCACGGCTGGAAATATAATGGATAGGATTCGTTTTCTATAGACCGTGGGGTTTCTGAGATCTAGACCAAATAAGGTGCAAAACAGTGCACTTTACTTTACTTTCACTTTTATGAATCGTGTTTTCACAACTAAGGAACCGAAGAAAAAAATTTGAACTTTATGTAATTCTTGTTTTTTACCACGGGGATCCAGTGATTACTGAATTCTAGGCCTAGTTTTTATAATAAATTTACTAGGTTCGAGCACTGATCACTATTAGTTAAACTTAATTTACGGCCGGGTTTTGGTTTTGTTTTGTACTTTGTTTTGGGTTTTTTTTATTATCCATTAAATCTTTCGACCTTGTATTATTCGTTTGTAAACTTTTGTGATTTGTTAACATATTAAAAATTATTTATGGCGTAGAGGTAAACTATTCTAAAAATGCACGCCGAATTTATGATGTTTTGTGGAGGGGGCGTGAATCCTAATTTTGTATTAGCTGTTCCCTTGTAGCTATGCCACCCAGGGGAGACGTGACCCTCTCAGAGACCCTCAGTTTGTTGTCTCAAACTTGGAGGAATGTCTCATCCAAAACCGAATTCTGAAATTAGGATAAACACCCGCAAAAGCCTTGGAGCAAACACACTTAGCTACCTTAGTTGCTAAATTTATGAATTCCTTTATGAGACCCCGGAGAGATAATGGTAGAATTTAGGACGATGTTTTTTGGCTATCACCGAAATGTTTTTTTCGAACCCAGTTGACTTTCCGATCTGGGTTTTGAATGTTTTATCAGGTTAAACTAGAGAAGCAACACAAAAGTAAGTCGTATTTTTACCTACGAGTAGCCTGTGGGAAAAACATGGCCTTCACAACAACATCATATATTTGGAAGCTTACAACATTATTACACGTAATTACTGACAGAAAATATCGGATAACCCAGTAGTAATTAGTTTGTTACGAAAATATTTGTTCTGACTCGTAAAATAATATACAGATAATTTGTAACAAAGCCGCACATGTTTTTATGTTTTAGATGTTTTTCGGTGTACCAACGAAAACGTGTCTTGTAACTAATTATTTGCTATGGTTTCTAAGTATACGATGGCTATCGCATCTTTTGTGATGACAGATTTGATAGCTTGTATAGCCTAGGCTCTCCGTGACTTGGACAACTTAGCACGTAAGGAATGTGGTTTTGGTTTCTGGCAACAACCCAATTTCATCATACCACAAATATAACTTGATAGTATGTGTCGTAAGATTGTTAGTTTTAGGACACTTTCCAATAATTTACCTTTTGCCTAGTACCTACACATAGATTTAAAGGCCACCCCATCGATTTAGATGCCGGCTACCCTAGATTATAGGATAAATAATTGTATCATGCCTCAACATAACTTGTCAGGCCGAACTTAGAACACGTATATCACTAGAGTTGGCCCGCGGAGTTATATTATGTGTATGTGTAGGTAGGCTTGTGTACATACAACAACATAGGTACCTAGTAACTACTTAGACTAAAAAACGTTGAACCATCAAATACGTTCATATCGCAAGTCTCACAAATCAGCCCATAGCCGCCGGCCCAGGCAGTGGCACAAGGATTTATGGTCATCCATTCCCAACTCCATTTGTCATGGGTTGAATTAATTAGTTTTTAGGCCCTATAGATATGGATTAGGTCCCCATGTAAATATATGGGGACGTTGATAGCTGTGTGGTGCTGGCTTAGAATTTGCACCACCCCAACTCTTCCCGTGGGTGTCGTAAGAGGCGATTAAGGGATATCAACCGGGGGGCGGGCAGCAACGTCTCCTGCAGAACTATTCTACCACCGAACTGCGATCCCCAACCCGCATGCCCAGCGTGGGGATTATGGGCATTACCCCCATAAGATAATTTCCAGCACGCTTATCAGGGGGAGGCCTGCGTCTAGCAGTGGACCAATACAGGCTGTTGAAGTTGAGGTTGAGCTCTAAGCGCTATCCTGATGCTCAGAAGTGAGCTACTAGTTTAGTGTAGGTAGCATTAGTAATTTTTTTAAAGTACGCACCATCTTGCCTCATATAATAATTAAGTTCTATCTGATTATTTTTTTTTTATAGCACTTATTTTGCCTGAAGAACAGGCTTCTACCTAGTTCAGGCACACGCAATATTTAATACCATTAGAATTTAAGATGAACCTCTTTGTTATCGTTCTAGCCCTAAGTTATTTTGAATAAATTATTATTATTGCTATGATTATTACTTATATTTCCATAGTTGTTAGTTCGCTTGATTCCCGAAAACATACAAATATAATACGGACTCAAAATCCAACTTTCATGGGCTACTTCAGTCCTTCAAAGTTAGATTCATTACCTCGTTTCGCTCAAACTTTTAATTTTAGTTGCCGAACTACTTTAATTTAGAACGGTTGATGAGATGAAACTATTTCGAGGTCAGCATACTGCGTGTGTACTGCCATACTGTTTACTACAAAGTTTGCGTTACTTTATTTTATATAGGAACTAGCTGCGCCCCGCGGCATCGCACGCGTTGTTCCCATGGAAACGTTAAAAGGTGTTTTTCATCCCACAGGAACTGATTTATGGGATAAAAAGTAGCCTATGTTTGATTCTAGGATTAGAATTTCCTGTATGCGAAATTTCAGCCAGATCAGTCCAGTAGTTTTGGCGTGAAGAAGTAACAAACATCCATCCATCCATCCATACATCCATACAAACTTTCGCATTTATAATATTAGTGTGATAGTGTGATATGACAGCGTTTCAAGCAGGCAGTTTATAAATCACATTACCATAGAAAATCAAGTTAACGCAAGGATTGTAGTAAACAGTATAGCGGGGCCGTATTCGAATAATACAATAGCCTCACTATGACAATATTATCGCGTATCAATCGCCGCCATTGACACCTTTTGGTGTTCTATAAGGGCGGCAAAAGTGGCCGTTGTTTCCACGGGATAAACAGAGAATAACACGATCTTTTTTTGTTTATACCATAGCTATTATATTACAATAGGGTATATGCATGGATTTTTTTTATTTTTTAATCGTTTATTTAGGTTAATACATAAACGAAAAAAAATATAACACCCAAAAAAAAAATAATTTTTGAGGTAAAAAACTAAAAGTAAAACTACACTCGGTTTCGGGTGATAAAAACGCTGCAATGTTAGCCATTGCATGTTATGACGTCACGGATCATCGAGTTCCATATGTGAACTCAAAGTCAAAACTTCATGCCCATACAAAAATGTTCAAGTATGACGTCACGCTTCACGTGCCAATAGCGTTGCGTTTAGAGATTTTGCTGTTGAGACTTAAAATATCTACTTTTCAATGATAAGATTTCACAATAAAAACATCATACAATATAAAAATAAATATACAGATATATTTCTATACCACTAGAGAATACGTAAAAAAAATATAAGCTTTTTTGAAGTCACATGCATATACCCTATTATGACAACCGTTTGACAATTTGACTGTTCAATGGTGTGGTGGGGCAAGTGTGGCCATAGACCTCATTAAATAAATTATTATACAGGGCGTTAGGTACAATGTTTGCCAAATGAAAACTGGGGGTAGATGGGACCAAATACAAAAGTTTGGCGGCTTTTTTAGCCCGCAAGAGCCTCCCGCCTATTTGTCAGATTGTTTTTAAGAATTTTTGTTTTTTTTTCAGTATTTGAACCATTTAGCCGCCATGCATATGACAAAGGTTGCATTAAACACCCTGTATAATGATTTATTTATTAGTGAATATGGCCACACTTGCCCCACCACACCATTGACACGCTATTATAAGTCATAGAGTTTGTAATCCTATGGTAATAGAATTCCAAATTAATTTACGAATATCTCAATCTTTTGGCGCTATTATAGCATTTGTTTAAAAATTGTGGAATTAGGCCCCAGTAATTTAATCATAAATAAAATTTGAGATAGAGATATATGTATGTGATAATATCACGGGGAAATGGAATACTTTTTCCTTAACCGAAGTTGCCAGGAAAAGCGGATGGCCACCTATGCGCTGGAGCGTGGGAATAAGTTAGCATAACACAAATATTCACGGCATTATAATATCACTGAGATTTCATTTCAACATGGGCAGAGAAATTCCGCATTTGCGATTCAAAAGAAATGTATGCAGAGTTGTCTCTGTACCTACAGATTTGAATAAACACAAAGAAAGCAAAGCTAAACCACACTAAGCTAGGACTCCCTACTATTTCCGCTCCAAATACTACCGTCGGCCGCACTGCAGGATGGTAGACAGACGATTAGGTTGGCTAAGATGTTTCGATTGTCATTTCAATTTTAATACATACTACGTTCTAGAATCCGAAATATTTTATGAAAACTGATAACAGCAACAGAAAACAGAGGGTATCATTATTTTAACCAATAAAAACCAAATCAAAATCTTCAATACCGCGCAATCGAAGGTGCAATTTATGTTTGAAAAATAAAAATTGTTCCCAACTGCTGTAATTTGCTCTGATAATATTATACTCAAGATACATAATATTTTCCATCAATCCCCTTGATTTTGTAACCCCTTTGTTTATAAAAGATATCTAGGCTTCTAGAATTCGATAAAGGCGAGTGGATTCTCACTCTGTCTTCTTCTATTGACATACATAAGTTAGACTGATGACCCCGAGTTCCCGGCGTCCCTTAAATGGGACAGGGGGGCTAAGAATCCCCGGGAGTGTAGAAAAGAAAAACTATATAAAAATTGGAACGTGGAATGCTAGAAGCCTAATACGGCCAGAGAAACTAACTAACATAACTATGGAATTGGATCGTTTGGGGGTCGATGTAATGGGACTTAGTGAAACAAAGTGGTGTGGTAACGGAAAAAAGTATATAGACAATTACACTATTATCTTTTACTCTGGAAAAGATGCACGAACAGATAGTTACGGCGTTGCTATTGTAATAAAGAAACACCTAGAAAAAGCCGTTGACAACTTTATTCCACTTTCGAATAGAACCATGCTTATTCAGTTAAACACCAAGCCAGTGAAACTTAATATTATCCAAGCTTATGCGCCCACGGCGGATAAAAATAATTCAGAAATTGAAGAGTTCTATCAAGAACTGGAACAACTTTACAGCCTAACTAAAAAGGGAGACATTACCCTGATATTGGGAGATTTTAATGCGAAAATCGGAAGTGGAGAAGTCGTTGGAGTAGTTGGAAAGTATGGACTGGGATCAAGGAATGATAGAGGAGATACTATGTTAGTTCAGTTCTGCCAAGAAAAAAATCTTGTGGTTGCAAATACTCTTTTTCAACTACCACCTCGAAGACTGTATACGTGGACGTCTCCTGCTCACACGTCCACGCATATCGTACGTAATCAAATTGATTACATATTAGTCAACCACAGATTTCGGAACAACATATCCAGTGCTAAAACATATCCTGGAACAGACATAGGCTCAGACCATAATCCTGTCGTAATTCGGCTCAGATGTAGACTTAAAATTTGTAAGATAGCAAACAAACCAGTGAGAACTAATGTTGCATTGCTGGCCGATCCTAAAGTAAGAGCTAAAGTCCACACAAAGATTAACGAATGGGCAGTGAATAGGAAACAGGACAAATCTACAAATGTAGAAGAACTATGGAAAAGCCTCAAACACGCCATTTCCGATGTTAACACAAACATACTTAAGCCATCTGTACTTAAGAAGAGAGAGCCATGGATGACAGATTTAATAATAGAGCTGATTAATGAGAGACGTACTTATAAACAGTCGGATCAGACCAAGTACAGAGCTCTCAATAGCCGAATCCGACGGGAAGTAAGAAAAGCTCATACTAAATGGCATGATGACCATTGCGAACACATGGAGTCTCTCATGGCAAAGCATGATGCATTCAACCTACACAAGGAGATCAAGGCCATGGCAGATATTCACAAAAAACGACAGCGAACTTTCTTAGTGGATGGAGCAGGCAACGCGATTCTGGACGTAAACTTACTAAAGAAAACATGGCAAGAATACATTACAGACATGTTCCACGATAACAGTCGGGAGAACGTACGCAGTACAACTGAAGCAAATGGACCGGATATACTGAAATCGGAAGTGTTATTTGCTCTACGCAAATCCAAGACCGGTAAAGCAGCTGGCCCAGATCAGACTAATGTCGAAATACTAAAACTTATAGAATCAGACCATATAGACTCTTTACTTCATCTCTTCAATAATATTTACAACACAGGTGTTATACCACTGGATTGGGTAAAGTCGACATTCATCACTCTACCTAAAAAACAAAACGCAAAAAAGTGCCAAGAATATCGGACTGTAAGCCTTATGAGCCACGTTTTAAAATTATTCCTTCTTATAATACACCACCGCATAAGAAGAGAATGCGACTCTCAACTAGGCGAGAGCCAATTTGGTTTTAGAGCAGGAATGGGAACCAGAGAAGCTCAGTTCGCATTGAACGTGTTAGTGCAAAAATGTCGTGATATGCAACAAGACGTGTAAATATAAGAATGAAAAATATTTAGTAACAATTCCGCGAAAAAACCTTCTGCGATAAAATCTAACAAATTGTACATTCATACAAAATGAAAGAACATTTATCAAAGCAAGTCGTCAACTAGTTTCGTCTCTCCACGAGACATCATCAGGACACCACACCACTCGATCTTGACACTGAGAGCGCCAAACAACAACGGCAGAGTCCCACCAGAGATGTTGTCACTTCGAGCTCCGCGTGCCAAGTGAGGCATCGCTCGCAAAACCGCCCGTTATATTCACTCATGGTGACGCATCACGCCCATTACCTGCGTCCGTGACATCACCGCTCGCGCCATTTCTAGAAAAAATCCGTAATAATGGCGATCGAGGCAAACCTGTACTTAGTTCATTCAACAATGTATTATTACTGTATTTTGTAATTTCTAAATTTTCTAAGACCGACAACCTAAATCCCTTATCACAAGTATGTAAAATTGAAAATGAGTGATTATCATTTAATGAATGACCCGATTCTAATAAATGTTTTGCAAAATTTGACTTTTCTGGATGATTGTTTCTATAAGCCGCTAAATGTTCTTTATACCTTACCTGAAAACTACGACCCGTTTGACCTACATAAACACCATTACATTCATCACAAACTAACTTATAAACACCAGATTTCTTATTGTTATCCAATCTATCTTTTCCGTTACAAATCTGTTTTAATAAATTGTTTGTTTTGAACGCTACATGTACTTTATTTTTGGACAAAGCCCTTGAAACTCCCTCACTTAATGGACCTAAGTAAGTTAAACTTCCTACATATTTATTTATCCTATCTGGGGCAACAGGGTACAATAAAGAACGGACAATGTTACGTTGTTTACTCCTAATTAGACCATCAACTATATTCCTACTATATCCGTTTCTTTCTGCCATATGGTAAATAATAGATATCTCTTTATTAAAGTTCTCCCGTGATAGGGGTACTGACATCAATCTGTGGACAAAACTACGATAAGCTGCTAACTTATGTTGTAATGGATGACAAGAAGAATTCGGTATTGTAATGTCTGTATAAGTCGGTTTTCTGTAAATTTGGAAATCGTGCCTATTGTTTAACCTAGTTAAAGTCAAATCTAAAAAGTTCAGCGAGCCATTGGTTTCCAACTCGAGTTTGAATTTAATTTTAGGATGAATTGTATTAAGTTTGTTAACAAATAGTTCTATTTGACGTAAACTTCCGGTCCAGCATATGATAATGTCATCAACATAACGATAATAATATAAGATTTTTGACTCCCCTATAATGTGTTTAATCTCAAAGCTATCCATGAAAATATCTGCTATAAGTGGATCTGCTATTTTCATGGATAGCTTTGAGATTAAACACATTATAGGGGAGTCAAAAATCTTATATTATTATCGTTATGTTGATGACATTATCATATGCTGGACCGGAAGTTTACGTCAAATAGAACTATTTGTTAACAAACTTAATACAATTCATCCTAAAATTAAATTCAAACTCGAGTTGGAAACCAATGGCTCGCTGAACTTTTTAGATTTGACTTTAACTAGGTTAAACAATAGGCACGATTTCCAAATTTACAGAAAACCGACTTATACAGACATTACAATACCGAATTCTTCTTGTCATCCATTACAACATAAGTTAGCAGCTTATCGTAGTTTTGTCCACAGATTGATGTCAGTACCCCTATCACGGGAGAACTTTAATAAAGAGATATCTATTATTTACCATATGGCAGAAAGAAACGGATATAGTAGGAATATAGTTGATGGTCTAATTAGGAGTAAACAACGTAACATTGTCCGTTCTTTATTGTACCCTGTTGCCCCAGATAGGATAAATAAATATGTAGGAAGTTTAACTTACTTAGGTCCATTAAGTGAGGGAGTTTCAAGGGCTTTGTCCAAAAATAAAGTACATGTAGCGTTCAAAACAAACAATTTATTAAAACAGATTTGTAACGGAAAAGATAGATTGGATAACAATAAGAAATCTGGTGTTTATAAGTTAGTTTGTGATGAATGTAATGGTGTTTATGTAGGTCAAACGGGTCGTAGTTTTCAGGTAAGGTATAAAGAACATTTAGCGGCTTATAGAAACAATCATCCAGAAAAGTCAAATTTTGCAAAACATTTATTAGAATCGGGTCATTCATTAAATGATAATCACTCATTTTCAATTTTACATACTTGTGATAAGGGATTTAGGTTGTCGGTCTTAGAAAATTTAGAAATTACAAAATACAGTAATAATACATTGTTGAATGAACTAAGTACAGGTTTGCCTCGATCGCCATTATTACGGATTTTTTCTAGAAATGGCGCGAGCGGTGATGTCACGGACGCAGGTAATGGGCGTGATGCGTCACCATGAGTGAATATAAGGGGCGGTTTTGCGAGCGATGCCTCACTTGGCACGCGGAGCTCGAAGTGACAACATCTCTGGTGGGACTCTGCCGTTGTTGTTTGGCGCTCTCAGTGTCAAGATCGAGTGGATGATGTCTCGTGGAGAGACGAAACTAGTTGACGACTTGCTTTGATAAATGTTCTTTCATTTTGTATGAATGTACAATTTGTTAGATTTTATCGCAGAAGGTTTTTTCGCGGAATTGTTACTAAATATTTTTCATTCTTATATTTACAATGGATTTCCGCAAAGTAACGCCTGAATCTATTATTTAAACAAGACGTGTATCTTTGCTTTATAGACTATGAGAAGGCTTTCGACCGTGTTAGACACGATGTACTGATTAGGATATTAAAAAATATAGGCCTTGATAGCAAGGATATACGTATAATTGAAAACATAGT
Organism: Eupithecia tripunctaria; assembly: GCA_955876795.1. Taxonomy (NCBI): domain Eukaryota; kingdom Metazoa; phylum Arthropoda; class Insecta; order Lepidoptera; family Geometridae; genus Eupithecia; species Eupithecia tripunctaria. The sequence continues at coordinate 5,048,943 of OY041600.1, forward strand.
AAAGGATTCGGGAACGTTGTAAACGTTTTTAAAAACTAATTAAAGGAAATCTATTGGAAATTAACAATAAAAATCGCTTTTGAGAAGAGACGTCTATGAGCTTGTTTAATCTCAATACGAATGACAATTTAATTAAAACAACTTAAGTCCTAAGTACCATCGACGCGTCCCAGACACGCGTGGGCGACGACGGCGAGGCGATAAGCATTCGCAGTAGAGCCCGCCCAATAGTGCAGTCTTGCACTTTATGCATTTAATGTTACGATGTCTCTACCAGCTGGATGCATAACTCCTCCCTCCTCAAGTGCGAAATTATCGGGTCTCGCGGGAGCTTTGATCCGATCATTTCGCTTCAAAACATATCGATAAAGTAAAACACAAATAACTGAAATGATTAAGATTAAGTACAATAGAACAGTTCCTAAACTTATGCTTCGGGTATTTACGACACTTATTTCACTTTCACTTTCACTAATCTCACTTTCCTGTAGCTTTAGGATACGTGAAAAATGCTTGATTTCCTCCAAATCGATGTTCTTAATATTGACCGTTGTCGGTGAAGTGATATTCACGGATTTTAATTTGGGAAAAGCAACAATCGGTGTTATTTTATACTGAAGGTTCCCTGCAAACATCTTATGATATCCCAATTTCAGCTCACCCAAATATACTTCACAGTCTTCCGAAGTAGTAAAAATGTAAGTACCATGTAGAGATTCTCTACTATTCTCTTGATGACATTTTTCTGCCAAAATTTCTGGTTTCTGTGTAAATACAATCCAAGTATCTAAGCCAATCCTCTGAACCTTAATGTCCTCGATGTCCACAGCATATGGTACACACAACGTGGGGTCTGTCTGAAACTCTAGGAGCTGCTCTGCACAGGTAAGTATTGGAAACTGCATCATGTCACGACAGAGGAATTTGTTGTTTTCAGCAATTATCTCGCATGACTTTGAGACCGGCAGGTATTTCGAATCCTTCGCTAAAAGGTATGGGAATTCTGGAAAAACAACAACAGTTTTATTCAAGGAACTTTGAAAAACAGGTAATGAGTAGATTTTATAATAATCGTAAGAATATTTATCAATTAACGGAACTTCCAAAATGAACGTTATCTGGTTCTGTTTTACATAAGCTTTTACTTCAATAACCCTTTCTAATTTTAATAAATTGCTTTCATTTACCTTGTAAACTAAATCGTGTACATCTTCAATTTCTTTCAGTAATAACAAGAGCTCTGAGGAATTTACAATTGATTGATGTAGTACAGACACCTTACTGAATGCCAACGCTGTCTCTATCTCATTCAATTGTATATAAATGGTCCTAAACGTACTTATAAACATATCGAACATACTCGACACATACGTCAGATAGAGACAGGTGTTTTCTTTAAAATTTTGCAATTTAATTAAGTCTTCAATAACCTTAAAACGTTTGTCCAGTATAATTATGTTTTCTTGTAAGGTTTCTGTACTGTTTTCGAACTTGTCCAACATCTTGGTGATCATCGTTATTTTTCTTTCAGTAGCCATTTCTTTTGAATTAATTCTTGAAATTAGTAAATCATATCGAATAGCATCTTCGTTGTTTAAATTGCCCGAAACAGCCTTAATAAGTGACCCAAGGGGATTAACTAAACCTCGCTTATACCTATATAAGCTAACTGGCGAAATTTCACGACAGTTGTGTTCCGTACGTACTCTACTTGTGTTTTTATGCCCAAAAATTCATGGGAAAAATCTTTATAGCTATCCACTAACCTAATAAACTCATTGAATTTCACCATGTGAAAATCCAAATTACTACCTATGCCGCTTAAATCTAAGGTCTTAACTATTAACCACTTATCTGTTTGTCTGAACGCTTGTCCTTCTTTCACAGGTAAAATACCTGGATTGTTTTCAATCTTTTGCAGATGAAGGGCCCGGCTTTGAGGAAGTAGGGTCAGTACGACCAGCCACCACCTGTGAAGGGCGTTTCACATTTTTAATAGGGACCCTTGAATGTTTTTGATCAATTTCCACTGACGCTACATTTCGCTCTAATCTTGATTTAACAATTGCCCTTTTGTATCTCGCTTTGTCCTTGCTTTTCCTTGTATTTATATCTTTCCTATAAACTACATCTTCTGGCTCTAACTCAACCTGTTCTCCTAATCGTTTTTCCCTAATTTTCTCCTTTCGCTCTACTAGTTTGTCCGAAATGTACTGATATAGATATTTAGTTCGCTTCGCATGATCTTTAAGTAATTGCTGCATGTATGATTTTTCAAAATCTCCATCGAATAATTTACTAGAATCTGTGTGTCCGAAAACTATTTCAAACGGAGTTAATTCTGTTGCTGAATGTATAGTGTTATTATAGGCCATAATAGCGTACGTCATTATAGAAGCTGCGTCAGTACATTTCTGTTCGTATTTTGCAAGTCTGTAAATCTCTTTAATAGTAGAGTGAAAACGTTCAACAATACCCGTTGAATTGGGATTGTTTGGAGTGCAAATGTGTAAATCAATTTTATACATTTCAGCCAATTCTTTCATCAAATTATTGTTAAACTCGGATCCTGGGTCACTACTGATCTTCGTCGGGACCCCATACGTTGAAAAGTATTTAATTAGTGCACGTACTACTTCCGGTGTTGATTTATTTTCTATCTCAATAGCCTGACCCAGTTTACTAAAAGCGTCGACTATAGTCAAGTAGGATCTATTTTCAATAGAAAATATATCGATAAAGATTTCCTGAAATGGAGATGTCTGAGTCTGAGTCAGCTCTATAGTTGGTTTTATAGGTTTTCTGTCATATTTCATTTTTTTGCAAGCGTCGCAGCTATTTATGACTGCTGCTGTAACTTCTTGTATTCTATTCCAGAAATAATTTCTTTTTATTCTCATAACGGTTTCTTTTATACCTCGATGGCAAGTTTTCCCTTCATGATGTTGCAATACTATAGCTTTCTGCTCATTCTCGTCTTCTACTAATATAACCCTTTCCGTACATTCAAAAAACTCTACCGTACCCTTTTTGAACAACCTAATAATAACGGTGTTAAATTCCTTTCGATGTTGTTGATCCTCAAAATAAATAAAGTATTTTGTTTTCGGTTTGATGTATTCCTTAAGGAACTTTATAATTAATTCCTCGCTATTCAATGGCAAAAATGCTTCTATAATTCGTTGATTCTCTCTACTTAAAACTTTTATATTTATATCTTTTCAAGGCCGAGTAAAAATAAGTATTTGGTTAGGTTTTGTATCTACAGCTTCTTTCAAAATCGGAATCCCATTAGACTCTAAATCTGCAGCTGAATGGATTGTTCCTTCCGAACTATGTGAAAGCGGTGGAAGTAAACAAGTAGGTTCTAATTCGTCAATATTACGAGCTTCTTCCGTGTCAGATGCGTCGGACAAGACGATTGTCTCTATAGGTGTTTCCTGATCATTTTCCTTCTTTGCCAAATTTACAATTTTTCCCGTTATTTCCTGAAGGTGTTTTTGTAATTTTTGTTCTTTTTCATCTAATTGGACCTTCATAGATTCATTTGAAGATGAGTCATCTAACCAATCTAACCCATCTAACGCATTTACTTTAATACGTGACAAAGCATCAGCATTCGTGTTTTGTTTACCGTCCTTATATTTAGTTGTATAGTCATATTCCAATAGGCGTAATCGCCAACGTGTCAATTTACTATTTGGTTCTTTAATAGAATCTAGCCAAGCCAGGGGCCGATGGTCAGTATATATGGTGAATTTATTGCCGTAAAGGTATGGTCTCGAGTACTGCAATGAACAGTTTGGGTGACATGGTCTAAAATGTTTAATAGCCCAAATAACAGCCAAAAGCTCACGCTCTATAGTGCTGTAACGCATTTCAGTCTCGCTCAATGTCCTACTTGCGTATGCAACAGGTAGATCAGTCCCTACAGTTCCTTGCGATAATACTGCGCCTAGAGCTACGGCAGATGCGTCCGTTGTAAGTATGTAAGGTTTGGATGGATCTGGATACTGTAGTAAGGGCGCGTGCGTAAGGAGTTCCTTACATTGGTGGAAAGCATCCAAATATTTCTGATCTATTAAAATGCTATTCCGTTTTTTAAGACAATTGGTCAATGGTTTTGTAATTTTGGCAAAATCTCTTATGAATCGTCTATAATAGCCAATAAGACCAAGAAAACTCTTGATTTCTGTCACTGTTTTTGGAAGCGGATAGTCTAAAATTGCTTTAATTTTATCATCGTTTGGCTTAAGGCCCTGATCTGTAATTGTGTGTCCTAAATACAGTACTTCCTTTCTCAGAAACTCAGACTTGTCTAGTTGAACCTTTAAGTTCGCTTGTCTTAGCCTGTTAAAGATAGATCTTAAATCTCTGATGTGTTCCTGCATACTAGTACTGTAAATAATTATGTCGTCCATATATACAAGGCAATGCAACCCTTGCAACCCCCTAAGTATGTTATCCATGGCCCTCTGAAAGGTCGCGGGAGCAGTTTTTAGGCCAAAAGGCATTCTTAAGAACTCATAATGTCCTGCTTCCGTGCTGAAGGCCGTCTTCTGCCTATCCTCCTCATTAATCTCTATCTGATGGTAACCATTCGCTAAATCAAGAGTACTAAAATACTTAGCTTTGCCTAACTTATCGAACAAGTCAGTAATATTAGGCAAGGGGTACTTATCATCTGTTGTTATTTCGTTTAAACGTCTATAGTCAATGACCATGCGAAATTTTTGTTCACCTGAAGCATCAATTTTTTTTGGTACCAAGTGAACAGGAGCGTTCCATGGAGAATGTGATTCCTGAATCACGTTGTTTTGTAAAAGCTTCTCTACCTGTGATTTGATTTCTTGTGTTTGGGCTGGAGGTTGTCTATAAGGTCTAACATAAATAGGGTCTTCATTTTTGGTTCGAATAAAGTGTTTTACCTGATTAGTGAAACTTAATGGAAGCTTATCACTATAAAATATATCTTTATAGTCATTACATAATTCAGAAATACATTTCTTTTCCTCTTCGTTCATGTGGTCTAGCCTAAGTCTCGTCAAATTGTCATCCAATATATCTTCTACTTGCATATCTTTCATTTCTACGTCATTAAGACAATTCACACCTACGATGTTATCATTGGGTAATTCTTCAAAGTCAAAGTCAAAGTCAAAGTCAAATCGTTTATTTCTTTAGACTTACAAAATAAGTACTTAGACAAGTCAAATTTTTACTATATAAACAGCTTGATAAATAGTTATTACTATCAACAAGAAATAAGGTGCAATTGACTTCAATTCACTTCAATTTTTTGTCCACTAGCGGAAGAAGTGAAAAAGAAACCACTAGCAAGTCCATCGCTTATCAACTAATACAATCTTAGGATAACTAAGTCTAACTGGTCTTACATACTATTGTCTGTATGGAACTTCACTTAACTTCAACCTCAAACGGACCTGTAATTACTAATTTCCTCAACTTGTCAGTTGTGTTTTGGATAATGGTGGTAGCATATCCATTTTCGCAATTTACAATTGCATCTGGCATTCTTATACCGTCACAAAATTGTTTAAAATTTAGAATTGCAGTGCCAGAATACATGTTTGTCGGCATTTTTACGCGTTGCTCAGATCGCGGGTTCAATTCGATGACGTGATTTCCCATACACCTCATTATTGGCAAATCTACTGTCCTTGTCCTGAGACTGTTATGTTTTAAATCAATGACAGCTTCCAGTTGGAGTAGCAAGTCGTTTCCTATCAGTCCCTCATATTGGGGGTCTACATCATAGACATAAAATTTATGACAGTCCCAGCTATTGAACGAAGGCATGAGGGGGATTTCAATAACCTCATTATGGTGGCTAGATGCGTGCGTGCTTATAACTGTGAACGCTTCACCCCTAATGTACTCGCCAAAAAATTGGTATGCTTTTGCTGGGCTAATAAAGGAGCGTGTGCTGCCAGTATCGATCATAAATTTACTATCAATTTCGGGTAAGTATATGTACGGAAGGTTTATTTTTGTATCGCAATTAACTTTTATCACTTCACTTCCTGTTTCGAGGCTGCTACCGAAAAATTTTCAGCCTTCTCCTGAGTTGTGGCATTTCCTAACTGGGTAGAGTCGGAAACACTAACCTGCTGTTCATTCCAGACATTCACATCCATTTGTGGTTCAAAATAGTTTGCACAATCAAAGTCACTATAATAGCCTTCATTGTTTTCGAAATTGTCATATCCGTATCCATACCAGTCATATCCATAACTATCACCTAACTCTAACTCATTTAGACGAAACCCTTGGGGTTGTTGAGTCGCAGCCGGCAATTGTGGTTTTTGAGGTGCAGTCCTCATAGAAACATCCATATCTAATGGTTTTGTTTGGGGAGGCTTGTTACCAAATTGATTCAACTGGGGCCGATAGCCAAATTGAGTTGGTTGGAATTGAGGCCGATAACCGAATTGGCCTTGATTAATCTGAGGCCGGTAGCCAAATTGTGGCGGCCTTAAATTTTGAGATTGCAACCCAAATTGTTGAGGTTGCATCAACTGAGGTCTATAACCCATTGGAGCTGCCTGAGGAGCAAATTGAGTTGCAGCGGGCTGCCTAAACTGCATGTTTCCTGGAATCCCGAAGTTAAAACGAGGGGGAGTCATTGGGGCTAGTGTTGGTCTAAAACCACTCAACTGAAAGGGCACGTTCTGCGTGGGAGGATTGAACTTGTTAAGTGGAGGTGTTACTGCAGGTGCAGGCTGAGGCCTGAGCATTTTACTTCTGAGTGTATACTGCTCGTAAAAGTTCACTTCCTCCAACACATATTCTAATGCTCTTTCTAGAGTCAGCGGGTTTTTCATTCTAACTGGTCTTAATACATTTTCGGGCAGGTTGTACAAGAAAACGTTAAGCGCCTTGTTGTTATAGATTTCGGTTCTACTCGCCATGGTAAGATTGTTTGTCTGGTTTACTTTAGAGATAAGTATTGACCTAACTGTCTGAATGCGATTGCAAAATTCTTGATAGCTTTCCCCTTGTTTCATTTTTAAGGTCTCTAACTCTATCGCTAGGCATTCTTCACTTCTAGGATCACCAAAATGCTGCACCAAGAGAGTTTTCAGTTTTTCGTAAGTGTCAACATCATTTCGCTCACTTGCTAAGGCAGCGGCTTCGTCAGTTAGCCTACTCGTTAACGTGTGCAAAACGTAAGTGTTTTGCTCTTGATCACCGCGGAATTTAGCGACCACATAATCACATTTTATCAAAAACAGATTTAAATGCCGCTTATTACCATTAAAAAACGGTATAATACACAATAATTCCTTTGGAATAGGCTTTAAGGTGGTCATTTTTATTTATTTTTACGTATTTTATTTACACTTAAACAATTTTAGTTCTAAATTATTTGTCCAAATTTTATAGAGCAAAGTAGTTAACTATACTTATTCTAAAATTCCTACAGTAGGAACCAGAAAACGTTATAATGGAAGAAGTTCGATTCCAAGAATAACAAAACACAAAACACAAAGGGTAGGAAAGGATGGCGAAAATTCTACTCACCAGCCAGTCACCAACATGCTTGTTCGCCTCCCAGGATCTTCACAAATTTATTTGGTTCGAACAGATCCGATCCGTCGGAAAATCTCGTGGAAAACTCGGAAAATCCTACCGGCTGCGCCAGTAAAGGATTCGGGAACGTTGTAAACGTTTTTAAAAACTAATTAAAGGAAATCTATTGGAAATTAACAATAAAAATCGCTTTTGAGAAGAGACGTCTATGAGCTTGTTTAATCTCAATACGAATGACAATTTAACTAAAACAACTTAAGTCCTAAGTACCATCGACGCGTCCCAGACACGCGTGGGCGACGACGGCGAGGCGATAAGCATTCGCAGTAGAGCCCGCCCAATAGTGCAGTCTTGCACTTTATGCATTTAATGTTACGATGTCTCTACCAGCTGGATGCATAACTACATCTATTGGCAACAGATTGCGACGGTTAGAGTTGGCAACGACATGGACGAAGGATTAACAATCTTCGTTACGCTGATAACACTGTCCTGATAGCGTCTTCTGAAGAAGACCTTCAAAGAATTGTGATTCGAGTGTCCGAGTGTGCATCTAGAGTGGGACTTCGTATGAATGCATCCAAGACGAAATGCATGGTAGTCTCTAAAACAGCGGGCCTACAATGTAACATCCAAGTAGAAGGTGTCAATCTTGAATGAGTTCCGAAGTATCGATACCTAGGATCCTGGTTAACGGACTCATGGGAGAGCGACATCGAAATACGTGTTCGCATCGAAATCGCCAGCAACATTCGTGAAAATGAGCAAAGTACTGTGCTCAAAGAGATTGAACATCAAACTCCGCATCAGAATTGTACAATGCTACGTCTGGCCAGTAGTCCTGTATGGCTGCGAGGCATGGACAATAAAAGAAGACCTTCGCAAACGAATTTGCGTTTGAGATGTGGCTGTATCGCCGCCTGCTGCGCATAAGTTGGACTCAAAAAGTCACAAACATTGACGTCCTCGAACGAATAGGACTCAAAAGACCTAACCTGGTAAGAACCATCAAACAGAGAAAAGTTGCCTACCTCGGACATGTCTTACGGCATGATCGATACCAACTGCTGCAAGTGATCATGATGGGGAAAATACAGGGGAAAAGAGGAGTTGGTCGAAGGAAGACTTCCTGGCTGGGCAACATAAGGCAATGGACTGGCATTAAGAAGGCAGAAGACCTATTTAGGCTTGCCCTGGATAAGGAAAAATTCAAGAGGTTGACCGCCGACCTTCAGTAATGGAGAGGCACTAGAAGAAGAAGAAGAAGTTAGACTGAGAAACAACACTACTTAGCAGCTGTTTTATGTTAGCAGACAATTATGAATAAGGGGGTAAAATTCGAAAATAGACATCTCATGGCTACTTTTGGCCGGTCCCGTACATTTTTAACCGACATCGAAAAACGGAGTAGGTTTTTTGTTGTATATTTTTTAAGTCCGTCGAATGCTCTGTCTTTATGGACCAATATGGATAATTCTTTTGCAGTTGTATAGAAGATAATTTGAAGTGGTCTCATAAAAATTATACTCTCGGGGTAAATATCCCTTAAAAAATTAAAAAACAGCCTAAAAATAAGGGATATGAAGTCGCTCCACTCTAAGACGAGCAGACGCACAGCACATTACCATTTTTTATGAAATAATCATACCTACTGAGCTAAGCTACCTATCCTGCAGTGCAGCCGTTGATTAACACTTTTAATCCTAAAGTTTCTGTTGTGGTCGCTAGCCGACGGGAAATTAAGGTAGCGTTTCTATGAAGGCGACTTGCGTAGACGGTATATGTATATGTTGTTTGTGTGTACAATTTGCACATTAATTTTCCCAATGATCTCCAAAACGGCTCGACCGATTTAGATACTCACGTTTTTTTTTTTTCATTTTAAAAGCGCTACGTAGAAATCGCATGAAAATGGCTTATTCCACTAATCGCCGTTGACAATCCCATATGGTATATATTCAGCCAAAAGCAGCGCTGCAATATTGGACTTTGAAGACTACAGGCCTTTCAACTTCTTCCCCTATCCTTAAATCTCTGTGACACTTGAAAAAAAGAATCAAATTAATCTAAAAATAATTTCTAAAACTATTATTTAAAATATTTGTCCAGAGGCGGGAATGGAACCCGCAACCTGTATCGCAAGCGGCTTCCCCCGGTGCACCACAGAGGCCGTCCAATCATTGTTTAAAACTATTTAGTCACACTGTCGCTCTCATAAAGACACCTCTGAAGTTGTACATTTCAAACTAGAGGTTTCATTAATAAGTAAGAGAGGCTTGCGGTGAATATAAAACAAAGGATGCAGCTTTGCAGGGAGCAGCCAATTAATAATGTAGCATCACTGGCCATTGCTGACCGGACCAGCTTCACGAGTTAGAAGATCACGGGTAAAAGTTAGACCATGGGTTGTACTTATAGTATAACCAGATAGACCGTTAGTTCATTTACTTAAGAATGTGCAATAATAACGCTGCTACGAGATGTATTCCGTGCGGGATGACAAGATATAATTTTCTCGCGAGTGAGAAGTACAGAGCAAAGACGTGCACCGAATTTTCTATGCGCCAAAACAATTTTTACCTAATTACAACAACCAATCGAAAAAATTTAAAGACAAATAAAGAATATATAACACTTCTCGGTTTCTTACTAAAAACAAAACAGCAAAATGTGTGCTGTTCCTGAGATAAATAGCAAACGGAGTGTAAAACATCTATTAAAAAAATACTATTGTGAAAACTTTCACCAATCGTGTCTTAGTCCCGTATTTTGAAACCTTACTCAGTCATAGAGCTATGTTTGAGTGACGTTTATGCCATAGAAAAGCGTTGCTCAAGCATAGTAGGATGACTGAGCAAGCTTTCATAATACGGGCCAAGACGTAATTCAAGATAAAAGATCGAAGTAACATTTCCTTAATATGAAGGTGGTAGATTTCACAGATTCTGAGATAAATAACTTATAATTATGCCAATCATAACCACTATGAAACTTTTATGAGTTTTTATATTTTATGGCCAATAGACCTTCGTTTGACAGAGTAAGGGAATAAAGAGTGCAACTGTATTTGTTCAGTTCCGTTCATTTAAAATAAAAAAAAGTTAATAATAAATAAATTACGCGCATTTTTGCACTATAATATAATTATTTTAATGATTTTATTCCTGTACGTCGTTTTTATGTAATTTTGTATACTAATTAGTAATATACCTACTGATCTTCTAATTAGGTATTTATTCTATATGTACTTACAAGTGGATTTTTGTTAAACTGAAATGTTTAATTTTGAATTATGATGATAAATAAATTTAAAAAAATGTCCTGCGCCTCTGGCTAGTCTCCGATGATACTGGCCGCCGTGCTCGAAATTCGGCTAGCAGGGCATCATACAACCATTGACAACATGAGTATATTTGCTTACCAATGATATAACTAGTAACTACATCTTGTTTAGAATACGAGTCTATATCGAGGATTAACGTGACGAGCTTGTTGGTAAAGTTGGTTGGTCTTATAAAAGTTTAAACTAGGTAGCATCAGGAACCTCTTAACTTCGACAATCTCTGTGGCGCGTCTGGCGAAGATCCGCCTGCGACGCCGATATTTGTTCAGGGCGTTCCGGATATCTATCTATGTGGTCTGTTGTATGAAGTATATCAGTTATCTAGTACCCTTATCAAGCTCTGCGTAGATCTGGGCATGATAACCTCAACCTCAACCTCAACAGCCTGTATTGGTCTACTGCTGGACGCAGGCCTCCCTAGTAACGCATTAGTCACTTCTTACGCTAATGTTCCTCGTAAGAACGAGGAACTCATTAGCGATGCCTAAAATTGGGTCTTTTACACACATCAGGTACCAACTATCTGAATAATAAACTGTACCTACCTTTATTTATAAATGTGTGAACATTTTTATATCTTTTATATCTTACGGCACCCACGGGAAGAGATGGGGTGGTGGAAATTCTAAGCCAGCACCACACAGCTAGCAAGATAAAGCTGTGTGAATTGTTTTTTTTTTTAACTAGTACATATCCTACCATCGGCATTGATGGTAGGTCTGGTAGATCAGCCTGACCTCGATGTATCTCTCTAACTAGAACTGTTGATGGAACAACTGGGACACATTTGACATAATTGTCTAATACAATTTTAAATTAAAATATGTTGAAATGTTGCGACGAAAATATTTATTACAAACAGTAATCAACCGAACCCCAGTTACGCTAAAATTGTATCCCGAAATATTTCAAAATGAATTGAATGTCAAGCACAGTAAAATCTTGATGTTTAGGCAATCGAGGATGTTGTAGCCTTTAAATTTTTCGTTCATTTACACGATTTACTCCGGGAGAGATGCTGACCGAGCGAATCTAGGTCAAGTTCAAGATAAGCAACAAAGTTTACGTTATACTTCCTACAAATTTTCAGACTAAAATACCCCAGAATGTTAAGCAAACATAAATATTGTTTTAACGGAAATACGTGTCATTTTTCGATAAACCATTTGTTGAGTAAAATAAACGGGGGAATATAATGTTGCTACGGCGTAGCTCGTGCTACGAATTAAGTACTGTGGTGCTACGAATAAGTTAACATTTCTATGGACGTGTTCTTTGTTTGAAATTCCAAGAATTTATTTGTTGTATTTTTAATCCCTGACTTGAAAGTGGGATGTTACGTTGAGAGTTGCATGTCTGTATGTCTGTAAGTAGCATTGTAGCTCCCAATGGAATTAATCGATACTTTTATTTGCATTCAAACCCAAGTTCTAGGCGCTCTTTTTAGTTTCGTGGGCACTAGTATTATTATATAAACATTACTTCATCAAATTGTTCTATGCTATATTTGATAACTATCTTTATTCTTTGTGTTCCTCTTATTCTCTCTATTCTTTTGTTTTGATAATTCAAAGTAAAATGTTTTCAATTTACTTTGAGAAAGTGCTCGTATTTTAGCCAATGGGCTAAAGGCATAAGTAAATGTGCTGCTATATTTATTCTTAGTTTATTCTATTGGTCACATTTTTCATGCATAATCATTCATTATTTTATATATTAATTATTCAAAATAATTTTTTTGTGTGTGTGCACGAAGGGATGCGGAACGCGCGCATCTAGTACCGCACTCGCCCTGAGGATGTCCCTCGTTAAGGGATGAAACGTTGGTGTTCTTCCAACACAAACAAGGTTCGTAGTTAACCCGCTTATATTCATAATGTATTTAAAAATTGTTATTATTCATGGTGACCAAATCGGTGTATTAGTCTTGATCGAAAAAAATTACACATTGAGATTTTACAGGGAGATGAAAAGATGTGCGAGTAAAACAAAGATGGCGTCAACCGAAGAATGTCCTATGGGGAATACAACGCTATTCCGAGAGCTTTTTGCGCCCTTAGTACTTTAGTACTTTATAAAGGTATCAAATACTTGATTTACGCAGCATAGAGGGCTTACTTACAACCAGTATAATTTTAAACTAGTTTCTATGGAAGCGATTTCTATCATAAGGCAACTGATTTATGTGATAAAAAAGCCTATGTTTGTTTTCAAAATTTCAGCTCGATCCGTGCAGTATTTTTCGCGTGAACATCCATCCATCCATCTAAACTTCTACAATTATGTTATTAGTGTGTTGCGATGTTTTGAATAAAAGCTGTTTTTGTACTTTACCCCGTCAGTACGTAAGTATTATTGAAATATTCTCTGCTGTTAGCTTTTATTTATAAGGCCTTCTTTAGACGGATTGCATGGTTCTGGATGTTTTTCTATGTATAATAAAAAATATCTATCTATGTAGTGTATTGTATTATGTATATCAGTTATCTAGTACCCATAACACAAGCTCTGCTTAGCTTGGGGCTAGATAATGCTGTGTGAATTGTCCAGCATTATTATTATTATTATTATTATTGCAAGCTGCCAAATATACGCGTCAGGTAAACGATCCCTAAGTAAATATTTAGACATGTTGTTATCTAAGATATCCAAAATTGCAGAACAGATGAATACGTAACGTCGCATTTCGTAGTGAATTCTTCCATACAATTTTTTATACGAATTATTCCCAGCGTGTCGTAATCTGCTAATGTATGTGCATACTCAACGTGCTTGTCCAAAATGTACAATGTGAACTTAAATACTGAACAACTGTCAACCGCGGTGATTTTGGCAAAAAACCCGCTCGATCACCGACCGTAATACGCGTACTGTGCGTGAGCTGATAATAGGTAACTTTTTATCTAGGGAGTAGGATGATAGATTAGATAGGATGGTATTTTTCCAGGATCATATTGTACGTACCATACATACAATAATTATGATCCTGGAAATATTAGTGTTTTTAGTTAAATTCCTCTTTAAATCCAGGGGGGATAAAATTTCGCATACGGTGGTTAAAAAGTAGATTACTTATCGCTTTTAGTCAAGCCTTTTAGTTCTAGATAGATATCCGAACTACTGATATAAACAAAATCTGAATGTCACAGTCGATGCTACTTACGCAAAAAAATCAAATCAAGGTCAAAACAGTGTCCAGTTCTGTAGAAAATTGCATTTCTACAGTCTTGAATAAACTTTTGTCATATATCTTACCTTTGGCTTGAAAAATTTAATCCCATAACGCAAACTTTGAGCTTGAATAAAAAAAATTTTTTTAGTCATTCATTTCATACCAATTTTTTAGCTTTTTGAGAATTTTTGTGAATCCTCATTTCAAATATTGCCTACTTGACGGGTTTATAATTTAAGATTCCTCCATAACAGTTTTACAAGGTGTGTATATATCGCACATATCATGATATATCTGAATAATTCAACACTTCCACTAGCACAAAACCATCTCACTCGCAACGGTGCTCCACGATATACGGATCGTAATTTGCACTTCACTATAACACTGTGCTATGAACATATCCATAACTTCTAGTTACAGAGCGATTTGTTTCGATCGTTTGGTTTTGGGCAAAATATACGTGAAGGTGGAATATTGGTGCTGAAACAAACTTTGATTTAGGTACTGGAAAACAGTATTGGTGTAAAAGATAATGTGTTAGTATCAAGACAAGTAAATAAATAAATAATGCTGGATAAATCACACAGCATCATGTAGCCCTAAACTAAGCAAAGCTTGTGTTATGGGTACTAGATGACTCGTATACATATAACAATAAATAACATAGATATCTTTTAATATACATAGAAAATACCAAGAACTCCCGGTAGCAATATTTGCAGATAGGTAATGTTTTACATCAGTACGAATACTCAGACACACAGAAGCACACAGATTTTCGTGTACTGTTCGATGATCCTACCCATCCATGGTTATCGGTGAAAACCGAACCGTAAGACCGCCAAGCAAGATAAGATTGTAAACTGTCTCGTCGTTAATAGTTTCTTTTAGATTTCAAGTGTGCAGTAAGTATTTCTATTCTATTTTTTCTAATACCAAATGTTCTACATTAGTTCGTAGAGGGTCTACGCTTTCGTAGCACCCCGGCGTTACGCGTAGCCTCTACTCCTACGTGGTGATGGTGTTTGTTCTTACGTGACGATAAGTTTGTTTTCTGCAAGATAATAGACTGTTTCTAGGCGGGTTGAATAGATTTCAACGTATTTATTTTGTCGCCACAGTACTAGAGATTGTATTTTTTTAAACTTTCGGTATGTGTTACCATAATATATTCAATGATTTTATCGGAGTAGTCGCCCCGTAACCACAGTATAGAAAAAAAAGCCTGTTAACACAATGAAAGACACAAAATCATAAATACCTTTACATGAAAATAATTTCGTAAATGATAATCCTATACCTGTCTTCACGGCTGGATATAGGTTTCCAGTAATGAACCCCATAGCTCGCTGTTTTCAGCTTGCCGCATCACGCATCAGCTTGCAGTCTTTCATAAATCATTTAATTAAACATACCGAAAACTCCCAAGCTAGTTCGAATTGGAATTATTTCAGGCGCCCTTTTCGCGTTAAGAATGACGTGAACATTAGTATGATTGATGCAACAAGATTTGTTCCTCCATAACTAACTTTAGCTGTTATTTATTCACATGTTACACAGCCACAATTACAGCTTTTCCTTCGACTGTGCCAATAATTTGCACCAAAGCTTCAAAAATCCAGTAACCGCTTATTAGCCTTTTGGAGAAACCTTTGTAACCGATGAAATCCGAACTTGGGTTCAGCCAATCAGATACCGTCCTTTGTCAGA
The DNA here is from genome assembly GCA_955876795.1 of Eupithecia tripunctaria. Taxonomy (NCBI): domain Eukaryota; kingdom Metazoa; phylum Arthropoda; class Insecta; order Lepidoptera; family Geometridae; genus Eupithecia; species Eupithecia tripunctaria. Next base: position 5,064,725 of record OY041600.1, read on the forward strand.
AAAGCAGTGGCCAAATTAATCGTTTGTTTTTGATGGATACCGATTGAAATATGGGGTTCCCCGGATACAAACGACAGAGGTAAGGACATCCTAGACTTTGTACTACGATACAACCTTAATATTATAAACAGAGGCTCTGAACCGACGTTCGTAACATCCTGGGCTCAGACTATCATAGATCTAACGATGGCCACCAATGCCATCGCAGAACACATACAAAGCTGGCACGTAGCGACACAGGAAGCATCGTGCGCAGACCACAGGAGGATAAGATTTCAACTGATGACAGGAGAAATCCCTCCCCGCACATACAGAAATCCTAAAATAACTGACACCGGCATATTTAAGGAAACCCTAAACAGTAAACTAGACGCTCTGGCGAGACCTGATCCCGGGCCTCAGCTAACTCCAGAGGATATTTAGCACGCGCTGACCGAACTAACGGTACATATAACCACCAGTTACGAAGAAGCGAGCCCCTTGATAACCGAAAGCAATAAGATTGCTCATCGCAAAGACAAATGGTGGAACAAAGAACTGACCAAACTCAGAAAAAAAGCACGTCATCACTTTAATAGAGCGATGAACACTAAAGATGAACAAGACTGGTCTAACTACAGGAAAGTTAGACAAGAATACAAACAAGAGATTCAGAGCAGCCGTAAGAACTCATGGAAACGCTACAGCAACTCCATAGCCACCCAGAGTGAAACAGCTCGCCTCAACAAAATTCTATCTAAGGATACGTCCACTAAGCTAGGCTCATTAAAAAAGCCAGATGGATCATATACAAAAACAGAACAGGAAAAGCTCGAGTTACTGTTGAAAACACATTTTCCGGACTGCAAAATAGAGGAAAACACGGAATGGGAGGCACGAAACCATCACCAACCCCAACACAACGACTGGGAACTTGCAAACCAGATAGTAACAGAAGAAGCACTGGACTGGGCGGTGATGAGTTTTAAACCGTACAAAGCCGCTGGCCCCGACGGTGTCTTCCCCGCACTTCTTCAGTGGAATCTAATAAGAATAACACCAACGTTAGCCTCCATATTCAGAAGCTGTATAGCATGGAAATACATCCCACGGGCATGGAGGCAAGTTAAAGTAATTTTCCTACCGAAACCTGGCAAAACAGATTACACCCAGCCAAAGTCATTCAGACCAATAAGCCTAAGCTCGTTCCTACTGAAGACACTAGAAAGACTATGCGACAAGTACATCAGAAGTGGGCCGCTACTCAGAAACCCAGTTAACAAAAACCAGCACGCCTATCAGTCAGGTAAATCTACTGAAACAGCCCTGCACCAAGTAGTTCACAAGATTGAGAGCGCGCTTGAAATCAAGCAATCTTGCTTAGTCACCTTCATAGATATAGAAGGTGCCTTCGACAAAACAACGTTCCCATCAATCGAGAATGCCCTGCGAAAACAGGGAGTTGATGAGAACCTAAATCAGTGGATAACTGAAATGCTATCCAGCAGAGCTACCAAAATCGAGGGTTCAGAATCCCTGGGACAGACAGCCCAATGCAGGGTGACACGGGGCTGTCCACAGGGCGGGGTCCTTTCACCGCTCCTGTGGGTAATGGTCGCGAACGAACTCCTGGACTCACTGAACAAGGATGGTATTTTTACTATCGCATATGCAGATGACCTGGCAATCATGATATCGGGGCTTTTCGAAACGACTCTTTGCGAAAAGATGCAGAAGGCACTACGGATTGTGGAAACATGGTGCACGAAACACAGTCTGTCAGTTAACCCGAACAAAACAGAACTAGTACTCTTCACTCGTAAAATCAAACTTCCAAGACTAGAACTACCCTCACTGCTAGGTACAACACTGACACTAAGCAAGGAGGTTAAATACCTCGGCATATGGCTAGACAGCAAACTACTATGGGGCAAACATCTAGACCATGTTACAACAAAAGCCACAAACGTCCTATGGCAATGTACCCGAGCGGTAGGCAAGGACTGGGGCCTGAAGCCCAAGCTGTGTCTATGGCTGTACACAGTCATGGTACGCCCAGTGCTCACCTACGGTGCAATAGTATGGTGGCCCAGAACAAACTTAGTCACCACCATTAACAAACTTCAGCAAGTGCAAAGACTGGCCTGCACACTTATTTGCGGATGTAGGAAATCAACCCCATCCGCAGCACTGGACATAATTCTAGGGCTAACGCCCTTGCATGTTCACATTCAGCAAGAAGCGATGGCGGCGTCTCTAAGAATAAAATCAACGAACCAATGGAAAGGTGAGTCAAGCCTCACAAACCATAGCAGAATACTAGGCAAAGCAATTGCCGCATTTCCAGAAGCGGCGAACGGCACTGACAGAATAGCGTCTACCCACTTAACTGGTAAGACCTATGAAATAACACATGAAGAGAACGCATCAGCTATCACCGCACATGACGTTACCACATACCATATCTACACTGATGGGGCCAAGAACAGAACAGGAGCTGGATGCGGCTATTCCTGTCCTGAAACTGGACTCTCAAAAGCCCAACCACTAAACCCGGCCACAACAGCCTTCCAGGCGGAAACACTGGGACTCAAACTAGCGGCAGACGACATGCTTCTGGAAACGACCAACAGAGATATAGCCAGACAGATGCAGCTGGTCTTCAAAACAGACAGCGCTGCACTAATAAACGCACTCAAACGGACAGACACAAGATCAAAAGCAATTGTAGAATGCCATAAGAGTCTACAAGATCTTTCTCAACACAGTAAGGTCTGCATAGAATGGACAGAGAGCAGATCCTGCCCAGGCAACATAAATGCAGACAGACTAGCAAAGGAAGGAGCGAAGCTAACTCCAACACAACGAGATGTAAGTCTCTCGAACCCGCCCACAGCGGAAGTCAAAAACAGACTAAAACTTAACTCTGAAAAAGAACACCAAAAGCTATGGGAGCGTCGGATAGACTGCAAGCATACCAAATCAATATTCCCTTCCAAAGACAGGAAAACCACCAACACGATGCTCAAGATGAGCCGGGAGGACCTCAGAGCGATGGTGGGCATCATCACAGGTCACTGTGAATTGAACCATCATCTTTTCAAGACTGGAGCCACAGACAGCAGCCTATGTCGTGGCTGCTTTCAAGAAGAAGAGACTGTGGAACACGTCGTGGTACACTGCACGGCCACAGAGGAGGCCAGACACAAAACAGGGCTGAAGCGCCTCATTGAGGAATCAACCCTATCCACACCCACAGAAAAGCTGAAACGAAGCTGTCAGTCACCTAAAGTCCTGCTCCGATACTTCAAGGAGCTGGGCTGGTTAGGGCCTGCTTAGGCAGGGGGATAATGCACAAAACACTCCTATGCGAGACGTCCGTGCAGATCTTAGTTCCCCCACTTAGAATTAGAATTAGAATTGGATACCGATTGCCAAGTGCGAAAAAAGAACAAATATTTGGAAACATAGGATGGATCAAAGTCGTTACAGCGAGCACCAGCGTGGGGGTTCGATTAGGTGTGTTGATTGATTGTCCCCTCATCTTCTTCGGTCTTAGGTGTGTTGATTCAATGTTCTTAGATTTGAAAGTCGATTTTGCACCACTTTCTTATTGGATCTCCAATGGCTGTCGGAAAGTTCACTACTCGTGAGACGACAAATTCGTGAAGAAACGCATGAAAAACTGGTGCATTAATTTACTGATGGTATATATGTTTTTATTTTCTCACAATTGAAGTTAAAAGTAGAGTGTTTAACTCGGATGGTTTAGACCCCTGTAATACAATCTTTTATTTCCATTTGATAATCGCAGTTTAAACCTTAGTTCTGATTAGTTTTAAATCACCATAAAACAATCGTTTCCTTCCATACATTTAGCACTCAACTCTGGCAGGTTAACCGTAGTAAACAAAAACTATTTCTTTTATTCATTTAGGTACGGTACAAAACTGTAGTACAAAACTACACATTCAATAACTATTTTCAAACTCTCCAAAATAATTAAGCTCTTGTGAGAAGGTTACGCTATAGTCTGACCTCACCTCCCTTAATATCAATGAAATCCAAAGGTCTCATAATTACGAATCCTTAATGAAACACTATTAAACCCTAGTAATAATTAACAAACCTTCGGGGAAACACTATTATAAACTACTTGTAATTGTAAATGTTCAAAGTTTCGATCTGAACTGGTAGTACCACTACAGGTTGAACTTTGTACAGATCGGGACGGGATAAGTATGATGTAACTACCTAACACTATAGTAGTATAGTAGTTTCGTATGTTTCGATCGCATTTAATTCAAATTAATGTCTTTTCTAAAATAAAAGTTACTAGAGTTAGTATTGGTCCAAGATTACCTCAAACAAACTAACAGTCTACCATCTATAAGAACTAGGTCTGTCTGGTCAGAAAGAGGGACAAAAAAATTCAAATTTCGTGTTATAATTAAGTACCTCGTATAATTTAATATGCTGATTATGCTGTTTTTTGACACAGACACTATAATTATTTGTGTTTTTCCAAAACTATGAGTATCACTACAGACACAATTAAAACAAATTGGCTCAGTTGGGCTGGGCTACCTCTAGATAATTTGAAATAATCTGCAGTAACCTCAACTGTTTCAATTGTAAATACTCATTGTCATAAAGGTTTAAATTGGTTGAACTTTCTCCTTGAAGATATAAAGTTGCGATAGAAGATGCGGGCTGAAGTATAAGTTGGAATAAAGATTATTGGCGTCTTGGATTAATACTATGGCAGGAGATGATGTCTTGGTGGTTAATATTTTACGCCCTTAGGAGGATTTAAATCCACGCCCGGAATACCGAAAATTATTATTTTTCTTTACGTGTCCCAGCGCAGGAATCGCTAGTGATTTAAACCTGGTTTATTTAAATGGGTGAAACTCACTTAAAAAAAATTCTGCATTAGCTTTGGTTTACTCTAGCTTTGGGTTGTTGAGTGTAGCATCACGCAATTTGAGTTCATATCGGTAGAATTTAGGAACCTATATTTTATAATCATGGTAGTTTGACGAATTTATTCAGAGTGATAGCGTTTTAACTACGAACCCCTTGTTGTGTTGGTAGAACAACGTTTCTCCCATAAGTACATGCCGTAGGTCCTACGGTGAGATACGTTAACATGAAGGCAGGTACTAACTGTTTCAAACTTTAGACTACACTGAAGATGAACTTTAGTACCAAGTTTGACTTTCACAACCGCTTTGTCTGCAATAGACTACGGTCTTTAATTGAATATTTTTGATTCTATGTACAGGGTTTCCCAGAAATGGTGGATAATACTGCACGTGCGTGTCCGGGGGAGGGGGTGGGACCCCACATCTCCCAAAAAATAAATTTATTCCCAACAGTCCGCGGTCTACATAATTTTTTGTAATATATAAAAATATCCCAGTTTTCTTCACATTTGTGGGCATCACGTCCGCTATAAGAGGCCTTGTTAGGATTTTTTCTTTTAACGTGTACCCTAAATGTTGGTATTCCTAAATTACCTTTAAAAAACTGTACTACCTAGGATAGTAGTTAACTAGTAGTCCCTTAACATAAATTTTATTTCTGAAATTTGTTTGCCTGTGAAATTTGTTTGCGCCTGTGGTCAAAAAATCCGAACTAGGCCTCATATAGCGGACGTCCACAATTGTGAAGAAAACTGGGATATATCTAAATTTTCCAAAAAATGTCGTAGACCGCGGACTGTTGGAAACAGATATTTGGGGGGGGATGTGGGGCCCCACTCCCTTCCCCGCACACGCACGTGCAGGATAATCCACCACTTCTGGGAAACCCTTTATATTATTTATTAATAACGTAAAACCCGAATTTCCTAGGTGTCACATATAATCCCTCTGAATATTCTGTTCTGAGCTGTAATCATCTATTCTATTTACCGGGCTGATTTGATGCTCCTGTCTGAGACGCCATAATACTATCTCAAACAGAATCTAACCGAGAGTAAACAACGTGATTCAAAGGTCAACAGCACGGGTCCACGGCTTTACTTGTCTGTAGTGGATCGTAAAATAGTTAGTATTTTGCTCTAAAACTATCGTAGTTGAAATAAATACTACTTTAAGCTTCTTCCCCGGCTTCATACGCGTATTTTCGGTATCATGAGCATTATTAGGTATCTATGATAGGCTATGTTCAAAATGTACGTCAAAGGCCTTGATCTGTTCAGTAGTTTCAGAGATTTAAGGTAACAAAATAAAATTCGCATATCACAAACTTTTGTCTTTATAATATTAGTAGTATTTCTGTTAATATAACATTGTTTCTGTTTACGCGCCAATACTTGTCTTAAGGTTGCCTGGAAGAGAAAAATAATCCTTTTTCGCTATTAGCGATTATGGGCTATTCAGGCGGCCATTGTTCATTATTTGTATTTGTGTTCTGTAATTTATAAACTTTTGGTATGCAATAAAGAATAGTTGTACAGTATTTTTGTAAGACGAATTCATAATAAATTGAATCGGGTCAACTACGAACCTAGTTTGCGCCATTTTACCAGACAAAGATAAAGCTGCGTGTTCTTCCTTATCGAATTATAAAAAAACACTTCGAACAATTCGAATTATAATTAATATGATCTCGAACACACTTCACACTAATATTATAAATGTGAAAGTTTGTATGTATGTATGGGTGGATGTTTGTTACCTCTTCACGCCAAAACTACTGAACGGATCTGGCTGAAATATTGCATACAGGTAATTCTAATCCTGGAATCAAACATAGGCTACTTTTTATCCTATAAATCTGTTCCCGTGGGATAAAAATCACCGCAACAACGCGTGCCAAGCCGCGGGGCGCAGCTAGTTTAGTTATAATCTTAAAATGTTAGACTAGTTCATATTAATTTGTCATTGCCCTTGCCAGTAAGATCTTTGGAATCTGGGATTCGTGATGACCATCATCAATCGTTAAGTACTCACTGCTGGGAATAGGTCATGCCCATTTGACCAAGGCCAAAGAGGCCTCCATTCGTTGAAAAACGTTTAATAATCCTTGTAAAAGCTCTACATCATGTATATGTAGAAACAATGATGAAGAAATTATGATTGTTTACTAACAACCGACTGGCTAAATAAAATACGTTGACACAATTCAAGGATTCGTGGGAGTGAAACACAACTACACATAAAATTATAAGTGTTCGCAAAAGAGTGACAAAGACGCTATGATATGTCTACTTCACACAAACGGTTGGAAAATGTAGAGTAATTGATTAGGGCGTATGAAGAAAAAGGGTGTCAAGGCAACCAGTACGAAGCTGATAGAAATATTTGAAATGATTTTGAAGTTCAAAGAGTATTTTGTATTGGATTAAACGACAACTGCTGGTGTGCACGAGTCGTTAAAGTTTTTTAAACTTACGCTAACAGAACACATTATAATAAATATTCACGGGTATTTACACGATTGAGTGTAAACCTGTTGAAACGTCGGGAAAAATAGGTAAATAAACGCGATAAATACCCATGAATATTTATTATAACGAGTTCTTAAGTCGAGACTGCGACTTGGTAAACGTAGTGTAGGACGCCCTACGGCCAGGTGCAATGGCGATCTGCGAAAGACTGCAGGCAGATGCTGGATACGCCGAGCTGAAGACAGAGGGCTATGGCGCTCATTGGGGGAGGCCTATGTCCAGCAGTGGACTAATATAGGCTGGTTATGATGATATGCTTAAAATATGACAGAAAATTGTTAACAAATCACTTTTGAAACTACTAAGTGCTAACAGCTTAAGTTTGTGATGTTACTTGAATCAACCGTTGAAGTTGGAACAATATAAGCGTAAAGATATGAAAACTACGAAGTTGGCGCGAAGCCAAATAAATCTGGAAATCTCTGAAAATAGTGAGTTGACGTTTAATTACGTAAAGATCACGTAGAGATGTCACAAATGGGATCTCACAAAACAAAATGTGATTGGATTTTGTGATTATTTTACTCACGTTCGCGTCTTCGCGCCTGAATGAAACTGAAATTACTTGAAAAAGTGTACTTAGACGAAGTTATCCGCACGTGTCTTGAGCTCTACCAAACATAATCTCTATTTCTTCGTAGAAAAGGTGATTTTCGTACGCTTCTTCTATCCATTTACGAAACCGATACAGTACATATAATGTAATTCACGACCTTGAAACTACTTCCGGAAGGTTAAAAATATTACCTGCTTGGGTCGTTGGAAGGACCTTACTCAGATATCGCTACACCCTCATTCATAATGGAGTGGCAACCTCTCATTCATTATCCTGAAAGGTGAATGTGAACAGAGAGTCAAGGATACTTGATGTCGATTGATTTACTTCGTTGTGTATTCTAACTTTGAAACAAATTGCTTTAGTGCTGCGAAACAATTTCATTTTCGTTCGTTTTGATGTCGATCCCTTTGTGGGTATTATTTATGTTTCTGTAGATTTTAGGCCAAGGACGAGGAATCCAGTACCTTTGCAAAATAATTTGTTTGCTTTCAGTATCTAATAAATATGGAAACGGGAAAAAATATAGTCCAAAGTTATAGACCTATTTTCCGGGAGAGCAAAGGTTATGGTGGAAATAAAACTGAACAGTTTGAAAATCCGTTACTTGTTTGTGCTAATTCTGCATATAATGAAAAGTATTATCAGTCTTTTTAAAGAGTTCAGTGTTTAACGAAGGCACGTTGTTAGAAAGGCCCCAACTCTAAACAACAATATTTAAAAAGTTACGACAGGTGAATTGAATCTCCACTAACAAAGGGTTGACATTATAAAATCGCTTTTCCAAATAAATCTTGCCCGTAGTCGAACCCCAGAGGCTTTTAAAGGAAAATGGAACAATTATTTAGATTGTAACGAAAGATAAATCTTTATCCTAAAGTTCAAAGACGTTTGAAGCTTACGCGAGAATTCCGGGCATATTGTAAAGTAAAAGAAGATGTTTTTGTTCAAACTGTTAATCGCAATTGTAATGATGATTGATCATGGTCTTTAGCGAGATACATGCGGGGAGTGAGATCTGCGGGATGTAACATTAAATCCGAACTGAACAGTAACTATCTTAGGATCATATACGGGCTGTTAAGGAGGGTGCACTATAATAAAAAATTCTAGGTGATTTTTTACATAAATTTACAAAAACTTATCTACGACCAATTGGCCTATTTAAGTGTATTCAAACTTAAGATTCTGAGCTAAGCGCGATGGATCCAAAGGAACAAATTTCTAATAGATAGAAAATACTCAGATCGCCCGAAACAAATCTCTGCATATTGAACACACATTTGTACCGGGGCAGAAATCGAACCCTTGTGCGTCGCAGGCGCACCTACGCACGCTGCGCGACAGAAGTACGGTTCAGTTTGTGATGATTTTACCCTAACAAATTGGGATCTATGTAACTGGAACATCTATGAATACCTAATTATGTACTGAAGACAACATCGTAAACCCCACTTACGCCTACCGATTGTTGATAAATATTCAAAGGGATTATGGAAAGCCTAAGATTACAGGCAGGCAATTGTTGTAGGTACATACATATATGACTATATGTACATAAATATTCAGAATCTTCAATGAATATTCGGGTTTCTGTGACTGAAGGTGTGGAATCAACTTCTAGATAGCAACAACGCAAAATAACTGACTGCAATGAGGTATTTTTTAAATTTTCAGCACACAGTGACCTAAGTCGTTTAAAGTTATCAAACCAAAAGCCATTCAACGTGGCAATGTTGCCAGCATTCTAGGCACTCTGTCTTTTGGAAACGGCTAGCTTTTGTAAGAAATGGATAAAGGTGTAAATACTATTTGTAATTGTTTTATTCTGTTATTGTAATTTTCTATGTGCTGAATAAATGTCGTCAACGAAACTTATATCAGACCTATGATTTTTAGATTAGGTAGAACATGCCAAACATAATTCATCGACATGGAAAATAATTGAAAAAATAAATTAGATACGTGACACGACACTCGCACCACAGATTGGTTTACATGTTTACCCAACTTTTTTAATCAATATAGTTAAAATAAGCAACCAAACAATGAGCGGCGAGTCTGCCTTACAGCACTTGAGTATTGATTCAGCAAGTGATAAGTGCAAATCAGATAGTGCCATAGCAATGATTTTCCGTAATAATCATAAAATATAATTATGAGACCGCTTGGTCTAACAGACAAATATAAAAAGCGTACACATGCATACAAGAAACAAAATGAAACTCTTTTTAACCGAAATCTTACCTAATGAAAAGTCAAGATGTGGCCGACTCTTGTCTTGAAGATACCCAGATTATAATAGGGTATGCATGGATTTAATACTTATACAAAAATAATATACCAGGCAAAAAAAAATTATTGAGGTAAAAACTAAAAAGTAAAACTACACTCAGATTTGTGTTATAATAACGCTGCCATGTTAGCCCTGGCATTTTGTGACGTCACAGTTCATCGGATCCTTCGTCAATTGAAAGTCAAAACTTCATGCCCATACAAATATGTGCAAGTATGACGTCACGCTTCAGGTGCCAATGACGTTGCGTTACGGAATTTCGCGGTTGAGATTTAAAATATCTACTTTTCAATCATTAAATTTCACAACAAAAACATCGAAAAATACAAAAATAAATATACAGATATATTTCTTTATCAATAGAGAATACGTAAAAAATATATATATTAGCTTGTTTGAAGTGACATGCATATACCCTATTGACCGGAAAAACAGAAGCAGGAAGCGAGTTCCATTCCCTAGCAGCGATGCAAAAAAAAACTTTCAAAGAACCTAGCAGCTGCGGCCTTCCTGGGTGGGTCAAGGAGTTCTCATCTTACACAGTCCTTCACTTGCACTTTCTCGGTTACAAGTGATCTCGCTAGAACACGGTTATTTTTATATTCTAAAGGGCTTTACACACGGCTACAATACATCTTATTGCATTTTTCCATAGAAATTATCAGTAGACAACACTGACAGCTATAATGTTTATTTTTACATGTATGAAATATGAAGGAATATAGTATATCCTACTAATATTATAAACGCGAATGTTTGTAAACATTTATGTAATCATGTTTGTTGCTCTTTCACGCAAAAACTACGGATCGGGCTGAAATTTTGCATACATACATTGCGTATAGCCTAGACTAGAATAACATATAGGATACTTTTTATCCATAAATCATTTCCCGTGGGATAGGTGTGCGATGCCGCGGGGCGCAGCTAGTATTAATATATTTTATAGCTGCCATGTGTGAAACCCTTTATTAGATTTACAGTCCAGAATAGCTAGGATATTTTGTACCTGAGTGCGTATTAAGATAAATTACTGGACTCAGTAAAATTACAATCAGAGGATATACCTAAATAAATTAGAACTAGTATTTACAATTGACAAAATTTGAGATAAATGCTAACTTTTTTATCTATAATGCATAAACTATGTGGTTTGATTTGAATCTTTCTGTGTTTGAAACAACATTTTTATCACTGCGCAGAAAGAAAGCCGATCTACTCTTTCTACATAAACTTATTAACGGGAAAATTGACTGCATTGAGCTAAATAATAGACTCCAAATCAACGCTCCTTTTAGATTACCTAGAAGTAAAGCATATAATCTCTTCTTACTGCCTTACTGCAGAACCAACATGAGCAAAAACGCTGTTATTCCCAGGATATGTGGTAATTGTAACACCTTGGCCAAAAACAATCCTCTAGATTTATCCGACCCCTTGAGCAAGTTTCACAAATCTCTTATATCTATGCTATCCAATGACGATCTTGATCTTTAAAACTTACTCTATATCTCTCTCGATACCACCTATCTAATACCTGTCAGTACCTACTCACATCCATTCTTTACTTATATTATATATTTGTAACTTGTACCTATACCCTACGGTCCATGTAGATATCCTACGTGTCTAATTAGTAAAACTATATGAAATATAACATTATATCACCTTAAGTTTACTTTAGCATAATAAGATGTTTAGTTGAGTTGCCTTTTTATTTACGCATGTTGTGGCTAACCTGTAATTTAGAGAGCACTAGTTTTAAGTATTTTGTTTCATAATTTGTATTTCTTGTGTTATCTCAAGTTGGTTGCCCTGAATAAATAAATAAATAAACATGAATATCTTTACAATTGCGAAATGGATCTTCGTCTGGTTCCCTTTTAACATATGTATTGTATGTATAATCCACATCCACCATTTTTTAACCGACTTCAATAACGAGGAGGTTCTCAATTCGCCTGTTTTTTCATGTTTGTTACCTCAGTTCAGTTCAGTGCAGTACTTTTGACTAAGATGTCTGATTTTTATGATTCTTTTTTTATTTGAAAGCTGGTGCTTCCCGTGTGGTCCCATTTTAATTTAGTCCAGTTCTGACAGTGGATTCCATATAATTGAAGTCGGTTTATAGTATTTTTAAAATAAAATCAATTACCTTACTTTACCTTGTCTCTCTCGGACAATAAGGTTTGCTAGAAAAGCAATCATCCTACGGCTAAGCTTGCCTTTTCCATTATCTTACTGGTTCTATGTTTTATTTCGCGAAATAAATATATAATTACTAGATATATTATTCTGATCACTACTGAGTGAGCTGCAAAAATTATCAGTAAATAAATTCAAACAAACTGTCAAAACTTTACTATGCAAAAAGGCTTACTATAAAATATCAGATTATCTAGAGGATAAAAAAGCTTGGGCCGGATTTTGCTCCAACTCGAAAAATAACAACTAACAGGCTAAATAAAGGTGTTGACATTATTTAAAATTAAACTTAATAAATTACTGACATCAAAATGCTATTATAATATAAATGACTTTTATTAGATAAGAACGTAATATATTGATTCAGGTGTTATTAAATTATTAATTAATGTATTATTTATCTGACCAGTAATCTTTTAACTAATGTTGGTATTTGTAATTTCTAACTTCTCTTGACTATTTCTTTAAGTCTGTAATTAGACTAAAAATATAAATATTTGCATGCCTTGGATTTAGGCAAAACATGTATGGTGCTTACGTTATTACTTCGTCTCTTCCATCTATGTGACCCATGTTTACAAATAAAGAATATGTATTTGTAAAAAAAAAAAAAAAGTTTCTTCGTCGTTTCTTTACTTTAGTCTACATACCGAAGCGATCGAAATCAAAAATACCACTTTATTTCCGTGTCAGTGTATATTTTAATATTATTTGACCTTTTCTAAATGTACATTTATTGTATTAATGGAAATAAAGCATTTTTGAATTTGAAAATTTGAATTAACAAACACCCTGTCTGTTAAATTAATACCGTAATTATAAGCTCCTTGTTTCTTTTGGGAAGCAGCATCAATCAAATAGGTAGGTTTGTTGAATTTCAACAACACCTAAATAAACCCTGTTTTCATAAATTCCCTAAGCTCCGAAGCATTTAATCAAGTCCAAGTTCAGCTAAAATTGAGTTTTTGGAACAAACTGGAAATCCCGAGGTGATCTAATCAACGTGAGAATTGACTTCTATACAATTTTGATGAGCTCATTAGTCAGAAGTGTGGTTTTGGAGGCGGATTAACATTTCAAATGTCTGAACTTGTTTTTGAAATGTTCTAAACAAACTCACGAACGACAAGAAATTGCACGACTGTGAATAAAAGAAGAATAATGAAAAACTTTTATGGAGTTCTTTTAACTTCATAGATGATTTTTGCTCATACATTAAATCATTACTTTTATGGAGTTTTTTTAACTTTAAAGATGATTTTTGCTCATACATTAAATCATTAATATCTAGGTTAGATAAGTACCTTACAACTTCAATATAATAATAATTATAATAATATAGGACAATTCACACAGCATTATCTAGCCCCAAGCTAAGCAGAGCTTGTGTTATGGGTACTAGATAACTGATATATGTACGTAATACAATACGATAATAGATAGATATTTTTTATTATACATAGAAAACATCCAGAATTCCCTGAACAAATATCTGCAGATCGTACAAATATTTGTCTTGAGGCGGGAATCGAACCCGCAACCTCCTGCGTCGCTACGCCACAGAGGTCGTCAATATGTATGCATGACCACAGTAATGAACGATAATTTATTGATTGATAGATGTCGTTCCAGTTCCAGCTACATAGATGCACCGTCAGTTTGCTAACGTTTTTAAAGCACCTACAAAAGTTTCTGTCACCTACAAGTGTTTCAAAGGTCCATTATGTCATCATCATCATCATCATCTTCAGCAAATATTAGTCCACTGATGGACATAGCCCCCCCTAATGAGCGCCATAGCGCCCTGTCTTCAGCTTGACGCATCCAGCATCTGCCTGCAGTCTTTCGCAGATCCTCATCCCACCTGGCCGGAGTGCGCCCTACACTACGTTTTCCGAGTCGCGGTCTCCACTCAAGAACTCGTTTACCCCATCAGTTCTTCGCGAAATATGGCCAGCCCACTGCCACTTCAGCTTGCTAATTCTCTGAGCTATGTCGATAACTTTGGTTCTCTGTCGGATGTATTCGTTACGAATCCTGTCCTTCAGAGAGACTCCGAGCATAGCTCTTTCCATAGCTCGCTGAGCGACCTTGAACTGGTGGACCATCCCTATCGTGAGTGTCCACGTCTCAGCTCCGTAGGTCATGACGGGTAGGACGCACTGATTGAAAACTTTCGTTTTCAAGCATTGCGGTATGGATGACGAGAAGACTCGACGTAGTTTTCCAAACGCTGCCCAGCCCAACTGGATCCTCCTCTTGGCCTCCTTCTCAAAATTGCTTTTACCCAACTGCAGAATTTGCCCAAGGTAAGTATACTCGGAAACGATTTCGAGAGGGTGGCCATGTACGACGACCGGCCCCGGATCAATGAGGCCATTGATCATGACTTTGGTTTTATCCAAATTCGTCGCGATGCGTCGCGAAGCTGAAGCTATGCCGTCCAGCATCTGGTTCAGCTCCTTCAGCGACTCCGCCATTAAGACTATGTCATCAGCGAATCGCAGGTGTGAGATGTAATTGCCGTTTATGTTAATGCCCTTGCCTTTCCAGTCCAGCATCTTAAACATATCTTCCAACGCGCACGTGAACTGTGTCTGGCCTTTGTGGACTATGAGATGGCGTTTGACTCTGCCGAAACCTGGTCTGTTCTGGAATCCTTACAGCGATGCCAAGTAGACTTTCGTTATATCGAGGTGCTGATATGTCTCTACGAATCCGCAACCATGAATGCCCAAGTACAGGACCAGCAGTCCAAACCCATCCAACTGCGCAGAGGAGTGAGGCAGGGGGATGTCATATCCCAGAAACTGTCCATTATGTATAATAAATAAATTATGTATAATGAATAGTAAGATTAAAGAATGTTATATTTATCTTAGCTTTGAAGATAGAGTAGGTACTAGTAGAGTACATCATTTTAAAAAAAAATTATCCTCAGTTTTGCTCGTTAATTGTTAAAACTATTTGAAATTCGCTATGAGAATAAATGAAATAAAGTTTATAAACAAATTAAGTGTTGTATAGTTGCAAGTTTTGATTACAATCTTGGAAAGCTGCGTCGTACAATCTCAAACATCCTTAACCGGATGAACGGACGTTTAGCCATACAGGATGTTTCGATTGCCGGATGTATGCTTGCTTGTGTCGAGTATTTTCTGCTAGTTTCTCTTTTACTTCCTAAATTATTAATTTTACCACTTCCTAGAACCATCAAGGGATTTCAGGTTAATAAATAGATCATGAGGGTCAAACCTTAGGTTAAATTTTGTTAGAAACTTCAACTTATTTTATTAGAAACTTTTATGAATACTGTTATCATAAGTTATCATAAGTATGTATAAATAGGTACCTTACTAGATAATATAAATCTGAATTAGGTACACAGACAATAAGAATTTCAAATTGTTTGCTTAATATCTTTAATAAACGAAAAAGCTTTATGTAAAGTATTTGAATAAAACTGATTTTGCTTATTCAGTAGGGCACTTTGTACGATAAATTATACAATAAAAGTACCTAGTCGTAGCTTTCACTTAATTATGTTCATTAATAGTATATAGGTATACAGGTTTACTCGTATACAAAAAGTTTTAGCAAAGATTACGAACACCAACTTCTTGGAACAAATTTCACCCGGGTCATTAAACTAACGACAACATTATCGATTTCAGTTTCGGAAGAAAATAAGTGTCAGAAGAAAGTTGAAAGTTTGTTACTTTTCACTTCGTCGTCTTTATTGATTCGCTAATCGATCATAAAATAAGACGCATTACACGCAATACTAATTTAGAGATTTGTATCGCTGTATAATTTTATTTCTCGGGGTAGGTAGAAACTGAAAACTTACAACAAATTCTGGTTGAGTAACGAGTTTGTTCTGTAAAGTTTTGCTTTCTTCAAAAATAAAAGTATACAGCGATACAAATCTCTACAGAAATTGGTCATTGTTAGGGTTCCGGAACCTCCTCTGTCCGTCTGTCCGTCTGTCATCATCTCATGAACCGTTATAGACGCTAGACAGTTGAAATTTTCACAGGTGATGTATTCCTGTTGCCGCTATAATAAAAAATAAT
Organism: Eupithecia tripunctaria; assembly: GCA_955876795.1. Lineage (NCBI taxonomy): Eukaryota > Metazoa > Arthropoda > Insecta > Lepidoptera > Geometridae > Eupithecia > Eupithecia tripunctaria. The sequence continues at coordinate 5,081,296 of OY041600.1, forward strand.
TTTATTAATTTAGGGGGCAACGTTCTTATGATATGCCTATGCACGCATATTACGCATGGCGAATTAGCAATAGATTTTTCGATAAAACGTGTACGTACCTGCCCTAAGAGTCAGATTTCAAGAGTGTAGCGACTGAGAAGATGCACATGGACCCTCTTTGGAGCAAGAATGGGTCAGTCAAAAAAAAGGAGACATGGTTTGGTCCATGTCTCCTTTTTTTGACTGACCCATTCTTGCTCCAATGTTCATCTTCTTCCGGTCATCACACAGTCCAAGGCCGCGTTTAACTTTCCTATGAAAAAGTGGTACCTATCATAATAGATTGTACGTTCTATAGCTTTAATAATAGATGTGTTTTTTTATTATAATTTACTTATTTCCGCCCACGGCTTTGCACGCCTTGTTTCTATGAAAGCGTTTTCTATCCCATGGGAACTGATTTATGGGTACTCTATGTTTGATTCCAGGATAAGTAATATCTTTATGCAAAATTTTAGCCCAATCCGATCAGTAGTTTTGGCGTGAAGAGGTAACAAACATCCATCTATCTAAAATTATGCATTAATGTGATAGTGTGACTTCATAACTACAAAGAATAGTCTGTTAAATATCTATTCAAATGATAGCATCTTGCCTATCAATCTATTGACCCTCCTAGATGCATATTTGATTCAATTGCCAGTTTGTACATTCTACTCGTAAGTACGAGCGCCCGTATCGATTTGTTTAAAAATTCATAACCGTTTGCCTATTATGTTTGTCCTGAGACCCCATTTTTATTTGCCGATTTTACTAGGGCATGAATGTTTCTCGTGGGTATTGTATGGATTTAATTTAACATTTTTTTTTATAAATGTATACTCAAAACTTTTTCGTGAAACATTTTTATTTGGATTTAAAAAGAAAAGATTAGTTAGAACTAAGTATTCTTAAAAACTGGAATTCATTTTTTGAAGGAAAAACTGTAATAACCCAGAAAAGGCCTTACATAGGAATTTACTCGGCAGTAGGGCAGATACTATAAGAGGAAATAGAATCAAAAGTGCAGTTGAAGAAGTTTGTTTGCAGTTTCAATACCAATCGTAGACTGGTAGGCAATTGCAATTCAAGCCGAGGCATTCAGAACGGAACTATCAAAAAGACGCTCGCTGAGCAAAATCGGAGTATTGTTCAAGATTGTTATTAACCCTCATTGGCTCCATCCGTATCTAGGTCAGACCTGTTGTCTGCAGACGCGATAATTATTACTGCAGCAAATAATAGCTTTTTTCCGTACTTTGTTGAATGTTAGAACAAGGAAATGGGTGGAATAGACTCGTGTTTCAGGGCCGTAGAAAGGCCGATGTAGTTCACCGCAGACGTATTTGGATGTGGATAGTATGTATGAAAGTTATTTTTTGTACGTGTACCTACCAGAGCACGCACGGCAGACCAAAATGAACTAAGAAGCCTTAATTATCATAAGAGCCATGTCTTCAATGTCAGCAAAAATATTCGAAAGCTACTCTTTTAAAATATTTAATAACGATATTTACGACAATGAAGTTCTGCCTGCGAGCGCAGGAGGTTTCGTGGTTAATTTTCGCCTCGTGACAATTTGTACGATTTGCAGATACTTTTCGGATGTTTTGGGGGCTTCTTACAAAATAAGAGATCTATCTATATTATGTGTTACCTTACCTTTTTTTTCCGGCGAGTGGAAATTTGTTTACGAATAGACTGGTCTGCGGGGGATACCAGAATTATGTGGGACTCACCGCCCTGAAAAGGACGTAATACCCACTAAAATAACTCTCCGGTGTCCCTCGATCGCCATTTTCGCCGAACCACGGGGACAAAATAACGTCCGCGATCCGACTGGCGCCCCCTATTCCTCCCATACTTAGCCGGCGAGCTCATCAATCCACACACACGCCGACTCCATTCTTCCGTCATCTTTCCTACCCTCTATTGGGACACAAACAGGACACAAACAGTACCATGCAAATGTCGACTGCTGTGCCTAAATAGGCATTTCTCCCCTCATATTATCAGGTGTGGGTCTCACATTTGCACACGCACACATACTTAATCTCTCACACTCACACTTGTTCTATTATACATTTCTCATTTATTCTAGTCACGCGGGTACAGTGCCGCGCACACTTAGCTAAGGCAAGTGCGCGCATCACTGCCCCGCGTGTCCCACACCTGTGCACGAGTACTGCAGGTTGCGTCCCGCGTATCACATGCCATTCATCACCTTTCATTATCACACAACCTTATGGCTTCATAGCCCACTCATACGTCGTCACATCCATCCTTCCTCATGGTGCCGCCGTGCCGGGATACTGGTACGGCGACAACCCCTCTCCTATTCGAGCGGCAGAGGCCTTTCCACAAGGCCTCGCGCCCGAAGATCTCTCTGAGTTCGGGTGCTACTAGTTAGCACCCAAGTCCTACAGGCTCCCGGGAGGGCATCAGCACACGCGCAAATGCGCGGCCAAGCACACCTCCAGCCCGCACAATACACCGGCAGCCATCTGCGCATACCATGCAACGGAGCGTACCTCCGGGCCCCGCCCGCATGCACGCCCGCGCACCAGGCTCAACTGCTGTGTGTGTCTACCATGAGTTTTGACAATCTATACTCGCTCGCGCTCTCTAGCGGCGGATAGTTGAGTACTAAAATGCGCTGTGGATAACTATATGCGTATTTACGTAACTAATGTAGTAAAGTCAGGCAATTTTAATGTGACAACTCATGGTAGACACACTTATCTGCAATAGCCCAAAGACTCCCAACAATGTTTGAACCCGAGGCCCACCCATGCCTCGTGTTCGAAAACCAGTTTCAGGGCGGCAGTCGACGGCTGTCCGCCACCCGGCGCCCGGCAACCGCCGTCCGCCGCCTGTTCGCACGCCTTCCGAGGCGGCGCGCTTCCGGGTCACGCTCACGGATGCGCTCGGCCTGTTTTTTGGCTGTCATCACCGCCTCCGAAAAGGCGGAGATGGCAGCCCACGTCCTCTCGCTGGCGACCATGGCCTTCACAGTATTAGGCAGCGACAATCCACGCCGACCACTTCGACTAAAGTCGCCCTCTCCGTCGCCCACGCCGAGCGTATCTTCGGCGCTCCCACAGTGATGGCACTCTGGTTTGGGTTCAGCCCTCGCCACCCTCGATACCTTCCAAAGCATCCATGCCCCGAAAGGATCTGCGTAAGTTGGAAAGAAAGTACACCGTGTTCCCTCATCACCCAATGCTCAAGAACCGGCCACATCGCTTCGATGGTGTCTCTGCCAGCGGTGGGCGCTGCAAGCGCTCGCAACCACCGAATAAGGAGACGCTTACGCGCTCGTAGGCGCCAACGTAGCATCCCCTCCCTCGGTAGTGGCTCCCCGTTGTCCGGTGCACCACATAGCAGTCATAGACCGCGGTGAGCACACGACCGTCTAGCTCCCAGGGAAGGCAACCAGCGAGCACACGTGCCGCCTCGAAAGAGACGGTGAGGTACCCGCGCACTACCTTGAGACACATGACCCTCTGTGGCCAACGTAGGAGAGCCTTGTTTACGCGACCCAAGGCGTCCTCCCACACGGGCGCCCCGTAAAGAGCCATCGACCGCACCACCTGCACGTAGAGCCAGAGCGACGTTTGGTAGTAGGCGGCCGAGGGCAACGCACGTCGCAATCAATGTTAGGTGGGGGTCAAGGAAGATGCCAAGATAGCGCATCGCTGACCCGACATCGATCCACACCCCACCCACCATCACACGAGCACCGGCCGGCGGCGACCCCCTCCGTCACCCGCGGAAACACAGGGCCTCGCACTTTGGCAATGCCACCTCCAGGCCCAGGCTCCGTATGCGCTCCAGCAGTCGTGCGGTTGGCCGCGTCGTCAAAGTCAGCACCGCAGGCAGTGACCAGCGTGTCATCCGCATAGCAGGTCAGGCTGACACCATCCGGCAGCTCTCCCCGTAGCACCCAATCGTACCCAATGTTCCACAACGTGGTCCGAGGACCGAACCCTGTAGAACACCGCGCGTCATGGGCTTGGCTTCCCATGCCTCCTGCGCCGGATACCGGACCTCCCTCTCGGAGAGGTAGGCACCAATGATGCGGCGCAGGTACTCCGGAAAACCATGGTATCGGGGGGCCTCCTCGATACAAGCCCAAGGAAGGGTGTTAAAGGCATTTGCTATGTCTAGCGAAACTGCCAGTAACACCATTCGGCCAGCTATCGCCTCTTCTGCCATTGTTTTCACCTTACCTAACAAAAGGTCTACTTATTTTGGGGCTAAAGTAGGTACGCTTAATTGTAACACATTATACCAGGACTTTCTCTGAATCACTATAAAGGTATCGTCAATTGTACCTCGCGTAAATGAATTTATGTATGGCTAAGTAGACCTACGTTCATCATACTTCGCCCTGAATCCGGCACCGTTTGAACATAGAGCGAAGAGTCTTTTAGAAATTCATTGTGTTCTCTCTATTGTTCTTATACCTACACCGTATTTGAACTACGAGACTTTTTTCAAACGTTACCTTTGCACTGTACTCTTTGAACAAACCTTTTAAAAACAAACCGCAAATGGGTGCCGTTAAGGGATTCTGAGGGTTTATGGTAGAGTATAGAGGCCGCGTTCACAGGCCAGCATCGGAATATCCACAATGGCTCCATCGATGGTTTGCCGTACAAGATCCGCATTGCATGGAGCGGGCTGTCGGCAATGCCGACAAGGATTCTTGCAAGAATTCTTGAAGGTAACTTTTCCTTTTAGTGCAAAAGATATCGATGGATGGACGCACTTTTTAGTGGATTCTCCGATGCCGCCCTGTAAACGCGCATCCTAACGTTTCAACTGCTAACGCTTGAGCTTATGCAAATAGGTACATCTATCAATATCTGCTTTTTTTATTTTTATACTAAAGGGGCGTGCGGTCCACCTGATGGGATGCAGTTACCACAGCCTATGGACGCCTGTAACATCAGATACGTTACATGCGCGCTGTCAACCCCGTGAATGTTTTAAAATGCCCTGTTTGAAAGACCTGTAAATGTCGTGTATAGTTAGGTCAAGGTCCAATTAATCAATTCTCACAAGAACCACAAATTAAGTGGCTTTAAAAACCTCACTCTGCTTATAATAATTTACTACCGTCCTTCACATTAAATGTTAGACCCAAATCGCCCAAAATTGAATTTTAAACAACATCACGACCGCTTTGTTTGCTCGGTACACCATTTAATAAATCATTTCGCTTCGTGTTGCTTATTTATTCATAAATGCGAGCCATGCGAAAGCTCTTTTAATATATTTAGCATATAAAAATAATACGTTGGTGAAATGTTTAACTTTGTGCGTAATGCGCTCGTTAAAATCGTGGAATACAATTTTACCTTGGAAAAGTACAGAGCAATAACTTATTTAGGATAGAGTCGTCATTGTATGCATCGACACACCGTTGCAAGTCGCTTTTGTTCATGCTGTATTTTGTCTAAATATCCGTAGAAACTACGTTTAATAATCGAAAACTGAGCTAAGCCAAGGATTGTCTATTGTATTTAGGGCGTTTATGAAGTAAAATTTGAGTTTTTTATGGTTTGAGGACGCACTACAATAAGTGGCTAATTGTTTGCGTACTTTATTGAAAAACTAAGTGACAATCAAATATCAGAAATAGAAATAGCATTTCCAATTGAAGCAATTGAGCTTACTGCCGACTGTAATAATCAATCTACAGGTAGCTCAACTGATCAATATCAATACTAATTCGAAGCGTACCCAATACGCTAGCTGCATTGCCCCGCTGCTGTATGGCAATACTGATGCGCGACGCCAGATAATCACCAGCCCTCACGCGGGTCGCGCGTCGCTTCGACCATATATTTTTTTTAACTTGAAGAGCCTCGGTACACTCAGACCAGGCTAGGTCTGGGGGTCTCGACTACAAGGGGAAATTGTGTAGGCTCTATCGAGACCTGCATATGCGCCTCTAAATATCCTTGACCAAATCTGCCGCTGCAGATTTGGTCCGCCCTCACTGGATGTCTTCGGAATATGGGAAGGCGCAAGTGTGTTTTTACCCAGAAACTTCGTAATAAGCCGCTCTGTCGTCAAAACATTGCAGTGAATACTATCAACTAACATATATCTCCAATGATATTGAAGTAAAACATCATTGCATATCTCTGTATAAATATGTATTATGTTAGTTGACTTGACTACGTGAATTCTTTTTATTTATAAAAGAAAATACATCATCAATAATACATAAACCTACCCTAAGATATAAGATCGATGTGCGGCGACATAAAGAAAAGATGAATAAGATGTACAACCTATCCAACACTTTTTCATAGTAAGTAGGTACTATCGCTAAATCATAAATCAAGAGATCATGACACTTGCTTGCGATCGATCATACAGCATTCACTCGGTTCCTACTATTTTTCCGCAAACAAAACGAATAAATGTACCAACGCAAAGTCCGGAACTTAGGCAGGAGTATCACCGCCAACGATGAACGAGAAGCGAGTAGAGCGAGAAACTAGAAACGAGTTTGCGAGCATGGTTATGGTTATGGTGAGTGTACTCTTTTTCCCGCACTGAGACTCTGGATGGTTCATTGTGCGTGTTTGCTAGCTAGTCTAACCAGCCTAACTCCGTGCCGAAGCGCAGAATCTTCCTGGGATTTTCACAGGCTTCGCGGAGTGACCTCGGGTGGTCGAGGATTTCTGTCGTTGTGCTGTTACCCTCTCGCATTCCAGGACTACATGGGCCGCTGATTCTTCTTAACTGAGACACCACCCGCAGAGAGGGCTGTCTGTTGCTCCGATGGTGAAGAGGTGTTTGTTTAGTGGGCAGTGTCCTGTGAGTGTTCGTGTGAGTTGGCGAGCAGCGTGAAGCGAGTGTGCAATTCCTCCATAGTTTTGTCGCTCGGCTATAAGCTAACATGGCTGAACGACTGAGCGAACATTATCTTTGAAAGCTTTTGTCGCTCAGCTACAAACAAGTAAAGCGAGTTCTCAATACATAAATTTCTTTCATTTACTACACATCTATTGTACGTTTCTTGAGCGAGAAAATAGCCGATAGTTAGTCGCTTACTCGCAGGCGCTGCGGTGTGCGATAACCAACTTACGGTTATTGGAAGGTTACAGTTTAAAACTTATTTTTAATTGTTCGACAAGTCCCTTAATTACCATCTCAACCCTAATAAAATAAAATTATAGGGACACACTATTTGTAACAGTAGCTAAAGACGTTGATAACATGTCGACATAACTAACATAAGTTTCTCATGAGACAAACCCTTTGTTTCATGTAATAATGGCTCTTGGTGACATGGTTCCTCTCTATTGTAATACGTATATTCTAACCTATGGTTACACATACGGCTTAAGCTTGCCACTGAGCCATTGTTGAACAACGCAGTTTTTCAAGGTAAACGGTTTACGGTTTACATTTCGCAAAAGGCATTATGTCCCCTTTGCAAAATGGTACTGGTTGAATTTATTAATTTTAAGGGAAACATGGGGTTAAAACCATTAAATCAATGGTTAAAACCATTCTTGATAACCACAATATAATGTTCAAGATAATTAAATTTATAAATCTACCGGGCCATCTTGATTTCAACCAAGATCTAAGGAAGATGAGACTTCTGCTAAGGACTGTAGGATCTTCTTTGAAGTGATGTCTCGTAGCTCTAGTTTGTCTAGTTACCTATTGGCAGAAAGAAATGGAGCCATAGGCTTGAAGAAGTGATAATGAGAGTCCATTCGATCCGTTCCATATGTTTTAATTATTAATACTAGTTTGTTTTGATTCTTTGATTTTTAAAGATCCTGATTATTACAAGAACAATAAGTCCGTGGATCTCGTAGGAGTCTACTAAGGGATGAACCTATCAGAAAAAAGGCAGCAGCTTTGTTCTGTGTATTTTAAACTCTACTGTGATCACCAATTCGTCTTTCAAGCATGGCGATCATGACCAAACCCCCTGTTTGGGATTGTAATATTCAGCAATGGACGTATGAGCTGATGTGTACGTCTGAAACCAGCGCAGTTTTGGGCAAATACGAGGAACCCATTTTACCCTTGATACACCTACATATTAATAAGTACCTACCTACCTACTCAATAGGATTGTTTCATTGTTAACATCTGCCTAAATATATGTATCTATTCGATATCTTTAAGTGTTTTTGAGTAAAATAAATTATCTTCTGCTTCTCTCTCTCACTCACGTAAAAGTTTTAACCAAAATGGTTTTTATCAAGGTTCGGCCCCATTTAGTCGCCCGTCGACGTCAGGCTTAGCGGCCGGATGGCTTCATCCGGTTGTTCCGCTTAAACACCGGCCTTTTGCATTCACCAAGGGAACCATTCCAGTCTTTATCTGTGTCTGAAAAATGTACGAAAACCTCCTGTGTTTTAGGTCGCTGAAGCTACCTCATGTAAAATGTCTGGATCTCTGCGGACCACGACTGTAGTTAACTAGAATATTTTCTGTGGGTAAACTCTTTCCTGTTAAGGATAAAAGACGTGTAAACGTGCCGCAGACGTGACGTTGAAATACTTTTTACATCCATAAAATTAAGGCGCATACACCAGTGAAAGTGGCACCCCCACCTTTTATATCTTATTATTACGTTAAACACATGAAGTTTTAAAAATCCATCGTACAGTTTGTGTTATCTATTATCAGTTATTAATTAATGCCTCTGTAATAGTTTAATTTGTAAAGCTTAGGCAGAGATACGAAGTTGCGCTTATTGGCCACCAAACTCTATTTTCCCATCTCTTCATAAACTATAGAAGATAAAAGTACCTATTACAAAGGTATTAAAAAATTGCTTATAATAGTAACCATAAACAGTAGGATGGATTTTTTAAATTTCCTTTGTTAAATGTATATATATGATAAAATAGGTGGCGCTGTCATATTGGCTCTGGTATGCGCCTTAAGTAATGATTTTTATTTATTTTACTTTAAGGTAGCGACGTTCTTTGCCATAAAGGCGAATGAATGATAGGAGATGAGATATTAGGGTTAAGACAAAACCAAAGCTTCAAGAAACACGCTGAGGCTACTTTTAATTCCGTAAAATGCGAGCGAAGCCGCGCGCAGAAGCTAAAAGTAATACATTATTTCTCCACTGTAACGTTTTTTTTTTAATTTTCTTACATTTTAAAAATTGCAATTTATTTTGCACACATTGTAAAGTTGCTGACCGAAAATGTAGTTTAAGTAAGGTATAAAGTATATATAACGACTGCAATCCAATGCCGATCGTGGGAGCTTGTGAACTAAGTGCATAAAACGAGAGTGCTACCCAGTTTCCACACAAAGTACCTACTCTATTCTACTTTACTCTTTTTGCCATCGTGTGCTCAAAGCCTAAAATAAGCTTTTGTCCCTAAATAAACACAGTTCAGCAGAATTTAATTCACATCTTTTGGGCATTGCAAGCAAACTCGTGGGCTTATCGATAATCCAAATTCGGGTTCGCTTTAGTAAGTTAAGGTGAATCTTTTCGTATAAGCGCGAGTATTTTTTGTAATTCTAAGTGTTTTGTTGCAAATCGCAAACCATTTTTGTTAAATTATCAAAAAACTAAACTTCGATTTACTGATTTTAGAGTGTTATCTCATGGGGGGTACCTAATGCCTATAATCACAATCACAACGCTGGGCATGCGGGTTGGGGATCGCAATTTGGTGGTAGAATTGTTCTACAGAGGTGCTGCTGCCCGGTTGCCTCTTACGGCACTCACGGGAAGACTTGGGGTGGTGCAAATTCTAAACCAGCACCACCCAGCTGTAACGATCAACCTTAATACTGCTAGAGAATTTATCTACAGATAGAGACAATATACTTTATCGACTTAAAGGTCGTGTTGATTTAGTAGAAGATACTTATCTGGACTTTCAAACAACAAATGATTTTGTTTCGCCGAGACTGATTTGCATTGCGGTCCTATTAAGGAAAGCTTTAAGGCGCATGTCGGAGCCAATGTGGCGCCGTCATTTATTTTATCATCTTAGGTACGTTTAACACAGGAAATTTTTAGAATGCATCGGCGTTTGTGATACCTAATTATAAGCTTTTTATACCTATACATATAATACTATTTTGTAGTTTAGGCAGAGGTGCGAAAATAGGGTTTGGTGACCACAAAGGACAAATGTTACTATCACAGAGGCATTAATAAATAGGAATAGGTATCACAAACTGTACCATGGGTTTTTGAAATTCCTCGTGTTAAATGTAAATAAGTTAAAATAGGTGGCGGCGCCACTTTGCCACAAAGCGGCCCGGTGGTCCTATTATCGTCAACGCGAGCGTGATTGAAAAGCTTGTTGTTTCATCCAGCGCAATGTTAGAATGTTAGAAGAGGCAAAGCGAAAAGAGAGAGAAAGCGCCTGATCGCTCGGTTGGCATTCGGTTACTTTCGCCGCTCACTCGCGGGTGTTACGTGTTTTTCAGTAAGCCTTACAAGTTTGTGAAGTAAAATTTTTAGTCGTTTAGAATCTCCATTATATTTTCAAGGTTTCTATCCAAATATTTTCTTTACTTTTACAATTTATGAGTAGGTACGATAAGAACATCCAAAGTTCAGGTAAAATTCTTGCCAAAACGCAGATTTTTTGAGGCTTATACTGAATTTGTTTCACCAAATTTGGATTTTTATTATGATTGAAACCTAGATATAGTGCACAAGATACCTATTAGTTAAAAGATTCAAACAAAAGATCTGTTACAACGCCAGAATCACGTAAGAGCTTTTGTATGAAAAGTAAGACGGGTTGGCCGCACTAACCTCTCAAACTTTTACATACATAATTATGTTTTTTTTAACGATAATATGGGTAAAAGAATGCTGAGCTAGGGTCTCTTTTACCCAATGTATAAGAAATTTTAGATTTAAGTACTTATTAGTTTTTATTATTGTATGTACCATATATACCTTCTTTTTTTGTCTTTGGGTAAAATACATGATTTTTATCTTATCTATTATCTAAAAGTTGGTAAAGGTCTCGTACTCTATTCCTTGACATAGAAATCTCTAGCAATGTTTTGTTTTATTCTAGTGATAGATAATATCGACAGGGAAACAAACGAATCTCAGTCCCACTTGCATGAGAATTTAGAGTTATTTGACGTATTTTGTAGTATTTCACAGATCGTTATCCCACCTGGTCGGAGGGCATCGTACACTAAGTTTGCGGAGTCGCGGTCTTCGCTCAAGAACACTGTACTGACTAACACTGTACTAGTAAAATTTATTTTTAGGCTTAGATTAGGCTAGTGTTGCACACTAGCCTAATCATAATAAATTTTACTGCCGCTTTAAAATATCAACGAGGATATGCGGTGTATGGTGGTAGGAACCTACGGATCAATAGAAATGCTTCTTAATAAAGCCTTAGGATAATGAGTTTGAATACGTATAGCATACCTATTTATTTCACCAGACCACAGCATTATAAATAAATAAATAATATTGAACAACATTATCTAGCCCCAAGCTAAGAGTTTGTGTTATGGGTACTAGATAACTTAATACAATACACTACATAGACCGATATTTTTTATTAACATAGAAAATGTCCAGAACATCCTGATCAATAACCGGCAGATCCTACACGCATTTGTCCCGAAGCAGGAATCAAACCCGCAACCTCCTACGTCCCATACGAACCTTCGCCCGCCACGCCACAGAGGTCGTCAAAGAGTTATTATATCGTATCTATAAAACCTGTACATCCACCATTGTTTCACGTAGAATCGCATCGTGTGGGCCATTCCGCGGCATTCGCCTTATTTTGGAATTGTGCTGCATATGACGCATCGCATCGCCCCCCGCGTTTGAGCGAGCGGTTGCAGAAATTTGAAGGAATTTCTCAATTTTTTATATTTTTTCGTACTTTGCGATTCATTTTGAATAAACGAATGATTTCAGAAATATTTTTGTTTATTTTTAATGGTGAACATATTTAGGATGTCTGCAGCGTGACAGATTTTCGAATAAAGGTGTCTAACATGCATACAAAATAGCCTGAAAATGACTCGATTTGGTGGTCAAAATATGGCAAATTAGTTTCACTCTCATTCAAAGATCATAATGTTTTTTAAAAACTAAAACACTACAAACATAGCTATTTGTCATCTGATTATGTATGGAAAATTTCAATACGATCGGAAACGTAGTTTCCAAATAAAGCGGAAAGTACGTTCGTATGGGGGCTAAGGTATCCGTTTCGTTCTTAAATTATTTATAACCGGATATTAACCATGAATTAAGTTTTGAGCTTAGCAATATTTCGGCACAGTTTTAATTTATTTAGTACCTAGACTCTATTCAAAAAGAGAAGAGTCGTGGGAATTGAGGGCGCTCGTGTGCCAATTGACAACTTATTGTTGCGTTGACAACACTGCTCTGTCAATGCAGTACGACTAAAAGTGTCAGTTCACCGTAACGCCACGACTCTTCTCCTTTTGAACCTTCTCGTATCTATGTTATGTGGTCGGTCTTCAAAACAATTCACATACGGTGTAACGGACCCGGGCCTATGTGCTTGTAGGAACACCAGATTAAATTTATTAATAGCATGTACAGCTCATCTATTTGTTGAGAGCTTATATCAATGACCTTATTGAACTTTTAGACACGTACAGTTTATGGATTGATACCGTATAGAGCAGTGTGTTTTAAGTTGTGCGGCACAGTTCTTACCCATGTAAAAGGAAGGCCCCAGTCAATTAAGCTGAGCCTCAGGTAGATTAATGGCCTTTTGATTGGTTCTTAATTCGTTCGATATGCCTGTGTCTCTCGGTTTATGGACTTTACCAGAGGGCAGCCTTACATCAATATGATGTGTATGTGGATTTATATTTTTAATTATGAGGAGGCCTCCTGCTGCTACATACGCACCGCTATGTGGGCTACGCATGTGTTACATTCTACTAGAATAGACCAAATCAATTTTAGTATAGATAATGCTCTTATTGACGTAGTAAGTAAGTATTCGAACAAATATCAATCCATCTCTGTAACTCTGAGTGACTTGGCTGTGAGGAAGGCTTATTTTTCCTTAATAGTGATCTGTCTTTCGATTAAGGCTTTAAATTAACCTAGACTTTAATTGAGTAGCGTAAGCTTTACGAAATCTCTAACTTGTAGGGCAAATTAATATGAAATGTAAACAAGCTGATTGACAGGAATTTAGTATTGTTTAATACATATAACACACACAAAAATACAGTAAATATACAGAACTTAATCCTAAGATGCACAAGGAAACATTACAATAAGACTATTAAACAATTATAGGTTTTGATTGATTCCGCCACCCTGGTGCTGTAACTTAGAGCTTTGTTACGTAGCTGTGTAAGCACGAAACCAAGGTTTTAAGTTAATAGGCGACCCGTTCTGTCTCAATAACAGCGCCTCCAAGGCTATTGAAAGCTGAAGGCTTACACTAACCTTGTACCCAGAATCAATCAGAGAATAGTTATGTAAATTGCGAAACACAGTCGCTCTATGAACTCAGTAGAGTTTTACGGGGAAATGGCCTCAAAGATGGGCGGGATTTCTCTGTGGAGAGCACAATAATGAACAGTAAATAACACGATTGATTTCAGTAACAGTGAGTTCTGATTATGTTATCCAAATGGGCCTCTCGGGCTCTCAGTATGCTATATATTAGAGTCACCAACATCAATCGTATGTATACAACAATTATATATCAAACTTAGCTTTTATACTCGAAACAGGAACGCACGTTCACCACAGATTCTAACTCTAATTTTAAAAGTACTTCTTTAACCAAACTAAAAGGTAACAATGGCGCTCAGCCATTGTGACCTTTGTATCTCGCTAAAATATTGTGCCGACTATCCCGAGCTCCTTGCTGCGAGCCTATTTACGTTTCCCCTGCTACCTTCCCTTCGGCGTGGACGCATGTTAGAAATTCCAAGAAACACGCTATCGTGCCGCGTCTCTATTGGTTCGCCATCAGCTTTCGGGACCTTATGGGGGCGTAATTGTCACTCCCTTTTCGAATGATTCGACGTCTGTTCGCGAGATGTCGTTACACGTCGCAAAGTCCGTCTCTCTTAAAATAATGAAAATAAAAGAAACATTAGTTTTAACTTATAACAACATAGAGAGTCATTACCATTGTCTTTTTGTGACAATTAACCTTCAATATCGCCAATTGTATGGCATGTTAATTCAGTAATACAGATGAGAGATCTTAATTAGTTTATTCATTTTCGCTGTGACGTCTCCAACGAGAATGAATAATGATACATGCATTTCTGATCAGGCCTTAATACTAGGCATTCCATATAAATTACCATTCATTAAAACTAAAACTTTAATAGCAACAATACTTATCGTTGACCATGTGCGACGCTTAGAAACCTCGACGCACCGAGTTAAAAGAAAACAAAGCAATAAAAAATATACTTTATTGCTTTGCGCTTAAGTGTATTTGAATAGCCATGGTTCCACTTTTGTCTAAAACTGCACGTGTGGAGACCGAATTCCTTCTTATTCAACAAAAAAGCCTATTTAGAATCGATATTTTGCTGGGAGAGTTTATTGTTTTGAAGTGTTGCCTATTTTTTTATGGCTACGTTTATCCATCGGTGTGAGATGAATTTTAATGACTTGCAGACGTAGAAACCGCTTTAAAAACAAAAAAAAATCGTTGCCTTTTAAAATTTTGTTTATGGGTTATGAAGATAAGTCAAGGGTCACTAGCGTACCACTACAACGGTAGGGTAACTTGTCCCCATCACACTTCCGGAACCCACCCGCCCATTCCGCCCTATTCACGAATTCACCACTGCCTTGATAATATATTGAATAGTCATGAACAGCTGGAATATACGGAACCTTTGTAACGCCTAGATTTGTTTTGTAGATAAGCCTCGGAGATATGTTTGGTTTACCGTACATTTGCCCTACTCAGTGACTTGTGTTTTGTAGTACAATTCTATTCTTTCTCATTTTGTATTTTTAGGCCACTGTCTTACAAATTTCTTTCGATATAAGCCTGAGCGATTTTCGCGTGTGTCTCGAGGTTTTGAAGTAAACATAATTAATTTTGTTTTAACTTCAATTTTTAGAGTTTTTTCATGGATTTTCATAGATTCCATTGTCAGAACTGAACCAAATTTAAATGGAACCACACGAAAAGCACCAGCTTTCATATAAAAAAGCTTTCATGAAAATCTGACCACCCACTCAAAAGTTCTGAGGTAACAAACATAAAATCATCCTTTCTTTGAAGTCGGTTAAAAAAGGACCTTTTGCGTTTCATGTCTTCTTCAAATGGATCATCGTCTTTGGAAAAAAAATTGCTTGCGTTGTTTCTATGAAAACATTTACAGGTTATTTCCATCTCATGGGAAGATTTATGTGATAAAATAAAGCCTGTGTGCCATCTATGTCGTATGAAAAATTTCAGCCCAATCTCGTTCAGTTCATGCGCGAAGAAGTTACTTACATACAAACTTATATATCCATCCATCAAAGCTTGTAGGAATAAACTGCACGTAGGTATAATATTAGTGTGTAGTAGTAAGTAAAGTAAAAGTAAGTAAAAAGGCGTTTATTTTGCAACCATTACACATAATTAAGACATAGAAAATAGATGGATGTAGTCAGTACAGTGTTCTTGAGCGAAGACCGCGACTCCGCAAACTTAGTGTACGATGCCCTCCGACCAGGTGGGATAACGATCTGTGAAATAATGCAGGCAGATGCTGGATGCGTCAAGCTGAAGACAGGGCGCTATGGCGCTCATTGGGGAGGCCTCTGTCCAGCAGTGGACTAATATTTCTGATTTCATAGATCCATACGTAAGTAAACACTCAGACTATGTTAGTTTTAACTTATTAATTGATGACGATGATGAGTAGTCAGTATAAAGCCGCTGTAGTCAATTAATCACATCTATTAGAATAAATGTTGGATTACAATCGATCCATTTAACGGCGATAATATACTTGTTGGATACCATTGATCTATATCAGTTTCGATGAAACAGTGTGGAAATAGTTTTATTGATTGCCATGGCATGTTCGTGTCACTTATGGAGAGCACCAAATTGTACGCCCAATATCGGTCCTTTATTTTATTACAAGAATATATTACTTTATTCGATGTTTTTGTTTTTATTTCAACTCTGAAATCATTTGCAGTGTAAAACAATTTTATTTTTTCACGCTACGGCCCTTTTAGCACAAAATAACTGTTGGTAACGCCACCTAGAAGGTTTACTGAAAAAAACTACTTATTTCGATAATGCCCTGCCAGCTCAGAAACGACAAGGGATTTGTGGATAAGAATTCCAGAAATGCCCTGATCCACTTATTTACACCATAAATAGATTACGAGTATGTCTTTATGACAATCACTTTAGTATCTATTAATACTTCACTATAGCTTAATAAGTGTATAATAAGTGTACAAAAATGTTAATGTTTATTATCTCTCTTGTGGTATTAGTATATCAAAATTTTATAAATGTATGTTAATTAAGTCTTAGTTCGTATGCAATTTATGCAATTTTTTCAAGTTTTTAAATGAGCCAAGTGGATTAAAAAACAGTTCAAAGTTATGTTCACAAGCACTAGGATTAAACTTACACTAGTCCTTTGTAATACCATATTTAATACTATATTTTATAAAGAAATTTTGAAACTGAAAAACTGAATACTTCACTAAATTTGTATCAAATCCACTTTCTCTACCTCTTAATGCGACCGTGTCTTTATTTAACCACTGCTGGACGCAGGCCTCCCCTGATAAGCGCTATATTAGTTTTTTCACATGGAGGGGTAATACCCATAAAACCCACGCCGGGCATGCGGATTGGAGAGCACTGTTCGGTGGTGGAATTTTATTGTCCTGCAGGGGCGCTGTTGCCCGCCCCCGATGGATATCCCTTAGTCGCCTCTTACGACACACGCGGGAAGAGTTGGGGTCGTGTCAATTCTAAGGCACCACACAGCACGGTGTAAACCTTCTGGTTGCCAAAACCCATATCTATTACGTGCACGAGATATTATATCCCAACAATCTTCCGCCAGAAATTTGATTGAGGCGTTACAGCTACAAAGTGTGAAATTATTTCTTATCTCAAGACATTAGTATCTTATTCCGTTTGAATGCTAAATAAGGCGATTTTTGCATTTATATTTTAATATTCTGTTTCATGAAGATGGAATTTTATATCAGATGAAAATCATCCACTTAAGTAGGTAAGTGCTTAAGCTTAGATATTGTTTGAACCAGTCTTAATGTTTTACTGATTATGAATAAACCAGTATGGACGATTTTTATTTTAATGTGTTTATTTGGATTATTCATTCATGAAAATTCAACTATAGAAATTCAATTAAATTTTACTTAGAAAACCGATTTGGGTCTCAATAAGCACTGTGATTGGTTTTTCGCGACACGAAATTAAATTTTGGGATCTTGTTGAGGAACAAGATCATGGACTATTCGTGAAGGGTGCCTATGAAGAAAATATTGAGATATTTCAGTTTCACTCCAGAAATCCTCCCTACCGATCAGCTTGTCTTAAAAAAACATAATTCCAGTTTTCCCCCTTGGTGATAATTTGTAAGTGGGAAAACTGGAATAAAAAAAAATAGTATTTAGTATTCCTCCTTGACATTCCTCATTTTATAAAGCAAACACATAGTTGACTGAAATGGACCAAAAAAAAGCTCCAAGCTTTAGAAAGCTATAGGCGCACGGGAAATATTGAACTATGTAGGTATGTAGATTATATTCCGATATCCGAATGAGAGTTATCTTTTGGTGTACGTTTTTTAATATCTTGTGTAATAATAGTTTACTTTAATATTATTTTATATAAACGTCAAATTCGCCAAACAAAAATTTTATAGCATTTGCTGATTGTTTAGTTACTTTATTATCAAAGAAAATTACAATAATTTAATAATATAATTGAAACAAATTAGAACTAGTCATCGATATAAGTAAAATTCGGGATACTATAATAATATATTATCAAACTATGCTTTATTTTTTAAATCTTTTATTATTTTAAACAGGGTTTTAAAAGTTTTAATTATTTGGTAAAATCGACTTGAACCTTATCCAGAGTTTGGCCGCTGGGAGGTGCGTTAGTTTTAAACTTATGCGCTTTCCAGTGTTCCATTAATATAAATTTTTACATTGTAAAAATAACAATTTGTTCAATGTTTATCTAATAAAATCAACAAAAAGAAATATACTGACTTTCTAACAACAGAAAACATGATTAAAAAGTTGAAAACGTTTGTGCTAACACTGATTGCTTTCACCATTACCTTCTATCTACGCGATCAAAAATCCATTTATCACTCATGTCGAGTCACTTCAGAGTTCCATGAGTTTTTTATTAGCATTCGCGATATTTAGATCTTATATATGACCGGCTTATGTCTATTATTCGCCATTCGGTGTGGCCATCCAAAGATAGACTAAAGTCCACAAAAGAAAACTTTGCGGTAGAGACGCATACCGTACCTTTTCAAAAAAGTTTAATATTATTTTATACTTTTTTGCCTAAAATTGCATCTCTGCGCAATTTTCCAGCATAGAAAAGTATGGTGGAAAAGTTTACCCGTAACTTCATGCGATTTTAATGGAATAATGTATATTTTATCAGCCAACACACTGGCTGGGCATTATAATTTACTAAACCGAAAACAAAACCAGTCAAAGCATCTAAATTGCGATGGATTTTTCTTGGATGTATGCAATCAGGGCCTGGCTTTTTGAGGCTTTATCAAGAAACAAGGGATAAAAAACAAGCAAAGTAATCGAGTTTTCTTCACGCAGATTACAGGCTGATGAGTTTTAAATCATTTGCGTATGAGCGTATATTGTACACAAGGATTTTCATTCATATATTTAGATGTGCATTCAATAATTTTGCAGGCTATACATCCTATTTGTTATGGTAAAAAAATCGACTGCTGGTCCCGGTGACCGTAAATATTGTAGCCAAATAAATCTAAACTGTAAAAAGAACAATAAAAGCAAAAAATAACGATATTTAAGGGTTAATTGCGGAAAGGTAAATGTCAAAGTCCTACACTGATCAGTCCGTAATCAACTTATCTCGAAATTAAACGAACCATCAGGGACGTTGCACAGCGAAATCCAATATTAAACCATAATTTGTTATTCATTTGTAAATCATTCCTGACATGTATTTGTTCATGATTTATGTATAAAATTATTCATATGGTTTTATTCCTAATATTTTTAGCGAATCTTCACAAATTGAGATCGTAGTTTATATTGTGTAATATAACTTGAACATAGAAACGAACTTGAAAAAAGAAACGATTGGGAAAAATAGTTTAAAACATTACAAATTTTGCCAATCTTACAAAAGCAATTCTTGAATCAAAATGTTTGTAATTAAACAGTAGTTCAATAGAACGGCTTTCAGTGATCAAGATAGTTTCAAGACAGGAGGAGAATCTGCGAGTGATGGGTCAAGAGATACAAGAACCTAAGGCTTATCGCAGCTTTGTAGGAACCAGATAAGAACTGACCAATCTTTTAACACTTTGTCTGGATTATGAGATTAAGGGAGACAAAGGAAATGCACATGTGCTAGCGAATACACTTGTGTACTATACCTTATATATATAAATAAAATAAACAGTTTATTTATTCAGAAATTGACCATTACATTACATACTAAAACATTACACATAGGGCAAGATGAGCAAATTTAAAAGAATAAAATAAAATAAAAATAAAAGTAAGCAGTCACAAGAATTATGCAGCCATTCAAGAGAATCCCAGCCTAGAAGTCTAAAGGGTCGCTAGTCTAAAGTAGTCTAAAGTAAAGTAAAAGTAGTCTAAAGGTTCGCTTAGGAGTCTAAAGGATTCTGTTGAATATTGCCTTGTGCATATGGGTAGTCTCCGTTGAGAACGGCCGCCGTGGTACGTGTTAGTATTAGTCACAAGGCACTTCTAATGAATTTTTTAATCAGCTGCCCCGTAGCTGCTTGCTTTCGCCACCAACTAATACGAAGAAGAAAAAATCTCAGTGTCTCATCATCTTTACCTTCTTTTCGTCACTATTAAACTCATGAGTTCACCAGAATCCTAAGGAAAGCATTTTTTTTGTATTTGTTTAAATATAAAAAACTTAATCTAATCTTAAAATTTTAACATTCTCTAAGCCCTTCAGGATTATTTAGGGGATCCTGGTGGCCTTATCCGTTATTCTGTGGATGTAACAAATTTCGATTAGGAGGAAATTATCATCGTCTCTTTGATTTGTTGTATCCGCACATAATACTAAACACTAGTTATTTCATTTTGATGAACCCAGCTACTAATGGCACTTTACTTCCACTTCATTATTTACTTATTTCTGGGGGATGATACCCACTTTGTTTATTTTGTCAAGCCACCAATGTCCAAAATCTTCAAGAGAATCTTCAAGCCAATCAGCATCTAGACAAACGCGCTCAAAATAAATCTCATCGCTTCTTACCAGGCGAGATGAAACAAAACCGAAGCCTGTTTAGAAAAAAAAAAAACTATATTATAAAGGTGTGTGTGTTGAAATTCAACCCCGAAAAAGCAAGTCGCATAAAATATATTCATAAATAAAGGGTGTCCTATAATATTTATCTAGCCAAGCCAGAACAATAGTCCGTTACTGCATGGGTTTACGATCGCGTAAAAAGCTCAATGATGCGAAAATTGCTCCGAAACATTTTGATAAGGCAAGGCTTAGATAGAATTACAGTCGCTCACGTTGTGAACAGTAATCATAAAAAAGAAAATAGTATTTAATAAAATTCTAGAGAAAATACTTCTTTCGATGGTTTAAACTTATTCGTGTTTCTGCTCTAAAATGATTTTATTTTTTACCTAGATTTATTCTATACCAGTTCATTGATTCGTATCCTATAAAAATACTGTTCATAAACTTTTTAAGCTAAACTTTTAAGTTCAAAAGCCTTCTCTCCTTGAACGGCTCTCTGTAGGGGCGGCTAAACCTCTAGGTCAAGAAAGCGGAAGCAAACAATCTCCTCGTACACGTTGGCCTGAATTACCCCAATTTAAATGCAAATCACCCTTTTAGCTTGAACTAAAAGTAGATACCTACCTACTTTTTATCCAATATCCAAACCTAATAAACAATTTTTCTGTTTTTTAAACGTTCGGTCCAGAAACATAAAATTTTCTGGTTTCTCACATCGAAGACAATCTCAAAAATCACGTGAACGAAGTCGCGGGCAACAGCTAGTCCAATATCATCATCATCAGCCTATATTAGTCCACGGCTGTACATAGGCCTCCCCTAATGCTATGGCGCTCATTAGGGGAGTCCAATATAAATAGGTAAATTACTGATGGTGTTAATTTTACAGTTCTTAAACGTAGCTTAGTTTGTAAGTTCAAAGCTTTGTCTTTGTTGAACGAATAACTCGTGTGCGTTGTGCTGAAGGGCCTGCCACACTGCACTGTGTACAAATGGTCGGAGGTCACGACTTTCAACCGCATGAAACGCTGGTTGGAGACAGACAGTTTCCAACAGTACTGCGAACACAACTGCGAAGCCCATGAATATGGATGTGTGAGGTTGCTATCAATAAAGCTAGGAACAGTCTGAGCGCACGCTACACAACGTATACGACGCGTTATGAGACGTGGACGCTTGAAATTGTATGAGAACATAATTAATGATTATTTATTAGGTATTTATTGCGTACCTTTGGTTTATTTCCCCTAAGTTTCTACCGCAGAAGATGTACAATAACTAAGGTATAGCTCTTTATACTTACATATATGACTGAGTTAGTCATAGACAATAGACTGTCTAACACGGTAAGAGCATAGATTTCAACAGTGTAGAAAGCCTACGGGTTTAAGAACCTGGTCCAGAACGGGGCAAGCAAACAGCCTCTTTGTACTTGCTGACCCGAATTACCCTACTTTAAATGCAAATGAACGGGTCGCTGTACCGAAGGACATTTAATTTCAGCTCATTTGTTTATTTATCGATTATTGTTGGTAACAGCGGTATTTTAGACTACATGGTGATGTTTTAAGCTGTAATTATTATAGTTATTTATTTGTTCTATTCCAAAATATACGTCAAAGGTTATTGAAAAAATCCATCTTAGTACTTGCTTGCCTACATTTGTGGCGGGATCGATTCCCGCCTTGGGACAAATAGTATAAAAAAAATATTAGGATCCGCAAATATTGGTTGCGGGTAGGTGTTCTAGGTATTTCTAGATTTCAGTCATCTATTACCCAAAACACAAGCTCTGCTTAGCTAAGGACACAGAAAAAATATTATATGCTTATATGCACATTCGATTTCGTACACTGCTACAGCGGCATAACAACAACGTTATGATCTGAAGGAATCTGTATGTATTCAGCTCGATCCTAGCGTTTTGGGTATTTTTCGTCAACTGGCTATCAAAACCAAAAATATAAGTTGAAACTATTTTACGACACTGTAACCGTCAATTTATTATACCTATTTAAAAACCAGACTCGGTCCTTGTTTCATTACTTTAACCAAAACTACAACAGCCTGCATTGGTCGACTACTGGACACAGGCCTACCACTGAAAAACATAAAAAAGGCCCGCCTTGCTGGCATTTATCTAATGGGGAGTAATGCCCATAATCCCCACGCTGGACATGCGGGTTGGGGATCGCATTTTGGTGGATCGCATTTCGGTGGCTGACTCTTTCATTAACTATTTTCGCACAATAAAACAAAAGCATTAACCGAAAATTTACGAACGAAATTTCGAAATGTTTTAACTAAGAACTACCAGCCGAGTATTTTGATACCTCATTCATTAAAATTTCTTCAACCGTTCGGATGCTTCGAAGTTTTATAGAGTATCAGATAATCACATAGAAACATCCAAAAAACATTAACTCTCGCGAGCAAAAGTTGAAACACAGACCAAACCAAATGAAATTCTAGGTTTTTCGGCTCGGTAGCAGTCAAAAATCACGGTAGCTTGTAGTTCAATCGGAACTGGATGATAATACCGTTATAATTAACTGTCAACATGCGAGATATAATGTTTGGTAATGTGGTCGCATCATCACAGCGATACTTGACATCAATAAACAAATTGGTATATTTTTAACCGCTGATTCAATGCTACGTGCATTTAACAACAATTATTGACACTGTTAAAGGATTTTTATTTATTGAAGTAAGTGTATTTGTCACTCGTTTCAACCGACTTCAAAAAAAGGACGAGGTTCTCAATTCGACTGTTTTTTTTATGTTTTTATCTCAGAACTTTTGACTGGTTGGTCCGATTTTCATGATTGTTTTTTTATATAAAAGCTGGTGCTTCTTATTTGGTCCAATTTTAATTTGGTTTAGTTTTGACAGTGGGATCCATGAAAAATCATGAAAAAACTATAAAAATTGAATATTATTAAGCCTTTGGCCACCATCGTGTTATGGTAGATCACATTTTCTGATAGTAGATTCGTCAAGAGTCAGTCTTAAATGCTGCACGCTTTCCCTAAAGAAACCTATTCACTCTGGATTTGAGGACTCCAAGATTGTACTCTAATGGGTAAACAAACGCAGGAAGCTCATTCCGTTCTTTTGCCGAGGCGCATACCTGAGCCAATGTGGCGCGGCCACCTTTTTTAGCTACATTTACACAGAAGAAATTTTAAAATTCTATCTCTGCCTAAGCTTTACAAAATAAAACTATTACAGAGGCATTAATAAAAAGCTTATAAAAGGTATCACAAACTGTACGATGGATTTTTGAATCTTCCCTTGCTAAACGTAATACTATGATTATTTTGTATTTTGTAATCTTGTAGCAATTTTATGTTTTATTTTAATCTTATAATAATGACATCACTATTCCTTAAATTAATGAAACATTGTTGGGGGAGCACAGCTACCTATATTACAGACTTTTAGTCTAGTTTAGGCAGCTGAGGCTAATACATATTTATTTTGAACAAGAATTCCTACTAGTGTGTTTATTATATATTAATGCCAGACAAATTGTTATGTAATTATTTGTTATGATTCTTTTTGCAATAAACTATTCTATTCTATTCTATGGTTAAAATAGGTGGTGATTTTGATTTTTTTTATTCGACACTGTGGTATGTCGACTAGGATCAAATTGTGTCTTCTTTTCAGTGAACACGCATGCTTGTGGTTTGGATGCGTTGAAGCGCACAAGGTTTGCGTTGCCACATTCTGACAACTAATAAAGCACAAAATACGAGAGCTGAGCTAACTCAGCTATCTGTGTCAGTGTTGCAATTAGCAGCAAACCTAAGTTTGCAGCAAATTGCAACACTGAAAGTCACTGTTAAGATGAATAGATAACATAATTCCCACAGATAGCGTCATAATTAAGTGATCCCCAGCATAGCATATGCCGGTCCTCTTAATCGTAAGAGTTATAAAAGTAAAAAATAAATTATATTTTTATTACGGTATCATCAAATCAGATAGCATAATATTTTAAAAATCGGATTATAACCTGCATTGTGGTAAGCAGGGGGTTAGGTACTTAATTCTGACGCTGTCAGATTGTGCATGCCGCTGGGATTGTATTTATTTTCTTAGGTAAGGTACCTACTCGATAAATTAAAGTGCTGTTCGCCATTTTTGTTACAGTGTTTTCTTGGTCCTGTTATAATCATGAAATTCTAAATTCTAACTAATAAATAAAACAAACAAAAATACATCCCACAAATAATAATTACACCAATTTAAAACAAACGTACGTCGTAGCTTGCTACGGCGTAGCGTGCTACGAAAATTGCAACATCGTAGCTTGCTACGAAAAACATGAGGGTTTTTATTTAATAATTGCTTAGAAAAAAACCTGATGTAAGGGTTGTCTCAACCCTGTAAAAAATAATCATGCCATTAGTTAAGCATGCTAATTAGAGTTCAATCATACCAACTCTGAAAACCACTATACAAAATGATGAATTACGAATCAAATCAGATAGAGGTCACGATAAACTGATTGGTCATAATTTATGTAAATGCGTTGACTATTTTAATAGCGGCTGCTCCATTGGCAATATACAGTACAGATAGGGTACTATTTTATATATTTTTGATGGTCCGACGTAGACAGACGTTTATGTAAATATAGGTAACTAGTTGCGCCCCGCGGCTTCGGAAGCCTATCCCACGGGAACTGATTTATGGTATAAAAATCTATGTGTCTATGTTCCAGGCCTATATTATGCAAAATGTCAGTCCGATCCGTTTAGTAGTATTTGCGTGATAGAGCAACAAACATACATGTTTACATACATGTTTTCAAACTTTCGCGTTTATAATATTAGTAGAATTTTATTAACTCCACTATCTCTTAACACACCTTCTTAAGTCACATAGGTCAACATGACCCGAGAGAAGTGGATTGAAAATCAGCGCCATATGATCTTTGAATACAGCATAAGGTTGAATTTATCTATCTCTAATTTAAATTTTCCTTTTGCCTTGAAATTACGTATGTTTATTTACAACATATTCTAATGTGATGTATTATATTATGTATATCAGTCCCCTTGTACCCGCTCGCTCCTTGTAAGTTCTGCTTAGCTTGGGGCTAGATGATGCTTTGTGGATATAATTTATTCATTCGTTTATATTCTCAGGAAATATTTATTTTACTAATACAAATATTTATCATCATCATCAACATTCACTGCCTACTCTGACAGCAAGGCAGTTTTATTTATCCCATGTCTCCCTTTTAACTTATTGCGATTTTATACAAAACATCTCATTCTGTGTAAATTATGTTTCCTGATCCCGTGTTTAAAACACGGGCAAAAAGTTTCCGGGGTTGGTTATACCCAAAGCCTGTTTTTCTCGGATTGTTACATCTGCTCTACTTTTTCGACCCCTAAAAGATAAAATAAAATGGCACAAACAGAAGCTCTGCTCCGAAGTAGGTATATAACATGTTTGTGGTTTTTCTAGACATATTTCTGTTGCTAAGTAATTTTAAATTAAAAGTTGTCTTAAAATAATTATAGTAATCACACATTATATACGTATATGTGTGTATAATACGTGGACACGTAATCATAAAAAAGAGAAAAGACATCATTGATGCTTTCTTATTTTTTAATATTCTAACTTTGACCCGTACATTTTTTAATAAATTTATCTATTGATATAGAGCTTTTACAATCAAATAAAATAAAACAATTATTTACAATTGAAACGGTTGAGCTAACTGCAGACTGTTGCAAACAAACTGCAGGCACCTCATAACTGTTGATAGATGATATTTATTTATTTCTGTCGCCAAGTTGCCGTCCGTAACGGCTGAAAAACAGCGCTGACTGTTCAGCACACGCTGACCTAACCCCTATTTCGGCGCAGGGACGTGGAGGCAGACCCATATATTTAGTGTAAAGTACCACCCACCCTTTCATGTCACTTACCTTCATGTTATACTGATTTTATTTTTCATTTGTTTATTTTGTCACACTTTTTGAACCTGTGTCCAAATAAATGTTTTTTCTATTCTACTCTCTCAATTTTCGGTTATAATTTTCAACGGACATTGTTTCCGCTGCACGCTGTCAATAATTCATCTGCTTCCACCCTTGTAATCGACTAAAATGCGCCCTACACAAAAACAGTTCAAATAAATCCCTAGGAACTTTATCTCGGATGTCACAAGCATCAGTTTGTATAATCCATGTCTATCTGTGCACAATAATCCCCGCCCAAGGGGTCATTGTGTAACCGCCGAGAGTTTTTCACACAAGTGCAGCCTCCCGACTCGACATCTGCCCCACATCCGGCCTTATCTTGACCGGGTTGTTACTGAGGCCATATTGTAGTCATTTAGGCTTTGTTCTAAGATGTGGAAGATACAGAATGGTCCACATGTTAGTCGCGACAGCACGATGGTCGTTTGTTTTCTTTATTTAATTAGCAATCAGTGTAAGGGGATATGCCATACTCTTTACCACAAAAAAACCTTCGTTCGATAGCAAGGCTCTGGTGGACAAATTGAAGTCAATTAGAGTCAATTACACCTTATTTCTTATTTGATAGTAATTACTATTTATCAAGCTGTTTAAATATTAATAATTTGACTTGTCTAAGTGCTTATTTTGTAAGTAAAGAAATAAACGATTTGACTCCGACTCTGACTCTATTATAGTCAGATAGATAGTCATTTTATTGGTAAAATCATTTACAAGTCACAGCATTGGTACATGATAAAAAACAAATTAAATAAAAATTTTACATACTAAAATAATAATTAAATTGTCATTGTACCTATTATAGAAAATAAATTAAATTAATTACAAAGTAAAATAATAATTACCTAGTACAGTAAGTAAATTGATTTTAATAATAAATAATTTAATTATGTATAATATAATAATTAAAAAAATTAAATAATACATTTTGTCACTTCACAGTTTTGTTGTCAAGGAAAAAGGATATTAGAGCCTAGCTATCGAATATATCCTACTAGCTGCGCCCCGCGGCTTCGCACGCGTTGTTCCTATAAAAAAATAAAAAGGTGATTTTCATCCCACGGGAACAGATTTATGGGATAAAAAGTAGCCTATGTCTTATTCCAGGATTAGAATTACCTGTATGCAAAATTTCAGCCAGATCCGTTCAGTAGTTTTGGCGTGAAGAAGTAACAAACATCCATCCATACATCCATCCAAACTTTCGCCTTTATAATATTAGTGTGATATATATATATATAGTGTGATATCCTTACACTGTTTGGTAACTTAAAGTCGACCATTCTCGGTTGATCCTATGGCTAGAGCTATTAACAAAAACAGAGTAAAAAACTTTCTATTGGATTCAACTTTGGAGCTATGTGTGTCTACACAGTTTGTTCTCGATACAGGCCGGACAAGAAAGATCTAACATGAACTTCCTTCCTCTAATTAAAATTCCATGCTACAAAGCACATTTCTGCAGCAAATATTTCGTTACTACAGAACTACACCACGGTAAAAGTTTGTATGTTCGTTGTTAAAACTCACATAAGAAAGTAAAATACCTTAAAGTTAGTTTGCCCGTAGATTCTTATGACTTAAAAAAAGTGGGATAAAAGTATTTCATGCATGCAAATTTTTAGTTGCCTGTGGCCATTTATTATTTGTACATTCATAGTATCATTTTTAATGTACCAACATTATAAATGAAACTAAAAGATGTATAGACCAGGCAACAGAAAATATGTAACTGAGTAGATAAGAACTTTATTTGTCTCACCTGTGGGCATTATTTTTGGTTAATGTCACATAAAAATAGAGCTATGAAGCAATCGAGATTTTATTATATAATGTCTATGTATGAAACAAGGCTTTTTGACGTCTGACTTCACGAATCGTGAGACCGTTTCTACATGGTTTCTATGGCTTCTACGTCTCGTAGCTATTGAACAAGAACTCCACTCAGCTGATTCTATCCATTCTGTTTCTCCCCTATCATCCCGTAGTTGTTCTAACGCCAAACAACAGACTCGGCTTCCATACGGAAATGATCTATCTCTTTTGCACTGGTGTTGGCATTTGCTCTAAACAATAAATCATCAATCAAACTAATTTAACAATTGGCTATACAT
This sequence comes from Eupithecia tripunctaria, assembly GCA_955876795.1. NCBI lineage: Eukaryota > Metazoa > Arthropoda > Insecta > Lepidoptera > Geometridae > Eupithecia > Eupithecia tripunctaria. The sequence goes on from OY041600.1 coordinate 5,109,970, forward strand.
TGGATGTCTGTTAGATAGTTCTTCACGCCAATACGAAGAAACTAAAAAAAAGCAATTGGGTTCAAACTTTGTTTAAACAATATATAATTTTGACCAAACTTCAGATATGCTACCTAGAATAACTAATAGAATACATTTTATGGGAGAAAACTTCAAAACTTTACGTTAGATAAGAAGCAATACATGGTCGTGACAGATGTAAATGCTGTATTACGATAGACACTACAGGTTGAGATGCAAATGCCTTTGACTGGGAAATAGTATTTAATATTTGAAAAAAGCAGGCCTTTTTGCCTTCGAAGGTTTGCTTGTTTTGCCTTCATTGCGCTGCTAAAAACGCACTTTACTCGAGTCTTGTTCATTTTTTCCTTTTATTGCCTTCTTAGTTTTGCCTTTGATTGTGCTCTGAGTTTAGTCTTGGTTGACCTTTTATGGCATTGATAATTTTGACCTACTCATCAACGCGGATACACACCCAAACTCAAATTCACTCTACCGAAATTCGTAGACATCTTTATTGTACGAAAAGTTGCACGATGTAGGTAATTTACACCTTTCTGAAGCAACACATCCTAAACTTTTCGATTTTATTAGTATGATACTACAGCCTGAAAAGTTATAAGCAAATTAAACAAAGTTTTCTGCTGCCTGCTCCCAACTGCCACCCAAGTTTTAGGAATAATAAAAGTTGTAAGCGAATTACGTGAAAATTTTACCTTTATGTTCTGCATATCGTTTCGGTTCTCCACATTACATGTGCTGAGTTAACCGGGTTTAGAAGTTTTGGGTCTCTACTCACACTTTTAGTCCGTCCAATATTTTGTTTTGACTGATCAGTTTGCCTTGTCTCTATCTAATCAGATAGACAGACTAGATCTAGGCCCCCAGTACCTATTCGTAGAATCTAAAAGTAGATACTGAAGGCTTAGGCCGGACCCGGCGACGCCAACCGTTAGTTTCATTTGCAGTGCGGCAGAAATCATCTTGGGTAAAAAAACAACTATTAGATTCTAGCTGCATCGCAATCAACTTCATTTCCTTTTGAATTATCGAAATATTTGCTCAACCACACAACAATATAAATTTATGATGACTTTATGTGGCAATAATACCTCAATTGAGAACACAGGTGAATATACAAAATTGGGAATTGAATTCAGTTAATTATTCAGAAGGTACTCAATAGTTAATTAAAACGGTTATGCTATATTCCCAACATAACCGTCATTTTTGATTAATTGTATGTAGAGTTAACATTCTCTCAAGCCATCACAAGGGTACCCGTCGCATCGTATATTAAATTTATGAAGCGCCTTTAATTATATGTATGTAATAGTGAGTGAGACCATGCTCATTATCTCTAAAACTTTCTAACAACGCTTACTTAAGGTACCAAGGCTCTTCGGGTTTTTAAAAAAATATTTGAGCCTCGTAGCGACCAGGGCTTGGTACCAGTACCAATAATACCGGTATTTTCTTTTCGGTAATTTCGAGTACCTACCGGTACATTGAAGTACCGGTACTTTGCCTAAAAAACCATCATCATCAGCCTATATTAGTCCACTGCTGTACATAGGCCTCCCCTAATGAGCGCCACAGCGCCCTGTCTTCAGCTTGACGCATCCAGCATCTGCCTGCAGTCTTTCGCAGATCGTCATCCCACCTGGCCGGAGGGCGCCCTACACTACGTTTGCCGAGTCGCGGTCTCCACTCAAGAACTCGTTTACCCCATCGGTTGTCAGTTCTTCGCGAAATATGGCCGGCCCACTGCCACTTCAGCTTGCTAATTCTCTGAGCTATGTCGATAACTTTGGTTCTCTGTCGGATGTATTCGTTACGAAGCCTATCCTTCAGAGAGACTCCGAGCATAGCTCTTTCCATAGCTCGCTGAGCGACCTTGAACTGGTGGACCAAACCTATCGTGAGTGTCCACGTCTCAGCTCCGTAGGTCATAACGGGTAGGACGCACTGATTGAAAACTTTCGTTTTCAAGCATTGCGGTATGGATGACGAGAAGACTCGACGTAGTTTTCCAAACGCTGCCCAGCCCAACTGGATCCTCCTCTTGGCCTCCTTGTCAAAATTGCTTTTACCCAACTGCAGAATTTGCCCAAGGTAAGTATACTCGGAAACAATTTCGAGAGGGTGGCTATGTACGACGACCGGCCCCGGATCAATGAGGCCATTGATCATGACTTTGGTTTTATCAAAATTCATGCCGAGACCGATGCGTCGCGAGGCTGTTGCTAGGCCGTCCAGCATCCGGTTTAGCTCCTACAGCGACTCCGCCAATAAGACTATGTCATCAGCGAATCGCAGGCCTAAAAAATACTGGCATTAAAATTGAATTGTTGATACCGGTATTTTTCGTGCATAATACCGGTAAATATACTGTTTTTTGAATATATCGGTTTCATTTATACCAGTACCAAAGGAGTACCGGTACTACTGCGAGGTTATTGGTACTAGTATTAGATAATACCGGTATTCCAAGCCCTGGAAGCGAAGCGTGACCCGAGAGCTGATGAGTATCTGACCAACGTAGCGCATCAGGATAGCCACACAGCGGGTCAATTCAACTGGTATTCATATGGAGTACTTGACTACCTGTACCTGTAAATTGTCTGCAGTTACATTAATTGTTTCAATTGTAAAACTAATAGTTCATATTTATTACTTCTATTTCATTGTAATTTTCTTTTTAGCTAACTATCATAAGAGAGAGGAAGTACCTATGGTTTGTCCATTTTGAATGGAGCATGTTAGTAAACAAAATACGACACAAATAACAAAACCTCATTTGCTTGGCGTCGAGTTTCAGACATAATTGTAGGCAATTTTTATTAAAGGGAGGATCTAAAATCGATAAGTAATGTAAATTACGTATAAAAGGACGCGCCAACAAAGTGAATTTTAGGTTAAGTATGGGCGGTTTGTTTACGTTTATGCCTCATTTAAAATTGACACGGTTTAGTATCACTGGCTGTAAGTCTAGTCGCTCTATAAGCGTATCTCTACAAACGCCAAAGACTTTCGCCCATGATGGCGATTCTTTATGAATAGTTTTATGTAGGTACGGCCATTTTAAGACTCAGAAACACGACCAACAAAGTGTTTAAAAGATACTGTCGAAAATTAAGGGACCTATTCTATTTTCCCCACTAATCCCCCTTAAGTGGATAAGTAAAAAAAACAGAATTCCTCCTTGAAGAACACATTAAACCAAAGTATCAAAGAATTGGAATCAATAATGGATCTGAAATTCCTACTTAAGGCAATATGAATTCAAAATAATATGTATGTATATTATTTTATTATATATCAATACGAAACAAAATCCCTAGTACAAATCCACCTTATTCTTATTCAATATGGATTTCTCGATAGTCAACGGAAACTTGCGAAATGTAAAAGGCATTCGCGCCAATTCAATTCCAAGTAAGAAGGTATTTCCTTAAATGCACACTTCAGATTCAAAAGCAAAACTCACACAAACAAAAACAAACACTGCTTTGGTTCGCAATACCTGGAATGGAATTTGAATAAATAGAACAATGGCTTTTGCGGTAATAGCAGCGAAAACTCTCTCTCTCTTTTACAGACGTGCCGGTGTAGGGTTAAAAGTAAAAAACAGGTGATTGAAGTTAAAAATTAAAAAACTATAACCGACTTCAATTTTCATAGTTTTTTCATGAATGGTCATGGATCCACTGTCAGAACTGAACCAAATCAAAATGGGACCACACAAGAAGCACCAGCAATCATATAAAAGAATCATGAAAATCGGACCAGCCAGTCAAAATTTCTGAGGTAACAAATATAAAAAATACAGTCGAATTGAGAACCTCCTCCTTTTTTGAAGTCGGTTAAAAAGTTAACTAAGCATGAATTAATGTCAGACTTTCCGCAATTACTATGTTTTCGCAGAGTCCTCGAGATTTTTGGACATATTATAATGACGAACCCTAATGGAGACACATCGTGCATCCCATCCCAACTAGCATGAGGTCATATCTCCCAACGAGCATGTCAGCATCAGAGGGGTTAAAACAAAATTAATTATATTCAAATAAGATTAAGGAGGGACAGTGTGATAGAGGCGATCATTTTCAATAAACTAAAAGCTTCAAGGAGAAATTCGACTACGTAGCTAGAAATAACATAATCAAGATTCATTTTGGGATGCTATGCCCCAGGGTCTCTAGGTAAGTAACTAAGTAATTGTAGCAGAATTAAAAAAATACATAAAATGATAGCAGCTACTATTATCTATAAAAGACTACACAATTCATAATGAATGTAAGCGGGTTAACTACGAACCTTGTTTGTGTTGGTAGAACACCAACGTTACCGCTTACATTCATAATAAATTCGTCAAACTACGAAAGTTTCTATAGTTAAAAAGACTACACAATGTTTTTTTAAAATCACAAGAACCGAAAAAAGTCTTTATTCTGACGAGTTAGCCTCTGAAATCTAGACTGAATAATAAAATAACAATATTCAAACGTACCTACGTACTTAAGTTTATCAAAGAGAAAGAAAAACTCTTTATAGCCCCACTAGTTGAGTCAACCTGGTAGTGCCAACAGGGTTGAACTGAGATATGACCTTACAGCTTATCAAAAGTCAGCACAACTAAGAAACATAATATAAAATGTGATAAATTACACGTACCTACATGTGTGTGTGCCAATGCACCCACACGTGAAAATTATATTTTAAGAGTTAATGTTGAAGTCATTTTAAAATTTCCGCAGATATTTCCAAAGGATTTTCACATTACTGGTTGGATAGCTTATATCTCGTTATATTAGCTAAAATTTCTTCTGTAGAAACACCTAAACTTCAGCTGAAACGTGTATGTTTCGACAGCTAAACTAACAAAACGTGGACAAAACCTACGAGTAGTCTTACGAGTGTAATATTGTGTTGGAATAAACGGGGCGCGCGCTCCAAGTGCTTAGAAAGTTTAGACTGCAAGGCAACCTAAGTGGGTTAACTTTTCTTGCAAGCATGTGTGTTTAGTTCTAGAACAAGGACCCATCCTTGTAATAATTGCTCCCGCTGCAAAAAAAATGTCTCTTAGTTCTCACAATGATTACCTACTAGATAGTACCTAGGTAATCATTGTTGAAAAGCATATCGTTAGGTTTTTTGTACGGGTTGAAAAAACTTTAGCTTGGTACTCAGAAAATTCAGTAGGTATACATGTGTGTATTTTGTCAGATTTATTTAATATATTTCATTTATTTATTTACTAAAGAAGATAGGAGTTTCCAGTGTACCGAAGCACTCGCTATCATAAGCAGTATCTTGTTTTATAAGAGTTAAGCCTAGAAGCTTTTTTATTTGGAATACTTAGGTCTGCGTGAAATATGCAGCCTATGTATTTTATGAAATAAAGTACCTATCGTTTTATAGGGTTAGGATACGTTTTGTCCGCGAAGAGATTCGGGTGAAATGTCCCCTTCACTATGAGGAGGGTATATTTCGCCCGAATCCCTTAGTTTTAGATTCAGACGAGTTGTAACTAATGCAATAGTGAAGGGGACATTTCGCCCGAATATCTTCGATTCTTTTCAAGAGCCTCTATCATGAACATCCAGCCACAAATGCTGCTAAAATAAGTAGGTAGGTACGTATACCTAATATGTATATAAATAACTACCTATTTTGCCTATCTACATATAATTTTTATTAAGTCATATTGTTATATGCGAAAGGAAGGAGAAGAAAGTTTTTAAATTTTTAAAAGCATCTTTTTGCAGCAGTTCCTGAGTAAAAGCTTTGCTTTCCCACTTACAAAAAATCTTCAAGGGGTAAAACTGGAATTCATTTTTCATTTCCATTTTAAGTCCAGTTTTTAACCCTCAAGGGGGATTTCAAGGGGGGAAATTGGAATACCCATCCTTAAGGAGTCAAGTCAAAGACACAGTATGTTAAGTACGTAATATTTGTTCTGTGCGTATTACTAATTCTAATTTCTATGTAGGTATGTAGTAAAGGGTACATAATCTAGGCTGTAGTAAACTTTGGTGGAAATGTTAAATGGTGGTTTTAGTATGCAAATCAGTAAAATACCATTTTGTCTTCAGGAACGCCAAGTCCCAAGGCCCGCATTATACGAAGCATGCGTGCGCAATAAAGGCATTACAGCATTAATTTGTTTGAATAAAGCAACATTATGCATAAGAGTTCCGAAAATCGCGCTGAAATGGCGTTGGGTGAAGTCGACTTTGATTACATTTCATTAGAAGTTTTATTTGACTTTTCTTCGGGCAGGAAGCATACCGAGCTTGAACAAGCTTCCATACTCATATACTTGCTACGCCCAGTCTTTGTTACACGTAGTTTTTAATGTACCTACTCGAAAAAATTTATGGAACTAGTGGTCCGGATTATTTTTTAGTTATTTTTGTTTACACTTAGGGTATTTTCTAAACAACCATACATAATATCCCAAAAAAGCCCTGTCGACGCCAAAATTTTTAAAGATATTATTTGATTTCTTAGTAATCCGGAAATTATCCAGAACAAACAAACTTTCAAACTTGTTTACTTACTTGTAGGTATACGAACAAAATACATGCTATTTATACTCGACTAACTTAGCTTCATCTCAAGAAAATAGACATGACACATGCTCTCTACAACGGAAGTGGTCCCCCATTTTCAGCATCACAATAATGATATTTAGGCGACACGTGGCACCGAACATTTGTCACCATAAACACAACATAACACAAAAGTAATAAAAAGGAAATTTGTTGGTTCCTCGACTGATATTACTTGGTACGAGTTTGTTTCCTTAAAAAACAAGTATAGGTATGTATCTAGTTTCAACTATGTATACTATCGAAGATAAACCTACTTCAGTATATGAATAATATGAAAGCGCCTGTTAATATAACATTATGATTCTCGTTTTAAGGTAATAAACTGGATATTGACTTGAATCAGTGCGCATTTGCATTGAAGACCCGTATTTACAGGATTGTTTCAAACATCACTACTGAAGGTCACGCTGTACTACTTCTGATCATACAGAATGCAGTAAAAAAACACACGACCGTTTTCCTGTTTCGGATTCAGCACCTCGATTAATGCTGAATATAAAAAACCGTCACGTTTGTCACTTGTCGAGAATTCAAAGTTCTTTATTGCCTTTAGAAATATCTTGGACACTTTCCTTCCTTAGTTACCTATATACGCCATCGTCGGTCTTATTATTTATTTATTTATTGATAATAGAAGAGCAGCCTGTGGCTGATGTGTCCATATCACACATTGCTGAATTTAGTCATTGCGTCACTCTTTTTAGTTGGTTTTTGTTGTCTTGTAACCAGTTGTCAAGTTTATTCTTATTGATGTGGCTGATATAATGTCTTATGGTAATAGGTTCCAGTTATGAACCACTCTATTGCTAATAAAATGGTGCGCTATTAGGTACCTGCTATAAACCGATTCCGTAAACCAAACCACACTGTGTGAATGCTTATTATTTGCCAAGAGACTTAACGATGGTGTTTTTATGGTCAGTAGAATTGCTTCGACAATGTAGTAAGCTACAGCTAGTGGCACCAAAGCTGTGTTTGCCGCATGTCGGATGAGTGTTGACCAAATCCATCACCGAATGAATCCAGCAAGACAGGAAACGACGCCGACTTTGTGGCTAACCAAAACGTCGCTTGCGAGACGTACTAGACACATGTTTCTTTGAAGGGATATTGAATGGTACTTGAATTTGCCTTGCAGCGGGGCAGTTTGGGCTAGGTATCTCAATTATCTCTTGCTATTTTGCTCTGAAAAGGAGATTTCTGCACCTTTTGTGTACCTGCACGTATTGCTGTTTGTGCGTAAAATGCACAGAAAGGGGATGCACGGAAAGGGGAGATCGTCATGATTTCTTAATTCCTATATTTTATTTTATTAACTTTTTGTTAACATTACAGCACAAAACTTGAATGAAGAATATATTAAAAAACAAGATTAATGCCCAAATTGTGAAAATAATAATATAAAAACCAAAATACCTGAATCCAAAGCAAGCTAAGTCACGGGTAAAGCTATAAAATATTACCTTGTTCCTGAGACGAGGCGGGCCGTAGTCTTCCCTCATCCCTTCGTTCCATTTCACAATTTATAACACTCACACATTACATTTCGGAGAACAAACAGTTCTTACTATTCAATTATTCAGATAAACACTGTAACATTAGCAGAATGTGTTTTAAAGACATGTTCGATGACAGGTTGTAGACTAAACGCTATGCTAACTTAGCTCAGCTCGCATACTCTGACGGAGCTTTTCATACCAAATAGTTAAGTTTGCATATTAATAAATTCACGGGTATTAATCGCGTTTATTTAGGTACCTATTTCTCTCGACGTTTCAATAGGTTTATGCTCGGCAGTGGATACTGGATGGCTGGAGTAGTGGAGCTACCGCTTCTGTGAAGCGGGGGCTGTATTTTTTGCAGCTATTCTCACTTGTGCAAAATACAGCTTCGTAGAAGTGGTAGCTCCAGTACTCCAGTCATCTCGTGACCTCGACAGAGCGTAAATCTGTTAGAATGTCGTGAAAAGAGTTAAATAAACGTGACAAATACCTGTGTATATTTATAATAATGTGTTCTGATTGTGTAAGTTGAAAAGTAGTTGCATAGTTTGCAGTCAGCACTTATGCATGCAAAACTGCGTCAGCTAAGCCAAAGCTAAGCTAGCTTAGCTTTCGATCTGCAACCAGCAAATGCTTATTAAAAGTCGATAGGATATTTCTTTATTAGAAAAGTTGTATTACTTTCATGCTAAAAATATTTGGGAACCTGAATCCTATGCAATCTTAATAAAAATCATAAAGTTTCATTTTCTTTACATAATGTACACTGCTACGATAGAGTGGCTACAGAGCAACGCCGTAGTCTCGTAGAGGGTCTACGAAAGGTTTCTAATATGTAAAAAAATATTATTTAACAAGTAAATTATAGGTACAAAGAAAGTGTCCCTCGAACACAACCCAAGTTAATAAATATTCTTCTTTTTATTTACATTATAAAAAAGTAGCATGTCCGGTAAAGCTAGCTGTTTCATATTATTTCCGAGAAGGCAGGTGTAGCGACCGGACTCTAAACGTACTGCTTTTATTTCCAACAATAAAGATGAAAATTGCTTTTTTAAATAAAATGAAATGTTTCTGCCAGTGTTCGTAGCTTTTATTTTTTTAACAGTTAGTAATGAAGCTACATCACACTAATATTTAACAATATTTGAAAATATATGGATGTTTAGCTGACGACAAACTAAAATAGATATAACTGAAAATTCACATGTAATTCTAGGCCTAGAAATCATTCTTCTTTTTATCCCGGAAATCAAAGAGCTATACCAAATGCTCCAAAAACCAGTGCTTTACGTACCTACTTCCAATTTACAATTCCCCAAATTTAAAACACTATTGATTACAATGTAGGTTTACCTCTTGACAATTTTTTTAGTGTTTTGGGTAAATAAAAAAGGATGCGATCAGAGTAGATAATACATTTTAAATTAACCATTAATTTAACATTAAGAATTTAAAAGCGTTCTAACGATACAAAACGAAATTGCGTTTATTTTTAGCATTACTGCGCTGTAACCGTTTTGAGCTGTTAAATGAAGTATTTAAAAGCGTAGGAGTATTTTCAATGACTATAAAATAAACAATCAAGGTATTTTATTTTTATTTATTCTTATGACTTATCTTATGACGTACAGCTTTGCTGTATTATTAATACATTTTAATTTTTACTTCAGTGTGAAGTTGTTTGTCTTAAATTGAGAATTCACGGTTATGAGAGTTTTTAAGTTTTCAAGGTTGCTAGGTTGTCTACGATGCTACGCCGTAGGGCTGTTTTAGCCTAATACTAATTTTACTTCATGCTTTAACCCATTGACTGCCCAACCTCGTGTACAGAGAGTTATGCATGAGCGGCACACACATTGAAAGTATTAAATTATTATCGACTGTCTAAGCCGTATTTTAAATAACAAAAATGCAATCAATATCTGTAACATCCCCAAAATATTTCGCCTCGTCTGTGCCTCTACAAAACGGTAGTTTATATGTTAGTAAAATGAAATGAAGTAAAAATTAATTAAAAATAACTATATGTTAGTACTACAAATAATTGCCTTCTCAATCTCATACATTTTTACCTGTTCTTTACACAACGAAGGGATATCAATAAACTTCCGAAGGCTCTCATCATGTGTCCCGGAAGTTTACGACCCTACATCTGTTTTTACCATGTGCCTTTAAAAATATAGTATTCTAAGCCTGCAATAAAGATTTTATGTGATCCAAGCCCACCTGAGACGGTCGTAGAAATTGCTCGAGCCGCGTCCTAGCTGACATAAGACCAGACTGAGCGATTTAGGCCGAACTAAGCGATTAAGGCCGGATTTCACCAATCATATGTAATGTAGATTTTAATTAAGTTTCGCTTGTGAGTAGCGATGACAAGTTTATTATAATCTATGCAGAGGTAAGCTCAACGATCGCTTAAGTTGCAGACCAAAAGCTAGGCTGACTAAGCTTTAGCTTCGGTAGCAAAGCTGACGCAGTTTTTTACATGAAAGCAGACTGCAAACTTATGTGCTATGAATGTCAGCTACCCGAGCTAAGCTCAACTAAGTTAAGCGAATTTTTTGTCTGCAACCCGCATTAGAAGCGTCAATAGCTTATACCTACAAGCTTTTGTCCAGGCCAAAATTTTATCCACTGCAAAATTGTAAGTCGAAGGAAAAAACACCTGACTTGTACGTTCCTATTGCAGGTTGCATTAAATACAAGAGCTTAGCTTTAGCTTTATCTGAATTTTAAATGCAGTGGAAATTCAAGTAAGAAAACTGTGGCCAACATCCCATTACCCACACAGTGCCTCGCTTGCTATTCGGCCTGACGAAGTTCAAATAGTACTTTTAATAGTGTTGTCGGTTTAAAAAAACCACAACAAAGATAACTACTTTGTCCGTCTAGCAAGCCTGTATCTAGTTATATTTTACTGCGCAAAATAGGTGTTACAACTTTTACATGTAAAACACACGTGTCTGTCTGTGGCTTCGTAACTCTCACACGATTGAGTAGTTGTTTTTAATCTGCAAGGTGACTTCATCGATTCGTTTTTATCGTATTACTATTATATTTTTTCTGTGTTAAGCTTGAATTTGATGTAAATCAATTTATTCTCTATTCGTAATCAGCTCTGTACCCGAGCTTTTAAGTACTTAACAATAAATTTGGCTACTTACATACAATAATTAGATTTTTTGGTTAAACATTAATATTGTAGCCTGCGATTTTCATCAACCATTGTGAGATATCAAGTAGGACAAGGCGTACGTGTAAATTCAAGGCATGTTTCATTGGCAAGAGGCCTATCCCGTACGATTACAGAATTTGTACTTTGGTCAGGTCGACGGCCCAATGTAGTTAAAGTAATACAATTTATATTGATTTAGGATCGAATTGGTTTTAGACGATTTTGCAAAGTCAACCCACGAATGTTCAATCACACGTAGACAATTTTGGAAGATTAGGCATCGGAAAGTTTGGGAGGGATTGGGTCCAGTCGAAATTGCATCTACTTACCTACTTAATAAATGGGTATGGAATTTTGTTATAACAAACGAATACGAGAGGAACACCTATGGAATTCGGCATTTATTGGGTATGGAATTGTTTGAGTAGGTATCTACATATTTTAATTAACTTTTGTTTTTATTTTGAATCTCTCTACCCACTATCTCTGTAAAAAATTAAATATAACTTTATATAACTTGTTGAATGATATTTGTTGTATTAAATTTTAATATGTATTATTATAGTAAGTGTACATTATTACGTACATTTTGCAGTCATTACACTTGGCTTTTTACGTACCTATAGGTAATAAAGGTAAACTACAGAAATCCCTCTAACCTAACTCAACTTACTTACTCCATCAACACAAAACGAAATACAGCCTCAACTAAAGACAAACAACTTCACAAGTGGTTTTCGCGCCTAACCAAAACTTTATGTTAGTCTTTAAATCATTTTAAACGTTATTTCAAAATATGTTTTATACCTAGATGCGTTATTATAATGTTAATAACTGTAGTGTATATACACGAGTTTACAAGGCTATAGATCATGTTTTCCAGAACCCAAAAGTATTTTGATATTTAGTAGTTCAAACTCTTAATTATTATACTTATATAAAATAAAGCTTATTGTTATTTTAAAAGTACGTATTTAGAGACGTTTAGGTCGCGGTAGGTCGACACGCTCGAACCGCAAGCGTGTCAAAACGAGACTGGCCGAAGCCGCCACGCTTCACGCTTGGCCACGGCCACAGTAGTCTTGGCTTATGTAAGCGTACCAGTATCGATGCTCATCAAACTCTAGTATGAAACTTGTGTCTAAAGCTACTTAGAGCTTAGGCATTATCGAATATGATGTAGGTACTAGCTGCGACTCCGCGTGCCCAGCGTTCGAAATTCTGAAATTTTGAAATTTATTGCAAACCCCCAAGGACACACAAAAATAAATCACGTATTTTTAGGGGGTTATAATTATAAACTAAAAAATACGTGATTTATTTTTTAGTTTACTTAGACTGAGTTTTGAGTAAAAAGTATCAAGGTATTATAATAAACCACCATAAAGATTAATTTGGAAATAAAATTAGCCTATGTATTGTTCTAGAATCTAAACTATCTACACGCCAAATTTCATCTACATTGGTTAAGTGGTTAATTTTTGGAACTGATTTATGGGATAAAAAGTAGAAAACTTTCGCATATATAATATAGGAAGTTTCGTACTCGCTTAGTGTCACTTTTAACTTTCCTGTGCCATCGCATCCCGGCTCATGAATGTCTTGCTTGCGTCTTGCAAATATGAAATACACGTTTCTCGGATTCAATGAATTACTAAAGACAGATGTGCCACTTCCAAACCCACTATTAATTTAGGGTGGAGCCCTTTGAGTTTCTAATAAAGCCTCTCTACAAACTCTAATAGGTAACTTAACTGATGTTGAGCACTGACAATGCTACGCGAGTCAAAGTGGCGTCGCCGCCTATTTTATGTCATTAAAACGTTTAACACAAAACATTTCAAAAATTCATCGTACTGTTTGTGATAAATTTAATAAAAGCCTCTGTAATAGTTTTATTTTGTGCTACGAAGTTGCCATTTTTAGCCACCAAACTCTATTTTCTCATATCTGCCTAAACTATACAAAATAAAACTATTACAGTGGTCATGATGAATGTAAGCGGGTTAAATACGAACCTTGTTTGTGTTGGAAGAACACCACCGTGCTCGAAGGGATGCGGTACGCCCGCTACACTCGCCCTGAAGATGTCCCTCGTTAAGGAATGAAACGTTGGTGATTTTCCAACACACACAAGGTTCGTAGTAAACCCGCTTACATTCATAATTACTTCGTCAAACTACGAAAGTTTTTATGGTAAATATAACAGAGCTATTAAAAATTGCTTTTAATAGGTATCACAAACTGTACGATTATTTTTTGACTGTGTTAAACGTATTATGATAAAATAGGATGTAACGCAACATTGGCTCATAAATAAATAGTTAGGTACCTATATTTTAACGGTCTACGTAAGCTACGAGGTAGCAGCGTATAGGGTCTACAAAGTGTAGAGGGCTCTACGAAGCGTAGAGGGTTCTACGAATGTGCTGCGAGCCGAAGCCCTGCGGTCGTGTTGTGTGTAATTGCCGTGAATATCAGTCGCGTTTTGGTCGAAAAGTGCATACCTAAACTACTTCAACCGAATTTGCAAATAATAAGGCCCAAAGTAAGTAGAGCTTGTGTTATGGATATTTGATACTAACTGATGTCATACCTACATAGTTAGATATTTTTAATAAATACATAGAAAACATACAGAGCACCCGGAACAAATATCTGCAGATCGTACAAACATTTGTTTCAAGGAACCCTCCTCGAAACAATACCGGCATAGTTGGGTTAAAAACCGTATTGATTAGTGACGTACCTAATTATGATATACTAATTTTTGCCCGAGGCTTCGCTCATGCTTTTTTATGCCTATGTTTGATTGCAGGATTAAAATTACCGGTATGCAAAATTTAATCCAGATCTGTTCAGTAGTTTTTGCTAGCGTGTTTTAGCGTAAAGAGATAACAAACATCCATCCATAGATCCAAATTTACGCATTTATAATAATAAAGTTTTATTGTGATTAGTCTGATAGTGTGATGAAGTGAGATTAAAGTAATAATTTATTTATCATAATTTCATCGTCTTCGATACTAAAGTATAGTTTAGATATTACAATTATTATAATTATTGTAATACTATAGGTAAACTTTAGTGTCATTATAGTATAAAAAGTTACTTTTTTACGTCGGGGAATAAAGGACATATTCAAGCTTTATCTAGCTTTACCTGAGCAAGTCTTACTTACCTAATTTTTTTGCAAAAAATCTAGTCTATAAGATCATGAGATACAGGTAGTAGGTACCCAGCTCTCCAGTTTAGGTAGGTACCTCGCCTCTATGGTGTCAAACTAAAATAAATAATAAATAAAGTTGGACGATTCACACAGCATTATCTAGCCCCAAGCTAACCAGCGCTTGTGTTATGGGTACTAAATAACTGATATACTTAATATAAAAACAATTTTGAGAAGGAGGCCAAGAGGAGGATTCAGCTAGGCTGGGCAGCGTTTGGAAAGCTACGTCGAGTCTTCTCGTCATCCATACCGCAATGCTTGAAAACGAAAGTTTTCAATCAGTGCGTCCTACCCGTCATGACCTACGGAGCTGAGACGTGGACACTCACGATAGGGCTGGTCCACCAGCAGGGGTATTTTAATTCATTCGATTCGATTCCGAAACAAAACCGTCGGATTCGAATTCTATTCCGACGAATCTACAAAACGCTATTTTGATTGCGCCTCGGATCGGTAATCGAATGTTTCCGAAACGAATCCGCGAGTTGGTGGAAAATATGAATTTACGGAGACAGTTTCGAAATGGTAGAAAATAGTAGAAATGCTTAAATGGAATATTCTTAAGTAATTTTACATTCAATTTATATCTTTTTAGCATCTTTTATATATCTAAATCAATAAATAAATCATCGGGATTTAAATGACAACAATAACAAGAAACACTTCAAATTCACACCCAGTTCTAAGTTAGTTGAGGAAACTAACTTCGATAACCATGACTTCGTACCATAACTTGGGCAAAAGTGTTACCAACTTTACTAGACTTCTCGCCAAATCTAGCGGGTTTAAAGTATCAAAAAAAGAGTTTCAAAAATATTTTTTATTTATTTGTTTTTTAGTCTAGAAAAACATAGGTACGTAGAGTCCTAATTACAAAAAATTGCTTCTTAAAAAGGGTACGAAGCTCTCCCGAATCTCAGGGGACGGCCCATGCCAATTTTTTGTTGTTTCACGTCGAATGAAATGGGGCGTTTTATGAGTGAAGCGCGTCAAATGCAAAAGCGATCAATACAAAGCTGTGGCTTTGTGAAGAGTGTGAGAAGAGTCGTGGGAAATGAGGGCGCTCGTGTCCCAATTGACAACTTTTGAATAGAAATGCTCGGTGATTAGTTGAAATTCGGAACTAAACCAGGGATTGGTTCGGGCTTGCTGAATGAAAGCTGTTGTTGGTTCGTATCTATGAGTGAGAAAGCGTGTCTGACCATCAAATACAAAGGCGGTGAGTGACGGTGGAATCTGTTCAAAAACAGAAGAGTCGTGTGAATTGAGGGCGCTCGTGTGCCGATTGACAACTTTTGAATAGAAATGCTCGGTGATTTGCTTGAAAATGAGTCGATTTAGTGGTCAAAATATGGCAAATTAGTTTCGCTCTCATTTAAAGATCATAATGTTTTTTAGCTAGGTACTTTTCATGCGGTTTTGTATAGAAAATTTCAATACGATCGGGGACATAGTGTCAATGAAGCGGAAAGTACGTTCGTATGGGGGGGCTAAAATCAAACTATTATCTGACGAATACAAGTTATGTGAACAATACAGACGTTTTCGTAGAAATAAAAATAAAGTTTATGACATAATTTTTAATCAGTGTTGGAAATACTTTTTCCGAATTCGTTCGCGGTTGTTCTCAACATTTGAGTTGAACATTGTTTTTAGATTTTTCAATTTGTGTTTGTGTTGTGAAGTGATACAAGTGGAATTACTATGCTATGAAAGCAAAACGAGCATTACATTATATTATGTATAAGCTTATCTATCTAATACGCACTAGCCACTAAATGATTGTGTTATGTTGATTGTCGATAGAGGTGAACCTACAAACTTTCTATGATCATGATCAAGTGCTACTTCAGAGTGCCCGAGTATCACCGGAGCAACGTAAGAAGAGTTTATGTTGGCCTATGCCGACCTCGCTCACGGCCGAGTCACAGCCCCCGACGACGCAGCGAGAACGAAGAAAGTTCTTCAACAAGAACTTGCTTTGGTTCCCAATTCGCTGGGGTACAAAGCTGCCGGAGAAATAGTGAAAAGTAAGTATTGTCATTGTTTTCTACACTTATTAATATTATAAAGAGAAAATATTTGTATGTATGTAACAAATAAACTAAAAAACTACGATTTCAAACATTTGTTTACCATTACAATGCTTCTCTGATTATCCCTGAGTAACATCACCCTATATTAGCCCACTGCTGGACATCTCACTAATGAGCGCCATAGCACCCTGTCTTCAGCTTGATGCACCCAGCATCTCCCTGTAGTCTTTCACTTTCTGGGTAACATAGGCTATATTTATTAAGCACTAGGAAAAATTAGGGATTGTTCAACGCAGAACACACATTTACCCTATGTTTATCTTATAATTATGTGTTGCTAGTATATTACTTATTGTGTGTATGCTTTGTAACATTATTACTATTATTTATTACAGTGCTGTGAAGACTGGAAGTTGGATACCAAGGCAATAAAAATTAAAAACAATCAAGCAGGAACCGGTGGTGGTTCAGCCCCTGCACCACTCTCCAAAATGGAAAGCACATTACCTAAATAGGTTGGCTGTCAATGTGGCCTCGGTTGCAACTGCCGTACTGGCAATTGCAGCTGCAATTGAGAAGCGTTAGAGATAAAGATTAAGGTGAGATACATTTCTTTTTGTGATTCATATAGGTAATTTTGATTGATGTAGTTATGTAATAATGCAATACATTAGAATAATTTATTTATTAGGTCAGACCAAACTTGGATTCCTCTGCGGTGAACATCATTGTTTATATCCAGTGATATAATGTTCTCCAGCCTCAATATCTGCAGGGTCATCTGATTCAATTTCAGACTCTTGATGCTCTTGCACCAGAATCACCTCAAAGTTATGTTAAGTTGCCTATTATATTTGATTTCTGATAATTACTTGCATGTTTTTGTTGCAGTTGCTAACCAAGAAGCCAGCAAGGAGCTGTTTCGGAGATAATTGCCATTCAGTCTTTGACTGCACTAGTCCTTAAAATGAAAGCATCATGTGTGCTGCCTGGATATCTTGATAATATGTTTAATATTATCAAATCCCTATCACATACCTAAAAATCATAATATCTTAAACAAATGTTGCAATTGTTAATTATTTATTTATTTCAATAAAATATACACCTACATACAGCTATATTTGAATTATTTGCTCCCTTTCATTCCTGGCAACAGGGAATTTGATACACATGCACAACACTTGTGGCAAATTTAGCACAGCTGTAGTTTGGCTCGTCGCTTTTGAAGCGGATGCCTGCCTATCGCTAACACCAGCATCCCTCCCATCAGGATTTTGATAGCTATCTTGAGCATAAAAGTGAAGAGCTGCTAGAAACTATAAAAAAGAAGTAAATAATTAGGTAGGCAGGTTGATCTCATCATGACACTTACTTTCCATAAGTTATACCTAGTTGGTGGACTAACCTTCCTCAATACAATTATTAGAGACCTACTTTTAGCTCTACAGGCATTGCATTTGAGTATTTTGTGTCACTATAAGAGCCCCTCAACTCCTCAATCAACCCCAGAGCTATTGTCGGTGTAAAATAGAGGTAGGTAGCTCATGAGTGAGTTGGAAGGGGTTCGACATATCTCGCAGCGTGCAATGAAGAATGATAGTTCTTTGTCTCTGCTGCGAACTGTGGATGTTTCGTTGAGCTCTCTCTTTCTCCCTTACAAGTAGGTATATGGACCATCTAGGTATTCAACAGCAACTTATGGTTTGAAACAAAGCTATTGTTTACTCAATTTGTAAACAACCTAAAAAATAAACAGTGGTAGAAAATCCTCGATTGAATAGGTACCTAGATACTAGGTAAAACTTCTCTCGTTTCGATCAAGACATTATTCCTATGCTCACGTTGTTAATAAAATGAGTTTTCCTTGAATCTAAATCCTATAAGTAAGTAATATCAACAATAACAAAGCATCTAATACTCCGGCGGAATCGTTTCCGACACTGAATGGCTGTCGGGAACTATCCTATGATGGATCCGAATTCGAATGTCAAAAGTTTTCGAATCCGACGGTTTAAAATAGCGTTCTTCGTAAAGAGATTCCGAATTCGAATCCGACGGCCTTTCCGACGAATTAAAATACCCCTGCAGTTTAAAGTCGCTCAGCGAGCTATGGAAAGAGCTATGCTCGGAGTCTCTCTGAAGGATAGGATTCGTAACGAATACATCCGACAGAGAACCAAAGTTATCGACATAGCTCAAAGAATTAGCAAACTGAAGTGGCAGTGGGCCGGCCATATCTCGCGAAGAACCGATAACCGCTGGGGTAAACGAGTTCTTGAGTGGAGACCGCGACTTGGCAAACGTAGTGTAGGACGCCCTCCGGCCAGGTGGGATGACGATCTGCGAAAGACTGCAGGCAGATGCTGGATGCGTCAAGCTGAAGACAGGGCGCTATGGCGCTCATTAGGGGAGGCCTATGTCCAGCAGTGGACTAATATAGGCTGATGATGATGATGATGATGACTTAATATAATACAATACACAACATAGATAGATATATTTATTACTACTCCTGCGTCGCAGGCGGACTTTCGCCCACCGCGCCACAGATGTCCTCAAAAAACATAGCCTTAAATACCTAAGTTTACTTCAGCTTTAAGCTACCTAAGTACGTACTGTACGTAGATACTGAAGCCAAAAGGCTAACGCTCGAACGTGCTCTCAGATAAAGCAAGTGGGTACTCCAGGCCCCAATGTAAATAAAACGTGTTACGAAATCGTGCGACACAGATAGCTGAATAGGTACCTACTCCTACCAACCTACCTACCCACTTACATAATGTAATGGCATGTGGTGAAATCAGGGAAGCGCAATCGCAAACCCTATTATGCTCAGAGATAAGAGATATTTTGACGAAAACGAGTTGATCTTCTTTGACGATTGTTACCACTTTATGTCGTTAATAGGAGACTACTGTGAAGTGTGGGATCTAACGAATTAACAAAATAAAGTGTCAGAGTCAGAGTCAAATCGTTTTATTAATTTAGAGTTACAAAATAAGCACCTAGACAAGTCCATTTTTTTTCTTTGTACCTTAAGGTACAGCTTGATAAATAGTAATCACTATCAAATAAGAAATAAGGTGCAATTGACTCTAATTGTTATTTAAAGTTGAATAGGAAGTTTTTAAAGTTTTATGTAGGAACTTACCTACATACTTAGGTAGGTACCTAATTGACGGAAAAGGCTTTATTTCAAGTGCCAGTAAAAACAGAGCAGTAGGATAGGAATAAATAATAATTATTTTTGTTTTAAAAAACTATACCGACTTAAATTTTCATAGTTTTTTTCATGGATCCCATGGTCAGAACTGAACCAAATTAAAATGGGAGCACACGGTAAGCACCGCTTTCAAATAAAAAAAATCATGAAATTCGGACCACCCAGTCAAAAGTTATAACAAAATAAAATATATAAAAAAACAGTCGAATTGAGAACCTTATCCTTTTGTCGAAGTCGGTCAAAGACAGAGTTCTTGTCTATTGTTATGTATGACCCTAGGAAGTTTGAGTTCTATTGAAACCAACAGAGCTAACAGCTGAATCGCACAAGTGGAACTAACTACACGAGTATGGAAATCTACGCCGATGCACTGATTTACGCTGCTTTATTTTTAAGGCCTATGTAAAAAATAAGCACGAAGATAAGATAGGTATCTATACTTTCTTCTGGGCTACTCTTCTTTTAAGACTGGAGAAAATTGAGAGCAGTGTTCAATCAAATATTTGAGCATTAACAAGCACAGCGGAAAGTTTAGAAAGGGTCGTTTGACTTTAAACTTTTCTTAGGTATCTACATTAACATATTTACGCAAGTATACGTGGCTACTTACGAAATAAGTTTGTCTAATCAAACATTTAAATCGCCCGCCTTTCATTACGCCCAAAATCTGTGGTATTTTCTTAGAATGCGTGCGTTAACAAAATGCCGACGCACGCACACTATGAGTACCTACCTAACTAGATATAATTAATTTTGTTTTAAAAAACTATAAACCGATTTCAATTTTTAGTTTTTTCATGAATTTTCATGGATCCCATTGTCAGAGCTGAACAAAATAAAAATGGGACCACACGGGAAGCACGAGCTTTCATATAAAAAAAGAATCATGCAAATCGGACCACCCAGTCAAAAGTTCTGAGGTAACACACATAAAAAAAAAAACAGACGAATTGAGAACCTCCTCCTTTTTTGAAGTCGGTTAAAAATTAGTGTTTTTGTCGATAAACCTAACTATTATTATTGCTTTTTATTGTGCGATCACATAGGTAGCATGAACTTTTGAGAACAAGCACACCACAATAACACAAAATTCACTGATTCCAAATGACAAAGCCAAGTTGTGAGCTAACAAACTTCGTTTGGCAACAAACACGGCGCGGTCTTAATACGGAACTATCTTCCCTTTTTAATTAATCAATGGGTGAACACATTGCTTTATTATGCCCGCCCCGCCGCCGGATCCTAGAATCAGTCAGCTGATAAATGGAATGAAATGAACTAGGTATTTCCAAAAAATAAGCATTCCTTCACAATTGGCCTAGCCATTCTACAAACAGGCGGATTCTAAGATCTAGGGCGACATAGATTTTTATTTCATTGGATGTTAATAAGTTAAATAAATAATAACTAAAATAATTGGCATTTATATGCATTTTCTTCTATCTTGACATTGTTTTAACAGGTTTATTTACTGTCATCATAGAGCTGTAACCGATACAGAAATACTTGCTGCTATAAATTAAAACATTCTCTGCACATCCTCAGGGGTGACTTGTAGGGGCGGGCATTGTTAGTACTCCAGTGTTGGTATATACTAATGGTGCTGGAGATGGACATGATTGTGACATGAAAATTTTAGGGAGTTTTAATTTAACAATGCATGCAGACCAAAACCCTTGTACTGAATCTGTGTGAGTACACTTATGACCATGAATAGTAAGGTATACTAGAGATAATGGATCAACAATGGTTGCTACACCTCAACGCTTTATGGTTGCCTTAGTTTTAAGGCATCTCTCTTTCCAAATAACTGAATTTAACCATATTGGAACTTTGTAATTGAAAATTATTCAGCTTATACAAACAACAAACAATCTAACCCAATAAGTATTTAATTTAATTTTCAACAGCAAACATTAATTAGTTCAGAACCTTTATCTAAAGTCGTAAATAAAACTATTAACATCACTTTTCAGTACTACTCTCTCCACCCTCAGTGCTGTTTGTATCATCAGAATGTAAGTGCTCTATAGATGTAGACAACTGCTCCAGACTCTGCACCAACTTGGCCATTTTATCTCTCGAAGGAGCATTTTCAAAGCTATCATCTGTCGGTTTGGCCACATCTGCACACAGGCGGAAATGCAGCCTCGCCAAGTGCTCTTGCTGATCTCGAATGCTGATCATCTGCTCCATACTACAACCTGAACCGAAGGCACTCAGTTTGCCTGTATGGAAGTCATCTAAAAGTTCTAATAGAGCCTTTTCCATGTGCTTTACATCGGGAGTCTCTTTAGGCATGCGCTTGGGCTTGTTGCTATAGTTTGATCGCATAAGGTCTCTGTGAAGTTTCTTCTCGCTGACGTAAGATATTTTGGTGGACTCGTTTACGCTGTTGTTACCTGTGCTCGTGAGTGCGGGGCCAGGATTTCTAGAAGTGAGACTGGCATCTGAAATTTTATTGCTGGTAACAGGCGATGTCGCCGGCTCAGTTGGTTTTTGTTCCTCTTCGTCGCCCTCATTCTGCATGAGTTGTTGTGTCTCGTTGACTTCTTCTAAATGTAAACTCATGAAGCTTCTAAGCTCTTTGTAGGCATGGAATACCGTTATTCCGTGTAAGTCAGTAAGGTAGTTAGCAGTTTTGCGCAGTTATTCACGCTTTATTACAGATTTAGTACTATAACTACATAAAAATCTGTGAATATTACAGACTTTTCAGTACTTTCTAGAAGACTAAGGAAATATTTCTTGCAAACTTTTTACACAAATTAATTACAGCCTTTTTGTTTGTTCGTAGTTTTTGTTTTGACATTGATTGACTTAAATAATTTTCGATGAAGCTAACAGTAAGGCGATATGACAACCTGTCTACCATGACGCAGCAGAGCCAAAAATAAAAAGAAGAAGAAGAAGACAACCTGTCTAGCGGGAACCATCGAGGCGTAGCATCGAGGTATGTAGATGTAGGTACATTATAGATCTAGTACCGGTAGAGTGATCGCAACGTATCTTGAGCTCTCTGATCTTAGGTCCGGAAGCAAAAATGCGCAAGTACAATCAAATAGAAAAACCCTGCACCCACTTACCCCCTTCTGGACCGAGACGGAGTGAGGCGCTTTGCTCCCGCCGACCGTGCCGAAATCTTGGCCGATCACCTGGCGGAGCAATTCACGCCCCATCCAGTTGCAGCCGATGCCACTAACGAGACCCTGGATCACCACGAGCAAGTCGAGGAGGCCGTAAGGGACTTCCTGTCGGGCCCAACACCGCTTCTAGGCGGGGAGTACTTCATCTCCCCTGCCGAGGTGCGGAAGGCCGTCCTCCGCCTACCCAGGCGGAAGGCGCCAGGTTACGACGGAGTCCCTAACATGGCCCTCGCCCAACTGCCCCGCCGCGGAGTAACCGCACTCGCCCGCCTCTACAATGGCATCCTCCGGACGGGTCACTTCCCGGAGGCCTGGAAGACCGGGCGGGTCATCGTCCTGCCCAAGCCTGGCAAAGACCACCGCCACCCGGCAAACTACCGCCCCATAACCCTTCTGCCAACAGTGGCCAAACTCCTGGAGCGCCTGTTCCTGGTGCGCCTGGCTCCAACCATCGAGCCGCGCCCGGAGCAATTCGGCTTTAGGAGTGGCCACTCCACGACGCTGCAACTCACCAGAGTCCTACACCACCTCGCAGTCGAGCACAACGCCGGGCGCTGCACCGTTGGGGTCTTTCTCGACGTTGAGAAGGCCTTCGACCGTGTCTGGCACCCCGGCGTTCTGTACAAGCTCCTGCAGACGTCGACGCCTCCAGCTCTCATCAAGATAGTGGCATCCTTCCTCGACGACCGGCGAATCTTCGTCGCGGTTGAGGGTGCCACTTCCACCTCCCGGTCCATCTCAGCTGGTGTACCACAGGGCAGCTGCCTGTCGCCCGCGCTGTACGCGCTCTACACTGACGACATCCCCACCCTGGAGGGCCACCTAAGCCCCGGGGAAAGGGATGTGTCGCTAGCGCTGTTCGCGGACGACAGCGCCTACTTCGCGTCCTCCACCAGTCCCACAATCGCAGCCAGCAGGATGCAGCGGCTGCTGAACATCCTGCCGCCATGGCTGGACAAATGGCGCATGGCCGTCAACGTGGGAAAAACGGCCGCGCTATTTGTCTCCCGCCGCATCCGCCACCCTCCACCCCTGACGCTTCGGGGCCAGAACGTGGCATGGAGCCCGCACACTAGGTACCTCGGCATCGAGATCGACAGGTCGTTGAGGATGCAGCCGCAAGTCGCCCGCGCGCTCCTCCGACCTGTCCTAGGATCTCGCCTGCCTCTGAGGACCAAAGTGCGGGTCTACAAAAGCTACGTCCGGTCCCGACTCACGTATGCAGCGCCGGCCTGGTTCGCCCTCATCTCGAAGACCAACAGGGACCGGCTCCAGGCGCTGCAGAACGTCGCCCTGAGGATCTGCACGGGCGCGGGCCGATACGTCAGGAACGACGTCATCGCCCGCGACCTGCAGATCAAATCCATCGAGGAGTTCGTCGTGCAGTCAGCGCGGCAGATGTACGACCGCGCCGACAACGGTCACTACGAGCACCTCCACCATATCGCGCCGCCCCAGACCCGGCCCCCAGACCACGACCGCCCGTGGCGACCTCTCCCGCGGGACCTTACTCCGCCGGAACCACCATGAGTCCTTGGGTTGTTTAAAGAAAGGAAAAAAAAACAATTGAAACCAAAAAAGAAATGCAGCCAAAAAAAAAAAACAATAAATAAAATAGGCAAAAAGAGCTTTTTTGCCTCAACCCAAGGACCGAGGGGTCGTCACCCATCGAGTTGAAGCCGGGGTAAAGAGGCCAAGCCTCGAGGCCCCCCTCTGTGCCCCCACAAGGGCCGGAAAGAAGAAGTTGTTAAATAGAAAAGTCATATTTACCAACTAGCGATCCACCCCGGCTTCGCACCCGTGCGAAAGTTAAACCTTGATTTTTATTTGATTAACTATTGATTTTTTTTTATTTATTTAAAACAAAATACCTACCTTGCGTTTAAAACAGCTAATATCAGGGAATACTCCAAAAAATCGCAAGAACAAACTACCAAATCAACGAAAACGAACACCGAACAACCATCAAAGACTTTGCTGCGTTATTGTACTCAAAGTATTCATATTCGACAGTATTGCCAACTAGGTTATAAATAAATTTGCTATATTGTAATTATTTTATTTTCTAATTTGGGTTAATTGCATTCGATAAAATGTTTTATTTATTCTAACATTTAAGGTTTTAAATAATCCGTCATTGAGAATAAGATGTTTTTATATATTCTATAAATATTGAATTGAAAAATAAATTACTGCAGTACAAAATGTGCTA
This sequence comes from Eupithecia tripunctaria, assembly GCA_955876795.1. Classification (NCBI taxonomy): domain Eukaryota; kingdom Metazoa; phylum Arthropoda; class Insecta; order Lepidoptera; family Geometridae; genus Eupithecia; species Eupithecia tripunctaria. The sequence continues at coordinate 5,135,122 of OY041600.1, forward strand.
GACAAAATAAAAATGCGCCAAAATTCTTGCTGGAAACCCCGGATTGACAGACTGATCCCCTCTCCACCCGCTCTTTCCCCTCAACGCCTTATTTTCAGTTTAGTGCGCAGCCATTGAAGCCAACTTCACAGAGCTCATATTAAGTTGCGCGGACTCTACCTACCATAGATTAGGTTTCTCCTTCTACGGTAGGAGTAGGTAGAACTCCTACCGTAGAAGGAGAAACAGCTAATATTTAGCTACTAGATGAGCTAAACAAATTTGCGAAGTGATCGACCATAGTTATTTTTTTTCATTCTATGCCAACGGACTTCGCAAAATATTGTGGTTGTGAACTTTTTAAGGCTTTAAAAAGGAACTAAACCTTTAAGTGAAACACAATGATGGCTCGGTGTAGTGTTTTTGGATGTAAAAGTACGGTGAGGCAAAAGTGCCGAACATTATCATTCCACTCGTAAGTACAAGTTCTTTTGACTATCTTTTGGTTATAAAATTACAATTTCTTCGCTTTTACATACAGACATGGCTCAAAAACGATGTTTTAGGTGATTTTTCATTATTATAATTAGTTATTTAGTTGCCTGCACTCGAAAATAAAATTCCCCAATAGTGCATTGAAATATTTTTGTCATGTAGCTGCAAATTATGTCAACAGATCCCAACAACAAATCAAAATTCACATGCTTGGAGTCAAGCTCAATACATTTAGAAAAATCTCAATCAGCAAGTACTTTTCATTGTTTAAAAATCGTCACGTCAACCGTCGTCAAGAAAGTTAATTTGAGATGTTAGTGCTGCGGGTTTGTTTATCTTTTGTGCAGGAATTAAATAAAATCGAATTTACACAATGAGCTGATGCGTATTGTAAAATGTTTTTATTTGTTACAGATTTCCCGAAAACAACATTGTCCGGTTGCTTTGGATAGAAGCCACCGGTCGCAAAGGATGCGAACCGAAGGCGTCATCCAAATTTGTAGCAGGCAAAATCAAAGGATTTTGCCTTCATAGGAGCGGGACAAAGCATACATTTTTGAAAAGGCGCACCAATTTAAAAAATCGTCAATCGATTGATCGCACTTTTTTACTATTATAATGCTACTAATATAATAAAATGTTTGAATAAGTATTTCGGGATGTAGGTAATATTATTGTTTAGTGTAAAGTGACATTACATTTTGTTGTCTGCTCATCTCACCTGAAGTATAATTTCAAAAGTACCAATAAATTTCGTTTTACCTATAAGTTATCTTAGAAATATCCAAAGTTCAAGATTTAATTGAGTGAACGTTAGTGAACAAATGTCTTTGTTTCAATTAGGCATTTTTTACCTTTGTCGGTTTGTCCGCACTCCTCTTCAGGTCGTGTTTTACAACCGATCGTTACGAAATCTCGTGTACAGATTCCAAGATTCTATAGATTTTTTTTTTCGTCGGGGTTTTTTAATTAAAGGCGTACTTCCCCCAAATAAAGCAAAAATGGGGTCTTTAGAATAATATGTTGATAAAATAAAATAAAATAGATAAAAATATCTATAAAATCGTGGAATCTGTACACGAGATTTTAAACGTCTGCATTTTTATTATAATCGAAAAGTAAAAAAAAAACATTATTCTCGTAAAAAAATGGTAAAAATCTGATCAGAATGTTTGGCATAAACTTTGTGTTAAAAACAATAATTGTCTGATTTCGTAATTGTTAAATAATAGATTTTGTTTGTATAAAAAACTATAAACAGACTTCAAATATGGATCCCACTGTCACAATTGGACCAGATTAAAATGGAACCACACAAGAAGCACCAACTTTAATATTATAAAAAAATAATCATGAAAATCGGAGCACCCAGACAAAAGTTCTGAGGTAACTAAGATAAAAAAAATACATTTGAATTCAGAACCTCCTCCTTTATTTAAAGTCGGTTAAAAAGTGTTCGCGAGTTCTATTGTTCGGAGAACTAGTTATTTGCAAAAATGTGATTTTGAAGTCTGCTGTTAAAATTTAATTACTTACATAAATATTATTGTTATAACTACATTGTTTTTCTGTATTCTAAAACTTATTTCTACTCGTATTTAGTAATTATTGCCTACACTATAATAAAAAAATAAACCCACCTCACTAAAAGTTGTTTTAATTTTATGCTTACCTAAATTAAATGTTTTACCGACCTCTGTGGCGCAGCGGGCGAAAGTTCGTCTGCGATGCAGGAGGTTGTAGGTGTTGAGGCAGTTTACTGTACTACGTACCTACAAAGGTTTGGTGGAATAGCCTGTTCTGAAGATGTATCTCCAAATTGATGAACAGGAAAATCGCAAATCTAATCCAATCAGACGTGAAATAATGAACCTAAAATCAGGGAAAGAAAATAGCATGGCAACACCTTTAACCCCGCCCACTCGTATACTCGGTCTTGCTCACCGGTTACACATACAATCTATCCATATACTTCTAATATCAATGAGTTCTACCAATTATCTTATACCTATTGTCTACTGTTCCTTGAGGATTACATAGAACTACATACGAGTACACATACGAATTCTCGCCATTTTTCTTTTTTCACAACCATAGACAGACACTGACACTGACTACCAATGAGAATGCAATAACTTCGTAAGCTGACCTACCTACCTACCAGTGTTGCAAAAGTTCCCGATTTATCGGGAGATCTACTGATTTTGGCCATGGTCTCCCGATATCCCGATTTAGCTATCCTATCTCCCGATTTTCAACTAATGTTAAATAAAAATGGTAATTCCAAAGTAAAAATGGACAAAAATATTCTAAATATAGCAACACTAATACAATTATATAGCACAAAGTCTATAGTCTGTCAAAATTCAAATGAGAGCAGATACTCGATTTTTTTTCGTAACTTTTTACATGACAACTCTAATGAATGAATAAATAAAAGAATTTAATAGGTTAGTACGTCCATATTTTTTGACACTTTGTTCGATTACATAGGTACGTTTATTGTCTTTTTACCTAAAAACTGTTTTGTTTATTTTCATCATCAGCCTATACTAGTCCACAGCTGCACAGCACATAGGCCTCCCTTAATGAGCGCCATAGCACCCTGTCTTCAGCTTGACGCATCCAGCATCTTCCTGCAGTCTTTCGCAGATCATCATCCCACCTGGCCGGAGGACTTCCTACACTGTTACAATTAATTGTATGTTACTTATATATAACAGAAAATATAAAATTGGAGGATTGAAAATAATGTACAATCAAAATTTCATTATATTTCGTTTAGAAGTTTATGCGAAACGAGTAACAAACATCTATACAAACAAACTTTTTTATATATAGGTATTTTTGGTACGGACTATTAATAAATTAATTGCCACCTAAATATAGTACAAGTAAATAAATAATTTATTACCATGTATCGAACCATGCTATTAGACATAGTAATTTTGAAGTTGCCATACTGATATTTTTATTATTTTGTCGCGATTTTTCAGTAATTTTTTATTTGACAGACTTTATGCACGGCAACTTCCCTAAATTCTTCGAACCACGTCTAATAATGCCCAGAAAAATGCCCGAAAAAAATTTCTCCCGATCTTTAGCAGGCAAATTCAACGTTTTTTACTTTTACACTTTTGCAACACTGCTACCTACCTACGAACGAACGAATCAAAACGAGTGAGTGAGGTACGTTGATGGACGTTTTTATTTACCTATTTATCTTACAATTTTCTTGCAATTCAGCTGAGGAATGTGACGATTTTCTACATAACTATTATTCTACGATATTATTTCCGTCGAAGACTAACATTTTACAGGTCCGTTGGTATGAGACGGTTGGAATCAATCTACAGTAAGGATCTTATTTTCTGGCCACTGAGCTGGCCACATCCTCAAATAATGGCACATGTTTCGCTCGAATACCGATAAAAAATGCAATCTTTAGTGAGTTCGTTTACCTCTAAACTAAACGCTATGTTCTTTGCAGGTTTGAAATTACATCGAAGTTTTTTGCGCATACTTGGATGCTGCGTTGGTTTGTCATACACGCAAATTCTTCACTTCTACCGTGAGATAATTGCATAGAAATAGGAGAATATAAATAACAGTGGAAGATGTCGAATGCAGCTACGGGTGGTCCAGAACTGGACCCTAATGTCCGGAATAGAATCACCAGATTTCTTCATGTGGGCATTGAAGAGCCAAAGTATTATCCTGGTTGTTGGACAACCCACAAATATTTTGAATTGGAAAAACTTCAGGCTCTCCGCCTTTCTAATGCGATCCAAACTATGGAAGCGATTGATTTAATTGTAAAGGTATGCAAGGCATAAATTCTGTGATTTACATTTTATTATGTTTATGCCAATCAAAGCAAAATTCATATATTGATGCATACATACCATCTACCAAGATATATTTGACTTGCAGGTCGCTAAATCAGGCTTGTACACACGTTTCGAGACAATTGCATATGCTCTTGTTGTATGCTTGGACAATACAAGTGATGACAAAGTAAGAGAGGCTGCATACAAAGCTTCCATAGAGGTGTGCAATACTTCAGAAAAATTTATGCTGTTTAACAAATACACTCGGTTGATGGAAACTGGTATGACTACTTTTCATGTACCTTAATGTTTTAAGATAGTCAGGAATGCTAGTTAGGTTAGTAATAAAATAATTTTGTACCAGGTAATGGCCATGGTTGGTGCAAAAGCAGCAGAACTTGGTACCTTCAGAAAGATCCCTTAGATCTGGCCAAAGAAGTAACTGATGTGCGTGCTCGCTATGGACGCTCACACAAGACTATACTCCGGAAATCACATATTAAAGTCCCTGAAGGTGATAATGGTATGTAACTTTTTTAAGTCTTAATCCTACCTCATCTTGCCTTGTTATCTAACCAGGGCCCTAATTCCACTAAATTAAGGGTTTTTTTTCTCATAAAGGCTGTGGGTCCACCACACCTAACAGTAGATTTAAAGCTGCTGACAGTAAAGTGCCTCTGTCTCTAGCACAGAATCATTGGAATATGATATCGTAGATTACAAGAAAAAAGAAATGATATACTCATAGTATCCCTAAAAAAGTCAAATCTTGTATATACATACTTATATGAAAATCGTTGATGCCATTTCCAATATATAAATGATATGATAATATAATAATATAATATGATATATTATCTAAATCTCGTAAACAACCCAAAGATATTCATGAAATTTAGTATACAGGGGGTTTGGGGGGCGATAAATCGATCTAGCTAGGAGAGTTTAAGAAAATGTTTTTTTATGCATGTTTTTAATAAACTTTCATCAACACTATCGTAATCAAATGATCATCTCATCTCTTCATGACATCTAATGGCGAATAGTAATACTATTTTAGTCGTGTTTTCAATAATCAACTTTATCCTAATCAATTTAGACACTAAACTGAAAAATATAACTCTTCCTGACATCTATTAGCGAATAAAATTCTAAAATATCTAACAAAATAAAATTTACCAAAAAAACCGAGCAAAGCTAGGTCATCCAGATATTAAGCTTTACATGTCCAAAAATAAGGAAGGTCTGTATTTAAATGACCAATTCTGGACTAATGGAATAACTTTTAGATGTTTTGTACATTTTATGTACAGAACAAATACTAGAAATTAGTCCAAAGTTGAATAATACACCCATTTTATGATTGGACACAATCTTATGCATTGTAAGTTAGTTAGCTTTAATTGTAATTACCTGCCTACATCGATGAACTGTGTAAGGTAACTATGTGAGCATTCAAACATTGTTGCCCTTAAGGAGACATGGTTACTTCCCCAGGACATTCCACTATGAGGCACTATTTGTAAAGATTTTGAATACGCCGGCAAATCAGCGGTGGACACGTCCGCGCGCCTACTTGCATGCTGTCTGTTGCCGTCCTGGACTGTTGCGGTTATCTGCAATTAAAACTACTACTATAGCGGTTGCTCTGCTATAATATTTTCAGTGTATATGCCTACGGGTAAGAAAGATAAATCTGCCTATTATTACTGAGGTCCTAAGTAAGATTAGTGCCATAGAGGTAAGCAGCAACAGATCTACTTAATGTTGGTTGCTGAGTAACAGATCTACTTCATGAGAGATTTATGAGCCAATGTGCGAAACCCGCAAAATCTTTAAAAGCCGCCTGAAGTGGTGTCCTAGAAACAAGGACCAGCTTATTATGGACAAATTAGCAAAAGAGCGTGCAGCAAAAGACTCCTTGGAAGAACAAACGACTCCAAACGGCCTGGCCCCCCTGTGAGTGTGGAGGGCAGGAGTGAGCGGAGGGAGATAGCTCACTCCGGCCTCTCCGGCTCAGGCCAGGTCCGCGCTACAGTTGATGGCATGACGCGCAGCATCTCAAATACGCGGGGTAGCCATTTGCCTGGCATCCTGTCCATGTTCTTCACAATGTGTCATAATAAAATAAATTCGACTCCACTTATCTCTTGTCCCATATGCAAAAAACTTGTCAGGCTCTGCGCAAACTGTCTGGGTCAAAACCAAACGTAGACAATTTTGAGTGTCATTTTCGTAAGGTTCTAGGTATCTACGGCCGCAAAATACTTGATCGATGGTTGTACCTTAAAACAAACGAAAATTACTATCAAAGAATAGAAACTTCTAAAGTAGTACATATTTACAATTGCTTAAAATAATTTCTTATATATAATTTTTGTTACTCAATTATTCATGAAAGCTTTGTTATGTGCTCGACCTTAGTTCATACAAGTTCTAAAATATTGTCCTTATCATACATAAAGTTTTAATCATTGCATTGTTCAGTTCGAGCAATCGGGATTGTACTGTGGAGGGAAACAGGCTAGAAATCAAATGAGTTAATATTAAATTAAGCCGTGCTTATGGAAGACTTTCAAACATTTTTAACCGACAAAAAAAGGTTCTCAATTCGTCTGTTTTATTTTTTTGTTTGTTACCTCAGAATTTCTGACTGGGTGGTCCGATTTGCATGATACTTTTTTTATATGAAAGCTGGTGCTTCCCCTGTGGTTCCATTTTAATTTTGTTCAGATCTGACGATGGGATCCATGAAAATTCATGAAAAAACTGTAAAAATTAAAGTCGGTTTATAGTTTTTCAAACAAAATTAATTATTATATTTATTGTTGCAGCTCGCGATGCAATTGTCAAGTATGTTATCAATGGGCTAAAACATGCAAAGAATTTATGTGGAGCTAAGGAAGGCACCAAGGAGGTTTTAGACTTCATACAGAAAGTGGAAGACATGAGGCATTGTGAAGACCCAGCTGCCGCTGCAGCCATGGCTACCTTGCATCAGTTCACTCTTATGCATGTACCTACCCATCTGTTGACTTCTCAGGAAGTATGTAATTTGAATGTTATTCTATCAGTTATAAAACAATGTTTAATTTCTTTGGGTAAGATATGCCCCTATGCTTGCTAAACAGTCTAAACCTTTTTTATTCTAGAGTTTACCCTAAACAAAACCATTTAAAAGGGTCTTATTCAGAATGATAGTCAATATTTTCTGCCTTTTGAAATTCAAATTACAATGCCACTATATTTTTTTTCCTTTTTCAAGTATATAATATTCAATGTCAGGTTGATGTTGTACGCTGTAAAGTCTTAATTTTAATGTAATACATTTCAAATTCCTATCTTATTCCATAAATGAAATAAACTGTAATTTCTAGGTCTGGGATGCAATCCTCCCCCAAATGAGCTTGCGAGATATCCTGCACAACCTTCAACGCATCCACAACATGGGTTTCCTCACCATTGACTCCACCACCACAGCTATTCTCGTTTCACTGATGAACAACCAAGAATTCATAAACAAGTCTGAGGTTACTCCGATAGAGGTCTACATCACTTTGAACAACTATAAGGCGAAGTCCAAGTAATTAATAAATATATACCACTTTTACAGCGCTTCTAGATCTCAGGACAAATTAGCTCATTTTTTTTGACGACCTCTGTGGCGCAGCAGGCGTAGGTCCGCCTGTGACGCAGGAGGTTGCGGGTTCGAGCCCCGAATAACAAAACAAATATTGTGTTAATTAATTAATGTAGGTAATATTATTATAATGATATGATTAAAATGATGAAAAGCAAGCCAGCCAGCAAGGTCTCGAGATAATGTGACCGGCTTGTACCTGTATCAATTTGCACTGGGTATATAATATATATTATATGCTTTAGCTGAATGTAAAGTAAGTTCTCCAATCCTCACTCTTACTAAAATAATGTTTGAATGAGATGTAAGGGATCCCAACGTCGGTTTTAAAGTACCAGGTACATGTTTATGAGTTTTTAACCAACTTCAAAAAAGGAGGAGGTTCTCAATTCGTCTGTATTTTTTTTAATTTTTTTTATTTTTGTTACCTCAGAACTTTTGACTGGGTGGTCCGATTTCGATTCTTTTTTTATATGAAAGCTGGTGCTTCCCGTGTGGTCCCATTTTAATTTTGTTCAGTTCTGATAATGGGATCCATGAAAATTCATGAAAAAACTGTAAAAATTTAAGTCGGTTTATAGTTTTATAAAACAAAATTAATTATTATTCATAGAATAATGTTTGGTTACTAGGCCCCTAGCGCACGCGAAAGCCAAGATCTTAGCTGATAAGGAGACGCGCCGGCGCAACCGCCAGATTTTCGACGCGAAGACTGGCCTATGGGAGTGGTCGTCTACTAAGAGACATCCTACTGAAATCAAGAACTGGGGTAAGCAAACAGCTTCTGTGCTAGAGTTGGCATTATAGCTCTTTCAACAGTGTTCAACATTGTAAGAAAATAAGTTTCTAATCAATAAATAAATAATAATAATAATGCAGGACAATTCACACAGCATTATCTAGCCCCAAGCTAAGCAGAACTTGTGTTATGGGTACTAGATAACTGATATACATAATAGTCAAAGTCAAAGTCAAAGTAAAATCGTTTATTTCTTTAGACTTACAAAATAAGTACTTAGACAAGTCAAATTTTTACTATATAAACGGCTTGATAAATAGTTATTACTATCAAACAAGAAATAAGATGCAATTGACTTTAATTCACTTCAATTTTTTGTCCACTAGCGGAAGAAGTGAAAAAGAAACCACTAGCAAGTTTATTGCTTATCAACTAATACAATCTTAGGATAACCAACTAACACGACTAACTAACTGGTCTTACATACTATTGTCTGTGCGGAACTGGGCGACATCCGGCCAAGCATTAACATCATTGACGTAGTCATCTACGAAGTAATATGCTTTCTTGATAAGATTTCGTTTTATGTACAGTTTAAATTTACGAATAGGGAGCTCAGTTGCTTCAGATGGAAGCTTATTATAGAATCTTACGCAATTGCCCACAAATGATTTCCCTACCTTTCGTAATCTATATGATGGGATGTGTAATTTGTTCTTGTTTCTTGTATTTTTATTGTGAACATCACACCTTTTCATAAAGTTATCTCTGTTTTTGTGTGTATACATTAGATTTTCATAGATGTATTGCGATATTACTGTTAAAATATTTATTTCTTTAAATAATTCCCTCAACGAATCACGTGGATTTAATTTATAAATAGCGCGTACCGCCCTTTTCTGAAGAACAAAGATAGTCTGGATGTCAGCTGCCTGTCCCCAAAGCAAAATACCATAAGACATAACACTATGGAAGTAACTGAAGTAAACCAACCTAGCTGTATCTTCATCGGTAATGTATCTAATTGTTCGAACCGCATACGCTGCTGAACTAAGTCTGTTTGCGAGAGCATCAATTTGCGGTCTCCATTGAAGAGAGGAATCAATATGTAACCCTAGGAAAACAGTTGAGTCTACAAGGTGAACAATCTCATCCTTTAGCATTATCTTAGTTGGGAGCTCTCTTACATTTGGTAACATGAATTTTATGCATTTGGTTTTTGAACCATTGAGTAAGAGGTTATTGGCGGTGAACCAGTCTAGTATTTGTGAAAGAGAATTATTTACATCGTCATAATTATGTTTATTTCTGTCAACTTTAAAAATCAATGAAGTATCATCAGCAAATAAGACTATATCACAGAGATCTTTTGCTAGAAATGGGAGATCATTTACATATACTAAAAATAGAAAAGGTACTCAAATACCTAATATTGATCCTTGCGGGACTCCTAAATCGATTTTTGATCCCCTAGATCTTTCTTTACCAATATCTACTTTTTGGACTCTAGCCGATAAATATGATTGCATAAGGTCCAGTGCCTTGTTTTTAATTCCATAATGACTTAGTTTATTTATTAATGTACCATGATCCACGCAATCAAAAGCTTTAGAAAGGTCACAAAATACACCAATAGCGTTTTTCGCTTTATCCCATGCATCCAATATGTGCTTTAATAGAACTGTACCAGCATCAGTTGTCGATCTACCCTTGGTGAAGCCAAATTGATTTTTATGTAACAACCTATTGAGGTTGAAGTGAGAGGACAACTCTGTGAGAATAATTTTTTCAAAAACTTTACTCATTGCAGGAAGTATTGAAATTGGCCTATAATTGGCCGGATCAGTGTGGCTACCAGATTTATAAAGAGGAACCAGTTTACTATATTTCATGAGATCAGGGAAAACTCCTGCATCAATACAACTATTGAAAATGTAAGCCAAGCATGGAGCAACTTCCTTAATAATAGAACTCAGTACTTTGGTTGAAATACCCCAAAGATCCTCAGTATTTTTGATGTTAATAGACTTAAATGTTTTCACAATATAATTAGCGTTTACATGACTAAATATAAAAACCTCAGTACATTTATCTACAGATGATTCTAATAATTTAACCGCGATTGAAGCTGAGGAGTTTAGAGACCGGGTAACAACTTTAGGAATATCAGAAAAGAATGAATCAAAAGCATCGGCAATATCTTTATCGTTTATAAGTATTGAATTATTAATTTTTAACCTTATTTCTCTTTTTCGTGACTTAGATTTACCAGTTTCGTTATTTATAAGTCTCCATGTTGCTTTGATTTTATCAGATGAGTTTACAATTTTTTTCCTCAAAAACAGGCATTTTGCTGTGTTACAGACTTTTTTAAATGTTTTTGAGTACTTTGTTAAATACAAAAGAAACGCAGGATCATTTAACATAGCTTCTCTAGCACCATAAAGATCATATAGTCTATTCCTACTTCTATAAATACCGGGAGTGGCCCAATCAGTAAATCCGACCCTGTCCCTAACTGTGCATGTTTTATATTTAAATACTTCGCTGTGTTCTTTGTTTATAACACTTAAAAGTTTGGCAAAAAGATCATTCGGGTTATCGGAACAAGATATATTAGCTACTGCTAGTTCCACTTGACTTTGAAAATTCTTAATACGGCTCTCTGTAATAGACCTGTAGGTATATTTCTCAACTTTGTTTTTATCGTTAAGATTATAACTAAAGTTAACACTCTGACCATAGTGGTCCGATTTGAAATGTTTGATTACTGCTTTGTTGGTTGGAGATAGACTGCAATAAATATTATCTAAACAAGTGGCAGATGTTAGGGTTACCCTAGTAGGTTCATGAAAAAGATGTCGTAAACTAAAGCATTTGAATAAATTAAGCAGCCTATCGGCGAGGGGATTCTAATATATATAATACAATACACTACATAGATAGATATTTTTTATTATACATAGAAAACATCCAGAACGCCCTGAACAAATATCTGCAGATCGTACGCACATTTGTCCCGAGGCGGGAATCGAACCCGCAACTTTCGCAATATAAGTTTCTAATCAATAACTAGAATAGAGGTAGAAGTACGTACATAAAATAATCTGTTTGACTTGTGTTCTCTGTGAATCTATAGCATGATTCAAGAAATATAAATTACAAATTGCTTAGATTGATTTTGGTAATCCAACATGATCAAAGTGAGACAGGGGCTGTCATTTTCAACCCCAATCAGTTTCTACGCTGCATTATTATAATATTCTTGTTTAAATTCATAAATATTATATATATAATAATGTTAATACTACAATATTTATATTATCATAAACCATTATTTCTTGTATAATGCATAATTCGGTTGATTTGGTGAGAGCTATTGGTTAATTGCAGTGATTATTTTGTTAGAAAAAATCTCCAAAGTTTAACTTTGTACTACACTCTGTTCCAAATACATCCTTATGTAGTTATATATTCTGTTACAGGTATTGAGAAACCGCCGAGCCCGGCAATAATAGCGTCTCTGAATAAGCTCTTCGACCAGGCTTGGCTCACAACTAAGCCGACCAAAGTGCGCTACTTGATAACTCTAGATATGAGACACCACATGTTCAAAGGTAAGACAACTTTACTAACTAACTTAACTAAACTAACTTAACTTTTATAACTAGCTTCTGCCTGCTGCTTCGCACTTACTATTCCCGGATAAAAAAGCGCTTATTAAGTCAGGTTAAGTTTTAAATGTCCGTAAAATTTAATCAGTCTGTTTTGGAGATTCCAGGTAACAATTATTGTCACATCATCACAGATTTTTCGCGTTTATTATCTACCGAATTACACCGTGGCCATTCATTGTCATTTTTAGGGTTCCGTACCCAAATGGCAAAACGGGACCCTAATACTAAGCCTCCGCCGTCCGTCTGTCTGTTCGTCTGTCACCAGGCTGTATCTCATGAATCGTGTTAGCTACACAGTTGAAATATTTACAGATGATTTATTTCTGTTGCCGCTATATCAACAAATAATAAAAATTAAATTATTTTAACAAGGGGGCAACGTCCTTATCACCTTAAGAACCGATCACCGAGGTTAAGCAACGTCGGGCGCGGTCAGTATTTGGATGGGTGACCGCGTCACGTTGACTTGATTTTTTTACGAGGAAAGATTTGTATTTTTTTTATAGATGTAATGGTACGGAACCCTTCGAGCGCGAGTCCGACTCGCACTTGGCCGGTTTTATTATTCCCAGCCTGAATTTCCCACTGCTAGGTAAAAACCTCCACTTTGTTGTGCCACTCTATGGTTAACCTCTAGACAGACCCCATAATACCATCCCACTTTATTGTTATCCATTTTTTGTACCTAGGTCGTCACTTCTGCAAGCAATACAAAGTCCCCAAAAAGGAGAAGCCAACGAAACCAAACAAGAAAGCAGTAGAGATCGTCCCTAAGCCAGCTCCGGCGCCGGCAGCGGTGACTGCGGCCGGCGGCGACGCGAACCCCGCAAAGCTAAGCAACAAGAGGCTGCTAGCTGAGTGCTTCTACCATAGCACTGTTACTCCTGGCCATGCTGGTATGGATTTTAAACCTTCTTGTAAAGAATGTTCCGAACGGAACAAGAATCCAGTAGAGATATCCCTAAACCGACCGGCGTGGCGCCGCGAACCCCGGGAAGAAAAACAAGAATAGTCTGCTGGCTGAATGCTTTTACCAGAGCGCGGTTACGCCTAGCCGTGCTGGTAAAGAATTAGTTATCCAAATTAGTTTATGCTTTATAGAATAATATTGATATTTTTATTATTTTTTATTACAAGCAAAGAATATAAACCTGTTAAAAATATTTAATTTAAATACATGAATATTTTGCGCTAATTTGGATGACGACTTTTAGAATTAGAGTCAATTCAATTAATTTACGCACATTATTTCTTATTTGATAGTAATTACTATTTATCAAGCTATTTATATAGTAAAATTTGACTTGCCTAAGTGCTTATTTTGTAAGTCTAAAGAAATAAACGATTTGACTCTGAATCTGACTCCTTCTATACCAACACTCAAGCTCACTCAGCTTTAGAAAGAAGCGCCCTAGGGCGAAAGTTAACGCCTTTTTTGTCTCTTACCACATTTCCCCCTATATCTGTTGGTCTGTTGTGACTCAGTCATACATAACATAAGCATTATCGCTTTAAGTTTTTATTCTATAAATGTTCCAGCAATAATCATGGCTCTGCAAATCCTGAAACGCGAGAAGAACGCAAAGCTAGCGGTGTTCACCGAAGAGGGGATCGAGTTTGTTTCACTCGAGAAGAACTTTGTCAACCTCGACGAGGCTGAATTCAAACTCAGAGTAAGTTTACTGGCTTGACCCGTGAATTGTATATTTCAGAAAATAAGTTATTTTCATGCCAGAGCGTTCTTGCAATCCCTAGCGCTTTTGGGATTGTTAAAATAATCACTCTGAAACTGAATGCATGAAACTACGCCGATCTTTCTTTGTGGTATAAACAAATTTTCGAGAGGTTTTATTCTAGGAAGATTTATCAATTTGGGAGTGGAGTTCAAATCTGCACCTTATCCACCGAGCTTATACAATGTTAGTAAACAAACGACACAAATAACTAAAACGCACTCGACGCTTGGCGTCGAGTTTCAGATGTAGTTGTAGGCAATATTTATTGATGAAAGGATCTTAAATCAACAAGTAATGTAACGGACCCGTCAACAAAGTGAATTTTAGATTAAGTATATATAAGGTTTGTTTACTAACATTCTCCAAGCTCGATGGATAAGGTTTATATTCTTGTGTACTTTCTAACAAAATATGGATTTGTGGTAATCCGAAATATATATTTTATTATTTATTTAAGGTATTACTTGTGGAATTCAAATCTGCTCCAATTGAATCGCCCATTTAATTAAAAAACACACTGTAATTTCAGAGTTTGACACTCGGCCGCGTCCAGCTAGACGCCCCAATGAAATGGGCGATGGAAAACAACGGGAAGTTCGACGTATTCATCAACATCATCGACCGCGCGACCCGCTACCTAGAGCTGGACCACGACGCCCGTGGCGGCCGCGGCAACGGCGCCCGCTTCGGACCGCCGCCGCTGCCCAAGAAAGGAGTCCTGTTACCTGACCGCTGTCCGGTGCGCGCTTTGGAGAAGTACCGGGAAACGTCGAAGATCAAGAATGCTAAGTAAGTGCCTGTAGTTTTTTATAACTAATCAATTGCTTCATTTTTATGGGGAAAATGATTGGGAATGGAAGCCTGATCTCTGAAATTACCGGTCTGTGTAGGTATGTTGAGTGTCCTGCCTACCTATTTGTCTCCGGGTTCTTCTTCGAGTTGAAACACGGGGGCACTTGTTAATAGATAGTTTATTGCAGGTAGGGTACTAGGCACATTTATACACCACAAATATAGTTTATTTTACATATAAGGAGCAGGTCTAAGGTTACGTGAAGGGATTCGCGTGATTGTGAGAGCTCAGCGGGCGTGCGTTCGGCGCGGTAGCATGGGTCCGACTGGCGAGGCGGCCGGCGCGGGCGCCGCTCCTAGCTGGCCGGTCGTAGTGGCTTATCAGCAACCCATTGTTCTCCGGCGCTAGGGTCCTTTTAGCTCGATCCGACACGACGCTGGGACGGCTGCGACGACCAACCGAAGATTCTTCAGGTAAGTGTTTTGTGGTGTATATGTTTATGTTAGTTTGTAGATTATTGTGTAATAAATGTTTTAATTATATAGTATTTATAATATTTACGGTAATATGTATATATATAATGTATTAGTTTATATTGAGGAATAAAAGGTAAGTTGTGGCCTCGCCACAGGACTCCCCCCCAGAGACCATCCTAGGATGGGCGATAGTAATCTGGGAATCTCACTCTTCTCCCTGAGCGTGTAGTTTTCTCGGTAGCATCTTTGCTTTTGGGTGAGGTGGGGGCGATAATTTCTTCTTCTTCTTCTTCTTCCAGGTGCGTCTTTTCGTTAGTATTTGAGGTAAGAACGTACGCTGGTTTTAATCTTTCTATTGTTACTGTTTTTTCTTTGCCTCTAATTCTCAGCTTGAAGACTTTGGCGTCCCGTTGTATTACTTCATATGGTCCAGTGTAAGCCGGCTGAAGGGATCCTCTCATGGTGTCGTCGCGGACGTAAACGTGAGTAGCAGAAGGTAAGTCCTTGAAAACGAATATGTTTCGTCTGCTGTGTCTGGATGCTGGCTGCGGACGTATGTCATTCATGATGGAACGGAGACGTGCTGCGAATTCTGTTAGGTCACTTGTTGTTTGCAGGGTTCTATCCGGCTGCAGGAGTTCTCCGGGCAGTCGAAGTGGTTCACCGTAGAGGAGTTCAGCCGGTGATGACTGGATGTCCTCTTTGAAGGCGCTTCTCATTCCCAGGAGTACTAAAGGTAAGGTTTCTGTCCATGATTTGTTACCATGGCACATGATGGCCGTTTTTAGCTGTCTGTGCATTCTCTCGACCATTCCGTTGCTTGCAGGGTGATACGCTGTTGTCCTGTTACGTTGAAATCCGGCTAGTTCTGAAAGTTGCTTCATTAATGCTGATTCGAACTGTTTTCCGCGATCTGTAACTACTTCTGTAGGGCAACCATAACGCGCGATCCAGTTTGAGACGAAGGATTTTGCGACAGATTCTGCGGTAATATCTTGCAGCGGTATCGCCTCAGGCCATCGTGTGAATCTATCGACGGCGGTGAGACAATACCGGTATCCGTCTGATGGAGGTAAGGGGCCGACAATGTCAATATGTACGTATCTGAATCTGCCGCTTGGTAGCTTGAAGGTTCCCACCGGTGGTGATACATGCCGTGTGATCTTCGTGAGCTGGCAGGGATGACAGAGCTTGGTCCACTCTCGGCAATCTTTGTTAATGCCTGGCCACACATAGCGCTGGGCCACCAGTTTAGCGGAGGTGTTGGCGCCGGGATGGCTGAGAGAGTGCAGGCTGTCGAAGACTTGCCTTCTGAGCTCTTTTGGTACGTATGGTCTTGGTGTCGGCGTGCTGTCGTCGCAGTAAAGTTCCAGTCTTGAACCAGGTACAGTTACTTTGACGAGTTTGAGTGACGTTCCTCCTTGTAGTACTTGTTGAAGTTCTGGATCGGTTTTTTGTGACTGCGCCACGTTCTTCAGCTCGACGGGTTGCACTATCTCTTCTATTCTGGAAAGAGCATCAGCGACGACGTTGTCCTTTCCGGAGATGTGTTGAATGTCCGTCGTAAATTGGGCGATGTAGTCGAAGTGACGGAACTGGCGCGGTGAGCATTTCTCTTTGTGTCCGTGGAACGCGAAGCATATTGGCTTGTGATCTGTGAACACAGTAAAGTGTCTGGCTTCCACGAGGTGTCGAAAATACCTTATTGCGTCGTATATCGCGAGCAGTTCTCGGTCGTAAGGCGAGTATTTTCTCTGTGCTGGACTCAACTTCCGGCTGAAGAATGCGAGGGGCTCCCAATGTCCATCTTTAAGCTGCTGCAGTACGGCGCCGATGGCTACGTCCGACGCGTCCGTGACAAGCGCGAGTTTTGCGTCCATGTCCGGATGAGCCAATAGCGTTGCGTGGCATAGGCTGTTCTTGCAGTCGTTGAATGCTTGTAGTGCTTCTCCTGTGATGTCTACAGGATGCGAGCCTTTCACGGATCCAGTCAGCAGGTTGTGAAGTGGAGCTTGGGACTTGGCAGCTTCTTTTATAAACCTACGATAAAAGTTGAGCATGCCGAGGAATCTTCTCAACTCTTTCACGGTCTTCGGGATGGGAAAATCCTTTATGGCTTGTATCTTGCTGTCAAGGGGCTTGATGCCGGCAGAGGATACGCTGCAGCCGAGGAAAGTCACTTCTTCTGCGCCGAAGACGCATTTAGCGGTGTTCACCACCATACCGTATTTCTTGAGCCTTGTGAAGATGAGGTGCAAGTGACGTAAATGAGTCTCTTCGTCGGAAGAGAAGATCAAGAAGTCGTCTAGGTATGAGTAGCAGAAGTCCAGGTCCCTCATCATTTCGTCCACGAACCGCTGGAACGTCTGTCCGGCGTTACGGAGTCCAAACATGACATACGGATGCTCGAACATACCGAAGGGCGTGGTTATGGCCGTCTTGGAGATATCTTCAGGATTGACAGGTATCTGGTTGTACGCCTTTACCAGGTCTATCGTCGAAAATACTTTGCAGCCGGTGATGCTTTGTGTGAAGTCCTGGATGTGACGAATGGGATATCGGTCGGGGATTGTACGAGCGTTTAGCATTCGGTAATCACCACATGGTCTCCATCCGTTGTCTTTTTTCGGAGCTAGGTGAAGAGGGGATGACCATGGGCTTTCTGATGGTCTTGCTGTCCCATTCTTCAACATCTCTTCAAACTCTTTCTTTGCGATCTTTAGCTTATCTGGCGCGAGCCTTCTGGGTGTGCAGTAGACGGGTGGTCCTTCAGTGGTCCGTATGTGGTGGACCGTGTTATGTCGTATAACCCGATGTGTTCCTGCGGGGCGAGTAATTTCTGGAAAATTGCGAAGAAGGTCCAGATACTTCGACTCCCCTGTCATCGTCTTCACCGAAGATATGGCGTCAGACGATGGTACAGGCGCTGCGCTGGCTGTCAGAGTGGTTTTTTGGTCCATGAGGCGTTTGTTACGGCAGTCTACCATTAAACTGTAGAAGGATAAAAAGTCGACGCCGATGATCGCCTTTGTGACGTCGGCGACGGTAAATCGCCAGTTGAACGCGCGACGGAGGCCAAGATCGAGCTCCATCTGCTTGAAGCCGTATACTGCTATTGGTGTTCCGTTCGCTGCGAAAAGATCGAATTCTGTAGTTCGTGGTCGTCTTTGCTTCAGAGCGGAGCGAGGAAAGACACAGATGTCGCTCCCTGTGTCGACCAGAAACTGCGTCTTTGTTCGTTTGTCCGTGATGAATAAGCGACCTGTTGAACTCGGGCAATCATGTGTCGCTACTAATGACTGCCGCTGGCTTTTCCCGAACCGTGTTTGTAGTCGCACGGTTTCAAGCATCTGCGTGCGTCGTCACCGAATCTGTGATGGAAAATGCATACGGGAAATTTCTTGTAGTTCGATGCTGATCGTGTGCTGCGTCGTTCACCGCGTCCTCTGCTTCGGGAACGGGATCTGGATGCTGTCGAGAGTGCTGCCACCTGGCGGCTAAGCTCGGCCACATCCTTGGAGAGTTTCTCAATCAGCGAACCTGGCACTGCGTCTGTAGATGCTACCTGCGGTGCTGCTGGAACTAGGTCGTGGATCTTGTCAGCGAGGTCTGCGAGCGCGCGCAGTGAGGATTCAGCCTGGGATGCGACGACAATCTGGATGTTGTCAGGTAAGCGGCTAGTCCATACAGTCTTGATGAAGTCGTCGGGGATGGTCGGGCCTGCTAAATGCTGGAGGTGACGAAGGAATGCTGACGGGCGCCTGTCGCCTAACTCTTCGTGCATCAATAGCTGGGTAAGTTCTTTTTCGCGTGTTGCTGATAACCGCTTAATAAGCTCGCTTTTCAGTAAATCGTACTTGTTTTTTGCTGGCGGATTAACCAAAATGTCCTTAACTTCGGCTGCGTATCGGTGTTCCAGTTGGGCGCTGACGTAATTATATTTTGTTTCGTCGTCCTTGAAGCCGGAGAGTGCAAAGCTTCCTTCCACTTGAGCGAACCATACCGCGGGCTCTTCGGGCCAGAACGGCGGTAGTCGTACCCCAACTCGAAAAATGTCGGCAGGTGTAAATGTCTTTTCTCCGGAACCGCCATCTTGGCTTGGTGCGTTTGTCGAGGCATTGTCTTGGGACATTTTGACGAAATGTGGAATGTTTCACTAGCTTACGGTTTATGGGATGCTCCTTGTGTACTCCGTGGAAAGTATCCAGTATCGGGGGTCACCACTGTAGGTATGTTGAGTGTCCTGCCTACCTATTTGTCTCCGGGTTCTTCTTCGAGTTGAAACACGGGGGCACTTGTTAATAGATAGTTTATTGCAGGTAGGGTACTAGGCACATTTATACACCACAAATATAGTTTATTTTACATATAAGGAGCAGGTCTAAGGTTACGTGAAGGGATTCGCGTGATTGTGAGAGCTCAGCGGGCGTGCGTTCGGCGCGGTAGCATGGGTCCGACTGGCGAGGCGGCCGGCGCGGGCGCCGCTCCTAGCTGGCCGGTCGTAGTGGCTTATCAGCAACCCATTGTTCTCCGGCGCTAGGGTCCTTTTAGCTCGATCCAACACGACGCTGGGACGGCTGCGACGACCAACCGAAGATTCTTCAGGTAAGTGTTTTGTGGTGTATATGTTTATGTTAGTTTGTAGATTATTGTGTAATAAATGTTTTAATTATATAGTATTTATAATATTTACGGTAATATGTATATATATAATGTATTAGTTTATATTGTGGAATAAAAGGTAAGTTGTGGCCTCGCCACAGTCTGCAATGCAGCTAACTTGCTGTAGCGGACGCTGCGTGATAAACGACTCCTCCAACTCAGACCGCGGATGTTTAATTCCAATTCTAATTCTGTGTAAGGGAACTAAGATTGCACGGACATCTCGCATAGGAGTGTATTGTGCCCAGCTTCTAGAAGTACGCGGATGTAAATAAATGATATGGTATAATATGTCTATGTCGTAAGAATCGACTTAACTAAGAGAACCTACCAGAGGAAGGGCAGCAGCTTCTTTCTGTGTATTTATAACACCTTTATTGCAATCACCAACATCCAAGTGTGGCGGTTATGGCAAAACCCCCTTGTTTTTAGAGGCACGTTCTTATTTTTATTTATTTTATTTTATTTCTTAATGGACCTGCATGGATTTCGCTAGCGCTAATTCGCAATAGATTTTATGCAAAATCCACGCTATTCTATACTATCAACCTAGTGGAAACAAAAGCAGTACTGGCAAACTTGTTATTTGTTCCACTGATTAATGGAGAAATAACCCCTGAATAAGTCCAGAAGAAAGGCTTTACCAAAATGTTTTCTAGCCACGATTGTCTAAACAATACTGCTAGAACATGGCTAGAACATAGAGAGACATGAGCAATTTTTTTTCATATACATGTATTTTCGTGTGCTATTTCACGTTGACGCAATAAATATTGAAGTACCTACTTGCATTGCATACAATGGTAAAGACTGAAGGTACCAGGTAGTTTAGGGTAGGTTGCTACATTTGGGCTCGTTACGTCACCAGTAGCTCGGAACTCCGACGTAAAATCCCGCCCGCGGCTCACTTATGACTGAGCTTCCTAGCAACCTGAGATAACGCTATACCTGACGTTACCTTGAACGCTCAAACAACAAATATAATTGTATTTAAAGTATGGCACCTTTCCAGACTGATCGTTATGAACCTGGCGTCCCACCGCGTGCAGACGACCGACGGCAGCCACCGCGGAGTACTCGACATCGTTGGTATCGACGAACACGTTCCGAAAGTCATCGACGCATTCGCTCTCGGAGAGTTCCAGTGATCAGTAGCCTTGTAACACCTGTTCTAATCGTCGTGGGTTTTTACGGTATACTTCAAACTGCGAATGAGCCGATGTGAAGTTAGTGGTAGCTGAAATTTCTGTGTCCACTTATTTCAGGATATTAGAAAGGGATGGCATGATTCGGAAACTTTCATCCTTGATGCTGCTAAATTCACATCGGTTTATTTGCTGTTTGATTAAGGTTTTGGCGAAAGAGTTCAAAACATGATGTGAACGAAGTCGTAAGTGAACTTTGATCGTGATTTAAGAAAGCCTGTCCCACAGATAGGCAATTCGCTTTTTCTACCCAGACTAAACCAAATTTACCGAAAAAACCTGGTCTAAGACATCTTTCGCCTACTATAAACCGTGTTTACTGCCATCTTATTAACATTCAACTTACTTTGATAATATGCCGTTCATCACTGATCAGTGTGTTACTGGTGCAAGCACATTTGCCTGAATGGATCTCAACTAAGAAAAAAAAAACAATTAAAGTAAAACGCAAAATTGTGTGAATTGATAATAAGGCAGCTTTTCTAATCTTACGGCGACACGGTGATATAGTAAGTGAAAACCTTTACGTAGTCACACATGATGAAATCGAATCGTGTCCTATTTTGTACCTCAGTATTTACTATAAAACTCATTTTAGATAAAATCTAACCTCTATATGTGATTCTGTACGTCAAAACGGAACGGAGTGAATTTTGAACGGACATAGTCTGAGATCTTTTCAATTCGCATAATTTTAATATAGTAATACGATTAATTTATACATGTAAAGGCAGTATACAACTGTCCTCATCGATTTTGGTTTTGGATCTCTGCTTATGAATGTATTCTAAGAGCACCTAGGTTTAAAGATAAAATGATGTGCATGATTTTTAGACGATTTTTATACTTACGTAAATTTTGTAAAATGCTGCACCATTCCCAATGAGGCGTTTTCCAAAAAAAGTAAATACTCCTATTTACCTTAGAAAACATAAATGGCGTGGATATTCAACGGAGAAGAACTCGGTTATCCATGGATGTCCTAATAATCACGGTCTATGCTACTTTAAATTGGCGGCCCCACGTAAAATAGCGCCCTTTTTTAGTTTGATCGAACTATTTTTTGACAAAAACGCCTCATTTGAGTCGACACCGTAATTTAGTTCTTAGTATAGTCGTACTGCTTCTCGCTACCAAGTACAGGTCAGTTAAGGTTATTTTCGATATTTTTTGTAAACCTCGCCTATTGAGGAAAACGCTTAGTACACGGCTAACTGTATTGAAGTTAGCCATCAGGCACCAGATCCATATGAAATAGTGGAATGAATTCTTAGTCTGGGTGCTGATCGGTGTTATGAGGTGTAACGTACAATTCGCAGCGAGCATGAAACTTTATGCCACCGTGTGCTAAAATCCGTCTACAGCAATCAGCTTGCGAACGCCTTCTTTCCCCGTACTGACTGCACGCGCGCTCGTTGTGTAACATGTTACATTACGCCCTGTAACGCCGCTAAGTATCCGGCTTTACGTACTCTACTTTTATTGTAGATGATGGATGCCTAATTCAAGATGGCTGCTTATCCAGTCATCCTATAATCGACGAACTTGCACTATGTTCACGCTTGGCCGCCGCCGCGCCTTTTTAATGAGGCGATATGCTTCACAGTAGGTTAATTAATATTTATGTGTATCAGTTGTTAGCTTCAAAAAAATGTTAGGCATTTGTCTTATAAGTTTATTCGTATTTTTTATATCAATACGAGGGTTGTATCTCTGGTTTTTTAATCTTAGTTTGTGTAGTCTGAACTTAATATCAGGGTCTTTTTGATTTTCAAAAATTGGCACCTGACTCTTTCGGCTAGATATTTGTTGACAATATTCAACATAGCCCTGGACAGAGAAGGTGGCAGGGTTTTGGAGGTATGAATGTGACATTAGGATATCTCTTTTATCTATACATAAAAGAACATAATTCGCACACTGACTGTCAGAGAACCTCCGCATGAATGTCAGCACTCATCCTGTGTTAAAGTTTTTAATTATTGTTAATTTGTTACTGGTTATTTCAATGTATAAGGTTGTTTCTGGTATATCGTTTTTTGTTTGCACTACCAAAGTAACTGCATTTTGTGCTGACGTTCAGATCTAGATATTAGTGTTATTGTAGCATATCTTTAATATAGGCTGAAAACAGATGCATGCTCATGATTATAATTATATATGCTTAGAATTTACTTTATACATGAACTACGTTTTAATTAATAAAATACTTTTTCAATGATGGACGTTTTAGCTTTCTTGTTATGTTGTGTGTACATTCGACAAAGAACAAGTGAAAGTAGCTGTTTTTTTAAAGTTATACAGTTTTTAAAGAAGAAGAAAAAAGAGTTCGTTGATTAACGTTGACGTTTAATGTATGAAAAATTGTCTCAAAACCGTCAAAACAACTGTTTATAATGTAACCGTCAACAGGAAGAGGGTCAAATTTAAATGACTAGATTTGACCCAAACAAACAAATAAACGAACTGGTCAAGCTATCTAAAACCGTTTAAAAATACAGATTAGATTCTAAGTTCTAGGTAGAACAAAATGATGATATTCTAAACTTGAAATTACCTTTCGTTATGCCAACTCATTGCATCGAATAAAAAGATGCGAGAACCATTTTACGGCAAAGTACAATCAGTATTTATCAAAAACTAGCAGCGCCTCGCGGTTTCACCCGCGTAGTTCCCGTTCCCGTGGGAATTCCGGGATAAAACATAGCATTGTCACCCTGAAAAGTAAGCTTTTTAATGATCAAATATTTTTTTTATCGATGTAGTAGTTTTAGAGCCTATTCAATACGAACAAACAATCAAATCTTTGCTATAGTATAGATTATAGCTATAGATTGTGATCGATTGTTTGAATTTTGATTGATAGCCCTGGATTTAGTTACATTAAGTATATTTTTTAATAGCAAAAAGTGGGCACCTACCAACTGTTAAAGATTTTTCTACTGTGAATAACAACTTAGGCTCATTAGACGGGTCCACAACAGGCGATCCATAATTTATCGGTAATCCCGCGATCCACGATCCAAAATCGTGATACGTGGAGCGTGGATCGTACTACGCCGATCCAGTTTATTGAAACTGCGATCCATGCATTAGCGTAGGCTCTGCGAGATATCCATGGTGTGGTGATGAAAACGACACAACCGTCTAAACCGCGCGCACCACGCAACTGAGGCACCTTTGACTCAGACAAAAAAGGCACGACCACACCGCCCCTGCACATTTGGATCGCGCTCCTGCCGCGTGCGATCGGTCTCTCCTCGGACTCCTCGTTCTCGGTGACCCCGTTGACCCACTCACCGCCGCTTACCCGGAGGTGACGTCAACCGATTCGTCCGAAGCGGGGTCAAAGAATTCGCTCTTGTAGCATCTGGCGACAGCCCAAGCCGAGGCTCGCACCTAAGTGGAGGCCCTTGTGCGTGTCGCCCCAACCTAAATTTTACCGGCGCGCCGCCGGCGAGGTGCCATCTGCGCCCGCCAAAGTCCGGTAACGCTGTCATGGCAATCTGCGGTCAACAGCATTATTAGTCCATTCGAAAAAAAAGCGTGCGATCGGAGCGCGATGGATTGTCTGGTGTGGACCCGCCTAGTTATAGTTATTATCAATGAGCAATAATTTTGGGGGAATATCACCCTTTATCCCCCAAACTTGTTAAACTTGGTTGCTTCTTGGTTGGTATGGCTTTTTTTGTTTAACATCGTAATTTTCTGCGAATGGAATAACGTAAATAAGATTGGGCATGGATCAGCTTTCACGAAATAGATAATTAGGCGAAACTGTTTCAAAATTTGGTAACATAGCTAATAAAATGAGCGGTTTCATAATCTGTGATCACTTGGTACTCTCTCGGGTTTAAGTAATTTTATAACTGAAAAATGAGAAAAAAAAATGTAAAAGTACTGGGTATTATAAATGGCTTTGCATGTTTTTCAAGATGTTATGTAAATTCATAAAAAAAAACGTGATTTGTACTTAGATTTTATCAAGCTATGATGTTAAGTTTCTTAGTGTTTGCTACCTACCTACTAATTTTGTAGGGACGTTTTTATGCCGCATACTGTGATTTTAATGCCTTACATACGGTTCTAGAATCCAAGATACTTTATGTTAACTAAGACATTTATGAAAACTTCTCAACGCATCATTGAACACGCTCACAGAAAACGCTGTGTTGCGTTTTTCGCACATTTGCGATTATCTTAGATGATACCAGTATCGTATCGTAAAATATTTTCCGCCACCATTTCATTACCATATGTTAAAAAAAAATGTCTGAGAACACATTAAAGTACCTAACTTCTATATATGTAGGATAATTCAGTCATTGGTGGGCTAGTGGACTGAGTTTTATCTAAACGATACATAATATTCAATTATGTTTATTAATTATCTTTTAAGTTATTTAGATACCCTATTAATTGTAATTAATAAGCGTTGTTACTAATTATAATTAATGTTATTATGTCGACGATGAACTACTTTGTATGTAGTCAGTACTTAAACAAGTTCTATGTGTTTGTATCTACAAAATAAATATTCCTATTTTTATTATTTTAAGATAGTTACATTATCTACCTACTATGTTTAAATTTTGTACATTGGGCTGACTAAAGCAACACCTAACATGTATAACCTAAGTTGTAAGAATGGTGTTTGCTTGTATTGTAGGTAGGTAGTATATAGATATCCGTTTTGTTTTTACTTTTCGTTCCAAGCTGTTGCAAATTAAGCTTATACCATTTTAATCAATTATGTGTAAAGGTACCTTCCTTTAAATAAGGCTCTTTTATAATCGATATAGTGTATTAACCTATTATACTTAGGTACCTACACCACACACTCAACAATGTATTTTAACCCTACAAAAATTTAGGTACTTTTGCATGTTTGTTTTTGCTAATTAAACACCTAATGAAAAACTTTGATTTTTATTCATAGTTGTTTCTAAAACTGCCGCAGTCTAACATTCCTTCCAAAGAAAACCGGCCAAGTGTGAGTCGGACTCGCGCACGAAGGGTTTTTTATAATATTAGTGTGATCACTAATATTATAAATGCGAAAGTTTGTATGGATGGATGGATGTTTGTTACTTCTTCACGCCAAAACTACTGGACAGATCTGGCTGGATGAAATTTTGCATAAATGTGCAGGTAATTCTAATCCTGAAATCAAACATAGGCTACTTTTGATCCCATAAATCAGTTCCCGTGGGATGAAAATCACCTTTTAACGTGCGAAGCCGCGGGGTGCAACAAGTAAATAATTCTGGACAATCCACACAACATCATCTACCCCGAAGCTAAGCAGTACTACCTACTGGTGACTGTTATACTTACTTAATATCATACATTATACACAGCTAGATACACTTCACACTAATATTATACATGCGAAAGGTTAAAACCTTTGGATGTATGGATGGATGGATGTTTGTTACCTCTTCACGCCAAAACTAATCAGCGGACCGGGCTGAAATTATGCATATAGGTAATTGTAATCCTGGAATCAAACATAGGTTTTTATCCTATAAATCAATTCCCTAAGGATATAACTCGCCTTTAAACGTTTCCATAGGATAAACGCGTGCGAAGCCGCGGGGCACAGCTAGTTATCTATAAAAACGGCAAAAAATCACGTTGGTTATGCACAGAAATCGTAATAATTATTATTACAATTTCTGTGGTTGTATGGAAGCCCCCATAAATATTTATGTTACTGATTTTTAGAAAGTATTTTTTATAGCGGCAGCAGAAATACATCATCCTGTGAAAATTTCAACTGTCTTAACTATCACGGTTCATGAGGCCTGGTGACAGACGGACATCGGAGTTAGTAGGTAATACCCACTTTACCCTTTGGGTACGGAACTCACTAATTGGTGATGTTTAAAGACCGAGAATCTAAGCATAGGTAGGTACTAGGGATTGCAAATATTCGAAAATTTTGATATTCGAATATTTTTCGGGTACTATTCGAATATTCAAATATTATTAGAATAATAGATTATATATAAAAAAACTAAATTTATATTAAAATCACATATTATATTGTAAGTATTATTTTCATGAACAATTTTATCTCTATTTAAATATAAATTTCAAATTAAATTAATAAAAATATATGTTCGCTGTAACGACAAGACATTGGCGATTTACACGCACAATCAACCACAAATTTCAAAAACTGTCTTCTAAACCTAGAGTTTTTAAATAAAATTTAACACAATAACAGTACCTAAATAAACACGTTAAGTAACACGTTAGTATTTACTAAAGTACAGAAACTTAAAAAGGTATCTTAAATCATATCACACTAATATTATAAATGCGAAAGTTTGTATGGATGGATGGATGGATGTTTGTTAGGTACTTCTTCACGCCAAAACTACTGAACGGATCGAGCTGAAATTTTGCATACAGGTAATCCTTAACCTGGAATCAAACATAGACTTTTTATCCCATAAATCAGTTTCCATGGGATAGAAATCGCATTTCAATGTTTCATTGGATCCACCTGTGAACCGCGGGGCGCAGCTAGTTGATTAATATTGAAGTCATGTAAATTAGACGGCGACACCTGTTACTTCGTTTTATTTTTATGATTAGTTCGATGTTACAGGTAGTATAAACATTTAGTCACGGAGCAACAGAAAATTGAATTTACCGAATAAAAAAAACAGTAGTTTTTGGCACTATGCAGTCGCACGCGGCACTCCCGAATAATCCCGTATTTAGAGTGTTTCCGAACAGTGTTCCAAACCCTTGAACTTTTACCTAGACGACGTAAACATGTATTGTTTTGTATGGATTGGATATACCGCGCTAACTTTTAAGTGGCCTTTTATGCACATCAGAATTCTGACTTTGGTGTTACTAATTTAAATCGAATATTGCAATATCAGAATTCGAATATTCGAAATGATTTAATATTCGAATATTGGAATGCAAGCCCTAATAGGTACCCAGACGTACCTTACCTCCACCTCAACATCCCAACCCCCTGATAAAATTGACTTATTGGCATTTGTCTCATGGGGATAGTGTCCATAATCCCACGCTGGGCATGCAGGTTGGGGATCGCAGTTCGGTGGTAGAATTGTTCAGGGGGCGCTGCTACCCGTACCCTGTTAGATATCCCTTAGTCGCCTCTTACGATCTTACGACATCCACCACGGAAAGAGTTGGAGAGGTGCAAATTCTAATCCAGCACCTCAGCTTACCTTACGTAGTTATTGTATTCTCTTTGGGCGAACCCTTGGCTTAAGAAAAAATATAAACAGAGAAGAATGGACTCGCGTCCCAAACGAACCTATTTATACAGGGTGTTTGGCACGTATCATATCAACCGACATGATTTTTTTGGGGAGTTGGGGGTCATGTGCTAGTTTTCCCCGGTCGGCCCTATACCCTAAGTGTCACTCACGGTAGTCTAGATAGGTATGTTATTTTTTAGTTTTTTTGGAAATCACTCAGAACATAGAAAATACCCAGAACCAAAACCGCAACATTTGTACTAAGACACGGTGCCATAGGTTCCTCCTTTTTGCTCATTCTCTTAATATTTAGGTACCTACTTGACGACCGCGATGTGGCGCGATAAGCGATTCCGCGAGACCTTACCGCGCCGGATCCACCATGAGTCTTTGGGTTATATAAAAATACATGAAACAAAAAAAAACATATGACACCTTAAAAAAAATATGATAGGCAAAAACGAGCATATCTGCCTTATATTTCCCCAAGGACTAGGAGTCGTGAACCCTCTAGCTAGTTGATGCCGGGGTAAAGAGGCCACACCTCGAGGCCCCCCTCCGCTACAAGGGCCGGAAAGCCTTGCCTTGCCTTTCTTCTTTTAATGGCGTCTACGCATAGATTTTAGGTTTCTCCTTCTACGCGTCTACGTCAGGGTTGACATAATTTCGCCAAAAGTTCACACCGCATGTCATTCGTAATGTCAATAGGTCAAAATGTCGTTGTCATTGTCATAGGTAAAGTAAGTCTAAACTAAAATGTCACTCACTCGCTACTTTAGTGATGGGCAAATGGAAAAAAAATATCGATAATTATCGTATCGATATTTTTCAAATATATCGATATTATCACCCAAAAAATATCGATATTTCGATATATCGATATTTTTTGCCCAATTTGCAATTATTTATAAAAATTGCCAAAATTATCGAAATTTTAAAGCAAATACACATCTGGCTGTTTCAACATAAGTTTTATTATAAAAAATTTGTTTTTCAAATTGCTCGACATAAAAAAAAGAAACAAAATAAAAAAAAAACATTACCAGTATTTGTCTGATATTGACATCAGGAGCACTCTTTGTTTGATGTGTTCCCCTGTTAATCTGCTCTTATGATTTGGCACAGTCAAATTTACCATTATGCAGTCAGTCCAGTTCAGTGATACCAACCAAATCAATAAGCAATGTCATTGTCATAGACAAGCAAGTCATAGAGTGTAATTTTTTAATTTTTGTTTGTTTCTGAAGCAAAGAAACTAAACCCATACAACCTATGTACTGCATATTTTCTAAATTTAGGAAATCGGATTGGTCAAAAACATGATGTGACGCATGAGCAGATGCCAGACAGCAGAGCTTTAAAAATATATCGATTTTGATATCTCAAAATAAATATCGAAAATTGATATATCGCGGGAAAAAATATCGCTAATTTATATCGATATTTTTCTGAAAAAATATCGATATTTTGATATATCGATATTTTTTTACCAACCCTACGCTACTTTACAACTCGCTCGCCCCTCGCCCACAAATCGTCCAGTTTTTTGTCTTGTGTTTTTTTGGTGTTTTTAGATATCTTCTGAAGTTCCGTAAGCCTATAAATTCTTACCTGTTGAAGCGGATTCCTAAATTTATCATCAAAATGACTGACGTTGATAAATGGATAGAAATAGCGAAGAGGTGCAAGTATTTACCTGAAGATGATTTGCGGGAACTGTGCAACATTGTTTGCGACTTGTTGTTGGAGGAACCTAATGTGCAACCGGTCGAGACACCCGTGACCGTTTGTGGGGACATACACGGCCAGGTAAAACACCAATCTGAGTCAAACACCTACATAATAAAACCATACATTTAGGGCTTTTTTCCTACCATTCCTTTCTTCTGTTCCACTAAAACTTTACAGCCGTTGTCTCTAAAAAAACCGTTTGTTTCAGTTTTATGACCTAGAAGAGTTATTCCAAAGAGGAGGACAAGTTCCATCCACAAAATATATATTCATGGGTGACTATGTAGACCGTGGCTACTACAGCTTGGAAACACTTACATTGCTCATGGCTTACAAAGCTAGGTATCCAGACAGGTAATTAAACATACATTTTTCTTTCAAGATTCCAACTGGAGGATGTACTATATACTAATGTAAAAGTATACCTTTGTTTGATTTACAGGCTTATTCTAGTGTATTGCTACTTTTTAAGCTATTGCATAGCTTCTATCGCGGGCCTTGAGCGCGGGGACCGAATCCAGAAATTCCGTAACGAAAAAACCTTGACGTTTGTCTCTTTAGTTCAGCAACTCGCCTCTAGATGGCATTGCACAATAGCTTTACCGCGGCAGTCCCCGAGTGCCACACATCTTTTTTTTTATTATGCATGCCATAAGTTGAAATAAATAATTTTATTATTTTTCATAGGTAGTTAATCCTGGTTTATTTTACAGAATTGTTTTGCTCAGAGGAAATCATGAGACAAGTCAAATCACTAAAGTTTATGGTTTCTATGATGAATGCCTCAATAAGTATGGTAATGCGAATGCTTGGAAAGACTGCTGCAGAGTTTTTGATCTCCTAACAGTAGCAGCTGTAAGATATTTTTATTTTAATCCATTATGTTTATTAATACCATAACATGTAGAAAACACATTTTATAAGTCTATGTTCTTTAGTTATTTACAACAGGGTATTACTGATATTGCGGCACAGTTTCATGCGCCACATTCACAGAATAACAATCAGTTCACCGATCTGTTATTGAGTGATCATGCCGCATTGTACTGTGCTGAAATATTGGAGAGCTCAAAACGCAGATTATGGTAAATATCCAGTTGTAAATGACTTTTGTAAGAAAAATGGTTAATGCTCTTTACAAAGATAATAATTTCCAGTCTGTATTAATTTATCTGTTTGTTATTTTCAGTTAATAGATGAAACAATCCTTTGTGTACATGGTGGGCTATCGCCAGAGATTTCAATGATTGATCAAATCCGATGTATTGATAGGAATCAACAGATACCACACAAAGGTGCTTTCTGTGATCTGCTATGGAGTGACCCAGCTGATGTGAAGATGTGGTATGTACCACATAATCTTTATAAATTAAAATTTTAACTTAATTTATGATTTAAACAAGTATTTAAATGCTACTAATATTATAAATGTGAAAGTTTGTAAGAATGAATGGATGTTTGTTTGTTATTTTTTCACGCAAATACTACTGAACAGATTGGGCCACTTTTTATCCCATGAATCAGTTCCTGTGGGATAAAAATAACCTTAAATGTTTCCATAGAAACAACACATACAAAGCTGTGGGGTGCAGGTAGTAACTAATTAAAACAAAAGGTTAAAGTTAAAGGCAAAAAAATAATTAACTTATATGTATGTATCCTTTCTATACCCGCGCCGAAAAAAAACACAAATATACCCGCGCACGGTGCTTTGGACCGAAAGTTCGAGTCCTTTTTTTTCTGTATTTTGAATAAAATATAGTTTTAGTAAAGCTTTCTAGCTTTACTAAAACTATATTTTATCATTACTCAGGGATGTGTTTGCAATAAATAAACCAATGTTTTAGAAAATATTTGCTTTATTACTAATTTACAGTCTTTTTAAACTGTCCCTGAAAAAATGCCTATTTTTCTTACTAACTACGAAAACTTGAACAAAAATATACTTATGCTCATAAAAAACTTAAAAAAACTCTAAAATCTCAAAGATAACAAGTTGAGGAACATTAAAAAAAAATTAATTGTCCGCAGACGTCTCACTATGGCAGTCAGAGCACTGATATTGAAGGAGCAGTTTTATTGCATTTTGTTGGTATATCTTTGCCGATGTGAATTTCTAGAAGTTGGCACCTCTGCCAGCTCACCATCAGAATCACTATCCTGCTCAGTACTTCCATTTGAATATGATCCTCCACCTTACTGTCGTCGTCATCTTCGTAGTTGGAGTCCGAAAGTTCGTCCTCCAACATAAGTCGTATGCGTTCTTCGTCCATTTTCCGGTGAAATTTCTAGCTAAAAGTGAAATATATATATATTATATACCATATCTATCGTTGACATACAAAAGTAATAAATACAAACCTATCATTATATGAATAATAAAACCGATCACTTACCCAAAATTGTAACACCTATACTCGCGTCGGTCCCACGCACCGATCGACGCCGTGTACTGCGACACGCGCTATCCGCACCAACGCTCGTGTCGCACCGAATTAAAGATTGCAACGAATCATGCAGCTACTAGGAAGCTCCCAACGCTAAGAGTTGTCCTGGCGTCAAAAAACACGGAAAAGTAATTTGTCGGTCTAATAGACCAACGCGCGGGTATAGGAAGGTTAAAAGCAAAAGTTGTGAGTGATGATATGAATCATATATGTAGGTGATACAAATCATAAACATTTTCTGTAAACAAGGGAGATATTTTATGACTGGTATCATTAGAGCAAATTGCCGAAGCTCAGAAGAATTCTTAGTGTTGAGAGCTTTTGTTTATGAATTCTTAATTTCATTCATCCATTGTTACACACGATTTTCACCTTTATGACTGTTCTTGTGCAATTATTTTCCCAATTGTTTAGTTACCTTAATCCTAAATATTACATTTCCAGGTCTGTGAGCCCCAGAGGAGCAGGATGGCTATTCGGCAGCTATGTTACAGAGTTGTTTATGGAATACAACAATTTAAAATTAATATGTCGGGCACATCAGCTGGTGAATGAAGGTTTGTACTCAGTCATTGCTGCTAAAAATATGCTACTTGTACTCAAGCACTTTTTTCTGCCACCAAGCACCACCATTACTGCTTGAGTTGTAGCGGTGGGTGCCTAGTAACAAATTTTTAGAATTACCTTTCTTCATTTACACAGAGGTGTAGAAAACTACAACATCCTTGAGTTCTTTAGAGGCAAATCTAACAGGTTTGGTTGTCAAACTAGGCCTATGGTTTATCCATTTTGAATGAAGCATGTTAGTAAACAAAGTACGACACAAATAACAAAATCTCACTTGCTTTGCGTCGAGTTTCAGATATTATTGTAAGCAATTTTTATTGAAGGGAGGATCTAAAATCGACAAGTCATGTAAATTACGTATAAAAGGCCGCGCCAACAAAGTGCATTTTAGGTTAAGTATGGGCGGTTTGTTTACGTTTATGCTCCATTCAAAATGGATATAGATCTTGGTACTCACGGGATCCCCATGTTAAAAGTCGAATCACATATAATTCAAAAACATGAAAGTGATACACACATACTTTTACGCATATTTTTTTTGTTTTAGTTGTAGGATCTTACTAATTATTTGGTCTCACTAAGGGCTCATATGCACGTACGCTCATATGCACGTACGTCAATTTGCCCGTCGTTGTTTGCATTCTGAAATCGCCTACAGTTGAACCGTGCAGTCGGCAACTTCCGCCCGTGTATTTGAGACGTGCAGTCCGTGTATGAGCCCCAAGCCCGTTTCATAATCAGTATTGTAGTTTTCTTGTATTATAAAATAATTTGAATTTTAGTATTTCTAAAAAGATCTCCTGCTTCTATAAACGCGAATCCCTATTAACATCCTGTTAGCACAAATGTCTGCAACATGCTCGTTTTAAGAAAAGGGAGATGTTCAGAACCAAATATCTCTTAGGAGTACACTGTTTGTCATCACATCAGTGAGCATGGCCTAAATGCATGCTATCTCACCTGTCATTATAGATATACCCGCGCGATAGAATGAAATGTACAATTATTTATGCCGCCGAACAGACAAAGGTTAGTCATAGAAAACCTATTGAATGTATCTCTTCAAAATAAATTTATTTCTACTTATTAATAACTAAACTATGTCGGTAAACCCTTCATTATTAGAGTGTTCTTTCCCCGTATTTTCGCCCAAAGTTAAATTAAAATTCGTGTTGAAATACGAAAGTTTAAAAGTTTGTATTTTTCAAACGTACCTATAGGTACTTTCTTTACTGTTTTAGTTGTATACAAACACGTTTATGACGGTATAAATTGATTTCATCCTTAATTTTTGATGGTCAACATCAAACAGCCTCGTAGTTACCCTTCCACGTTTGTATGAAAAAATGAGCGACTAGTTCCACCTTAAATCACTATTACTGAGCTTTGCAGGAGAACTAGATATCGTATGGGTCAGTTATTTGGCATAGTTCACGATTCTTATCTCGCTATAGTTTCGTCGAATCAGTGGGGCTGCCAGCTTGACGTCAAGGTAGCAGCCACAGTGAAAGGCCTAAATATCTCCTAAAGTACTGGGGCACTATTTATTTTACTTAGGCATTGAGAGGCACTATTTTATGGCACATTTGTTGGCATAGTTGAACCACCAAATTCTATGGCAGGGCTGCTAACTTGACGCACACGATATTGCTGCTCCAAGAAAACTTTTAAATTTGAATATTTTATTGTATTATTCATAGTAAATGCTTGTTACAGGATACAAATACATGTTCGACAAGCGACTGGTGACAGTATGGTCAGCGCCAAACTACTGTTACCGATGTGGCAACGTTGCTTCCATCCTTGAATTTAACTCTGTAAACGACAGAACAGCTAAGATATTCCATGCCGTCCCAGATAGCGAGCGAGAGGTGCCCCCACAACATACTACGCCTTATTTCTTATAAGTATTCCAATGATGTATAGATTGTATAAAAAATTGTTGCATTTTGTAATAGTCGTTTGTTTTTGACTGGTCTAACCAATGAAGTAATATTTTACACCCAGACATGAGTCATATGCTTGCAGATCATGCAAACATTCTTCCTGCGGTGGGAATCGAACCAACCTCCTGTGTCGCAGATGGTACACCCGCTGCGCCACCGAGTTGTTAAAAACAAAATCACACTAATATTATAAATGCGAAAGTTTGTATGGATGTATGGATGGATGTTTGTTACTTCTTCACGCCAAAACTACTGGACGGGATTGCTGAAATTTTGCATACAGGTAATAATCCTAGAATCAAACATAGGCTACTTTTTATCCCATAAATCAGTTCCCGTGGGATGAAAATCACCTTTTAACGTTTCCATACAACAAGGCACAACGCGTGCGAAGCCGCGGGGCGCAGCTAGTACAATATAAATGGAGGGTTAGAAATGAAACATATACATAATAAAGACGCCGATTTATTTTGACTTACAACAATTTAATACTAGCTAGAGATTTCAATCCCTGTTGTAATCAAATGTATAATCGAAGTAGGACTGATCAAAACTCTGGACTCGTACATAACCATCCTCACCACCAGATGCATAGCTCTTTCCATCGGGGTGGAATGCCAAACTGTTGATAGGACCGAAATGTCCCTTAACCCTCCCAAATTCTTCTTCAAACACCAAATGGAAGAACCTAGCGTCGAATTTACCGTGTCTCGTAGACGTGGTGGTTACCTCCATAGCATCTTGACCACCTCCAATAACGACATGGTCAAGTATGGGAGACAAGGCAGCAGAGTTGACAGGACGCTCCGTTTTGTATTCCTTGAGTAGTTCCAAGGAGTTTGTATCAAAGAGCTTGGCGGTCTGGTCTTTCGATGCTGTGATGAACATGGTTCCGTCGCGAGACAGTTGCATATCGTTGATTTGGTGGGTGTGCTCCTTTATTGAGTGGATCTTCTTGCCAGTCTGAAAAGATAAATGTACATTATTTTTAAAATCTTTCTTCAGT
This sequence comes from Eupithecia tripunctaria, assembly GCA_955876795.1. Classification (NCBI taxonomy): domain Eukaryota; kingdom Metazoa; phylum Arthropoda; class Insecta; order Lepidoptera; family Geometridae; genus Eupithecia; species Eupithecia tripunctaria. Next base: position 5,171,304 of record OY041600.1, read on the forward strand.
CTTAGAATTTGTTGATAATGCGTAAGTTGTTTTCACTGAGGTACCAATCACTACAGTCAAAATTAAGAAGTGATTGGGCTTAAATTTCAAAAGTTAGTTCTGTGCCTGGAATAAAAGCATAAAATTAGAAAAAATAATATAAGCAAGTTTCGATCTAATTCATTCTGTAATTTTGGCATGAAGAACTAATAAATAATGCTGTACAAATCACACAGCATTATCTTGCCCCAAGCTATGCAGAGCTTGTGCAAAATTTTCGTTTCTTTTTTAGAAACGAAAATTTTGCAAAATTTTTTTTTTATAGAATATTATTATTGATAGTAAATTTACCCTCAAATCCCATTGAATAATATCTCCGGCTTCATGGCCAGTAATGATAGTCTCATCGAGGTTTCCCCACACCATAGAGGTGACCTTCGTGTCTGTGATCTCCCATTTCAGGATGGGGGATTGAGAAGAGAGAGAGTCATCTACGGTTCTTGTATCTATGACAAAGACCTGAAAATAACAATAAAAAATTATTCACAAGTTGACGAATATCACAAAGAGGGACATTTGCATTGCATAAATACTAAATGTTTCACTTGTATTAGAGCTGGAGGGAAATGCGCATAATTCCCACACTGGGCATGCGGGTTGGGGATCACAGTTTGGTGACAGAATTGTTCGGCAGGAGGCGCTGCTGGTCGCCCCTGGTAAATATCCCTTAGTCGCCTCTTACAACTCATGCGGGAAGAGTAGGGTTGGTGCAAATTCTATGATGCTGGCACCACATGGATTATATACCAAACCAATGCAATGTTTAATAACAAAAAAAATTATATTACTCATTCTCTGGACTGCTCTTTTTTTGTCAACCTATATGCAATATATTTGTTGACATTATTTTCTTTGTTATAATATAGTTTTCATCCAATAACCAGCTCGGTGATTGTATAGCGGGATCTTAGATTTCCAGCAAAAACATTCATAAATTAATCACAAAGTTTAACCGATGGCTAGGATGTACTTATTGATCTGCAAACAAAGTATGTCTCAAGAACTTACTTCACAAGGGTGTCCCATAGCCTTGTCCGTTGTATAGGCGGCTTGGTAGGCACTGTAGCTGAAGTTGCATGTTCTTACTGAGGAATTGGTCTTGATTGTGGCAATATTTGAGCCCGTTTTCAAGTCCCATAGTCTAAAATATAAAGATGATTACTCAGAGAGTATAGTGCTAAGGTCCAAAATTCTGGTTGCATTTTTAGTAGGTACAAGAAATTGAACAGAGAATGATATGATGGTGCAACTTGCTTTGCACTACCAGCTTTGTAGGTACATGCATAGAATGTAGATTTTAGGCACGAACAGAGCTGGTTGATGTAAAACACTAACATGTTGTAGTGGATAGTGGTACAATAAAAACTGATTTACACAAAGGTTTGTTTACAAGATTGTACAAGTGTTACCATGAGGAAAATTTCTTAACATGGATTGCAGACTAAAATTGTAGAACTCGGAACTAACCTGCAGGAACTATCACCACCTCCAGTAATGAGATTTGTAGTTTGCCAGTCCACATCAAGACACCAAACGACTCCTCCGTGACCATTGAAGGTACCAAGTCGCTCGCCGTTCAGTGACCACCAAACATTTGGCTTTGAGTCCTTAGCGGCAGAAAACAACAAGTCTCCTTCCCTGTTGTACTTGATCTGAGTTATGGCACGCTCGTGCCCTTGCAGCATCAGAGGTTTCTGCAAGTTTGAAATTCATGAGATCATGACAACACAACCTAGACGCACCTTGTTTTACATATTTGAACTGCTTATTCGAACTGTAGTGATACAGAGATAGTGCATTAGGATTTGAAACATTAAATTTACCATGTTTTATGATTGTTTTTCAGCAAAAATGAACAAAGTTTCAATTATTTGTGGTCTGACATGTGGCAAGCGGCGACAGACAATTTTGAGTTTTGACGGAAAGAAAGGAGCAGGAGCCGGAGCAGAGGCCAGTGCGAGGGAGGGAATGAATGACAGATTATAAATAACAGATAATAAATTTATATTGTTTTGTCGGACCTTTTTCATTCACTCAGCTTTGTTATGCTACTCGTCGCTAGATGGCGATAACAAGCAAAAAAACCATAGGTACTATTTCGAACTACTAGATGTCACTGCTAACCACATCTGCCAACGTACGTGATTGAAGTAGTGTGCTACGGCGTAGCAGTTCGTAGATGGCCTACAGACTTGCTCGTTGAAAGCTTCTTCGTTTTAAGTGACTTTGTTTATTATGTATACGGAATGTTTATAGAAATTTACAGGGATATCTAAATAAAAATGTTTCGAGGAGGTTAAGCGCGTTGATGTCTTTTGCATGAAAGTCTAGTAGTTAACATTTTGCATTTTACTTATTTTTGCCGTTGTCTTTACTGAATTCTCTACTCTATAAAAAAATGTAAATAATAAATAAATAATGCTGGACAATTCACACAGCGTCATCTAGCCCCATGTTCTTTGTTTCATTAAATAAAAACAAACATGTAATTCACATACATTTTATTTTCTTAAATTATTAACCATTGATTTCCAAGAGTACAACTAAAAAACAAAAATTAAAGTACAAACACGTTATGCATCGCTAACTAAACACAACTGTAGGTAACTTCTCTTGGCAATCCCATACATGGTCTGACTACACAGGCGCACCACCTACAAGACCAGACAGTAGGTAAAATACCTACTTACTAACAGTCACTTTCACCTTACTTGATCGTAATAACAGCCTTATACCATCATGAACAGTCCAGCAATCAGCTACTAAAGTGATCTGCTACATTCAAACATAGAACCCTAAGGTAATTCTTAAATATGCTAGGTCTGAGGCCCAGTAAAAAAACGACTAAACATATCCTATTCACCATCTCTATCTCTCTCTAGATTCGTTCCGAGGAGAGTAAACGACGGAACAACAGATGCTAAGCAACGTTCATTTACACCTTAGCCTGAAAGCGGTAAGTCTTGATATTGAGCGAGCCCAACTAAACACGTGAATACAGAACACTCAACCATATCCAACTCTAAATAAGATTCAAAACTACTTTTGAGGCACTTTCAGTGAATCCTACTGCGTGAACAGTGATCTGGGACTATTTAGATTAAAATGTGAAGATAAAATGTATCTAACGACAAGAGTTGAAGCGAAACGTGTTTGTTCATTTTACTGTAACATAAATATGAATTAACAGATATCTATGTACTTACAGTTGAATATTAACCTGTGACATTTAATTTACATTTAACAAACACTCGCGAAGGTTTCCAAATATATAATATTCTCTTACGGCTTTACAATCGACTTCGTAACTATTTAATACAATGCTAATTACACAAACAGTCAACCTTTACAGAAAATACTTGAAACGCTATGTTTTATACACAACAAACTACGAATGTGAAAATATTTCGTCACAATATCTTAGACGTAATTAATTATTCTCATATGGACTGTAAAGAAATTGTGAAATGCATTAAGTTTTTGTTACACCCTTATAAATATATTAACATTATTTATGTATAAATTACTATATCAGTCAAAATATTTTCGCAATAATAACTACGAACCGATCTCAAGGTTTTGCATTGTATTCTGCATTTTAATATGTTAACTTCTACTTCTTCAGTAAATGATTGTGTACTTATCGATAGGGATGTACTTCGGTTTTCTGGATTTTAAACTGTTGTCAGTTATCGTTAGTTATTAGTGAAATAACTGATTTCGCAATGTTAAGCGTCGCAACGGTTTTTAGATGTGAGATATAGACGCAAGTCTATTGGATGAATAGAGGCTATGATGGTTACATAATTCTAGTTACAAATCAGAGATCGGTCTTGGCCTCGGAATCCCGTAGACATTTAGTCCAAGATTCAGGGCAGGTTTAAATTATATTAACAAAACAGCAAGCAAAGCAAAACATACAAAAACACACTGTTTACGTCAGTCAATTTTAATAAAAGTTTCAAATAATGTCGAAATGTGTTGATGAAAGAAGCCAAAACCAAAAGTTCTGCAAATGAGTCGAAGAGAAAAAGCGAGTGGCATCGAAGCTTTACCCTATTTACAACTATGTATAATTGTTTAGCCTCTGGGGCTTCCGTCCACTAATCTAATTAGGTACTCGCCAGTAATGCGCCAATTTCATTGTTTATCTACTAACAATACTATCCTTTGTACAACGCCAATATCATTACAAGTCTAGTCCCCATTTCGATACAATGCCGTTAGTTCCGACTTAACAATAACTACGCTCTAACAAAATAAGTGTCAGTTTACTTACATACAATTACATTTACATACATTAGTAGAGCGATGCACGTCGCAATCATAGTTTACAATTATCCGTCAGTTTAAAAATCTATAAAGGCATCTTTACCTCAGACTTTAGATTACACCGTCGTCGTTCTGATGGTGTTTTAAACTACTTACTTTTTAATTAAGTGAAATGAATAAATAAATAGTTACCGAATTAGCGTTTGAACGGAGTGAGACCGTGTGGCTGGCTCACGCTCAGCCGAGTGCTGGCGTTTCCGAAACGTGTATTCATATCACTGTACTATCACAATTAACTAATAATTTCACCGACATTAAACTTAACTAAAACAAAAACTAATTAGGCATTTGATGGCAGTATCGTAACTGGTTGTAGGTATTCAAACTAAATAATAATTACAATGTACAAACACGTTAACTAATACTTAACTAATGGTAACACGACGAGGAACCGACGTCTGTCGCTCATTCAGGTAACAGAATTATCTAAATAGTTAATTGATATATCGACGACTTTGAATGCATCGGTAATAAAGACTTCAAGGCAGTATTGTGCCACGTTTTTCTGATTTATTCAAATTGGCCATGCTTAAGAAAGCCAAACTATCACTCACCTAATAGTCTTCACAACCTAAGCCGAAAATTAAAACTATAATAGATTTAAATTATTTAAATTCCTATTTATTAAAAAGATGCTTGAAATGTGCGAGACTACGTATTTTCCTAGCCAAAGTATCGTGACGTTTGCATTATTAGTAAAACCTAATTTTATTTTACCTAGAACCTAAGTCCTTATAACGAACTTTTTGGTTGTTCACTTAATTCAAAATGGCGTACACCGCCCCCTATAGCTAACTGGTAACATTTCACCGTTGATGGAACGTTTATATTAACATTAACGAATAATACGAGTTATTTTAACGGTATTAACGAAGAGTTATAAGAACGGGTCAATAGATGAAGAATTATTTTAATGGTATTATTACTTACATGTTACTGACAGTTTACGTTACGGGAGTCTTTTATTATAATGATTTATGATGAATGATTGTTTGAGTTAATATTAGAAATAACTAATGCTGATAATGGTCTTTGAAAATGGGAAATGGGTAATTATTATTTATTTATAAATAGTTAAAGATGTTTGTAAAAAATAAAATGAAAAAATTGAAATCAAGAACTTTTGATGATGTTTTGTGATTTTAGGGAATGCTTAGAGGGCTAATGCAATGCGTTTAATGGTTTATTATAGATATTTTGTAGCTGAATGTAAGTATCTTCAGTTTAGATATTTACGTCAAACGAACAAGAACCGATGCAAAATTCATAAGAGTTCAAGATCTGGTTCTTAAACGTGTATGCAGCAAAATGAAGTGAATGATTTTAAGAATTTAAAAACATTGAGCATAATTTACAATTGAACACATTAAAGGAAGCAAAGTATAAGATACATCCAAAGCACCTAAATCAAACGAACTTACAAGATTGCGGCATAAGGACTTATTCTTAAATTTAAGAAATAAGAACATTGAATCATTAGAATAAGACATAAGTATTCTTATATTGAAGAACTCCGAAGTATTGAATAAAAATGCATAAGTTGTGACTATAAGAAACGTGTCTTCTCACGATATTTAGTTAGTGTATAAACAGTACAGTTGTTTAAAAGCAGTCTTGGTAAACACTGAGATAGGTACTTAGTGCTAGTTTACGTTAAGAACAATTCATATAAAATTAAATTAATAATTCAATATTACACACCCAATAAAGTTAGCCTAACATATAATCCTAAATACAAAATGCAAACTAAAACAGCAATATTTCATTTACAAGAAACAATTTAGTCTAAAAACAACATCTTATTTTAAATACACTATATTTACAGAAATAATATATTATGCGATTCTCCGACTGACAAAAATTTAAATAGTAACATATGAATATATTATATTCTATAACACTATGTAGTATACACTACCACGTATAAAACACGCATCCAAGTCCCTGGTAGCTTACGATAACTATGTTATAATAAATCAGTCTGTCATTTGGGACGTTTTAATTCCTCTACTAAACAATAAACCAATCAAAACACACGACACGATTATATCTGCACTCAATGTCTATCCCATTTGCATCCGTGGTCATTCGAGGGATAATTTCCGATCGACTCGGGTGGAGTTCGGCTGGAATCGGATCCTCAAATGTAGTGCAGCGAAGGAACGCTTGTGCTGAGGATGATGTGATGTGAACACAGGTCGGCAGTCAAAATGTGGGGCGCGAGCGCAGGCTCTGTGGAGCATTATACGCCGAGCAGGGCCATATACTATCTAAGCTCAGCAGAGTTCAGTACGAATGGTACGTAGAACATTTTGCTCTCGAGTAGCAGATTGGCCGCCGATTGAATCTGAAAGGTGAAAAGCATTGTGAAAGTTACGATTGTAAGGACTTTCTAAGCTACAATACGGGGATATATCTGTGTATACCTAGGTATCTAGATTGTTTGCTGTGATAAATTTACAAAGTTTCTCCATTAGCGGCCAGTTTTCGACGATCAATTCCGTTTACTACCTATGTTGTACATTCAAACTGTGCATTGAAGCTTTCCACTAGGCTCAAAACATGTCATATTCTTGAAAATGACTTTCACACTTTGAATGCAACTGTGAAAATTAACTAAGAGTTATCCATAGGTGTTAGGGAGAAACATTGATGTTTATTGACAGCTTTGTATATAATCTCAACTGTCGAAAAATACTGCTAAGGTTCTAGACCTTCGTGATACATCGTCGGCCGCATCTTCGCTTTCCATCATGTGAGAATTGTGAGATTGCGGTCAAACGAAGGACTATTTCTGATAAAAAAAAAAAAAAAAAAAAATTATATCTTAACAATGTCGTAGCATGCTACGGCGTAGCACTGTGTTTTATTGCGGCGTTTTCTTATTAAAAAAATTGTTAGAAGTGAATTAAATTAATTATATGATGAATATATATTTTTTAAGTAAAAATTAAGCTAATCTTTATTGGTATCCATTTTTAAATTAAAAAAAAAGACGTGTGGCACTCGGGGACTGCCGCGGTAAAGCTATTGCAATGCCATCTAGAGGCGAGTTGCTGAACTAAAGAGACAAACGTCAAGGTTTTTTCGTTACGGAATTTCTGGATTCGGTCCCCGCGCTCAAGGCCCGCGATAGAAGCTATGCAATAGCTTAATTAAGGCAATTTTTATTGAAATAAAAATACAATCTTATGACAGAATTAAAACTAGTATGTACCTGCAATTGAATCGAATAAGCTGACTGCAGATTGTTGCAAACAGAATCAATTAATTTAAATATATTCTAGAGACTGCTGAATTTATAAAAGAGCATTCGAATTTATTTACTTAAGCTTGGGATGAATACCCAGACGTGATCCAGAAACAATTGTTCTGTCTAGGACTCCCAAGACAGCCTTATATCTATATGGAAAGAACTGCCATGCCATGTGTGGCTCCATCTAATATCTAATATTATATAGAGGAAAGATTTGATCGTTTGTTTGTTTGTTTGTATTGAATAGGTTCCAAAACTATTGGACCGATTTACAAAATGATTTCATCTGTAGTGTAGGTACATACCTATTGTAAGACGTCACTCAATGACGAGGATTAGCAGATAAGGAAAATAGATTTCTATTTTCCCAAATACCAAACATATCAGATTACTCTAAACAAAGATAAGAAAATAGAATATCATTTTATTAAATAAACATGCATATCGAATTACAAGATAAGCAATTTAATTATAATAAAATTAGAGATAGATCTTTTGTATAAAAAGCCTTGTTTTAACTCAATAAACAATCAGTACTGAACCTACTACAGTCGTGTTAATTACCCTCCCTCCAAACCTTCATTACACATCAATAAGAAGCTTGCTTTTCAGGGAGTGATATAATATGATAATTGTGTTGTTGATAAATATAGCCTGTATATATATACTATATATACTATATTTATCAACAACACAATTATCCTTAAAAAAAGCTTGACTCGAAAACGAACAACTAACAGGTTTAAGATTTCTTCGTGGCTTATTTACTTTGGTCTACGTACCGAAGCGACAGAAATTAAACATATCACTTTGTTTCCTTTTCAATGTTTAATTTTATAATTTGACCTTTTCTAAGTGTATTTATTGTATATAAGGAAATAGAGAGATTTTCGATTTTTTGTTCACAAACCAGTAGATACGAGTACTATTGTCTAGACTACCATATAAAATGATGGTAATGAGACCAATGCTTACCTCAGGTATTCTGGCGAACAGTTCCTGCAGTCTTCCTGGATGATGCGGCGCCGCATGCTCCAAGTAACTGCGAAGGACTTGCACGTATCTGTCCTGGATGCCTTCGAGTTCCACCTCTGTAACAAGCATGGATTCATTGATCACCGTGGATTTTTTAAATCCTACTACATGTACACTGCTGGACGCAGACCATTGTCCGTTTGTTCAATGTTATTATTTAAATAAAAAAGCTTTTAAGCTATTGCATAGCTTCTATCGCGGGCCTTGAGCGCGGGGACCGAATCCAGAAATTCCGTAACGAAAAAACCTTGACGTTTGTCTCTTTAGTTCAGCAACTCGCCTCTAGATGGCATTGCAATAGCTTTACCGCGGCAGTCCCCGAGTGCCACACGTCTTTTTTTATAATTAATTGTAGCGGTAAGATAGAGTTTCGATCCTAGAATCGAATACTCCGTTTATAGTCAAATCCTATTTGACCTATGCGCGAAGCTAACCGGCACGTTACGACCATTTCAGTCACCAGCGAATAAAATTATTTATCATTGCGTTGGCATTGGAATAAATTTGGAATATTTATTCAAACTCCGTCAGCATGCTAATATTCATACCGCTACTCGTCAACAGATGGCGTTGTTAGGCGGTGGTTTACCAATGCCAACAGCGCGGTGCGACGGTGACGTCACTCGCTCAGTAGGTCACTCCGATAGCGGGGCAACGACCGCGGCTAGCCGTTGACCTCCGCCTCAAGCGAGCTCGCGTCCTAGCTACCCGTCTCGCTCGCACCTTCCACTGTTACGTATCTACGTACGTAATGACTATTGTTTTATCTATGGTTTTGTATTTCCACGGTATTGTACGCTGCGATCATGCGCGTAGGTATTTATGTTGTTTAATTGGTGTTTGTTATTTTATTGGTGTTTGTTAGGTAGGCTGATTGTAGACACAAGCTATTTTGATGTAGGTAAATTTATTACGTACCTCATTTGTTTTACACGAGCGAGAAAATAAAAACATAATACCCACTTAAGTAGAGGCTTTTGCCCTGAGACAAGTAAACCTCAAATAGGTACTCTACCTACACACTTTTTTGACAAATTATTGACCTAGTCCTCCATTCGATTTTCAGCTACGAGTCAGTCCTTGTGTTATAAGTATATTAATATTTACCTATAAGATAGAGCATCAAAAATACAATTTTAGTACTACATACATATCTATCTGTATCTCTCTTTGCATGGCCGGGATTACGTGAATAGCGGTGCGCTCGCACAGCGCGGCTCGGAGCGCAAAAGAGAAAGTTTGCCTTCCGCGTCGCACTTTCCGCACGAGAGTGAAATGCTATCCCGTTTTGGATGACGTAACGCATCTATGCACTCTATGCTCTTTGGTTAGGTAAAATGGTCTACACTTTGCTCGTTAGGTAGAATGGTCGCATCTCTGCCTAAACTATACTACTAATATTTATAAACGCGAAAGTTTGTAAACAAGTATGTATGTTTGTTGCTCTTTCACGCGAAAACTACTGAACGGATCGGGCTGAAATTTTCACACAGGTAGTTCTAGGCCAGGAATAACACATAGGCTCCTTTTATCCCATTAATCAGTTTTCGTGGGATGGGCGTGCGAAGCCGCGAGGCGCAGTTAGTACAAAATAAAACTTGTACATAGGTACAAAAAAATAGCTTAAATTTATCACAAACTGTAGGTACGATGGATTTTTAAAATTTCCTGTGTTAAACGTAATAATATGATAAAATAGGTGGCGGCGCCACTTTGGCTCGGGTATGCGCCTTAATTTGTTTTCATTAGACGGTTTAATTTTATGTTTCTAATATACAATAATAAAATATATCATATTAAAGCTCTACCAGTCCGTAATATGGAATTAAATGACCAAGTATCATGCAAATCATGATAAGTAATCTAATCAAAAACCAGAGAGACGATTTTCAGATGTTTTTTTTGGGGATACCATAATTTTTTGTAAGTGATTGTTCTGGTATAGGTAATTTAGCTTGGAACTTTAGGCGTTTCTCAATTTGGCGTAAGTCGTTGTATTTCAACATAAATATTTATTCTAAATCGCTATAATCTCAACTCGCCTCGCCCAAACAATCCAGCGTCAAGGTATATTGAAAATACATACATCTTGTCAATACTAATATCATAATATAAAAGATTGATTGTTTGTTTGTATTGAATAGGCTCCGAAACAACTGGACCGATGTAAAAAAATCTTTCACCATTAGAAAGCTTACTTTTCAGTGATTGACATAGGCTATATTTTATCCCGGAATTCCCACGGGAACGGGAACCACGCGGGTGAAACCGCGGGGCACTGCTAGTTTGTAAATAATTATTTAACGAGTGTTTCAAATACTCAGTTACAAGTATTCTTAACGCAAGTAATGAGTATTTTACGGTCCTTGATTAGTGTAAATTATTATTGACTACCTACTAAAACATGATGATTTCGTAATAAAATTTATGAACTAGCTAAATTACTAAGCTTGGTTATTATTACGAATGGTTTGTTTATAGTTAGGTGTAGGTACATACTAATTAAAATACGTTAAACACTACCTATTACAAATTAAATTCTTTAAGCACTGTCTCTCTGTAGTAAGTACATATATTTAGTTAATTATTTTTTCTTATGCGATTGTAATTTCGTTTATTAATGCATGGGGTTTTGGGGATAGCACGTGGACTATGCCCAACGTCTGGTAGATTTGCTTATCATGACCATTATACAAACTTGGGTGTCCACGTAGTTTTAGCTTTCACAATCGAACCTCCTATCTAAACAAGAAAGATTCCTTGTATTATATTGAATTTTGTTCCTGTATGCTAAAACACTACATACTACGATTTCACTTCATATCTACTAGATACTGAATATACTTTTTATTCATTAACTAGTACCTACCTATGTAGTGAAATTATTAAAAACATACAGTTAAATATATTTCGGTTTTTTAGATTTCGGCCAAGATTTCTGTTTTAAGCAAATAGCGTTAAATCTTTAGATACTTAAATATCTAATTTCTCCTAAAGAGCATATTTATTTGACCCAATCGTTTGTCTAATAATCTTGTTATATTACACATAAAATTACTCAGATGTCAATTCCTAAGAGATTTCGATTACCCAACTCACAACTACATATATACAAACGGCACACACACATACACATCAGTGTTGTAGTGGTTGCGCAAGCACTTTCCATTTCACTCGTGCACTTGCCTTTCAGAAACGGCTGTCAGATTCGTATTTATCACTTCCTACTCGCATTGGGTGCGGATCTGGCTCAAATAAGTTTATATTTACTAAGATATCCTGTAAGCGCTCACCGACACAGACTGCACGTCTAAAATACACGGAGACGTCTAAATCAACGTCGACAACTGCAGTCGGCAACAGTTTGTAACCAAAGACAGAACAAGTCCGTATGTATGCTTGCATATTTGTTGCTCTTCCAAGAAAAAACTACTGGACGGATCGGGCTGAAATTTTGCATACAGGTAGTTCTAGGCCTGGAATAATACATAGGCTACTTTTTATCCCATAAATCAGTTCCCGTGGGATAGGCGTGTGAAGCCGCGGCGCAGCTAGTAAGTTTATATTTCATAAGATATCCTGTAAGCGCTACCCGACACAGACTGCACGTCTAAAATACACGGAGACTGCCGTCAACCTCGAGCCTTGCAGTCGCCAATTACCGTCCGTGTATTGTATATGTATTTGTATATATTGTATTGTATAATAATCCCTAAGCCGTTATTTAGTGAATTCGTATTGCTTATGCTGTACAATAAAGTACAATACAAATATTGATATGGATCAGTTAAGCTGTAGATTGTTTTTTTTTTTATCAGAAATAGTCCTTCGTTTGACCGCAATCTCACATGATGGAAAGCGAAGATGCGGCCGACGATGTATCACGAAGGTCTAGAAGATGGCTACTCCGGACCACATTCCGAAACACAACTGAGTTGCTTCACGGACTGGCCCAGTCCGGAGGGTGGTGACAAACCACGGCCGAAGCCTACCACCAGAGGGTACCGCTCTTAGCACCACCCAGAGGACACGTGTAGGGTATCAGAGGGTCAACACCTACGGACGTGAGCGATACTGTCCCCCTACTGTTTGCAATAGTCTGCAGTTAGCTCAATTGTTACAATTTTAAAGACTAGTTTTCATTTATTTCTTTCAATTGATTGAAATTTTCGATTTCAATAAAGATTTAAAAAAATAGAAATAAGTATCGTGCCAATACAAAGAGCACTATTTATTATTGCACATCAAATAAAAATAGAGACAGAACAAGAATAGACAAATACAGATAACGTTGCATTATGGGCGGCCTTATCGCTATGAGAGATCTCTTCCATGCCACTTTTCTGTATCTACACTGTCTATATATACTGTTTGGCTATCTTGTCTCTACATTTATCGCACAACTTTATACTAATAAGCTAATAATATTAATAAATAAATGATGCTGGATAATATATATAATTATCGTAAACTAACCCCAAGTTAAGCAGAGCTTATGTTATGGGTAGCGGCATGTTCAGGGAGGTGAGTGAACTGCATCTGCAACTCACCTAGTCCGAAAACTATTTTCGTTTCCTCCCCATAAATTTAGCGCCTTGCAGCGACTCTACCTGTTATTTAGAGGAACTATCTTTCGTAGTATGATAGCGAGCTAATAGTTTCGTATAACTCTTCTTTGTTTCATGGCTATGGGTTCGATAACAATTTTTTTACATTAAATAATATTTTTGGTAATAATATTATTTATTCTAGCAAATAGTCGCAATTTGCTAGAATAAATAATATTATTACCAAAAATATTATTTAATGTAAAAAAATTGTTCGTCTTCACTGATAAAATAGTGATTTAATTGAAAATTAAATAGCATAGCCCCGGCATTGCACAGGTTGATAATAAACTCTACCATTGTTCTGTTATTATTCAAAATAAACCGCGATTTTCGAAATTTCCATGAAACGGGCACTGGCAGAAAATAGGCAAACCAGTCGCATGTTGCCATTAAAAAGAAGTCAAGTCTTCTGTGAAAGATTCCTACTTTCTTTTGAGGTCTAAGGTCTTGAATGAGGTTTTTCCTTTTTGGAAAACGACTCATTCGAGTGTGGTTTTCGAATGATTTTGAGTGATGTTGCATTTTAGCTGTATATAGTCAGTGGTCAGTGGTGTAAGAAGTCTTTTTTCGTATCGGTATTGAGCAAACCAATAAAAAAATCCTTTTTAATTTGACTTCGTACTAACAAAACGCAGTTACGTTTTGTCTCTCTTTTTGTTATAACAAATTATTTTTAATTTTAATAAAGTAAAACTTTGAAATGAACCTAAAAAAGCCTAAATTAGGAACTGCAAAAATAAAAAAATCAATAAAACAAGTTAAAGTTTCCCAGTATCAAGCCCCAAAATAGGCACCGCTCCTTTTTCAAATAAATCAAAGCCCCAAATTAGGCAGCGCTTCTTTTTCAAATAAATCATATAGAGAAATAAGGCAGGTGTTTAGGTAAAGGCCTCGATACAAAATCAAACGCGCTATCACAAGTAGCTATAAGTACTTTCGACTTTGATAAACTCAGTATTAAAGCGGTGAAAATAAATTTTCAAACATGGCGCTGCGCGTGCGCTGACCTAGTTGCTGCGTGCGATAACACAGGATGTGACAGTTTTCCTACTGGCAGCTAGTTATTCTATGAACCTAGTACTTGGCCTAGGTAGTTGCGCAAGTGAATTGAAAAGCGGTAATATTTTAGCCGAGGGGATGAATTTTGTACACTCCTAATAAAGACATACAGCTACATTTCATATTTGCTTTTAGGTTTTGATCAAATAGTCAATGTTTTCGGGAGTAAACTTTTTACATAGTTGTGTGGAAATTGTATTTTTAACACCTGATAAAAAATATAAAAGATATTCAGGCTCCACCCTGAATATCTTTTTTTAATAGATACTAGTAGTTAAATAATAAATACTAATAAATACTACAAATAATTCGGAAGAATGTTGAAACATAGACAGAGAATTTTAGAAACAAAAATAATATCAAAGTTTTGCTATGAGTAATAGATAGATTTTATGTAGGTATCAACATCTACAATCGATACTGTAATTCATATCGAAAAACGATAGATTGGTCTTTGATTGATTACTACTAAAAATAGTAAAATTGTTATGTAGAACTAGCAACTAGTTCAAAATGTAGAGCAGTCTGCCAGCCATTAAAATGTTAATGATGTAACAATAGAAGATCGACATATCTCGTGCTCCCTAGAAATTGGCAAGTTATCAGCCCGTAAAAGTAAATCGACGTATCTAAAGTGGGTTAGTTATAAATCACAATAAGTAACGATGACAGTTTGGTCTGCGGTGTCATCTCATTCGGCCATTGTTTGACCGTTGAGTTTGAATTGCGCAAGACACGACGTTATTTAATTTGTGTATGTTGTTTACAGTCAGTTAATTTTATCAAAGCTTTTGAATTTTAGTAGACACAACACGTGTACTATCTACCTTTTGGTAGCATATTTAGTCGCATAAAGTAAAAGAATAAAATTACGTGTCTGAACGGAGAAGTTATTTTCATAGATGAAAAATTAAACTCTTGTTTTTCCGAGGTAAAATATGACTAAAACGCCACGGATCACTTACTAAGTTATCACACTTATTAAAAACAAAATGGATTAAAAACAAAATGATTTTCATACACTTTCCATCAATAAACAGAGAGATTTATCGTATATATTTGTTTTGCGTAATTTTACTCAATATAATGATGAATATGCGTAAACCAATAGTTTGAGTATTATGAAAACAAGTCTATTTGAATTATCTATACTTCTTATGAAAAGATTTACTACTTTAAATAATTAAAAACTCTTGTAAAGGGGCGGGTAGCTATTTCCTTAAATAATAAATAAATATGTGTGACAATTCACACAGCATTATCTAGCCCCAAGCTAATAATATAATAAGTAGTATCTTATAAATACGTAGAGTATTCTATTACCGAACACAAACATATACGAGGCGCACTATTCCCTCGTGGTACAGAACACTCGGCAATTCTCAGAAATCACCAGCAATACTATGGTGAGTCAAGTGGTTGCGTAACGATACTGACCTACATGTACGGCTATTGCACCCCTTTGGACCTCTAAGTCAGGTCGTAAACCAGACAAACATTTGTATAACTGGAGACTGTTGCAATCAGTCTAGAGGGACTATTCTAGCGCCACATTTGTTAAATTGTGTGGTTCCGGCTCAGAATTTGCATCGCCCAACTCTTCGCGCGGGTGTCGTAAGAGGCGACCAAGGGATATCTGACTCTGACATAAGACTGGGGACGAGCAGTAGAGCGTCTTGCAGATCAATTCTAACCACCGATCACTGGTTCTGATTGGTTTCTATTATTTGAGTGTAATTTCTTTGCGCATTAAGTTGATTAATTCAACTTTAGATCAAAAAGGTGTCACATAAGAATGAATACTAATTAGTAGTCATTGCCTAAATCTATAAGCACCGAGAATAATTAGCCATAGAGTTGACTAACCATAGACCATAGAGTTAGGTGGATTAAACAAGGTATTTATAAGGTGATTGAAGTTCTTGCGTCACATAACTGACCTACATGAATGGCCGATGCACCCTTGTTGGCTAACTGGATTAAGGGTGCATCGACATGGTTGAGTAGTAATCTAGCCTCTGAAGGTTTTATATTCTGCTGTTATATTTAGATGTGTCCTATTTTTGCCGCTTATGGGCTGTATTTTCATTATGAATAAAAAAAACAATAGAAAATGAACCAATATAGGCGGCGAAATAGTAAGAATAAATAAATAAAAATCATTTATTTCAGAAGACACATAAAGACCAATTTAGGCCCATATTAGGTTGTAAGCCACATTTTTTTCTGGAATTACATTATATTGTATTGACAATCGAGTCTTTGTGTCTTTTCGTTTGGAGGCCTCCAGAAATGATATACTCACATTTACTATAACTGTTCTATTTAAATGTGAGTCTTTTTATACAACTAGACTACAGATATATTATAGATATTACAGAGCCGTCACCTTATTATCTTAACTTTTTTCCTTTAACATTAAAAATACTTTGTAGGGAGATAATTGATCATTGATTCTCTGATTACTATTTTTGTATGTAACTTTGAAGTTAGCATGGCATTACCATTTAACAAAAAGAAAAAAATCAGCGGTAGTATTTACAATTAAAACAAATGAGCCAACTGCAGACTGTTTTAATCAGTCTAGAGGGAGCTTAACGGTCTATATTTAGTGCTAATATGGTCCATGAATATGTCGTTTGGCCTGCCGAAATGGGCAGACTCCAGAATAATCCTGCAACAACTGTTTTTTTTGTATGTATGTAGTCGTTGAATCCGTTTCTCGGCTACATGCGAGAAACACCAAATTGGAATTGTATTTCAAAGTAAGGATACTTTATTGTAAGTTTTTTCATTGTGCATGTTTCCTTGTATAATGATGACAATGATGTAAATAAACCCAGTAAAGCCCAATTGCAGTAACCGGCCAGTAACCTATTCATATCTAAGCGGGATTTGCTACCCAGACTAACGGTAAGTTTAGATTGAAAAAGCAGTAAGGTTACATTAAAAGTAAAACAGACAAAAAAGGCCGACGACGATGGTGATAATGAAAATAAACATAACCTAGTAAAACTATACCACAATTAATAATTCAAATAAAAATAATGACTCAAAATAAAATAATCACTAAGTAAAATAAACTGCGTTGCGGGGTCGAGGTGAAAGGTCACTTAACATAATTTCATTAACCCGGAAGATCCCAAATGAGGGTTGACGTCTCAATAAATTTTATCTGCTGTTTATATAAATACCACTGCTCCGTTTCTTTATCAGTTTTTTTGGTTTTTATTTATAAATATTTAAATATAAAATCATTCGCAATGTTTGCTTAGAATTTAATTATTTTTTATCGTTAATACCGACTGGTAAAGTCAAGTGCAAATGGTTTAAAATCCGTGTTTTTCTTTATCTGTTCAAATCAACCACGATTTCTATTCTCCCTATATTGATACTCTTTTAGATAATAACACATTATATGTATGTACATATGTACTGCACGCCGTGGTGTCGTCGCAGCGAAAAAATATCAACCCTTCCAACTCAGACTGTGGATGTCGTAAGAAGGGAATCTACCAGAGGAAGGGCATCACCTTTCTTCTGAGTATTTTGAGAGACTAGACAACAATCACCAATCCGCCTGCCAAGCGGCGATAATGGCAAATCCCCCTTGTTTGGGGAAGGCATTTCTCAGCAGTGGATGTAAAAGTGCAGACATGGTTACATGCTGCAAATGATGTAAAATTCACCACGATGATCGCTAAGCTGATACCTTAGCGAAGAAGTCTAGCAGAATCTCTGAGAAGGTTTGTAGCTCTATTAAAGCTAGGAATGTTCACGAATTCTATTGATGGTTCTCGACATCTCTGAAAACGCTTATTGGTATTGAATGTGACTTCACTCACCTTGGTTTAGTAGGATGTAGACCTTCAAACACACATACTCCTCCATCCGGAGCTGGATGCGGCGGAAAACGCAGGTAATCTGAGTCATCTTCTCCACCACCAGCCCCACGTCTAACCGCAGCTGCTCCAGCGTGATGGGTCGGCCCATGAGAGATGTGAGGCAGTTCTGTAGTGTTCGCAGGTTTGCGTTCACCTGAAAGATTGGGTCAGTTAGAAAGGGACCAGTATATTATGAAACAGTTCTAAAGTCCTCATTCATAAATGATACAGTTTTTAAAACTATCATAGTTATTAACACTAATAATGGGATGTTTACCATAATTTGTCTTATTTGCGTTTTTCAAGATTTTGACGCAATCGCATGCGCCATGATCACGGAATAACTAAAGTCTAACTAATCCTACCTCATCTTTTATCTTTTGCTATGAAAACTACCACAACTACCGGGATTATTATCCAGCACAACTCGATCACGAATCACTACACTGCGCATATCTGAAGGCGAGAGCCTATTTTGTAGGCCTACATAAATTACTTTTTTTATATTTTGGATTATATTGGAGCGGACAACGTGCGAATCTATACAAAACACTGAGTTCTAAAATTTGGTTCTTTACACTCAAATTTTCAAGACTTTCTAAACCTTCGCATTGGAGAGTAGTTGATAGTAATTATATTACGTATTATATCGTAATATAAACAAAAACCCTTGTTTTATTTCTGCGTAAACGTTAGTTTTCAAAATTGATAATCTTAACTATAATATATACTTTAATTACAATATGTACTTCATTACGGATGTAAGGGGGTTAACTACGAACCTTATTTGTGTTACATTTACTTATTGTCCTTAATCTACTTTCCTCCAATTCAATGAAAGGTCGTCGCTCTGTTATATAATATTCCATCGATATTTAATGCAAATCCATGAATATTTAGTCAGTTTCGCGGCTTATATAATTTATTTAATATATTTCAATATATTTTACGTAAACAGTTGAAAAGGAAATGCTCTAGACAATGAAACGTTATTTCAGTACGTTACCACACTATCGCACTTGCTTTACGTAAGCTTGCAATTCTTAGATCGGTGCTTTTACTAGATTTAATAGACAAACGATAAATAACGAATTTATGACAATTTAATAATCTATGGACGAGGTTTTATGACTTATTTTATTGAGATACAGGCTTCTTACATAAGATTTCGTACACAGCATACAAACAAGATTCTTAGAACTATCGAAAAACAACTTTTACAGATGATATTGTCATCAACTGTAAAAGTTGTTTTTGATATTGCCTTGACGTGCATTTAATTAAGGCTGCATAAGGATTCGAATCACAATGCTTTCGCGATCGAATCTTTTCAACCATTGAGTAAACGACGGATGACGTGCTAGATACCGGCCTATTTCAAACTCTTTAAGCCCATAGCCTAACAATATCGAGGCATGGCTTAGCAAACTGCATTATTTTACAATTGTAATAGAGCATGTTATGCAGCGAATGTGCAAACGTCCGAATGCAGCCGGTCTCGGGCGACTTTCTACCGCGTTGCGTAAGCGCACTGCAGATCACGTAACAGCGGTATGTGGCGGAAGTCTCTGGAGCGAATGTGACCTGGAGCGTGCTCATAAACTGAATCTAGGGCTCGTTAGCCACCTTCTACTTACTTTACTTCAAACTACATGAGCCTCAGCGCTCATTAATCCAATATCGCTACCACGCAATACAAAAATGTGATTTTAAATATGGGTTTTAACTTTTTATATTTAGATAGGTACATTTTGTGGTGATGAAATAGCTTCCCATTAGCTTCAAAGGAATGGTCCGTGAGAGAAATACATCTAAATGTAACGAGTTAAGGCCCATATTTAGTTATATTAGGTATATTGTGCTGTTCTGCAGCGCTGCTTTCTAGGTGTGCGACAATCTTTAGCATTGCCTTCCCTATTTGACGTTTTGTTGCTGTTGCCACAAAAGAAAACAAAATACTGCTTAGTGAAGAATCTCTTTCGTACTGAGCAAATCTCGCTCTAAAGCGAGTATGAGTTGGAGCGTACTTATAACCTGCATTTATGACTCGTTAGCCTCCAAATACAGTGTGTACTATACTTATACATGGGCTCATAAGGATTGCTTTACATTATTAGTGTTCTGTTTATGTTAGCAAAAAGCTATACCTACTGATTATTGTGAAGGAATGAATGCAAGTATTTACAGTAGAAGAGATTTTCCAATTTACTTAACACTCAGCGGTGATTGTCTGCTCTGCAGTATCTCAAATTGCGAGAGGTTTAAGTTAATAGGTCTACAGTGACTTTCACTCACCTCTTGTATATAGTCTTGTTCAAGGTCGGCGGAGGGTGGTGACCGCGAATGCTTCCCGTGTATCGCCTGGAACGCTGCTGTCGTCAGCACTGAGATCTCATGCCACTTCTCCATTAGGAGCTTGGAGTGGATTTCCATCGGAATCTCCTTAATGAAAGGTAGCTTCTTCGTCCAGGCAACCATTTTGTGTACAATGGAATCCCCGATTTTGCAGAGTTTGTCGCCTATTTCTGACGTGTCTTGGAGGAGGTCTGGTAGATGCCGCACTGTGGCGATGTCTTCCATCGCGTCGCAGTCCATCAGTGCTCTGATCATTTGCATGGCCCGGTCTAGAGGAACCGCTCGATCTCTGGACGATGAAACTGCGCTCTCAAGTCGCGCTCTTAAATGGACTACCTGCAACAACTCAACGTGCATTACTAAAACATGCAGATTGACAAGAAAAACTGGAAGAGTCTGGTGCTTGAAAAGTTTTTTACCTCGCTGGGATTCGTTAATGCAGTCTTTAGTATGGTGCCGTTCACCAGGTGGGATGGGAGGGGAGGCAGGGGCTCTTTAGGCTTCTCCGGCGGCGACGCTCGACTCGCCGTCGTCGCTGCTTTGTTCGCCTTCTTGTGCTTCTTATATTTAACTTTGTAGAGGTTGTACACTGCCCCGCTATTCCTTCCTCCGGGCATCCGATCTTCTCGAACAGCTAGAAAGAATTTGTCAGTTAGTATTACATCGATAAAGATATAAGATGAAGAAAGCAAATTTGATAAATGCGTACCTTGTAAAACCATTCCTTGCTCAATACACTTCTTGAATCTACAGTACTGACACCTATTTCTTTGCGCTTTTGTTATTTCACAGCCACCATCAGCAACGCAAGTATACACGCGTCGATTCTGTACAGTCCGTTTGAAGAAACCTTTACACCCTTCACATGTGATGATTCCGTAATGGAGTCCCGTCGCCTTGTCCTCGCAGATCATGCAGATCATGGGCTGCTCATCCTCGTCACGCTCGGCCTCCGGGGCGTACGCGCGCAGCTCTGGCCGCGCGAGCCCCAACGAGCTGGCCCCCGGGACCGGCGATCCGCCCGCCATGCTCCCCGGTACGCTCAGGTTTAACGCATGCAGCTGCTGATGCGCCGGCAGCTGAGACACATCGCCGGCCCATAACAGTTCCATGTTCAAAGGAGGACCTCTCGGCCTTCTTAACTCTCCCAGGTTCAGCAGAAGCCTCGCCGCAGATTCTTCAGTACAAGTAGCGGGGTCCGGGGTAGGTGGCGTCGGTGTATGAGACGCGCTAGGCGACGGCTCATTGTTAGCATTAGGCGCCGGCAGGGTCCAGAACATTGTTCGAACTCCACCAGATTCTCCCATGATGACCGCCGGTGCGCCGCGCCATTGATTCTGCCCTCGCACACCGGGTTTGGGCTCGATTTGTTGCGGAGGGAAGTGTCCACCGATAAGTTCGGGTTTCACGCCGTTTAGGCAGCCCTGAGGTTGCCAGGGCCCCGGAGATAGTGAAGCGTGCGAATGAGTACTAGGTTGAGGCGGAGCAATGTTGCGTGGTCGGTACTGCTGGAGGGACTCCTGGTGGCTTCCTTCCAGTTTCACCGAAGAGTGCTGCACAGAGTCATGCCTGTTCGCGTTCGAGATCTCCGCCTTGATAGAGGGAGGCACTCCTTCGAACTTGATGACGGGGTAGGGCTGCGAGGAGCGGATGACGGTGGGGTGGCAGGCGGAGGGCGAGGGTGAGGGTGAGCCGCCGCCGTCGAACACAGGCGGCGGGTGCGGCGGCGAGCTGCAGCCTGCCTCTGCCATGCGCGGCGACGGCGGGCCTGGGTCCGGCGACGACGTGCTGGTATCGGCGGCCGACTCGCCTGTGAACACAATGCGCTATTACACGACCGTCCTGTGCGATCACTCCCAAAGAAAAAGAACACCCAAGGGCTTTTCAGATGCACGCCGACTAGAAACTAGGTGAAATGTCAACGACCGCGCGACGCGAAGCTAGAGCCGCGGGGCGCGACGCAGGGACGCGACACTGCACTTCCCGACGCCGACTAGATTAGCCGGTTGCGTCACTGTGAGCGCGCCGCCGCACACATACGAAACTAAATTATACTAATGGGTAAAGTTTCAGAGCTTCACTATCCCGATCGCGGTAGGTAATTATGCATTCTAATTTCGTGATTATCTTTGTATGCAACGTGGAAGCTACGTAACTATCCGGAATAGATGCGGAAAATGTAGGAAGCGTGTCTGCGGGTCTGTGGGCGAGATGCGAGGAGAAAGTGAAAGCGCCGCGCGCGCAGATGCGATGCGGCCCGGAAGCGCCGCGAGCGCACAACAAAGGGCTTTACGTCACTAATAGAGCTGCAGCTATTTCACTTACCATACTCACCTGGATACACTTTTCATAGCTACAATTAGAATGAACGATATTAAAAATAGAGGTAGAAAGTACGAGGATACAACATACCTTGCATCATAATCCTAGCGATTAGATCATTATGAAATTGTGCAAAATAATTATTACCCAAACTCATTGTTATAGGTAATCAAACAGTTTTTGTACATAAAATAAACAGGTATACCTTTCCAAAATCGGAAACAGATTCCAAAGTCAAGTTACAAATCACTATCTTATATCAATAAATCATAAACTTTACCGACTTTTTATTAACAAATCCATAGGCGCCGTTTACCCACGTGACCTGCTCATCGCAAACACAACAGTACAATGACTCCAGATTACCGCTTAATCACATAGTCAGAACTTCGGAAGAGTTTGCGAACCCCAGGGTTTTAGTCTCAATCCGCGGGGGTAGCATGAGAGCGCGCGAGCGCAATCGGTGCGCGGTTTTGTTTACGAGGAAAAGTCGCGAAGAAAGTTTTCCAGTGCCGGCGCTTGGCTGGCGGGTGGCGCGCGCAGTGAGCCGACCTACCGCACTCGCGCCGCTCCCCGCTTCCCGGTCCCTCCCTCCAGCCACTATTAGGTCACTCAGGCGGCCGTGCGTGCGAAATGCAACCGCACAATGACTAGCAATGACTAGTGCAGCAACGAGTGCAACGCGTGCACCGCTCTCGCTTCGAGGACGATCTCTATTTCACTCCGCGTCCTTTGCCACATCATTGGTGGGGACCGATCTTTCTAGCCGCGTGATGCAACATACTAGATAACCGTTTGATTGCTCGTTGTTGGCAATAGCTACAACTAAAATTACGCTTGAGGAAAGGGAAAGAGACTTACAGACGCTCTAGCTAACCTAAACCTTTCCCTTTTTCTTTCAGCTTAAGGCGTTCAGTTACTTGGCCTCTTGTGCATAAGCCTCACAGACAACAATAAAGTCGATTACGCAACATGCAATTCATAATTCGGGCGGATGATCGTTTCGATCGTTGCAGTGAAGGTCGACCGCGGTCACCGACACAGGGAAAGTGGGTCAACACCTCCCGGACCGTACCTCTGGTCGAACCCCCCGTACATCCCCCCAACCCCCAGGGTGGTGGGAGGTCGGGCGGCCACGTGTCACTCCCATTTGCGTCAATCACTTGGGAGTTGGGGAACTCCTGGATGTTTTGTGGTTGTTGTTCTTTTAAAGTTTTTTTTTAAATGCAACTTTAAAACGTTATTGTTTTGTTTTTTAATATTTATTTAGTATTCTGTTTATTTCTTTATTTAGTAGCAGTACCAGTAATTTTATGCGGGTGCGGTGGTAAAAATGATTTGACTAAGATTTTTTATTATTGCTATTTCTTATGAAAATGGTCGACTCTTTTTAACTTACAGGTTTCTTTTATATATTGGGAAATGTTGGTGCTCGAAATATAGACTTAACTTCTGTAAGAACATAGAATGCAATGCATTACAAATGAAATAATTGGAGTTAATTCAAGAGGAACGTCCTCTCCGAGTCCAAAATAAACTAATGAGATCTCATCAAGGCTCTTTTCGCATATTAGTTCGTCATTGAACGTCCGTTTTCACTCTTCAATGAATTATCCCGTATTTTGAAATGAACTGTGACCCTACCAGCGGATATTTTCCAGCAATCGTTTTAACCAGGTAGGGTACCAGGTATTCCCAACGTCTCTCGTGATACGTTGCCTATTCCCAACGTCCCACGAAAAGTTTTACTTGAGCCAGAGAGCATCAGCTTTATAATCTACAACATCTGGTGATAATTTTTTTCAATACTCCGACCATTATTGATAAATCTTTTGATATAATAAAACTATTGCAGTTGGCTCAGCTATTTCAATCGTTTTAATTTGTACAGTTTTCATCTTAAACCGCAACAAAAAATATTTATAATTTTATAGATACGCAATTTTTTAAATTTGTTTTCATACAATAATATATAATATATACTATACAATAATATATACTATACCAGATTCTAGAATCTAAATTTCAGCAAAGGTTCATCTAACATGGAAACAAGATTCATTTTGTATTGCATTGAAATCATACGTAGCCGTATGAGCGCGTCATTTGACAGACGCCTCGTCACACATGGATATCTACCCCTAAATTTCGACCAAAGCGTGATAGTTTAAATGGAATCTAAATCCACCGACACAGATTTCATTTTACAGTGGCATTAATGTCCGTGATACGTAGATTTGCTACGTATGTATGTATGAAGTGCGTCATATGACGGTGGCTTCTTCGTCACGCGTCACACGCCTCCTGATCGCGTGTGGTTATCTAGATTCATTAACATGCTTTACTCTTTACTATATCTACGTATCGACCACTACTTTACCTACCTACCTACATCATGCCCTCTGGCACAGCACCAAAACTGAAGGTGCGAAAATAGAAAGGTCACCACCCAGCCGAACAGAGGGGCGAGTCTTTTTGATGCTAGTAACGAGACGTTATCGTGACGTCTCCTTTTTTCATACAGTTTGGTGCAGCGCCTCTATCGTGCGGACAGGGAACTACGTAAATCCCATACAAGAAGGAGTCGTCACGAGCACGTCTCGTTCCTAACGTCAAGTAGACTCGCTTCTGAGAACGCCCCTCAGCAGAATATTTCTTACACAGAAAAAAACATACATACGACCTTAGAACCTGCTTCTTTTTTTTAAACCGGCTTGAAGTGGTTTCCGTCGAGATGTTACTTATGAATATGTTCAAAAATCTACAAATTAATGCTAACATTTATAGCGAATAATTTTGCTGAATGTATACCTACCTATGCAGATCAGCCGCTCAATTACACTTAACTAATCAATAGATTTATTGGATGGGTGAAGGTGTCTGGAAGACCAGACGAGAAACCTAAAACTCGATAGTACCAAGACGTCTTCTAGACGATTAATTTTTGTTTGGCGTAGTTCTATTTCCACACGCTAGAGGCACTGTACCAAATTTCATACACAAATGGAACACAGATAGACCATTTTCATTAATTCTCTATAGTAAAATACACAGGGAGTTTCCTGTCTTGTGAATTGTCTGTAAAGCTTTTCTGCTAATTCTCATGGAACACCGGTGCCAAAGTGTCACGGTGTACACGCACAATGGCAATTATAACAGCGCACTTTCACCTTCTTTACGTAAACTTTCTTCGTAACACGAATATATTATGCAATTTGCCATGAGACTGATAAAAAAATCCAAAGCATTTTTGAATAATGACTGTGTTTACTCACACTTCACACTATACCTAAATGCGAAAGTAACTTGGTCTATCTACTGATACCTTTTTACGACAAAAGGGCTACGCAGATTTTATTGGAATTTGACAAAAATGCAAGTTACTTAATGGGACGTGGTAAGATAACATTTCTAGACTTGTTCTACATTCTTTACATCATTTCATTGAGTTAGAATGATAAAATAAAAAAAATATATTAATTGCCTATCAGCCTTAATTTTTTCGCATCTTAAATCACTTTCTCCTTTTTAATCAAATAAAAAAGCTACGAAAAAGCGATCTATTAAATAAATATTCGCAATAAACAAATCAACATTCAGAATGAACTTAATATTACCACGGATATTCCGAAGTTGCTGGACCGGATCTACATTCGGAAGATTTTGTTGCGAGTTCCCAGTGAAAGCGCTATTTAACCGGTCTCACGGTGTTATGATAAATTATTTAACTTTCTTTATGGCGATTATAAAACACTTATCTAAATGTTTTGTTAAGTAATTTTGAAGTGACGAATATATTTATCTTTGGGTGAATGATTCGGCGGGTTTCAAGCTTTTTGAAGCGTAGAAAACCATAGGTAGTTTTTATGTAAGTTTTTCCGTTTTTTTCGATAAAACGGTTATCTTGGTACTTTACCGTTTACAACTAGTACTGTCCTGTGTGTTATAAGTATTTGTTTAAGGCGGGAATCGAACCAGCACCTCTAGCATTGAGTCGGCTTATAAGGCTGTCCTTGTCTTGTTTGAAACGACAACGATAATTAGAGAGATAGTAAAACAACAAGAGGCACATCATCGCGAAAGAAAAGCATCCGGCATATAAAGTAAAATTCTGTAGCTATACGTTCTTTAAGTAGCGCTTACTCAAGAAATGACCTGTGTTGTGTTACATTTCAACTAAAATTTCCAATGTTTTGCAATATACCTACCTAATGAACAAAAAAGATGGAAAGTCATACCTAGACCGAAATACGACCGAGACAACAAAACGCTCGCAAAACAGCCCGGCGCGGCGCCTATCACTGAGGTGGGTGGACCGGACCTACTTGAACCTAATTTTGAGCGTTCATCTTTCGAAAAGCTTGTTCCCAATCTCCCGAATTTTACTTTCATTGATGGCATCCGGCACCAAATAACAACAATAACGAAACTATTTTCTCAATGTTAAAGTTGACGTGATGCGTGACCTTTTCGCTCATAAATCACATTTGGTTTCCCCAGGTTAGCATGCCGTACTGTACAATAGATGGAAGTGAAACACGTTTGAATGAAAACGAAATTACAAGCACAAAGCCACTTCGTGCTCGAAAGTGACTGCTCTGTCCGTGAGTGGAGTTGCAATAAGACGCCCTATTCGAATAACAATGACGTTTTGACCTTCCTACACTATCTATTTAGCGGGTTGGCTTTGTTTGTGGGATGTTCTTTTTCTTTGTTTGTGACGTTACATCATGTAAAAATCCTTCCAGAGCTCAAAAACACCAAAATATTTAAATAGATCTGCAAAACAGACTCGGTACTCTATTTTTAATTAGTATGTTTTAAAGTCTGTAAAAGGAAAGGTAACACATAGGTACATAAAAAGTCATTGACGTCAGTCTTGACTGACGTCAATGACTTATTCTATGTTGTACAATAAGCTTTTTATAGCCCTGATAGCTATAAAGGGTGTCTTGTAGCTTGTCCTCAGTGCAATGTAAAGCATTGCGAAGAAACGAGGCTAAATAAACAAAACAAGTTCTTCCGACACAAGTAAGGCAGTATAAGTGGTATGTAACCCGCTTACATTCATCAAAAAGCCCCTAACTCTTTGATAGCTATCAGGTTAGTGTGAAATACTCACCATCGCTACTACATCGAGAGTCAACTTTCCTCCTCTTGAGTTTGAGGTCTTGGAACAGACTCATGTTGTCCAGGTCACACGGGCCGCGGCTGAGTGTCATTATTCCTGAGGACAACAAAAACAATTGGTTAAATCTTAGTTCAAAGTCACAAAAAACGTGGTAAGTAATTGTTTTGAGGTCTTTAAATACTTTTCCTCAAAGTGGGTTTACAGTTATTTTGAAGGTTAAAATTACCCTAAATTTTACCGCCGAGGTTGTCGTATGGCTTTATTGACCGAAATGTGAAGTCAACTTTAAAAGTTTAAAAATAACTCACGGGAACCAGGTGAAACTGGAGCCCTTTTTATGAAAAAGGGGCCCACGATGTGGGGGTAACTTTGGTACATGAAAAAGTTATCAAAATGTACTTTTAAAAGTCAAGGTTAACATGAAAAGTTTCGAAATAGATTATTTGAATTTTAAATTTCAATGTCACCGATTTTCATGGTGACGAATTCAGCACTACAGTGGCCGCTCGTAGTTCCATTGTTTTATTTAGTTTTTTTTTCATCGCGTGGCCCATTCATACGTGCAATTTTTTACGACTCCGATAGCGTTGTAATGGAATTTATGTACTTTTGTATACGTAGGAGCGATTTACGCAAATAGTTATGCAATCTTTGAGAAATGCACTCTGTACAATGTATCTTGAACTTCAGTGTTCCTTAGCTAAAACATGTCAAGATGGCGGAGGAACACTCCTGATCTTTATTTTTATCTGAGTTACACTATTTATGGTATATTTATTATTTTTGTAAGTTAAGTCTTTATTAGCTATTTATCAACTTTATTAAAAGAAAATAACAATCAAATAACAGAAATAAATAAGAAAACGTATTTACAATTGAGACAACTGCAGACACACAATTTTTTGCTGTTGTTAATTTTATTAAAATACTCAGGTATATGTTTTCCAGTAAATCCCTATTTTTACAAATGAAATAAAAGTAACTTTAAGCAACAAACTAAAGACAACCACATTTCAGTATTAGATACACAAATTTGTGACAACCTGGTAGGTGTCAATGACATGTGCTTGTTTTTTTTTCTGTAAAAGAGCTAACCACGATCAAAAACGCAAAGCAGACATTTTTTGTTCATGATGTCATTAATTAAAAACCAATTAGACCGACCGCTAATAGATTTAAAACGATGTAAGTTGTAAAACACGTACCTACCTGCTAGACACGTGCTCGGTCAATGGTCATTGTTTGTTTTATAAGCAACTAGTGGCCGCAGACGACTTCGTTGAAGAAATTAAGAAAATTCATTTCTTAAACTTTGAAAATCGATAACTCGTGTTTTCGATAGTGGTGCCTATCGAAAAAATACGTTACAAATAATCGAAATTACGTTATAAATCGTGAATTTCGTGGTGATAAGTCCGAGGTATACGTATGACGTAAGATTGGTCAAGTGCGTTAGGGCTCATATACACGTCGACTGCTGCCGTCGATTGCCGTCGTGTTAGGTCTGTGAACCTTAAATATCTAAGTGTACAGGTAGGTCGGTATTTTTAGTTTGAAATAGTAAATAATTTTAACAGATATAGTCGTGAAATAGATTCGTGGGGTTCTTGAACTGGATACAATGTCTGATTATAACTACTGCTGCGTGGTTTTAAATACTGTGTATTTATTAATTTCATAAAGATTTCAAACTCGGACTTATCTTGTTTCTAATCGGTGGTTTAATTTTAGATGACACAAAGGTTAAGGTCACAATACATCCTTAATTTTGTGCCAGCTAAAATTAAGCCACAGCTATTTCTCAAAACCGTCAACACCGTCTCCACTGTAGTGATTTTAACTACGTTTTTCAAGATAAGGAGCCGGATATCGCATACTACATGTTGCATCATTCTGCAACTGACGTGGACATGTAAAAATCACTTTATGGCGTACTCGGTGATAAGAAATCGACTCATTTTTTATGGACGTCATTGTAGTTACGTGAAAATCAGTACTTGTTGTCCACGTGTTGGAATTTGTGACGGGCTAGTCTTGGTCATTATTATTACCTAATCGCGCGGTTGTGTTTAAGCGGTCGTAGGTTCAAACCTGCGTAGCAAATCATTTTGTTTTTTTGACAAAGTGGCTAGTTAGCATCTGGTCCATGGTATGATAGTTAATTATGTGGTCAAGTTCAAGAGATCAGTATCCCGCTTTATCCCAATGCCAATAAGCAAAGTATTTTGAAAATTTAATTCGAGTGCTCGATTTACTGAAAACGGAACGAGTGCAACGCACTTGGAAACTATTTTGTCAACAAAGATAAATGAACTCTAGTTTATAAGCGTGAGTCAAAGACCTTGATAATGACGCGTTGAACGAGTCAATAAAAATTTTCGCAAGTTGTTGAGGCGTCTGTGGGTATTTTTAAGAGGCCTGAGCTTTGGCAGACTTCCGTGGTTATTATGAATTTTAATAGGAAATTAATTAGTGTTCGAATTTTCAGTATTACATTCGGCTTTAAAATAACCGAAATATGTTGAGACGAGGAGTGTTTTGACCTTTTGCCTTCAACGGGGCCGGATGCGTAGTGTATTTGTCATTTACTTTGAAGTTATTTTCGATATTTGTTTTTAGAAATTAATTTAGTTAGCGTTGAAAGAAATCCCTATTAATAAGTTCGCAACTTCATTGGTTTCATGATTTTAATTTTGTGAGTCAACTACAACTAGAGAGTGTTCAAGATGAGAGTGAATAGAATAGACCCTTGTGATACATCTTTGGCGACATCGTCACTTACCATCAGGTGAGATTATGGTCAAATGAAGATCTATTGACGATGAAAAAGTAAAAAAATGGCAAATATATTACAAAGTTTCGGGTTTAATTGCCCGAAGCCGAAAATTTATAAATTTGTCAAACACTAATATAATAATCGAACACTTTAATCTTTGGCAAAGCCTAGATTATTTAAGCATATCTTCCTAGTTCTGTTCGCAATCAGACGACCTAGTTGGGGGTTAACAGCCAACTATCTCGGTTTACTTTTAATTTACACGGTCAGGGAGGCGGAAGTTTTTATCGGGGACGGTTTTTGTGAGTCATTTTGCAATTTTGAACATGCCTATCATGTTTCGGTTTTGCGAACAAAGGAGAATAGATTGATGTTTTTTTAGTATGTCTTAGTTTACTTTGTTTTGCTACAAAGTGGATGAGTTATTTATTCTTTCTGAAAAACAACGTTGATCTTTGTTTTAGTTTATTTGATAATATCTGTCTAAAATCGAATCCATGGTCATCCCATGGATGGCGCTTTGAAGTTTAAGGCGTTTTCCTATTTTCGACTAAAAATACATATTTGATCACGAAACGATGTGTTCAATGTGAAGCCTATTTCTTAAACAATGACGTCGTTATACTTTTAGGAGCTACGTGTGCACAAGGGCCATCCATGTAGGTATGTTATCAACATAACACGCGGAAGTACGTGCCTGAGTGCGGCCTCAGACAGGGTCATTTTCGGCTTTAATTGCATTCATAATGAGGATCACTATTTCTGGTGTTGTGATGCTTAAATATATTAAGATTTCTTCCTCAACCTCAACCTCAACAGCTTGTATTGGATCACTGCTGGACGCAGGCCTCCCCCTGAAACGCGCCTTGTTGGCGTTTATCTAGTGGGGGTAATGCCCATAATCCCTATGTTGGGAATGCGGGTTGGGGATCGCAGTTCGGTGGTAGAATTGTTCTGCAGGGGCGCTGCTGCCCGCCCCTGTGGATATCTAATAGTCGTCTCTTACGACACCCACGGGAAGATTATGGGGTGGCGTATATTCTAAGCCAGCACCACACAGCTCTAAGATTTCTTCAATCAAATAGCGAGACACTGTTTGATGCGAAGGATAAGCAAATATTTCAACCTTTGAAAATAAAAACTCCAGACATGGTTTTGACTAGACAAAATCTTGTTTGAGGTGTTTTGTTCATGCTGTGGCAAAAATTTCCATCACTTTAGCGGAGAAAAATCATCTTGATACTTGAGTTGCCTTGGTAGGGTAAATAACTGATTCTTACATTCATATGGTAAGCGTTGCGAGACAAAAGTAGCTGCGTGATGAGTTCTCAGATCGAGACCAAATCAACAGAAGCACTGAAAGGTAAATTAGTTCAAGAGCTCCACAAACACAACATTGGATTGACGTCATTTATTTTAATTTAAATACAAAAGTAAACATACTTAATACAAATAATAAACACATCCATATTTTGAAGTGTTTCTTTTGGGGTTAAAAATCGGGATCTCTGCGAATGTCCATATGGTGATTCAGAATTACCCAAATGTATTAAGAACAAATAATACGTATAGTATTTTTCTGAAAGCCTGAGCCCAAGTTCCCTTACGGTACCCGGACGTGGTGGAAATACCGATCTGCATCTGATCTCTGGTTGTTAATATTTGTTCTATAGGACTGTGACGTCATAGAACTGTTACCACTTTTTATCCCTGCATTTCCATGGAAGGACTATTGAAACGAAACCTGTCCCATTTATTATATAG
This sequence comes from Eupithecia tripunctaria, assembly GCA_955876795.1. Taxonomy (NCBI): domain Eukaryota; kingdom Metazoa; phylum Arthropoda; class Insecta; order Lepidoptera; family Geometridae; genus Eupithecia; species Eupithecia tripunctaria. Next base: position 5,203,867 of record OY041600.1, read on the forward strand.
AACTTACAATAGTTGGTAAATCCCATTAGTACTATAGAGCTGGTTAGCTGGTAAGTCATCGCATGAGATATTACCGAGCACATTGCCTTATTAAGCATACCTCAACCTCAACAGCCTGTATTGGTCCACTGCTAGATGCAGGCTTCCTCCTGATAAGCGCCGTATTGGCTTTTATCTCATGGGGGCCCATAATCCTCACGGGCTGAGACCTGGGCCTCATGCGGGTTGGGGATCGGGGATCATTGGGGATCATTTGATTTTACCCGACAATACAAGAATCTTCTGTGACGAATTCTAATAGGGTTAAGGTCTAAAAAAGTACCCTGAATACATTACCTGAATGCCCCAAAATAAGGTTCAGGTTTTTCAGACACCATTTTGAAGCATGTCCATTGACATATCCATATCTCACTAGTCCACCATAACCAAACTCTTTGTCACTATGGAAATCAGTATATCAAGGACTGTACAGTATACACGGAATTTTGACTAGTTGCAAGTCGGAAGTACTGATGACCTCAGCCATGGCCAACGTCTTATCGCTTACAAAGTTGATATATTTTTCCGGGCACGAGAACAAATATCAAGTAAGTATATTGGTTTATGCATAAGTATTTTGATAAATAGGGTATTTTACTTTTATAGAGATTGATAAATCGGTAAGAATACTAAGATACCGGAAAGCGCATAGGTACCCATTATATTGGCCAATTCATGAAGAGTTTGGCTTATTGTATTTTGTTATAATTATTTTAACATCAAATTATTTAAATTCTGCTTAGTCAGTTAATCTTAAAGATTTTATTGTATTATTTCTCTAGCTATTGAAGATTAAAACGAGAATCTGAACAATTTGTAAGGAAGGTATTAACATAATTCTTTTTTTTTCTAAAAAACAAATTAAACCTTTTCTTTCCTCAGTTTTATAAGTGTTTAAGAGTACACGCTGTCGAATACAATAAAACAATGACACGTGGATACGACTATGCTTAAAGATATTGTTGCTTGCTACCATTGATTTCAAATAACAAGGAAAACATAATGTAATAAAATGATCGACCATTTTTCATTTTGTTTCTATAAATGTCATCTACTTTGTTATTTTCATGTTGTGATGTGTTCAATTACCTATTCCAGCTTCTGTTTACTGAAAAATCAAAGTATAAGTTTTGTCATTGAAAGTGACATAACGTATCGTATTGTTTCGAGGTGCGAGCGCACATGATCGGAATAGAATGACAAACATTAAACCCTTCCGTAAGTCTTAACTAAGTTCCGAAGCGTGTTTGACACAAGGTTATACAAAACATTGATCTATGTACGTTGGATCATTATAATACCTTTGACTATTTTTGATGCTTATTGTTGTAACCGTGAGATCTCAATTGATTCTAAACCTAACTAGGTTTATTAATAAAATAAAATTTCGATAAAAATTGGTTCAGAAATGCTTTTGTGAAGTACCTATCAGCTCTGGTTGATTAAAGTTAGTGTTATTTAGGTGTTAATTATTTTATATGAGACTTGGTCATGAAGATTATGTTTTAGGCTAGTTTACGTTTTTATTTTGGTAGCGAAATAAACAATATCCCCGGGAGGGACAAAGACTATAAGAAAAGTGCGTGAAAAACCACTACACCACCAAACCTTTTCTTGTAGTCAAGTCAAGCTAGTCACTAATATTATAAGTGAGAAAGTTTTATAAAACTACTACGCTAAAACTACTGATCGGATCGGGCTGACATATTGCATATAGTCCTTCTAGGCCTTCTAGGCTACTTTTTAATCCCTAAATCAGTTCCATTGGGATATGAGTAACCTTAAGACATTTCCATAGAAACAACGCATCCGAAACCGTATACAGAAACTAGCTATGAGCAAAGAGCTTGTTACTTTGACGGCATCGGTCCTTAATTTTGGTGAGTAGTCACCATTACCCTTACAGTTGTTCATATTTGATCAACTTTTGTGACTCAACCTCGTACTATAAAATATCTTAAAGTATTTTACAATCTCACAGGGCTACTTCCTCGTATCACAGAACAAATATATGTTACTAAGTACTGGTATGAAGATGTTCAAGTCTTCTCAGTTCGTATAAACAGTAAGGAAGTGATGGTTCCGGTCCAATGTCAATGTCAGATGCGAGGTTGATATTGTCTATGTCTTGATTTATTTAAATCGAGATATGTATTTTGTTTATTTAATAATTTTATATTTAACTGGTTTGCTCAGTTGCCGATCAAACATTCTAAAACAATAATTATTGGGTTACTAAACCTTTTTTATATTTACTATTTTTATTTTATACGATTTCATAAAAAATGCTTATTTGTCTGATAAACTTATTCTGAAAATATTTTCTCGCCCATATCGGCAGCAGCGCCCTCTGCAGAATAATTCTGCTACCCCCTCATGAGACAAAAGATAATAAGGCGCATGTCAGGGGGAGGCCAGCGTCCAGCTGTGGACCGATAAAGGTGGTTGAGGTTGAGTAAAACTCATCAGTTTGTTAAAATATCGTCCCATTGTAGTATACTTGTAGTCAGTTCAAATAGGAAAATACTTCACAAAGATCTCAAGATCACAGAACGCATTTTACTGTCGGGGCCTCCGGCCTCAGTCGCGCCTTGACATTCAACTGCGCGTGCACACTGAGCTAAAACGTTCCATTTTTAAACTTCCACACTTCCGAATTGAGTATTTCCTGTACCGGATTTATACGCCATATACTTAAGATATTATTTAGATATCAAGTGATTGATATATGCTGTAGATACAATCTACATGCTTACCTAGGTAGTTTTTAAAGTCAGCGATAATGGGTACATTTTAAATAGACAAAAAATTATGACTTTGTTTCCACTGGACTGGACACTGCATTGGACTTGGTGACACAAAACTGCAGATCCACTTTTTTAAATTCTGAAGTTGTATCAAATGTTTTATTTTTGTGGTTTAAGGTCAACATCTGATGCGCAATTCATAAGTTAACGTCATCGTAATATTTAGCACAACTTAAAAAAAACAGCAGGACGGTTAGAATCAGGAAATAATAATTTTACTAATATATACAGGTACATAAATTAACACCTTAATTTAGTTTTTCTATGCACATTAATTCCTAATGTTATCCACTAAAACCTATATTGATTGATAAACACGATTATTTAAAATACTTAACCAAACTTGTTAACTTTGTCTTGACAATTTTGGTTCTTTGTTTATTATTATGTTTTATACTAGAATTTTTCCTTTTGAATATATGACTCAGCATATATCTTGTAGGACCTTCCATAAATCTTTTATTATAAAAGTTAGTTTTTTTAAACGATTCAAGTTCATATACGAGCACTTACCAAAATTAAAGGTCAATTGACTTTCTGAATAACCCTACCAACTTCATGAATGACCAAAAATTGCTAATATTGCTACCCATTCATCACCAAACAATAGATTTGTACTGGCTCAACTATTATTCAAATTGACCCCCACTCAAAGGAAGTAAACTTTCACTGTATTGGAAAGTTGGTGTAAAAACTTATTTCGGCAACCTCAGGTTATTGACCCGCAGAGCATGGAGGTTGAGGCTTTAGAGTTCTAGACAAAGGAGTTTCGTAACGAAAGTAAAAGTGCCCGGCCAGTCACGAGTCGAGATGATTTGCGAATGTCATGGTTAGCTGTTGAAATGTTTTGTTTTGGAGGGGAATTTAGGCGTTGTATTTTACGTAACTAACTACTCGTAAATACATATTATAATTATCTTTGTAAGATCACGGATCTTACTTCAAATTGCACCAAATTATAAAAAGTATTTACAAAATATGAGTAAAAATATTTGAGTTTGATTTGAGTAAGTTGTTAAGTAAAAACGCTTGCTTTTACTCGTAACTGACTATGTATGCAAGACTATCAATGCTTGTGAATTTTATTAATCGATTTTAAATATACACACATCAACATTGTCTAGGGATATTCAACATTTTGTTGATTTTTACAAAAACTGAAAATATTTTCTTTACAAAAGAGGTATGGCAAGAATCTTTATTCTGTGTTGTTTATTAATAGTTATTAAACACAACTGTTTGATAAATTTTTTTAGTAAAAATTTAAGTGGGAACAAAATTTGAAAAAATTAGAAAATTTACAAAGTTCGGTAAATTGTGTTAAAATAATTTTTACGTTGCCATGACTTTATAAAATTACCTTTTAACAATTTAATAAACCGTGTTGCCTCCCCTGACACATCTGCACCGGTTATTCATACTCAAAATGAGGTCGTCAAAGTCTCGTTGGGGTATGCGATCCCATCTTCTTTTTAAATGGCAAAAAATTGGTCTTCTGTGGTCAAATTCGACGGCAAATTGCTGAAAGCCCTTCGCTGCAACATGTCCCAAGCGTGTTCAATTGGGTTTAAGTCAGATGACTGTGCAGGCCAGTCTAAAACCACGACATCATGTTCCTGAAGGGCAGCTGACACTAAACGTGCCGTGTGTGGAGGGGCATTATCATGCATGAGCTGGACTTCCTGGCCAATTTGAACTCTATGAGGGATGATCACAGTTTCTACGATCTCGTTCCGGTATTTTAGTGCCGTCATGCTGCCTCTTATCCAAATGAGCTCGGTTCGCGCGCCAATACGAATTCCCGCCCAAACCATGATTGTCCCACCTCGGTACGAATGGACCTCTTGTGGCTGCTGGAGACGACTTTCTCTGCCTGGAACTCTCCAAACACATGTTCTTCGGGAATCGGGGTGGAATCCAAACCGAGACTCATCAGTAAAGAGAACCATTGTCCATTGTCCATTGTTCCATAACAAATGTTCATGAGCCCAAAGTAGTCGTCTTCCGCGATTGCCTCGTCGTAGAGCTGGCACACGAAGCGGCCTACGAGAATGAAGATCGACTTCATGTAGCCTTCTTCTGACGGTTTGGTCGCTGACTGACAGCGGATGGTCTAACTAAAGCCTTTACACTAGCTGCTTTGCTGTGAGATTGGGTTCCCTCCTGGCGGAATTTTGGAGAAAACGATCCTGTCTAGTGGTGGTTACTCGTTTTTTCCAGTGTGGCGCTCTCTTAAATCCCCAGTAATATGATGATGTGACCACAATCGAGAAATTACGTTTTGATTGGTGTTTAGGGTATTGGCAACCACGCGTTGGATAGCACCGGCTTGTAACATGCCTATCGCTCTTATCATTTCTTCTTTGCTTAAATGTCAACATTCCATGACATAAGAAATATCACAAGATTCGTTAAAATTAATAATTACTTAGATAGCACTTGTTGTGAATTAAATAAAAGTAAATTTATCCTGGATTAAATTAACGTTGTTTTATCTAGATCGGAGTCCCTATTCTATCTTTTGTTTAATGCGTTCTATTTTTATTCTTTTTACAAATTTTGAAAAGGGAACAAAAGAGGTTTAAGTCCATGTATAAACTTTTTCTAAAAAGTAAATAGGTTGTAAGCAAATCATTTCGAAATGGAATATCCCTAGACAATGTTGATGTGTGTAGATAGATATATAACAAATCAATAAAATACATCATAAGTATTCGCAACAAATTGTTCAAACATCATTCGTATTTCAAAATACAACTAGGTTCTAGAACAAGTCTAGATTTATTGAATATTAGAATAAAAAATAAATCATTCCATGTTTAAACATCATTCTTATTTGAATGTACAAACAGATTCTAGGATAAAAAGTCCAAATGTATATATTTGAATATAAAATCTGTGTAAAGTTATTCGATCTGAGTGAAACACAGTAACGGCATTGAAAAGCTACGAGCTACGAGCTACGAGATTTCGTAGAGATCTCGTAGCACGCCTACGGCGTAGCACTATGCGTAAACTGAAGCCTGAATTGACCTGATTTCTTTGATACTTTTGTTTTTATATTCAGTATGTTTGTTTCAGCAACTGAATGGTGAACTTATCTGTGTATTTCAGAATAATTAATTAGTTGCAAGTTTTCCTGTACGTTAAGAAAAACAAATAAATGAGGTTCTTTGCCCTTAGAAACTAAAATATATTGGTTTGAATGGAAGCAATGATTGCATTAATACAAGCCCAAAACTTATGTGGGTTTTATGTAGAGCTTAGCTTGCTACAAAATATCTAGAGCCACTGTTAAAATAACATTTCCTAACTCCAAATATTTATTTTGGAAAATTTAGTATTATTTACTCAATTTATGTCTCAATTCAGTTCAGTTAATTTTCAAAGATTCTTTTAATATTGGAGTAAGTAAATATTTGTAATTAAATCAACCTTCAATATTTTCGTCAAAAAAACACGATTCATGGTACACTAACACTAGAGAAAATCTAGTGTTAGTGTTAGTACTTGTAGTAAGTGATAGATATTTACCCATGGTGGAAGTCATATTCTGCAGTTGTGTCGCTTGAAGTGAGGCGTCCAGCGCCTCTTCAGGCCCCAGCGTGGAACGATCCGACAGCTTGCTCAACACACCATCACAACACGTCCCAAACACTGCTTTAACTTCCTTTTCACTATCAGCATAGTTATTTCCACTATAGTGATCGGCTATCCTCGGTCCCTATGGATGTGAGTAACGTTATTTCACGGGAGCTCACACGAACCTCTCGATTCGGCAAAATCACGATAACGACTGCGCGCGAATGTCGTCATGTCGAAATTCGAAACACTTTCACCTAAATATTCCGCCTCCGTTTCGGCGACGCGGGCGTCGCTCTCGGCGCTCACGCACACACCGCCACTCGATCCTCAATTACGTACTGTAAAAATTGCGTCAGTGTTTTTCGTCGACCTTACGATACCGCGCCAACGCAGCACTGCCGAAATATAGTTATCTCTGTCTGTTGCTCATTCACCGTTATTCGTTTGTTTCATTTTTTTATCTGGTGCTAGTTGTGTGTGTGTACACTGTGCGGATTTCGATAGCGGGGTCGTTGAACTGCCGAAAAGGGTTTCGGTTTGGTTGGCGCGATACTTCAGTGGTATGGTACGGGCTGCAGCGTTCTGAACACTGGACGTGTGTGGTCGCCTGCGCCGGCGCATAACTGGGTCAGCCGATCGCGCACGCGCTTCTTCATGACCGCGCCAACCCGACCCATTCTACTATGCCTACTGTCACGCTCAATTAAAAAAAATATGCGACGTATAACTCCTAAATTGTAGGACGTTGAATAAAATTATATTTTTTTCTGTGATCAATAATTAGTTACCAGTGAAAAACTCCTTATTTTTAAGAGATACATAATACTTATATTTGCTATAATAGATATAAAAAAATATCTATTTAAATAATTCATGCAATATTTTTTTTTTGTTTTAAACTAAATAAGATTGACACAGTTTTTACAAGCATTCTCGCTGTATTCTAAAACAGTGACCTTGTATTCTGTTTTTAAATGACAATGCTGACAATACTACAGTAGGTATTTATACTTTTTAATTATCAACAAGCTCACTCAATGGACATTCTGCCAGTATTAACGGTTCCTTTGTTTTCGGACAATAAATACATTTTACAGCGGCAACCGCATTTCATGAAATATGCTATCAGATGCGTTTCATTCAATACAGGTCTATTGCTTTCCTCCGTAGTAATTATGATTTATTCTGTGCTCTAGTTGGAATGTGAACAACTTTTTGTAAATGGTTTGTCGGGCCGATGGCATACTACAGTGTTGGATTACATTAAGTGAGTTCATTCGCATTCGGCCCCTATTCATAGGTATTTAGATTATAACTGAATCACTGATTCAACAATGAGCCGGTTACAATCATTACAATCAACTATTGTAATTCCTAATGATTTATTTATTTTGAAATAATTGTTATCGCGCATGATACTAGTCAAAAAACAAAATGTATGCTAAAATTGAAAATACGAAGACCTTTAATGATACAGGCCACAATGAAAAAGAAAGTTTCGTGCCGCTGTTATTTAAAATTCGAACGCTGCAGATTGACAGCTTGTCATATTGTGATGGGCGTAGAGTCAGGTAACGCGTTGTATTTTTAGCCGGGAACGGTTGAAACTAGGTTAACTATTTTCCCAAGAAAACACGGCCACTCGAACATTGACGCAACGGGCTGTGTATGGACGCTGAAGAATAGAATATAGAAACTTGGTTATATTCTGTGGGTGGTATCCGTATTAACCAATTTTAGAACAGATATTGGAAGCAGATGGAACATAAACACATTAAGACGTTATATTCTTGTATGCGAAGTCTTGATTTAGCTTGGAGTTGGCGTTTGACGCATTGTCTAACTGAGCTACAGATTAGTTACTCTTAAGCGCGAGGCATTGAAATATGACTTTACAAGAGTCTGCTTGCTTGGTAGAAACCAAGATGCAAGACTAAAGTGAAAAAATCTGCTTTTTGCTCACAAAAAAGAAATAAACTGGTATAGCTCTGTGGAGCGTTCATTTTAAGAATGGTTTATCTTTACTTTACCTATAATATAACTGGTTAAACTTCGGGTAAGTTAATCTTTATGTACTTCCATGCTGTAATTTATAATTGTAATATTAAAGGGGGAGCACGACCAGACTTTTTAGTCTGGTTTAGGTAACTAAGGCTAATTACATAATTATTTGTAAGAGAATTATTTTACAAGTGCACCTTATATTTCATAATGGCAGTTATTGTTCTTTAATTATTTGTAATGGTTCTTTTTGCAATAAACTGTTCCATCCTACTCAATAAAACTTGCACTTTGGTAGGTACAAAATATTAGCTACCAGAAAAATAAGGAAATAAAACTGCAAAGTTTAAAGCGCTCCGTATTCAAAAGCGATGGTCATCCAATTAACGAATGTAAAGAATTGCTCGGAGAATATAAATCAGGTCAACTTGCAATTGCATAACGCTCATCCTCCGGGAAGATGCGAACTTTGACTCCGCACAACCTTGAGACTTGAGCGGTCGTAGAGGATTCAGAGCTCTACAACTACATATATACAGGGTGGGGCAAATTCTTGGCCCCTTCAGGGTAGCTACCGTTTCTTTTGTAGTTAGAAGGTTTTGTTCTAAGAATTGTTCCTGGTTGGAAATAGAGTCGATTAAGACCAACTTGTTTTTTTTGACAAATGTCATTTTTTGGGCGAACCGTACATTTTTTCAAAAATATAAAAATGGCAATATTTTTTCTACAAAATAAAACAGAAAGTTCCTTAGAACAAAACCTTCTAACTAGAAAAAAAACGGTAGCTACCCTGAAGGGGCCAAGAATTTTCCCCACCCTGTATATACATACATATATCTACTAGCTGCGCTTCGCAGCTTCGCACGCGTTGATCATACGGAAACTTTTAAAGGTGATTTCTATCCCACGGGAACTGATTTAGGGTTACCTGTATGCAAAATTTTAGCCCGATCCGTTAGTAATTTCGACATGAAGAGGTAACACACATCCATCCATCCATCCATACATATATCCATACAAACTTGGATTCGCATTTATAATATTAATGTGATGTACCTAGGTGTTAGTAGATATTTATGATGTTGGTTCTTTAAAAGCAAATGAGGTTTTTATTGAAAAATTGTTTAACAGCTAACTCTGTATGAACGACATTTTGAGCATATGACCGAGTATTTTCGTCACAATAGTACATTGTTACCCAGGGGTTGAAAGTAACTTATTCCGTTTCGAGACTAAATAAGTTACTTTAAACTGAGGTAAACACTACTTTTCATCACGAATATAAGGAAAGTAGAAATAAAAATATATAAATTGCCAAAGTAATAAACGTATTTTTTTTACTAACAGAGTTATTCGACGTATTTCGAGGTTTCAATGAGGAATGAGCTCACAAAGACTTTTAGCCGTATTGAGTTAAAATATAAGATGTAATTTTTTTTTAATTCAATTATTCGGATGTCGTTGCTCCACTCTTATTAGCCAAGCAGAATTGAGTTTAAAGGCATTTCAATTTGGTATTTAAGTGTCAATATTTTACCTGGCATGAAATGACCGGCGCGGCGTTGCGGGGCATAATGTAAAAGTACAGGGAAAGGAGGCGCTCGCAACGAGCATCAAGACGGTTGCCTGGGAGGAATTGCTCTCAACGAAAAGGCCGTCTTTTGTAGTATGATATTTCTTGATTAGATATAAGACTTTCATTTATTTTAATTTGAAGTAGCTACCATAAAGTGTTCATTCATTCAAGATGGAATTTAGCACACGGTGGCGGCGTGACGTTTAAGGCTCGCTATGGATTGAACATTACGCCCCATAGATTGAACATTACGCCCCGCATCACCCCGGTCAGTACACGGCTTTAAAATTTGAATGCGTTTGGTCTACGAGAGTATCATATCTGGATTTGCGTGCAACATTGTACTGACGTAAATCTTTTGTTTAACGCAGGGCTAGTAACAATCGATTACTTTTATCAGTATCGGTGACCTTATCATACACTGACTTTTGATCGGCTGAGCCAGGATGTTTTTGACCAATTATGCAAGATAGAGGTAGGTCGTTAAACTTGAATTGGGCCATCTGGTACGCTGTGTGAAAAGGTTGGTACAAAGAGTCCGATATGGCTGGATAGGCACACGATAAACGAATGAGGACTCCGAATTTACGACATGTGGCGAAATATCTAGGTATGTACAGTGCCAGCAACTTATCGGTTCCGGTGGACGCTATGGAACATATCTGCAACGTTCAATATTTTATCTGGTTCTCGACAAACTCCAATACCACAGCCAATACCTATGTCAAGAGTTAGAGGTGATGAAGGGGGCAGGAGCTTCTTTCTGTGTATTTTTACACCTTTATCATCAATCCGACTGCTAAGCGTGGTAATTACGGCAAAAAGGGTTTTTTTGTTCAATAACAGCAAGAAAAAGCATAGTAATCTGTACACGACTTCTTTTCGGATTAATAATTGAATTTGCTTGAATTGATTAATGCTTGAAAACATTTAACATTAGCAGTTTTCTATTAATGCATTATTGTCATTTGACTATCCTAAGTTTAATATAAATGTATGCCTATAGAATTAAATAAATAAATCTAAATTGATAATTTAAATATATTACATTATTGTTCAGCTGTAGGCGTGTGCTGATGACGATGATGTCAAAAGATCAGATATCTGGCTGGCTCTGTATCTTTCATACCACATCTAACAAAGGATCAGTTTTCGATAGTGATGATTTTCAACATTGATAGTCAGTCAATATTTGTTCGATTGAATGTGACACTTGCAGTGTTTGCATGACACCGTTACTTTTGAGGTTTTTAAATGTTATCTTTATTTGTAGATTTTATGCTAGACATTTTGGAGACATTGATATAGGTGGGTGTTGCGAAGGACTGATAATAGTTTGTTAGTAAGTAATGGTCGCCGTCGATACCACACGTACGAGCATACCTTTTACAGAAAACTGTGTCTCATCGATCAAACCGTTATGGAGATAAATGGGAACATTGGTTTTCACAAAATACACATATAACAGCACCCCCTGATGAGTGAAGACCGAAGACCATAACGACTAGCTAAGAACCGTCGCCACCAAATTTTGAACCCGAAACTAAAAACTGTACCTTAATCGGTCAAGCCGTTTTGGAGATAATTGGGAACATTGATGTGCAAATTGCACATATATACAAACGACATCACATCCTAAAAGCATATACTGTCTTCGTTCCGTCGCGGGTAATCGACATCTGTTGTAGGTAAGCAAAAAAAAATCTAGTAGCATCAGTTTCCGAAAAGTATAGATTAAAAAAATACATGTTTGATGATCCTACTTTCTGTTTTGGTAAATTCTTGTATATTTTCTACAACCGGCGGCCGGCGGTTCCTGTATAGTTATCGTTCCTATATATTGTTCATAGTCCATATTATTCAAATGTAGCAGTTTTTATGGATGGATGGATGTTTGTAGATTAGTTTGTCACTTTTTCCGCCAAACGTATAAATAAATAGATCGGATTACAATTGTTTAGAGGATTTGATACGATGTACCTGATACATACGGAATACATTTAATCCAAAATAATTGTGGGTAAGACATTGACTATGGTTTATCCATTTTGAATGGAGCATGTTAGTAAACAAAATACGACACAAATAACAAAATCTCACATGCTTGGCGTCGAGTTTCAGATATAATTGTAAGCAATTTATATTGAAGGGAGGATCTAAAATCGACAAGTAATGTAAATTACGTATAAAAGGACGCGCCAACAAAGTGAATTTTAGGTTAAGTATGGGCGGTTTGTTTACGTTTATGCCTCATTCAAAATGGACACGGTATAGTTTATTTCAGCAAGCTAAAAATACAAATGATTTGGCTGCAAATTCAAGTTCAAGCAATTAAATTTGACCGATTATATTGACTCATTTCGTTGTTTTCGCGACTGTTGCAACTCCAAATTGTGCAGACTCAAGCGATAAAGGTGTTAACGACCTTACAGACGGCTGAACAATACCTAAAAGTAAAATGTTTTTGTTATCTTGATCGTTTATTTTATTCGATATTTTTTGCCGTTCGACAAGTAAATTGTTACTATGCGATGATTAAACTGAAACGGTTTAGACTGTAATGGTTAAGAAAATATTTTTTCGAGATTTTTTCCTGGGTTTTAGGGATTTCTACCATCTTATTGTAATAACCAAGTATATTTTATAGAATATTTCAGAAGTGTGGTACCTACTGATGCTGAAAAATATAGCAAAGTTCCCCGTATTGTTTGTCATGAATATACACTGAAAAAATGAATCATAGAACACTTTTAATATGCTTTGTGTGGACACAGCAACTGCGTCATTAAAAACAATAAACAATAGGGGTATCACTGGTATAAATCAGCAGTAACTGTACTTTTTGGCATTCTTACAACAATCCGTTTCATCTAATACCGGATCACACTGGATTTACAATATAAGTAAACAAAGTTTTTGGATATTACAGTTTACACTATGGGACTCATAGTGTCAACTATTATATAAATTACCCATAGTATGGGTAGTTTCTTTAAAGAAGAAAGGGGAGGATGGGTTCAAGTCCCATCGAAGACAAATATTATTGGGATAATATTTGGTTTCCTAAAAGTAAATAATGCAGCATTGCCACTATTAAACAACAAACGCTGTATTTAATCTATAATTCCATTTACTTAAACACGCAAACGTATAAATAACCAATAATGTCATAACCGAAGTTCAAAATAAACTGGTCCAAAACTGGGACGTTTCTCAAACTTAATGTTATTGGACACGATTGCCCTTCAACAAAGCGGAAGCTGGCCTACAAATAAAGGCACTTTATATGGTCTGTGTGGTACACACAGCACGTTTCCTATTACATAAGGCGCGCGGGCGCAGCGAAGCCCGCGACGCCGCCGCCTGGTTTCACAATCAACCTCAGCCACCGCACCAACATTTTCACTTTTTCGCTGTCAAGAACGAGCTAACGATAAACAAACTAACATTTTGGCCGTCACTGCCAACTCCATACAAACATCAACGGACGTAAGACCGCACTGTTACCGAACAAATATAACAGCTAAACCAACGCAACTCAGTTCAAATTACAACAGACGACCGCGTAACCTACGACAGGTCTAACCACGTGCATTGTGCCTCGACGAGCCGAGCAGAAGGTCTTCGATTCAAGATGATGAACAAGGAATTTGAACTTTATTTCGATGGATTAGATAATCAATTTAAATAGCGATGGATTCAAATGACGACGTTCCGCTGTACAATGTAAGGTTGTAGAAATACCGAGGCTGTTCATTGACCTTTTGGTACCAACATAACACTAGCAAAACAAAAGACGAATTTTTCTTAGACGCGTAGAACCTTGATCTGCAACACATTACCTGAAGTTGTGAAACATGAACGTAAAACCACCAAATAATTTGCATGGTCTATGTTACTTTAGTCTTTGAATAGGACTGAATAAGTTTCATTGTACTAACTGTAGTAGAAGCTAACAGCGCTAGAGTCCGAAGGAAGTCCAAGAGTTTTTCAACTCCTACGTTACTTGACCTCGTGGTTATAACATTCCCGCACGGAACCCGTACGGAAGGATGCGGGTTCAAGTCCCGTTGAATTCGACATTTTATTGAAATATTATTTGATTTCTTAGAAATTACTCAGAGATAAGAGAGAAGCCTTACATTGCTTACGAACTAGAATAACAAAATTGTTATGTATAAAGATTGATTTTTCTGCGTAATAAATATTTTTAATTGGGGTTGTTTTAAAAACTATAAACTGACTTCAATTATATACTTTTCTCATGGATTCCATTGTCAGTTCAGACCAAATTGAAATGGGACCACGCGGGAAGCACCAGCTTTCAAATAAAAAAAGAAGCATTAAAATCGGATCACTTAGTCAAAAGTTCTGAGGTAATAAACAAAAAAATACAGGCAACTTGAGGACCTCGCCTTTTTTGAAGTCATTATTAATATAATATGTACCTAATTTCAGTTTACCGTAAGTATATTTATCATAATGTCATTGAAATGTTTGAAGAAAATGAAGCTATAATTTTTCGTAGCAATTTCGTAGAGCTCTCGTAGACTCAGGACACTTAAATCTGACTTCAATAGTGTTTTGAAACAATGTGATTGTTTCAATTCAGATTAAACATCTCGACATTTGTCTGTTGTTATGAAATTAAAATTGAATGTACAGATTATAATCGACCTCGAAAATTCACGATGCAGCTGTGGAGCCAAAATATTTTGTAAGTTGCATAGGCTATGTTGGTGATCGGATTTTTTTGTATGAAAAACTAGCAGCACTTCGCCGTTTCACCCGCGAAGTTCCCGTTCTCGTGGAAATTCCAGGATAAAATAATGCCTATGTCACTTTCAGAACAGTAACCTTTTAATGATGAAAATATTTTTTTAAATCGGTCTAGGTAGTTTTGGAGCCTACAAACAAACTAAGTTAAAAAAAATTTGACTCTGCAAATCGAAGCGACTTCCATGGAACGTTTGTAATATGGTAAATTAAAGTGAAAGTGTTATAAAAAAATGGTATTTTTGCAAGATGCTATTTAAATTGTTCAGTTGATTCGACTATGAAGAAAGAATAGCTCACTTCCAGCACCAACTAACTACACTCCGATATCGCTTTAAAGCTGACTTGTGTTTCAACTACTCAGCGCTTTACAGCTAATGTTTTATAGACCGTGTCAGACAGCGTAATTTATAGCTAACTATTTTAGATCCATACTGTAGTATATACAGTTTTTTGCGCTTGAATGTACTACTGGTTTCTAAGGCTCTCATACATTTGCATGGAGCTAGTAAACGCTGACATTGCCTCTCACCGTCCACGTAACTCTTACGTAAAAGGTCTTTACCCTTGTTTATTTGGGACGGCAGTTATAAAAAGATGTTTTAATTTACTAGCATTAGCACCTGAGGTTACGATTAAGCAATGACAATGATCATCCAATGGCTTTTCAATTTTTATTTGGCAATTTGATCTAACTGCTTGAGCTTACGAAAGTGATTTTAAGTTTGGCTGGGCTGTTTCACGTCAACACTTTCTTTTTAAGCCAGCTCATAACTTTGGTAACCTACCTACTTTCTTTTGATCAATGAGAGTGATAAGAAGGGGCTTTAAGCGCACTGTGACACGCAGCTTGATCTCTTATCCATAATTTTATGTTCATCTGCTTGCATTGGATATTGGTATCAAATCTCCGGGCTTGGCACACAATGGTAATAGATATACTTAATGTCAAGCACTATTATTGATGTGTGGTGTCGGCTAAGAATTTGTACCAACTCAACTCTTCATGTAAGACTTAGGAATATCCGCCGGAGGCGGGCAGCAGCGCCCCCTGCAGAACAATTCTACCACCGAACTGCAATCTCCATGCTTGCGTGGGGATGCAGGTAATGCCTATAGTTTACCCCCCATGAGATAAAAGCCAATAAGGCGTAGGCTTATCATGGGGAAGCTTGTGTCCAGCTGTGGACCAATATAGGCTGTTGAGGTAAGGTTACAAATTTCATACCCTATAAAATCCACCATAAAAATGCACACTATGTGCTAAACTTTCGTAAACAGCCGGTGCATCTTTGCGTAAGCACAGGCCATCGGCAATGTCACGTTATGTAATACATTGACAGTTCATTTAGGCAATACTTTTTCTTATTGAAATGGTTTAGTTTTAGAGGTTAGGAAGCCATCTTGACTTGCGAGGAAGTCTGACTAGGTAGGTACAAGGTAAATTGCACCTAATTTACACCCATCACGTGGTACATATACTCGTATAGGTAATGAGTTTGGTAGACAATTATTTTAGTCACGGTAATAAAAAATACGATATGAAAGCTTTGCCACCACAAAGATGATAAAGGTATTCACGCTCACTTCTTTAACGATTCTAAGAATTTCCTCAAAGCATCCTAGACCGTTTGATCGTAAAATTCAACGCCTCCAATTGTGATTCGTTGGGTCCTACTTTGTTTGTTTGTCTAGTTAGAAAGCGTTAAGCTAACACTTGATTTTTCGAACCATAAAATACTGAATAGGCTACCATTAGGTTTTACAAAAATGTAATGTAGTAAGTAACAGATAAAACAAGTTAAGTCAAGTGTCAATAATCATTTCTAAGAATCATTATTTATTTCAATGATACCATTAAACAAGGGCTGTGAGAAAACAATTTCGTAATAAAAAAGTACCAACGTGTCGTATTGTTTTTTGTAATTGAGTCACCACGCAACCAGTTTCAAAATATCCAAGAGACCAAAACATAACGAATTTCCTCATTCATTTCATTACACATAACTTCACATAAGAAACAAAGTTTCACTAAGACGACCAAACAAACACTGTTTTAGAATCTATGGCAAACTTACAAGCGACTCTACAATCTATCACTTTAACATGAAAGTTCAATTTTGAATCACCAAATATTGGCATTAGCCATTTTGGTTACTCTAAGGCTATGGCTATTTAGAACCTAAATGCGAAGCAGTAGAGTTTTGCTTATCTAAACTGAGTTTACTTTGACTCAGCTGCGTATGGGCCGTCTGGTTTTTATGGAAAATTGGTATGTTACAGTTTCTGTAATTGCCGGCATTTTTTAGGAATGTTGTAAGCCCTTTTTATAGACTTGTGAATAAAAATGAATACGATATTGGTAAGTACCTACTGCTGATGATGGCTAAGTCTGCAGAAGAGCTTCAATCAACATCACTATACTCTTATTGAAAAAATTGGAAAGAAATAGTGCAAAACGTCTTTTATGAAACTCGCTTACTACCTAGGTAGTAAGATTAAGGTACAACCCTACATACCTTTTATGTACTTCAAACCGAGCAAATCTTAAAGTGCAAGTGAACTGGAGAGAGTTTGGGTAAAAAAAAACTGAGCTGCGCCCCGCGGTTTCGCACGCCTATCCCACGGGAACTGATTTATGGGATAAAAAGTAGCCTATGTGTTATTTCAGGCCTAGAACTGCCTGTATGCAAAATTTCAGCCCGATCCGAAAGAGCAACAAACATACATACAAACATGTTTACAAACTTTCGCGATTATAATATTTGTAGGACTACCTAGCGAAATACAACCCTACATAAGTTTGTATCTTGCACGACCACACAAAGCTTAGAAAATTTCATCTATAACCTTCTGCTGGTACTTCCAACTGCATCTTAAAGACCAAGTGCACATTTTCATGCAACATCGTAATTAGGTCTCGCCAGAGAGGACGCTAGTGACATATAGGGACACGCAAGCGAGTCACGCGATTCAGCCCGCCACAGTAACATACTGTTAAAGAAACTGCGTGGAAAAGGCCTTCCGGGGTGAACGGCCTCGTTGCGTAAAGAGTTCGCGTGGTGGCGCAAGAGCATGCGCGCCCCACTGCCGATGCTGCTGGCTCAGGGTTGCCATGAACGTGCCAATTGTCAGACATTTTTTATTCAATATATTTTATAGGTGTAATTTTTTTTTAATACTGTACCTCATACGGATACAAAGATATAACACATAGGTTTTTCTAAAAATAGGTTAGCTTTAAATTGTGGGCAAAAAACATTTTTGCTCCTTGAATATCAAAAGGAATACTTATTAGTAGCTATATTATATAGAAGTTGATTGGTTGGTTCCAACGCTCAACAGTTGGTTTGTCTCAAATTGTCAGAATTTATGGCAACCATACGCAAGCGCCATCTTGTTGCGTATCTACACGCCTGAATACTGAAAATTGGGAGCAAATTGTGGCTTTGGAATATGTTTGGTGTTCGTTTTTTAATGTCAATAGAAAATTTCATCTTTTTACTAGAACTTTGAGATATTAATTTTGGGTTATACAAGGCTTTATCAGACTTTTCAATTACGTTACAACTTAATTATATTTAGGTATAAGCAGAATTTCATCGAACCGATAGCAAATTATATATTAGTCACATTTATAATGTTCTGAAAAATAAATAATGCTGGATAATTATTATTAATTTAATTAACACATTAATATCTAGCCCCAAGCTAAACAGAGCTTGTGTTAGTGGTACTAGGTTACTGATATACATAATACAATACACTACACTACATAAATAAATACGATACACTAAATAAATCGCGGTTAGTTGCCGTAACGTATTCAATAAGACGCAAGTCTGCAATACATGTAAGTAGCGATGACGAAACATAACTTTATTCCTAGGTCAAGGTGCTGCTTCTCTTCGAAATGAGAAAATTGCCACACATAAGCGACCTTAACTCGAGTCCGCGTTTCGCAACTCCGCGAATAAAGCTTTAGGTAGGTATACAAAAAAACTGACTCAGGATTTAAGCGACAAACACTTTAATTTAGTGTGAAATTGACCTTTTTGAAACGTTTGTTTTGTGAATGTTACTTAGTATTTCTGGTAACAATTAAATTACCTAGATACATTCTAGATGGCCTAGAACGTACAGGTTTTTTCGAGGTGAAAGGGTTTTGAACACACTTTGAATGCTAAAATGAATGAAAAATTGTGGTATCTTATTTACGTATGAAATATTAGCTTCTGCCTGCAGGTTTTATTCCAGGATAAAACCCTGTGTCCATTCCGGGGATACAGTCTACCTCTCTGATAAAGTTCATAAAATAATATGCCTGTGTTATGCCCTGAAGATGTCCCTCGTTAAGGGATGAAACGTTGGTGTTCTTCCAACACAAATAAGGTTCGTAGTTAACCTGCTTACATCCGTAATGAAAGTTCATAAAGATCCGTTCAGCCGAATATGCTTGAAAAGTTAACGGTTTGTTTTTTCGAATGCTGTTGACTGCAGATGGCCATGACAGCGTTACCGGACTTTTGGCGGGCGCAGATGGCGCCTCGCCGGTAAAATTTAGGTTGGGGCGACACGCACAAGGGCCACCACTTAGGTGCGAGCCTCGACTTGGGCTGTCGTCAGATGCTACGAGAGGGCATGGAGGTTACGCTTTAGGTGCACGAATGCACCTGCGGGCGGAAGGAGGGAATTCTTCGACCCCGCTTCCGGCGGGGTCGGTTTTTGGTCGGCTGTGTAGTGTGCGGTAACGAATCGGTTGACGTCACCTCCGGGTAAGCGGCGGTGAATGGGTCAACGGGGTCACCGAGAACATGTCTCGGTCTACGGAGGAGAGGAAAAGTTAACGGACAGTATTATTTTCGGTTTTATAATATTACTAGCGGTCCGGTTTTAGACAGGTGGATATTTATTTTTTTAAAGTATAAATATGCCTGTGTTAGTAGGGATAATGCAGCATTCTAATGGTGAATTTTTGAAAAGTAGTTTTTGAGTTTATTCGTTACAAACATCCAAAAATCAACAAATATAAATCTTTCCTCTTTATTTCATATTTAATTTGTTTTGCTTACGTGTACAATTTATTCTTACGTCTGTGTTTAGTGTAATTTGGTGCATTGACGCTGGAAGGGCACTGCAGAGTTGACTTCGAATTTACACAATACAAAAAGAAAACTTTCATAAATATATATTTATTTATAATATTAGTATAGAGGTAAAAGGGTACGGAAGTATATAAAGAGAGAAATGAATAAACATGATCTGAGGGTAGAGTCTATTTGACGCTCGTAACGGGACATGATCGTGACGTCTCCTTTTAGTTGCTGTACTTCGTATAGGAAAAGAAACATATAAACATTTAAGTGAATGAATATTTATTTTATACTAGTTGCTGCCCGCGATTTCGCAATTTCTATCCCATGGGAACAAATACGGAATAAAAAGTAGCCTATGATTTATTCCAGACCTAGAACTACTTATATAAAAATTGAGCCCGATCTGTTCGATAGTTTTGGCGTGAAGGAGTAACAAACATCCTTCATCCAAACTTTCGCACTTATACTCGTAATAAAAGTGTGATCTGAGATGGTACTGACGTCATCAAGTTAAGCGCAGCAAGATCAAGCCACTGCCAAAAAGTAACAAAGTGGAGCCAAAGAAATGGAAAGTCAGTTATACAACGCACCTGAGAGGCCGTGAAAGGCACGCTTAATGTCATCGCCTTGGTCAAGGCTTTAAAGATTTTTCAACTGCTTGCTTCACGCGATATTGTGCCTTATATTGAACAATTTTACTTTGCTTGACGTGGGTCTACTTTAATTGGGTATTTTTTTCTCATAACTAAAGGTGCAATGAAACATTTTCTTCAAACAATTTGACCAGATTGAAAAAAGAGCGCTTTCAGCTGAGGACTATCAAATTGAGGGGCGAAGCATAGACTGTTATTATTTTGACAAATCCCATTGGTAGCCTCTTCTCTCCGCGAAAGATTTCCGTCTATTCAGTTCTATGGTA
Organism: Eupithecia tripunctaria; assembly: GCA_955876795.1. Lineage (NCBI taxonomy): Eukaryota > Metazoa > Arthropoda > Insecta > Lepidoptera > Geometridae > Eupithecia > Eupithecia tripunctaria. The sequence goes on from OY041600.1 coordinate 5,224,666, forward strand.
AAATATTTTTGTTTATCACCTTACAGCGGTAAACGATTTTTTATTCAATGTAATTTTGCGCTTGCTTTGGTGTAAAATTCAAATCATTGAGTAGATTTTTTCTGCTATATAAAAATTTGGTTGTAACAAACTATAAACCGACTTCAATTATTATAGTTCTTTCGTAGATCCATTGTCAGAACTGGACCAATTAAAATGGGACCACACGGGAAGCACCAGAAAATAGGACTACCTAGTCAAAAGTACAAACATAAAAAATACAGTTGAATTGAGAATCTCCTCCCATTTTTTAAGTCGGTTAAAAATACAATACAAATCTCTTACGTCTAATTGAGATCTGTATCAACTCTGCTAGAAAGTAAAGAATACTTCCGAGTAATAGAAACAAAAATAATGACACCCATTACAAATCACGAAACAGACATAAATAAAGCGATGAAAGTATTGTATCGAGAGATTGAGTCAAAAGTGAGAGTAATTGCCCGTCTAGGCTGCGCCGGCGAGAAGTAACGGCATGTAGTGTAGCTTGCGGTCTCTTATTTTACAAATAACTAGCCTTAGATATAAGTTGAGGTAGGCCAATGAAAATTGGAAGCGGCGGAAAGGGAAACGGAGGATTCCTCCTCTAACCCAACTTGCCGAAGAGGAACCGGCGAAGAAGGGCCTTTGGTGCCCTTGTTCATAATTGTAATTGCCTTGTTGTATAATTGAAAATTATATAAAGACCTAAAATCTGGTCATAAGTGATGCGTGTCCCTGCACGCAAGAAAACATTAACGATCCTTTCTTTTGGAAGGGTTCTGCAATATTAATATCACAATATCAGAGGATACTGTGTATGAGGCTTTAGTCAGTAGGAGAAGGAAAAGAATGCCAATGAAAATAGGGATGGATTGTGTGAAAGATAGCATGTGTATGAAATGAGTGTACCTATGCAGAAGTGGTGAAGTAGAAAACATGTTGTACCGACGAATAGCGTTGGGACTAGTCAAGACCATGAATAAATCAAATAACAGGTCTATTCATAGAAGAAAGAAACACGTTTGTTTTAAAAGTACATACATAAGGGCAAAATATACATTAGCGATGTTGAATTGCGATCAGTGTTTTTGTCTCTTGACCTTACTTATCTAAATATTTACTGGCTTTCCCCATTTTCGCCATTATCCCCTCAGAAAATGTATTTCCAACGAGGTACATGCAAAGTAATACCAATTTCATTTTCATTCTGAATTGCAAAGCGTCGTATTTACCTACAAATCAATTTTGAAAAGTGCTACCTTTGGGTTTTTGAGTTTTATCGATATCGATTTCATCAATCAGAATATAAATGTTCAAAAAATAGTTAACATTTATTTATCTGCCCTAGAGACTTTATTTTTGTCTTTCCAATTTATTTTTAAACGAAATCGTTTAACAAGCCCTATGAATCACCGTAAAGCGAAGTAACAAGTAACGAAAAATAAAAGAGCATAAAAGAAAGTTCATTGTCAGAAGGCTTCGAGTGGAAAGCGAGAGTAATGTCTAGGCTGCGCGGGCGCATAACGGTATCGGGTGTAAGCGGTAACAGTTGTACGCGGGCTATGCCATACTGTTATTCCCGTAGGACGGGTTATAGCTGCAGCGTAGGTATTTACCCGCTAAGCTAGTGATGGGAAAAATTCAAGCTTGCGAGATATCGATGATTGAAAATTATATTATATGTAAATTTTAACATAAATTGTATTGAAGAGTATATAAATGACAAGAGTGTAAGCATTCTTAAAAAAACGACAATATGAGTGATTTATTTACATTATGATAACTTCCGTGGCGCAGCGGGCGAAGGCCCGTCTGCATCGCAGGAGGTTGTAGATTATGTTAGCTCGGGACAAAAGCTTGTACGATCTGCAGAATGCAAACACAGATTGTTCCAGGTGTTCTATGTGTTTTATATGTCTAGTAAAAATATCTTTGCATGTAATCTGTAAAGTATTTCAGTTATCTAGTACCGACCCATAATAATACAAAATCTAGAGCTAGACAATGTCGTGTGGATTATACAGCATTATTAAATTTAAGCACATTGATATTTTTCAGTCACTTAGTACAACATGCCTATTGATACGGTTATTATTTTACGAATTGCGACTAGATAAAGACATTCTTTGTGATATAAGGTTTTAGGGTTGTTTTCATTATTTTTATTGAAAAATGTATAACTTTGGTAACAGAATTTATCGACAAGTATTTAAATTCCACGTGCGTCCCAACACTAAAGAAGCATCGGTCAGCCGTTGAGACCTTACTTTCTCTTTCGATGCCCCTCGTCGCACACACACAAACGGGTTTTCTACCGTTTTATGTTTGTGTGAATAGATATTGTTACATCATGGTACTTCGCTGACGCATCATCAAAAGGTCAGTGTTCCATATTTGATGCACTTTCCATAGCAATCTTTACATTATGAATTTATGATCAAGATATTGTTGGTTAAATTGAGTGTTTTTCATTTCCGTTTGTTTTGTAGATTTTTGTAATTTTGTTGAAGAAACACATAACGGTACTGCTGTTTTTTGTAATGGAAAATAGTAGGTATGTTTAATTTGTATGCTACTTCTTTTATGAATTTCATTGAAATATGACGTGTGTGTTGCATTATAATTTTAAACTAGTGTTTATTTCGCAGTTTTGTTTATTTGTGGAACTGTTATTCTAGAATAGTAAAGCGGGGCTATCCATTCCAACTATAATTTAAATTTGAAAACATGTAAATTTTCCTCAATATTTGTAGTTACTATTCATATAACTTGGTGCAGCATCGTGCCTCGACGTGATTAGCCACACGAGTCCATGACTCTCGAGCGGGTTCATCGGCGAGGCCGAGGGCTGCGTGGGAAACCCTACCATTACCTGTCGTAGCGCACTTCGCATCATCTGTACAACGAAATTAAGCTTTATTGTAATGGGTTTTGGATTCTTTTTGGTATTGATCGTCGATTTTTCAAGTGCAATCGCGCTTTGATGTTTTTAAATTTAATTGTACGATCTGAAGATATCTGTTCTGGGTGTTTTGGAAGATTTCCATGTTTAATAAAAAACATAACTATGTAGTGCATTGTATTATACGCACCTATATCAGTTTATCTAGTACTCATAACATAACACAACTTCTGCTTAGCTTGGGGCTGGATTATGCTGTGTGAATTGTCCAGCGCTATTTATTTAATCGCAAATTAATTTGTTTACACGGGGTAGCGCAAACAGGATCATGCAATTAAGCTTTATAGTGATGAATTTTAAATTCCTTTTGGCAAATTGACTGTAGACTTTTCAAAAGCTGTATAGGTATTCATTTTGTAGCTCTAATCGTGAATGTAGCGCACATCAATTCATTTGAACCTACATAGAAATAAAGCGTTATTGTGAGGTACCTATTCGACTATTTTGGAAAATGGATTATTACTTATTGGGCTTATAAAGTGCCCAATAAGTGGTTGATCCGCGAAGAAACTTAGTATTAAGCTGTCGCCAGCTTTATTTATAGCTGAATAATAAATATAAGAGCTGTGAACATCAATGTCATTCATGCACCAATCATGTTATGCCTACGTGCCTATAACAAGTATCCAATGCATTTCGTACCTACTAAAACTACCTACTTCTTTGTTTTGGGTAGGGCTAATTGTTTCATAGAATTTCGGGCTGTGATTTAACCTTCTAGGCACTGGTTGTTTAGAAGCCCAGGTCATTTGACCTGAATGTAAGGTTCAACAGAGTTCGTTGGTAATTGTACGGGCCTAGCTTAGCTCGGTTAATCTGTGGTGTAAGTGTAACTTAGGCCGTAGGATGGTCGCCTACATTCCGCTGACAGGTTTGATTGATGATGTTGGCAACATTGTGTTGATGGTCTTCAGGTTACGAAAAGCTCGGGTTAAGGAACTTTGGCCTTTGTAGATTTTTTTATTGTGTTTTTTTTTTAAAGGTTTTTCATCTGTAAATTAAAATTAATAATATCATTTAAAATGGACGCCGCGGTGGCGGTAGAGAAGACGTACCAATCCGAGAATTTTGTTTTATTATTCTAAACTTTAGTGCTTGAATTTTTGTTGTTTTGTGGTTGAAAGTTCGTTAATGACCACTCATTAGTCCATAAGTGCCTACTAGCTAAAAACAATATACAATATTCAACGAACTTTCAACCACAAAACAACGAAAATTCAAGGGGGTACATAAATTTGAGGGAAGCGATGATGTCTGAAAAAACAAGGCCAATCAAAAACGGTAAATGTAAGTAGGTAGGTAAGTTCCTTAAACTCGTACCTTTGTGCACACAAAGCCTGCATTAAGTGAATTAAATTCAGGCAATTCTCAATTTAAAGCATAAACTATAAATTGAGCGAATGTAGGCAAATTATATGGCGAATGGAGGTTCAATTACATTATAAAATCCTTGTAAATAATTTGCATCCACTAGTTGATTTGGAATGAGATTGAATTTTACAGAAGAGTTTTTGTCTATTCGTTATTCTATATAATAGACACTAGTTAATAATTTTACTTAGCCTAAACTGAGACGTTTTTCAATTCAATTCAATAAATGGCGGTTATCTATCGCAGAGAGGAGAGAATGGCAATAGGATGTCATGTCAAAATAATCTTGGCCAGTGTCACTTTAATTTGACAGCCCTATGTAAAAAGCATGTAGAGGTGTTAGCCTAGTTTGACAATAGTATAGAGACGTGTTCGTGACGTCTCCTTTTAGTATGGAATCAGGCCAAATAGACTCACCCCTGTAAAAAACAACATCCCACTCGTCGTCAAAGCTGGTTAGATATCATATCACCCTGTTTTTAATCTAGTAGAACTATTTTCAAACTATTGTTTAAATGAATACCCCACTGTCGTCAAACGACACAGTATGTTAACACCTTCATGGCCCAAGACGCAGGTGCCATTCTCCACCTCGTTCGGCTGCGGCGCGCCCCTGCGGGTCGCACCGCAGAGGCTGGGCAGTGAATACGTTATACACTAACACCTTCATGGCCCAAGACGCAGGTGCCATTCTCCACCTCGTTCGGCTGCGGCGCGCCCCTGCGGGTCGCACCGCAGAGGCTGGGCAGTGAATACGTTAAGGAGGTTCACAAATAATTATAGTAGAGCATCAAATCAGTTTCAAATGAATAACCTAGGTTATTGGTAATGAAGGTTCAGTTATATTTGAGTTAGTTAGTTTTGTCATAGTTGGCCGACGTTGTGGCAAGGCGCCAAGATTCTCGACTTTAGGGTTCATTGAAAGTCTGTTGCATTTGCGATCAAGGTATCTAGGTAGGTGTATTCTAGCCACAATGTAGATCTGCTAAATTAGTCATAATAGAGAAAGTAGAAATACTATTGCTGCCTTAGGACCGCCCACATAACGAGGACAAATACATAAGTAGTATCTACGAGTTTCATACTCGTAGATACTACTGAAGCGAGGGTCGAAACGTAGGTAGGTATCCAAAGAAACTAGAACTACCTAGTATTTAAAATTGAACTAACAGAAGACTGTTGGAAACAATCCACAGGTAACTTGACTGATCTATCCAAAACCAGTGAGAAGCGTTGTCAGGACGCTGGCTGCTATAAAGAGAACAAAATAATATAATATAGCAATAGTTATTGTTATTCTTAATTTATATTTTCCAAAATATCACCTCAATAATTCACCTCTTCTGGTCTAGATTATTCCATTATTTTCAAAGCAGCCCCAACCCAACGTAGGTTGTGGGTTTGCAGGAAATTTCACCACAATAATCTAAAGTGAGTGTTCTAAAGTGAGTAATTGAGTAAATATATACCGAACTAGCTGCGCCCCGTGGTTTCGCACGCCTATCCTCTGGGAATCGAATTATGGGATAAAAAATAGCCTATGTGTTATTTCAGGCCTAGAACTACCTGCATGCTAAATTAAGCCCGATCTGTTTAGTAGTTTTTGCGTGAGAGAGCAACAATATAATATATACATACAGACGTTTAAAAGATGTTTAAAAACTTTCGCGTTTATCATATTAGTAGGATAAATATGTTCCTATACGTAGATTCCTATATGAATAACGACACTTTACTTTTAAGGAATCAAAAACCTATTAACGTTACATGGTACGTATGAATTACAATGCTAAATCCTAGTACCTGTCTAACTTAGGTATACTTAGATCTACCTGGTTAGTATAAAATTACTAGATTCCGCGTAACGCGATGGTTCAAGTCATTGTCTGATGACTGTGTTTTATGGCCTTATCATCATTGACCCTAATTTTAGCTAGTCTCCCGCCTCGCTGACTAATCAGCGGACATGAAGGTATGCCAAACATATGGCTTTGTCCGTTTTAGCTAAAACTATGCTGTTTTAAGATTTTGTATGACGAATAACTCCGTTTTGGGTTGGTGGCGTTATGTTGCAAAAAGTCTGGGAAGTTTTTAGAATAAGAATCTGATTTCTAATTATGAATTATCTTAAGGAATTCGGGGACGCTTCCAACTGGTATTGTATGGATAAGTTCAGATACCTGTAGATTGTTTGCACCAGTTTGCAGTTAGGTAGGTAGCTCAATTGTATATACCTTCTTAATAAATTTTTGATTAAAATTTTCTTTGTCAATAAAGAAATAAATTATAAATTTTCAACAAATTCAACCTACTTCTGTAGCCTCTGTAAGCTGTTATTGTTGTTTATGTTTTAAACGGGATAATGTAAAAAAATGCTCAAATTAATAATTCTTATTTGAAATAATATTGTTTTCTACAATGTCATTATATCACTCAACAGTCACAGTGTGTGTGCTGAATAATTGAAAATAATGCAAAACAGTATAGACATGCAAAAATCATAGAAAACAAGCTATTTTGACTTCTAACACTGAAGAGTTAAGGTATATTTCTGTTTTCAATGTAGTAGGTTTACAAAATGTGCGTATTACCGTTGTTCGCCAAGGACAGTGAAAGTGGAGAAAGGATGCTAGTGTGACGTCAGTCAGTCACGACCATTGTAAAAACACCTATAGTAAAAACTTTTCTTTTTTAAGATATGAAAGAGTTTGTAACCTTTTTACCTAATGATTTTTAAATTCAGCATGGTGTTGATGGAGATGCAGAATTGACACCTTAACAAACAACAACCTAAGGTATACGCTTTCATTCGTTTTGAAACTTAACATATCTCTGGTAGATATAGTTTAGGAAGATCGGACATCTTGTACAAAAAATATTTCAAAATTAGAGTTTAGCGCCCATGAAGGTAGAACGTACCCTTTACGATGGCGCGGAGTTCAATTTTCACGGTTTATAATAAATATTTTTGTTAGGTACACAACAAGAAATAAAATTAGCGAGAAAGTAGTTTGGTGCAAATCTTAATTTTCTTTGAACCTTTATCAACAAAATCCATTCCATGGTACTTTTGGACTATTTAGTAATTTCATATTATGTTGATTTTAGTAACAGGATAAAATGGCAGCACCTACTTATTATCCAACCTCTTTAGTTTGACCATAATAGCCATAAATCCTACACTAATGGGAATTTTCATTGAAAAGGAGAAAACTCGTCCTATCATCAAAACCAGTTTAAAAGAGGTATTTCATTCCACCTTTACTCTCAAGACTCAATGAACGCTTTATCATGGCTATTAGCGACTACTGAATGGCGCACTTTGTTTATGTCTTTCTTTCAATATGAAATAACTTTCTGTACAGGGTGCTACAAAAAGGGTGTATTAAAACGAAAGCGGGTGATTCTGGACGAGGGGGAATCTCTAACTTTCTCAAAAAAGGAAAAAAAATATAAATTCATAAAATAGTTACTTACTTACAACCTGATCCCCTCGGGGTCCGGAACCACAAGCTTTCCTTTTTAACCGACTTCAAAACAAGGAGAAGGTTTTTCAATTCTACTGTATTTTTTAAATTTATTTTTACGTTTGTTCACTCGGAACTTTTGACTGGGTGGTCCGATATACATGATTCTTTTTTATATGAAAGTTGGTGCTTCCCGTGTGGTCCCATTTAATTTAATTTTGTTCAGTCTTGACAATGGGATCCATGAAAATTCATGAAAAAACTAAATTGAAGTCGGTTTATATTTTTTTAAAACAAAATTAATTATAAACTCACAAGCAGGAAAGAAGTACTCATTACTCCTCAAAATGCACACTGAAAAAAGTAGGTATACTTTATGTATTTTTGCAACACTTTTATGGATTAGCGGCATAGATATGGTCAAAGTCTGATGTTAGAAGCTAAGACCTTCGGGCACAGTGACTATCGCCCTTCATTTTCGTTGAGCATGCTGTTGCTGGCTCCATCAGCTCTCCATCTCGCTCTTATTCACCCGTGAAGGCGTTGGAGTAAACGGGATGTATCAAATTGGCTGTTGTTATTAGTCTGTTGAGCGGTGTTTGTCAAACTTTTTATGGATAGCATTTTTTGGTAAAAACGTCATGAGCCAAATGAGATAAACATTGAAAGTTTTGGTAAAGCTTTAAATTATACGGTATCTATATTTTTAATTATCAACCACCTACAACTTACTAAGAGCTTTATGAAGTCAGGTTCAAGTTAAAATCATAAAAAAATATAAGAATCGTCGTAACAAAAATTTGGTTATCATTAATAGAACTTATAGAACTAAGCCTAATAAATTATTTTAAAAATACCATCTAGTTAAATTTAAATCGCATTTAAAGTTAAACTGATAAAACATAGGTAATCGCTATGGGTTAGCTAGTAGGTAATTGAGAAACAAGGGGCTGTACTTTTGGGCCAAGAACCAAATTATCGACACGAAACGATTCAATTTTCTTACAGTCAGAAACCAAAAAAATTAGTTATCCTGGATAGGATTGTTTTTTTATTCCCAGTGGCAGGAACCCATTTTACCCTTCACCACCATAGTGTAAGTACCTAGATTGTTTTAAGTTTCCTATCTGTATTGTACGTACCAATTTAAGTGTTTTTGGGTAAAATAAATTATCTATCTCTTCCTCTCTCAGTGCAGCACTGGGTCACGTTGTAGCATGCTTACAGTTTGAGAACAGCAGATCTAACGCATAAGGTTGCTCGGACAAAACATAGATACGTCAACGAACGCTCGCAAGGTGACGCATTGTCGCTAGGAATGTATTATTGTAATATTGTTACATACGTGCCGCAATACAGAGATAAACATTGAAAAATTCAATACAAAATCATAATATTCCATCATTCATGATGTTTACTATACGTACTATATTATAGATTTTAAGACTATACCTACATTCTTCCCAACTTTTCCCGCGGGTGTCGTAAGAATGACTAAGAGATATCTATCAGGGGAAAGGCAGAAACCCCCTGCAGAACTATTCTACCACCCACAGAAATGAGTACCATCAGACCGCAATCCCCAACCCAGCGTGGGGATTAATTTAACATGGGTATTACCTGCCTTGAGATAAAAGCCAATAAGGCACATATCAGGGGAAGTCTGTGTCCAGCAGTGGACCATTATCATATGCAACGAGTTCTTTCCTCAGATTTATTCAGACGGATCTACTTACATTATTTTAAGAGAGCAACAAGTGTCTTATCTGCAAACTTTCTTAACCACCCCCTCTAAATATTTGAGACTTGTTGGCGTCTTTTTGGTCTAAATTCTATGTGTTAGTATTTTAAGAGATTTGAGATTAGATCGATATTTTAAGAGATTTTCGAGATTATTTTGTTTATTGTTTCATAGATGCCCATAAATCATAGAGTAAAACATGCTACTCTCACAGAAGAGGTAAGGATAGTTTTAATCAATTATTTTCTTTTATCACGTATGTTTTTAATATTATGTGTTCAATCACAAGCATAAAACTTCAGTGCTTTCACGCACACTTGCGAACGTATACGAAGGAAATTTAGACTAATTTTTCCCAAATTTTGTCTACACATCGTTTGTGTTAACTATCATCTTCTTCTATGCCATGAATATTGAATATTTCCATATTTTTTTTAGTGAATGCTAATAAGGCTAATGAATCTCTATGGATTTCTTGTAATCACACAGTTACCTACATAAATGATAAATATGATAATAAACTATGGTAAAATTTATTTTTGGGATATTATTTGATTTCTTAGAAATTACCCATATCTAGTGTAAACAAAAATAATCAAAACCTTAAGGTTACCTTTTAAGAAAATATCATTTACTATGAATTAGTGACGACATGAAATTCATAGAGATTTATCACATAAGTACAACCTAGTAAATAAGCTTACTCACAAGAACAAAACAACCAGATTTTCCTAACATTCGGCAGCCTTATCAATCAGTTCACTGCATGAGACAGGTTGCTCGCGATAACCTAAACGAAAACGCGACGATAACGCCTTTCGCGCCACGCACAGTCCTTAGATAAACATATGGGTCACTGAACCGACCTAGTTTCCACCTAGAGCCAAGTTTGTGTGCGTTTAGTCAAAAAATCTACACCAACACAAATGTGAACTAATCGACGCACACATCTGTCCGTGTTTACGCGATACACTGCGACGTTACTATGGGAACTCGCTTAGTTCTCGCGCCTAACTCACAAATTTTCAATGAATAAAATAGGTACCTTGGTACTTTTATTTCGAGTTTTTTTAAGTCTTATACTATGTAGTCTTATACGAGTATTTTCGGATAAAGTCGATAAATTCAGAATTATAACATAAAAAAGCAAAGGTAGGAATTGTTAATAACACGGCTCTCCTCATAGACATCGCTATACCGAACACTCATAACTTGCAGAGCACCATAGCAGAGAAGCTCTCTAAATATCTAGATCTCAAAAACGAAATTACTCGCATGTGGCGCCTGCAAATGGTATCTATAGTTCCAATAGTTTTATCTTTAACTGGATTAATTCCTAAACAGCTTTTCCAATCCATTGATTATTTAGACCAACCTAGAAACACCTATACCTACCTATACTAATACAGAAGGCTGTCATTTTAAACACCTGTAGGATCGTCAGGAAATTCCTGCAAAATGAGCTTCCAAGTGAAGTCTACTCTGAAGTGCACTTAGCCTAGGCCCGTGCGCTTTGGATTTTACCGGTTTTAAACCGAGAAGATTAATCTTAACCCAATAATAATAATAATAATAATAATAATGCTGGACAATTCACACAGCATAGCCCCAAGCTAAGCAGAGCTTGTGTTATGGGTACTAAATAACTGATATACAATGGTTATACCGCTTATGCAATAGATGGGAAGGGACTGTATGGACCCTCGTACTCATAATATAGATAGAGCATCCCAAAACAGGGGAAATATTACTACAAGAACTCGAACGAAATATACTCGTAGTTTTCAATTGGTAATAAAAATGAGAAATATCAGTTTTATTTCATTTGCACCCTACGCAATGTTATAAAATTGATATTCCGTTTTATTCTCCGTCAAAAGGATAGGTAGTAAAAAAACTTTAATTTTAGAGCAGAAATGCAGTTTGCAGTTTTGGGAAAAGATAACCAAACAGCAGAATAACATTAAATATATAAATACTAGCCATCTAAATAGTTGTCTATCCATCGATGTTATTGTTGAGTGTGATATGATAACCCACATTATTCGCAACAATTATGCCTGATTGTGATAACAAAGACTAAATGATGAAGTTCTCAGATGTCATAGAAGCAGATAATGTCATAATTTTTCGCTAGGGAGCGCCACTGGTCGATAGTGCAAATTCAATATGGCGGCTTTATCGCCAATTAAATTAATTAATTTATGACAATCATTAAATTATTTAAATAAAATGGCGAGGAATAGGATTATTTTCAATGAGTGAATGAACTTGGATAAACTTTATTAAAAGACCAGAATAATTTTAAAGGCCCCATATTAAGTCATATTTATATTACAAAACATCAATGCACATTTAAACAACACAAAGCGAAAATTATAAAAATGTGTGGGAGTATATTATTATATAATTTTTAAATTTATCTAAAAATGTCGACCGCGTGTGATTTGTTCATAAAAATATCATAGCTAAATATCATAGCATCATATTATAGGCATTTATTTACAATTATTTTGGTTCAAATAAATTTAATGTCATTGAAAATATTACCTATCCTACATATGTAGCTTTTACGATTAAAAACCAATAAATTGAGTGAAAATTTCAGCACATCGTGTTAATATTTGTTCCATAGAAACTTTTTATGTAAGTAAGTTTTTATCATTCAGGTACCAAATAAGGCAGACTTTTTCATAAGACAAATTGGTTGGTAGTGTCCGTGCGGTGTGTGCGTAGCCGACCAATAATCAACGGATAAATAAATGCAAAGTGCATGCCAACGTGACAAAACATAAAAAAAAAACAAAAGCTGAACTTAGACTCTCATCTCACCGTAAAACATTTTATTCAACCGTGCTTGACGTGTCGCGTTCGAGTCCATTCAGAACCAGGATATTAAAATTCTAAACTCGAATTCAAATTCTAGTGGTATTCCATAGTTCATCACTGTAACAGTTCATAGAGTAGGAGCGTAGGAGCGTAGGAGCGTAGTAGCGCTGATCGCGCCCGCACGGAAGTAGGTTAGAAACTAAAGTTTTGTTTGTTGAGGCTGTGGCGCGCTGCACTCGCTCGCTAGGCGGCGCGCGCGGCTCCGCTCACCCGTTCCACTCGCCTCGCCCCGCGAGCTCTCACTTTCCACCCCCTGTACCTGAAGCCGAAAATCCCCATTCACGCATTATTAGGTACCTATTGGTATGGCCGGGGTAGGTTTAAATGTTCCCGTGGTTCGACGAAAATGGCGAAAGAGGGTCACCAAACAGGATTTAGTATGGGTATAAGTCCTTCTCAGGGCGTCGAGTCCCACATAATTCTGGTCCAGATCAGTTTATTCGTAAACAAATTTCTTCCTTGAAAAAAAAAGGTACCTATTGATGTGGATAACGCTAAAACAAAACTAAACTAAACTCATTTAACAGGACTAAAAATTTAGCCGTCCCCATAAATGACGCTTGAAATAAAAAGGATGGCATGAAATGTATTATTATTTTTAGAACACACAATATTTTTTGTAAATATCGTTTTAAAATTCAATATAAAACAACTATTCCACAGTGAAAAATATAATCAAAACGTTGAAACACTGGTCGCGAAGGAAGCTAGGCTCAAGCGGCCGGTGACTAGGGCTGATTATTATTATTATTTTTTGTGCTGTCAAATTAGTTTAGTTAAGTTATAGCGACGTCTGAATCGACTACATTTTAAAAAATACACGCATTTGTTTTCGTGAATTTACGGATGAGCATTGTGGTTATTTAGGGAAACTGCTACGGGGCGTAGACGTGCTACGAGATTTTTGTTTTGACGTCATAAGAAGCTTGCTATGTTAGCTATGCGTACTAAGTTATTCAACTCGTAACATACCGTAATAGGTAGGTACCAGTTTTACCCAAACAGACAGTTTTACCTTGACCTTGTAGTTATAAATCTTCTATAAAAAAGCTCCGCCTGTTTTTCGGTTAGTATGAAGGTATGCAAATCTCACGGGTATTTTTTATATTCGTGAATAAAATACTCGTAGCGATGCACTTGATCCTTCGACCTTGAAGATTCTAGAGACTGGTTCAAAGAAAATAAGTTAGCGAGGTAGAAGTTATGAGAAAAACCCTCTTAACATAAAGCTGCTAGAATGAATGCATAATCATGTAAATGCATGACACGAGAAGTTGATCTGACAGGCTTACTTTGACAAAGACCAAATAAAAAAACAAAATTAGAAACCTAGCCAAACCATGCATCGTTTTTTGCGTATACCTACCTACAATAGTAAATAGTAGTTCTGACCTACAATTATTTTGTTGTAAAATCGATGAGATGACGTCATAGTAACGCACTGCCTACCTACATATGTAGGTTCTATCCGATGCGCAACGTGACACGAGTGGCAGCCTATATAGACCTAGCTTCCCCCAGGCTAACAAATATCTCACGAGCCGGTACTGTGCCGGTAGTGCCCCATTAGGGCGGCAGGTGATAACATTGCAGTACATCGCACGCATTGGACCGCTTTGTCGATGGTTATGTAAGGGAGGCCGTCGCTGCTCCGAGTCAACGAACGGCATTGACACGAGCCGCCCGCCCCACTGCACCCCGCACCGCCCCGCGACTCCCTGCCGCTGCTGAAACCAGCAGCTGCGAAATTGGGTCACGAGCCACAACCCATACTAACTATCGCACAATCTACGTCACCAGCCACCTCACGTACTCCGACCAGCTCCGCAAGACACCCACGTAGCGAAGTGCAGTTAATGATGCGAGGTGTAATAGGGGCTCAATTGAAATTGGTGGATGGTAAAGACGATAAATGAAATAAACCTTATGCCGTTTACAATAATACGTATCTGTTACGAAATGATTCGGACGCGGAATCTGGCGGGACAATCGGTGGACCTTGAGTTCCAATCATCGGATTGGTTGCTTCGACGGATTTGTTAAATAATTTATATTTCATTGTTTCTACTTGCTTCCACCTACTTTTTTTATTGCATTTTGTACCTACGTATTAAATTTCTACTTATTTAAAATGAGTTTATTTTCGTAAAATTAAAGTACCTAACCGTAGAACCATAGACAGCAAAAACACTATTACCAATTGCTATTTAAAAAAATCTATTTTTCATGTAATTTTCTAATTTTTCTCAAACCAATATCAATTTTCCGTGTAGATTCCATATTGTTGTCAGTATAAATTATTTCGATATTTCCAGTACCCATAGACAACAACAGAAACCAATAAAATATACCGTAAACAGTTTCTAATATCAATGCATGAAAACTGAGAAGGAAAACAGCACTGCGCCGCCGGCATCAAACGAACGGCGAAGTCAACGAACGTCATTGACCGCATCCACCATCCTCTTCTATACCCTCATCTCTAGGCAATAAAGTCGGAATTTCCTTACAGATCCGCCACAACTTAGCCTTGGCTCCTACTGGCCTGACTTAGACATTCTATCTACTTTTACGAGTACATGGGCGAAGGCTTAGGACTAGTGCATTCTGTACTTTGATGCAATGAATTTATCGCAACCGTAGGCTTAAGCCTTATGTAATGTTCTAATTCTAGGTAAATGCTTTCATTGGATTAGGTAGCTGTGTGTTGTGTAGGTAGCTGGCTTAGGAATTTGCACCACGCCATCTCTTCCCAAGTGTTGTAAGACGACTAAGGGATATCCACCGGGTGCGGGCAGCAGCACCCCCTGCAGAACAATTCTACCACCGAACTGCGGTCCCCAAACCGCATGCTCAGCGTGGGGATTATGGGCTTTACCCCCATTAGATGGACTCAACAGGGGGAGGCCTGCGTTCAGCAGTGGACCAATACAAGCTGTTGATGTTTAGGATGAGGTTGAGGATTAGGTCTGTTTGTACTTGTTCGCTGGTACTTTTGTTTTCTTGGCGCGAATAATGTAGAACTTTCCAAGCTATCATCTATACGCATGGAAAGTTCTAGATTCTCGCGCCTTTACAGTGCAAATCACACTAATAGGTGTGCAAATCACACTAATATTTGGATCTACCTATGCATCTACTTATGGATGTTTGTTACCTCTTCACGCCAAAACTTGTGTCAATGTTGGTAGAGTTTTTTTCCCATAAATCAGTTCCTTTGGGATAAAAATAACTATAAAACGTTTCCATAGAAAAAAATAAGTATTACAATAAATTGAGTGAAGTAAAATAAGAACTACCATACAAACATTTTCGTTTTTGTTGAGTGTATTTCCTGTACTATTTGAAACACAAAATACTCACTTTTTTAACTCTATAAATTTGGGTTTAGCGTATCATCATCATCAATAGTATTTACCAGTTCACAGCTGGACGTAGGCCTCCCCTTAAGGACCTTATGCTCTTATCGGACTATGAGAGTTTGCGCGCACACTTGTGCACTATATGTCTTCAGCACGTGGCTGATTGAGAATTCTCCATCATCAGGGTTATGCCATAATCCCCACGCTGTTCATGCTGGTTGGATATCACCGTCTGATTCAGTTAAAATCTCAAATGCTCTCAAATATTTTATGATAAATTTGTGCCCGATACATGTACTTAATCGAATGGTATTTACATTCAAAGCCAATTCCCAAGGTCAAGTCTAATGAGTTGTAAGCCCATAGACGTAATTACCTATTGTCTGTGCGTGAATCGCTGAGACTTCGGAATTCAATAACATAATGGTAGAATATTTTGCATTTTGACTCTTTTATTAAGGTATGTTAAAAACCAATATGATTTTCTTGAAAAACTAGCTTATACCGTAAGAATAGAGACTATTATACATACCTTTTTTGCATTGCTAAAAGAAAAAAATGCTTCTATTTACGGTAAGTTGCTAAGATTTCAGATTGAAATTAGATAGATACCTACCTAAGTTGTTTATTACATGGTTGTTCAAACGTTCATTTGTTTCAAACAACTCAGACTCCGAACACCACAAAATCAAAAAATTAAAGCAACATTCGATTTGAATTCATATTTCGAAAACACACAATAAAAATGGCGGAG
This sequence comes from Eupithecia tripunctaria, assembly GCA_955876795.1. Taxonomy (NCBI): domain Eukaryota; kingdom Metazoa; phylum Arthropoda; class Insecta; order Lepidoptera; family Geometridae; genus Eupithecia; species Eupithecia tripunctaria. The sequence goes on from OY041600.1 coordinate 5,241,233, forward strand.
GGAACCACACGGTAACCGACGGCCTGGCGATTCAAAAGTAGGTGTATGTAGGGTGACGCTACTGCGCCCTAGTTTCAGGGCGCGTTGCAGCGGGTGAACAACCGTCATTGACCCAACTAGTGCCTTACCCCGCGGCCCGCTCGATATAACCATAGCTGGGGGAGGTACGTTCTGGAATATGGCATTGAAACGCTAGTTATCAACGCAGGGTTGCCAGTCGCAAAATATTAGAACGTATTTGAAAATAGGCGCCAAAATCCAAAGTTAATGTTTTGAAAATTAAAAATCCACTGATTACTTAGGAGAATTATACGGATGTCATTCAGCACCTATAAAATAATAAGTTCTGAAATTCTGTAATTTTGAGACCGTTTTGGGTTTTGTTTTAGATGATTTATGTAACTTTGAAAAGTAATTTTTGGAGTTATGTGTATGCCATTCCTTGACGTTTATAATTTATGGTTTTAAACCTTCAGTTGCAAACCTTTATTTACTAAGCATAAGATTCTTACACTTCCGTCACTGTACATTTTCGAAGTTGCGATATTTGTAAGAAAAAACCGTCATAATGTTTTTAAGAAAATCTGACATTGTGATACGTAACATACGAGATAATGGCAAACTCTGTTTGCCTAAGTGCAAAACTGCACTGTTACAAAAAAGCATAATCTGTATGACAATTATTAGTAAGTAAGTGCTGCTACAATGTTAATGACTTTTTATTTGACGATCTGAAACTTTGACTATTTAATTTTTAAATCAATTTTCTTATTACAAATACAATTTTAAATATTTGCATGCCTAATTTTAAGGTAGAACATAATTGAAACATTTATTATTATTTAAGATCTACAACTGTAACCGACATTATGTTGAAGCAAATAAATAAATCTTAAATCTTCTGTTCCGGTGAACTATGCATGAAATTAATTCCGCCTTGTTAATATACATACTTCTGGAAAAGACCGAGGTCTATGTCGGCAATTACCTACATATATTGTTATTTTTATTTTGTTTCTAAATTATTTTGATAATTGTGCGTAATAAAGAATTTTCTATCTACTATCTATGTTGACTTCTGGCAACCCTACGTAATACAATAAACATTTCAGCTATAAGTTCAGTTGGAAACATTGGATGGAAGCCATTAGCTGCCTTGACGCGGTGGTCGAACCCAGAACCTTCGAGCAGCCTTGCGACCCGCTTTCATCATGTTTTTATAGAAGTTTTTTCTAAGAAAATAATAGCGACTATTTTCAATCTAGGAATTTTCACAGCTATGCAATTGGTGTTTTTTACCGTATTATTTAAAGTGCCTATAAAGCCAATAAATTTATTAATTAAAATAAAACAATACATATTAACCATTTCTCTGCCGCATGTATTATTTAACGTTTCAGTATGTTACTGATGGCCAGGGGCAAAAAAAAGTTTCTTCTAGAAGAAGATTCTGTTCAACCTCTTTCGACGTGAATCAATAATATGCACTAGAGAGATAATATGCTATAGAGATTATAAATGTATAGTACTAGCCTATCCGATACATGCGTACGCACTACGTAAATCCTATTCGACCAACATTTTCACGGCCATATCTCAACCCTATCACTCAGTGCGTCAGCAACACGTCAACAAGTTAATCAATAGGTTCAATACAGATGCTATGCAGAAACGGCCCGCATTCATCTGATGACCTTGAATGACGCAGGGCATCAGCCTACACCCTAAATTCAGAACAGTTAGTTATATTTTTAATTTAATAATATATATTAGGTATGTAAGTAGGTAGGTTAATTAATATTCACACACCAGTCTAACTCTACTTGTATTATTGTATTACCACTGATACAATAACAGCATTGTAATATTTGACTTGTTCCCTGTGAAATAAATGATTCTATTCTTTTCAGTTAGAAACCCTGTAGATAACTTTCGTTCAAATCTGACATCGTATCCATCCAAGATGATCAAAGTGGAACAAAACGCAGGAGTAATATCACCCAGATTCCTCCAGAAGTAGGTACTTAATCGTTTTCAGTGATATGATTCGATTTTTTCAAATTTCTCCGCACCGTCAAAGCGGACGCATCGGACTGTCGGTAACGCCGGCGATCCGCTTAGTGCGCATGACGTCATTCAGATTACATTCAGTAGACGCATTCGCACACCCGCTCCATTAGCCTTTCCTCCTGCGATTTCCAGCGAGCCACCGCCGCCGGGTCGCCATTCATACAAAATTCATTCATTTACTAGGGAAATCCAGATGTCAATGTTGAAAATTCGTTTGCATATCGCGGTCGCTTAGGCGATCAGCTTGCTGCGGCTACAGTAAACGCATTACCCGTCATTACGCTCAAAATATTCGTCTGATGCAATAAGCGTTCAATGCCGGCCACTTTGCGGTTCTATCTTGGCGTTTATCTTATGGGACAATGCCCATAATCCCCATGATGGGCATGCAGGTTAGGGATCGAGTTTGGTGGTAGAATTGTTCTGCAGAGGGCGTTGCTGTCCGCCTACGGTGGATATCCCTTAGTCGCCTCTTACGACACCCACGGGAAGAGATAGGGAGGGGCAAATTATAAGCCAGCACTACACCGCTATTTGTTGCTGGCCTGGCGAGACTAGCCCTAAATTGAAAATTGTTGTAAAATCATAGAAATTAAACAAAATTGATAGCGTTTAACAAAGGAGGAGGATCGCTTCCTGTGTGGACAGTGGAACTCTATCGTCTACAATGAAGTAACATTTCAACGTATATATACAATATTTTTTATAAACGAATTAAGTATTAGGATTTTTTATTCCAGAATTATATATATAAATAACACTTATCAGAATTATATATAAATTTAATTTCATGGATTTAAAATCATTAATCACTCGAACCTTTCAGCCGAAACTACGAGTAAGTATGACTTGTTTCTTCTATTACTTTCCATTCTAGTAATTTCTAGAAACATAAATTGTACAAACCATAAGCAGCTTACCAACAATTCCAATATGCATCGAATGTTAAGAGAAGTTGTCAAGAAGTTGCCAGCCACGTTATGACGCGGCGATCGACGACGTTCTGACCGTGTAGGTCCAACGTAGATTGCCTAACCTAGGCCAACAAGTACACTCATAGGATTACCGTGCCTAACAAACCGTACTTCTGTTCTGAGGGCGTAGCCAACCGGCATTCGCTATGTAGCGAATCGAAAACAATTGAAATATAGGGAAATATTCGAAACAGATCACATGACATATCTAAGGCATATATCAAACCCATACATTTTTGGACTTTTCTACGTGCCGTATATTGACCCTAGATTCAAGTTGGTATTATTAAAACATTGCAAGCTAAAACAGGACTAAAATATTTTAAATGTATTAGCTTATTTCATAACTATTTTAACGATATAAGTATTACATAGTAGCTCCCTACAAAACTTTAGAGATATCGTCATTTTAATAAAACACGCGTCGTTCCCGCGCGCGATTTCCTAAAATTGCCGTCACAGATGAGCGTTTTCGTGCAAAATCGCCGCCACAGACAAAGGGCTATCGCTTTCGACATCGATTGTTACAATATCTAGTCCCTCTGAAATTAAATAAAAACAGGTGTACAATAACAGGAATAGTTTCAGAAAGGTTATTATGGACCTACATGTTTTACCCCAGAGGGATTCAAACATAAAGACTTATGTTTGGTTTGGCTAAAAATAAACAAAAATAAAAATGAACAATTTACACAGTATTTATTATCTACCCTCAAGCTAAGCAGAGCTTGTACCATAAGAATAATATAAAACACAGATACATATATGTATATACCTGTGTACATAATTATATAGACGCCTAGAACCTAGAAAAATAACCTAGATCACCCAGAACAATTATCCACAGATCGTAGAAACATTTGTCCCGAGCCGGAACCCCCAACCGACCTCGCAGCCGAAATTTCACAAAATTTTGCCTGCGAGACGAAAATTACATACTTATCATATCATTTTCTTCTTCACAATAGGTCGGTCACACTGACAAGAAAATACCATAGTAAATCGATCATGAACCACTTCAGTTCACCCACCCATTTCCATTTATATTGCAAAGGAACGCTGCGCGCTAGGTCTTACGTAGGCTACCTAACCTACGACAACGAGCTACGTGGCAACCTAAACGGCGCGACCACAGATTCCGCACGTATAACCTACGTCGCTTGTGTAAAGTTGTACCTACGTTTCTGTACATCACACTAATATCACACTAATATTATAAATGCGAAAGTTTGTATGAATGTATGGATGGATGTTTGTTACTTCTTCACGCAAAACTACAAAAAAAAACTACTGGACGGATCTGGCTGAAATTTTGAATACAGGTAATTCTAATCCTGGAATCAAACATAGGCTACTTTTTATCCCATAAATCAGTTCCCGTGGGATGAAATTCACCTTTAAACGTTTCTGTAGGTACAACACGCGTGCGCAGTTGTAAATGCAGAGAAACAAAATATCAAGAAACCAATTATTGGTTTTGTGACTTCTTCTACAATAATTTTATTTTACGCTTATTATCAGTGTGCGCAGTTCGTTCGATTACGATAAAAGTTCCCGACAGCTCGGAACTCTTAGGATAATTGTAATAATAAAAATTTAGACCAAATAATAAATTATGTTGCGAACCAAATAAGAACCTTCTATTTAACTATAGAAACTTTCGTAGTTTGACGAATGAATTATGAATGTAAGCGGGTTAACTACGAACCTTATTATCAGGAAACTTCTATCTCGCTAACTCGCTTTACATGCTTTTACCTACTATGAAAAACATGATGGAAAGACGTACCTAAACCAAAGTGCGACCGAGACAACCATGCGCACGCAAAACGCGAACTGTGACTAAGGACCTAATTGCACCTAATTTGAGTCTTCCACTTCCGAGAACCTAGTACTTCATCTCACTTTTATTGTTGATAAAAACTCATAAAGTTAAACATTCTCAACACGTCAAAATGGCCCTTGGTTGATTTGTTCTCACTCACCTCCTTTCACCAGTCTTTTATGGTTCCTTTTCAATCAACGTTTCAATTCTCAAAACAGCCCTAGGAGAATTATTCTCACTCCCCCATAAGGCTCTGCCCGGATTGGACGGAGCCACTCTGTTATGGCTTCCCTGCAGCTTTTTCAACTTTCCATCAGCGTTTTCTTGCTCTAAAGTGCCCTAGGAGAAACATGATCTTTTGTTGAGCAGTGGCGCAACCACCGAATGCTTTAGGAAACCGTCGCAGGAGGTTGCGGGTTCGATTCCCACCTCGAAACAAATGTCTGTATAACTAACAATCTGATTAGTATAAGATTCGGTTTGGGTATTTTCTAGATAGGTATTAAAATGTATCTGTTGTATTATGTAAGTCTAACAGATATCTAAGTACCTACTAAACACAAGCTCTGCTTAATTCGTAGCTACATGATAGTGTTTGGATTGTCCACCATTATTTATTAATTAATTCATGTCTCTATCACCAAAACCAGACCCCCCCCCATAAGGTGCCATCCGGGAATAGACGGAGCCAGGCGTTTAGACTCTAACTTTTCACCCATCAACGTTTTAATCTTTTGGCCTATTAACTATCTATCTCCAAAACTGCCCCACTAGAATTAACCCCCCCCCCCCCTCCTTAGGTTTTATCCAGGTGAATAGACGGAGCCAGGGGTTGAGGTCAAACTTTTTTGATCTTTCCAACGAACGAATCATTTGAAACATTTGGCCCATTAACGATCTCTTTCCAAAACTGCCCTAGGTGAATCCCCCCACCCCTTAAGGTTCTATCCGGGTGGATGGGCGGAGCCAGGGGAGAGGGGCGGCACGTGCCGACTGCACCGGGTGAACGAACGTCATTGACCCAACTCGCAGGCCTACATAGAGCTGATAACACCCCCGCACTGATAGCGATTGTTATGCTAATACTGATACTGATGTTTTGCTGTTGCTTCGTAGAATTATGTGTTAAAAGTAAAAATGCATTTTATGTATGTTTATATCACATTATTTTACAAGTTAATTTAAAAAACTCTAAATAATGATGTAATAAATCGCGAAGAGCCATTTTTAAACCGACTTCAAAAATGGAGACGGTTTTCAATTCGATTGTTTCTTATTTATGTTTGTAACCGCAGAACTTTTGACTGGTTGCAGACACTGGCTTCTATGAGAAAACCATACAGTTGAAGTCGGTTTATAGTTTTTTTTATAACAAATCTAATTATTTTGTTAAAAACAATTAAAAGACAGAAACTTCTAAACTATCTTGCTTTTGTTTTAAGTCCACAGCTACCTTCATCTATGCAAAAATTTTGGCGTGAAGAGGCTATAAACAACATAACATCCAAAACATCTAAACTTCGCATTTATAGTAAAGAAGCTGCTTCTCGCGACTTCGCACGAATTTTTCAAGTTACCTTTTTATGGTTTAGCGGCAGAAAATATATAATATTAAAATGACAAAGAGACAGAAGGACTCACATTTGAATAAATAATTAAGTATGGATACTGGATAGGTAGTGTGACCTTTTCATAAATATTGTACAGAACTGTAGACCTAACTTAACACTTCCAAACCCATGTTAGATATAGACTTTATTATCACCAGTAGGTAAAAAAAACAACTGCAAAACAATACGCTACATAACAATAACCATGAAAAGGTAACAGTCAGAGAGACAGAAAGACGTACATTTGAATTTATAATTGAGTATGGATAGGTAGTGTGACTTTTTCATAAATTTCTACAGAACTGTAAACCTAACTCAACACTTCCAAATACATGTTAGGTATATACTTTGTTTTTACCAGTAGGTAAACAACTGCAAAACAAAATGCTACATAACAATAACCATGAAAAGGTCACAGACAGAAAGACGTACATTTGAATTTATAATTAAGTATGGATAGGTAGTGTGACTTTTTGATAAATTTCTACAGAACTGTAAACCTAACTCAACACTTCCAAATACATGTTAGGTATAGACTTTGTTACCACCAGTAGGTAAACAACTGCAAAACAAAACGCTACATAACAATAACCATAAAAGGTAACAGACAGAGACACAGAAAGACTTACATTTGAATTTATAATTAAGTATGGATAGGTAGTGTGACCTTTTTACAAATATTGTACAGAACTGTAGACCTAACTCAACATTCCCAACCAGGTATAGACTTTGTTATCACCATTAGGTAAACACTGCAAAACATAACGCTACATATCAAAAAGTAGGTAATGGATGCTACAACCGCCGCGGCGGTATGTATGCGCGGCGCGCCGCGCATACGTAACGACCTCGCGGTGTGATAGTGTAATTTACTGATTAACGTCTGATGAAGGTCAGCCCTTTGACGGTTAAGTACCGAAATGTAATTGAGAATTGAGGGTCGAATGAACCTACTAATTATTAGTAAGGTCTATTGTAGCATGGTTGTACCTTTGAAATGAAAACACCAAAATCCAAATATAAGTAAAAAACTAGTTTTGTTTCGATTAATGATGAATAAAATAGTTTATGATAAATAAAACGCCATCCACTGCTGGACATAGGTCTCCCCAAATCGATGCTACAAATAGTAGTAGAGTATCCTTCATCCATTAACGTCGGTTTTAACTTTTAACATAATATATTAGGGTGCAACCTCAGACAAAGGAGAGGGTGCAACTTCACTGGTGCATCGTTGGTAATTCCTAAGGTCTCGCCGGGTAAGTTATGAAGTAAATTCGCTTATGGAAGTGGTCCCTTGGTACGATTAGCTTGATCAGTATTTTCCTTCTGGCCGAGCAGTTTTGTGTCAATGTCAAATATGTCTAGATTACATTCACTGTGTTCATAAATGCACGTAGCGTGAACATATTTTAGTAGTTATGCGAGCCGGTGCCTAGGTAATCTAAAAATTCATCTCATGAAAATCTGACGGCCTGAATTCCGTAGTAATCAAATTTTAATAACACATCCATAGACTTCTCATTTTTAATAACATTATAAACAAAATGTCAATATATGTAGATAAAAAATAACAATCTACAACTAGACTAGAAACGAATTAAAACTAGAATTAACAATTGAAACAAATGAGCTAACTGCAAACTGTTGCAAAAAATTTACAGGTAGCTCAACTAATCCATCATCAATACCAGTCAGAAGCGTCCCCAAGACAATATTCGAACTAACGAAGAAATTTAGATTGAATAAGAATAATTTCGTGTAAGCTTAAGCTAAGCATAGATTTAACATGCAATAGATGATAAGGTGATAAAATGGCAGCTACCACTGATGAGTTCCTAAAAATGATGCACAAAATAGATAATATTTGACTTGTTTTCATCAAGAAGTGGTGTTATCCCCACCATCTACATCCGATGCAACGTAGCACCTCTTCCGGCCTCGACAGGCGATCAATACGGGTCGGGGAACGAACCTGCGACCTCGACCAGAAGTGGGACGCCGCGCAGGCGCAGAGCGCGGTGCATCCCTAGCCAATCAATTTTGAATTGCTAATTTTAAACTCTAAGTGCACGAAAATTTGCTTCAATTTGGCACTAGTTTATCCTCATTTGGTAAAAATTCCTATTCAAAAAATGAACTATGCCATGCCACGCGCATCGAACATCTAATTTCACAAATAGTTTTGGCGGCGAAACTCTATCATTCATTTCAACCCGCACTTTTAGATTCAGCTAAGGAGGTTTTACTTCAACCCCATCAAACCTCCTAGGATTTATTAATCCCAGAACATTCGAGATGTTTCCGGGCTGCAGTCGAACGCTCATGAACTCTGACCTGGCATTTGCAGCGATCAATATATGACGGGGTGGTACCTACTGTCTCATTGTGCGGTTTGGTGCTCTAGTTTTATTTGAAAGCTTTCAGTGCCCTTCGTCTGAAAACTGCTACGTGACGATCATCAGGGCTCGCGCTTGTTTAGCGGCCCTTCCTTCACGTTGTTTACTTCTTGGGGAAATCGGATTTTGTAAGATTGTAATAAGATTACAGCTTGTTTATAATTTAAGAATGTATTTTGGATAGAGTTATCGTCTATTTGTTTTATACATTTATTGACCAGTAAGTAGAAAATTCATAATTGATTTTAGCTTTTTTGAAGAAGAGATATTTTATTACAATTATCATTTGTCTGTTAAGTATTTTTCATGAAGGTGCATAAAACAATTAAATAGAAAAGAGAGAAAAACCACAGTTTTTTTTTCCTTGCTTGCTATTGTGGAAAGAAAAACTCTCCCATTAAATGCTTTCAAATTATCGATGAGCAAAAGTGTAAAATGTAATGTAATGTACTATGTGTACTTTTACTTATTAAAGCTTTTGTTCAGTAACCTTATTGTATATCTGACTGTGCACTTAATACGTGATGTTTGTAATAATCAATAAATAATTATAATTATTTATTGATTATTACACACATCACGTATTAAGTGCACAGTCAGAAGCAAATTAATCGATGGTGGTCACCAAACACTGTTGTCGCATCTTTGATTATACTGCATCATAAAATCATCAATCAAAACATTTTAAAAACATTAAAAACACTACTGTAGGTAGTTTAACTCACCACATCCCTTAATTAGAATAATTAAACGTGTCAACGCACAAAGAGCACGTCCAAATCGAGCCAAGTGTATATTTAGCACACTAACTTTAAGATCTTAAATTAGATGCCGAATGTCAAGTAAATTGGTTACATTCTGAGCTGCAATGCCAAGGCAACTGCCAAAAGGCGTGAGGTCGCCGTCCAATGTCACGGGCCCTTTAGATTCTGTCTCTGTTGCATTTATATTAAACGTGATCGTCAGACTTGGAGCCTTTAGGGCAAACCGGCGGAAGCGTAACACGAACAAGCCACAAGTTACTAGCGCCATCTAGGAGAGGTGCCTAGAAAGCAGATTTTTAAATAAGTGTTATCATTTTAGTACTAAGAAAATAATAGATACTTTTTGTATTAATAATAAATTGTAGATAGTTTTTAATGCTGCATGTCATCTCTTTATAATTTTTGCATGCCGCAAACGGTCCAGCATGTTGTTGTATATGTCTATTACCTATTATTTGTCACCTTTTTGTACACATGTTTTTGCAAATAAATATCTTGAGGTATATTACCTATCTTATCTATGTGTTCATCAAGATTTTAAGATATATACCGAGCTGCGATCTTATTATGAACCTGTTGGGGAGCTACAACTTAGAATTAGACTTACCGACGTTAAAATTATGAAGAGATAATTTAGCTCAATATGAACTTAGTACCTCTATAATGAGTACCTCTTTATAGGTTCAACCACGGATGAACTCATCAATAACATCAAACTTTAAAATGAATAAGATGTAAAAATATTATCTAACATTTTTGGTGACTCACACTAAAAAACTAAAAATTTTAACAGGTTGGTATTTTATTATGAAAATAACACTTAAAATATTTAAATAAGTGCTCTTATAAAATAGTAGAACAAAATAAACATGTGTTCACTCTATGTGGGATAGAATAAACGGAACGTAATTAAGGCCAACAAAGCACTCGAAATAGAATCAAACAATGTGGTAGGACACTATGGGGGCGTATGCATCGTTTTATGATAGATTAAATTTAATGATACATAAAATGTTTTGGTCTGATTATCGAATCATAATAATTGTTTGACGTTAAGTCATTTTTGAACAACATTTAGAAAACCACAGAGTGACATGCATATCTTAATTTTTATTCAAATGGATGTACCATTTGAATAAAAACGTTATTCTAAATATACCTCCCGTACCCTTTTTATAATAGACATTCATTTGTTTCTACTTTAGGGAATAAAGCTGAACCGAACGTCGAAATAAGTTTCAGTGAAACCTTATTTCTCGAAAAAATAAACTAACTGAAACTACGAGTAGATTGAAGGTTCTACAACGGTGCTACGGCGTATCATCAGCAATAAAACATCATAACATAATTTAAACAGAGTAATCTAAACTAAAATAACCACTCTTCTATCAACAATTGATATAACAATATGACCCAACCAAACAGGTCAAATAACTCCACTTACAATAAAATCTATATACAGAAACGTAAATAAAAACTTACCTCCACGAAAGCCATAGGATGACCTCTCAAAATTTCGAAGGTCGACCTAAAGATACACGTGGCGTAGTCGCTATACATTTTGTAGGTATACTGCTATACGTAGCTATAAGTTTATATAGCATGGCAGTGACAGTGGATCGGCCCCCTTCTGACCTATTTTCAGGTTCCTAGTGGTGACGCAAGAGACGCAACGCTGGCTTTACAGTCGAGGAGTCGGTCTATGGGAAAATTATTCCAGTACACTTTGATATTTTTTGTTAATTTTATTATGTTGTATTGTTTTTTTGGGTCAGTTATGTTATAATAGAATAAAATTTACTTCATCGCTATTAAAAATGAATTTTACAATGTTTGAGAGAAATCAGAATAAGCTGCTCACTCAACGTTTCTATGAAAGACTAAGCTTTTTAGAGATTTTCTTGAAAGAGAAATATATTTCTAGCAAATTTACATGAAGAAAAACAGGAATGCAAATTATACATTACTTAAAAAATATCATACTAATTACAAGAAAATATCGTAATTATTGATTTTGCAAAAAAGTTACCTTTCTAAGTTTTATTTACGAAAACAGAATTGCTAATTATGAAGAATAAGTAAATACTTACTAGTTTAATTATTTGATTGTAATTTCTTAAATCATAAATGCAAATGCAATATGCAAGCAAATGCAAGCATAATTTATTTATAATATTGAAAATATATTACTAAAATAAAATATCGTACTGATTTGATTGATTTGATTTTATCAATATACTAGCTGCGCCCCGCGGCTTCGCACGCGTTGTTTCTATAAATTTTCTTTGCTATAAACCTCACGGAGCCCGAGACCTTTCCAACGAATGCAAAACCGTGGAAATCGGTTCGTGCGTTCTGGAGTTATAGCGTCAGGAAGGAAAACCCGACTTATTTTTATATTATAGATTTGACATAATGGCCTGAAGTTCCAAGTCGCAGTAGTTTCTCACGCATCCGATCCCCACTTAAGGTCCGCAACACGTTGCAGCGCTTCAGCGCTTGTTGCGACCCTTTGAGGATGAATTAGGACCCCCTCTGAGGAAAACCCCTTGAAGCGCACTCATATACCCTTTTTAACCGAGTTCAAAAAAAGGAGGAGGTTCTCAATTCGTCTGTTTTTTTTGTTACCTACTTTTGACTCGGTGGTTCGATTTGCATAATTCTTTTTTATATGAAAGCTGGTGCTTCCCGTGTGGTCCCATTTTAATTTTGTTCAGTTCTGACAATGGGATCCATAAAAATTCATGAAAAAACTGTAAAAAATTAAGTCGGTTTATAGTTTTTTAAAACAAAATAATTATTAGATATTACTAGATGTGCCCCACGGCTTCACCCGAGTAGTAATCAAATCCCATAGGTGTAGTTTTGTAAAAAAATTCGTCAATCGTTATTTAGTCAAACACAATCTCAAAACTCAAAAAATAACAATTTCCATTAATACAATAATTGTATACTCAGAAAAGGTCAAATCATATAAAATTACACTGACACGGAAATAAAGTGGTATTTTTTATTTGAGTCGCTTTGGTATGTAGACTAAAGTAAAGAAACGACGAAGAAACCTTTAGCCTTTACATTAATCTTTACTTTACGTAGTAGTAGGATTACGAGTAACGTTACGAAGAAGATATTAATATTTTACGAACATCAGTCATCATCTATATTTCTAATAATAATATTATAAAGAGGAAAGATTGTTTTTTTTTTTTTTTTTTCAAAATTTCTTTATTAACATATAAAATATAGTATTACAAAGGACTAGTGTAAGTTTAATACTAGTGGCACTGCTAGTTATCACATTAATAATATAAATGCGAAAGTTTGTATGGATGTATGTATGGATGGATGGATGTATGTTTGTAACTTCTTCACGCAAAATCTTCTGGACGGAACTGGCTGAAATTTTGCATACAAGTAATTCTAATCTTGGAATCAAACAAAGGCTACTTTTTATCCTATAAATCAGTTCCCGTGGTATGAAAATAACCTTTTAAAGTTTCCAAAGAAAAAACGCGCGCGAAGCCGCGGGACGCAGCTAGTAGATAATATAATTCAGTTTATGATTTCCAAGAATATTTGGAATCATCTCATACCACCCGATACCTCAACAGACAAATATAGCCCAAATTCGTATGAAACTCTTCTATACAAAGACCCTGGCTAAAATCGTTCGCGTCTGGTAGCTATAGTAACGTTGCAATCGCCGACGCACAGCCGACCTAGTTCCGCGGCCCACCCGCCAAATGTTAATGACCTCCAAAACCCAGGTCGAAGTTCACGCTTACACGAGTAAGGGATCCCATCTAACCTCCATGCGTTCGCGGGTCAAACGTGTATTGATCCATTCTGAGATGGAATCTGGGTTAGAAGTTTCAAGTACTAAAGCTATTTACAACGGGATATTTACCATGATTTGATCATGGCGCATGAAACTGTGCCGAAATATTGGAAAACTCAAAATTCAAATCATGGTAAATATCCCGTTGTAAATAACTTTAGTATTAATAACCATGATGGTTTTAAAAGTTACAAGTAATTCAAGAATTATGAGCTTATGCGTAAATACGAGTACATTTGATCGAAAAACTCAAAATGCTCCAGATCTGCATTGAAACATTCCATTGACGCATTTTGGGCGTTAGATCCATTTTAGTGGACAACGCATGTCAGACAGTAACTGTAATTTTCTTTTACAATTTATGATATTGTGCTAACCATGTATTGTGTTATTTGTATCAGTCATCTAGTACCTTAACAACAAGCTCTTCTTAGCTTGGGACTGGATTATGCCGTGTGGATTCTTTTTTTTTTAATTTATAATGTAAGTTGCGTTTGGGTATTCGGTAGCATAAACTGCTCGTCTCAATTCGCGATAATTTAACAGTCTTCAATCAAAATCTGTCAAACCTGTTATAGGTATCTGATTTGCGTTTGATTATACGGACAATTTTTTTTTGAGTGCCTAGAAAAAGTGAAGATGGAATAAAACCTTTTTGAATAAAGAACAAAAAACAGTGCATAAACCTAAATCATTGCTAAAATATTATCTTACAGTTCAAAAGTTTTATAAATATCCATGAATTTTGTTAAAACACACTTTAATTTTATTTTATTAGACAGCAATTTAACCCTGTGATAAATTATATCCACAAATTGAATGTCCTGTCTGCACCGTATTCAAAAATTGGCAAAGCGCAGCCATTAATCGTAGCGATTGTTTAAGCAATAAAAATAATGGCGGCTTAAAGTAAATCTTTTCCAAGATGCGTTTAGTTTGAATCAACGTCTCAATGATCGTTTTTTCTGCATCATTCCTGTTTATTCAACACCCACTTTGTGTTGAATTTATTGAATATTTAATATTTTTGGGCGTCGAACCGTCTACTGCTTTACCTAAAAGTTATTGGTGTAAATAAAAAATCAAGTTGAATATTTGTGACACAAAGAAAACCATTTTCTTAGCTTTTATTTTCATCATCATCATCCCTTATCAACCCACTTCTTTTAATGCCTTAAATATATTAGGTATATGGATAAAAATATAAAATAGGTAAAACGAAATATATTATTTTTACCTCTCTCGCTTGAAAACAGTTACTTTGCTGCTCAAAACCAGTGAGCAAAATAGAATTTTGCTCACAAGTGGAATAAATGATATTATTCAACAAGTTGAACAAAGTAATTTAAATTTAGAATGGTGTTACTGCATTTCAATGGTTTACTAGGCTCTAGAGGCTATTGATACTCTATGCTACTACTCTATAATAATATGAAAAAAATAAAAAACTCATCGCCTTGTTCAAAAACTTCTTTTGGCACGACGACACTTTACTTTATTGCTTCTAATGATTTATTATTTTTTTACAGAAAAGAAGATTAAAAAACACGGATGTTATTGTAAATTCTTTAAATTTGTATTTCAAATATAAATACTACAAAAATATTTCTTTAACGTTCTAAAAAATACTTTTTGGTAGCACCTGAATATCGTGATGTAACTAAGTATTTGAACGCACCGCAACTAAAAAGTGACATGGATCTAATAATTTTCTCACTGATCGAGGTGAAAAGTTGAGAGAGCAAATGTTTTTTGTTTCGTGCCTTTTAAATGCCTTTTAGATATTTCGCTAGCTCGGGATTTAAATTCGGCTCGTCAACAATAAATCGTTTTGTTCACTTGTTGAACAAATAACTATTGTTACTTCACATTGATATTAAAAATGCGCGTTTGGATGCTTAGATATGGATGGATAGATGGATGCTTGTTACCTCTTCACGCCATAACAACTTGGGCAATAATTTTACATGTAGGGAATTTCGGTCCTGAAATCAAACATACGTTACTTTTTATCTCATAAATCAGTTCCCGTGGGATAGAAATCACCTTTAAACGTTTTCATAGAAACAACGCGTGCAAAACCGCGGGCAAAAACTACCTCTATGATATCATGGAAAAAATAAGAGGTTGTTTATTTTATCCAAAGGAAGCAATTGTGGAAAGTAAACGGTCTTAGTATCCTAAGGGAGCGTGGGAGATAGCGTGACTCTACCCATAGAGTAAATCAAAGAAATACTCTCTTGATCGACTGTACTGGAATTTAGACTGATTCCTGATTCTTGCAGTTTTGTAATTCATGAGCACCTACTTTTCCCTAGGTATTCAATACAATCTAATCCGGGTTTTGAAAGGTATTTTTTCCTGAAAAATATTATCGGCTTTGATAAAGATTTTATATATATTTATTCCTAGAAAAAGAAGACGGTTTCTTTACTTTTCTTACCTACTACCTGTCGGGCGGTCATTAAGGGTTTAATGTTCTCATTGCCACTCGAAGCGAAGGCAACCAAAGGTTTTGTACAGCTTCTTTTACTTATCTTGCAATGCGCCAATTGCCAGCGTCTGTTGTTTGACGTTAGACAAATTCTACGAGATGACAGGGGAAAAGAAAATGGAGAATTCAGCTATGTATGTGCAGTTGCTGTTTAACCACCGTAGTTGAAAGACGTAGAAGTCTTAGAAACCATGTTGAAGCGGTCTCGCCGATCCATGTAGTCAGAGACAGTCTTGTGTCTGTGTTTCAGAGCTCTATTTTAAACGGACATAAGCCAATTTGCCCACAAGTGGACAGACCAGGTACCTACTCCGTTATACCTATAATGGTCTAAAATCTAAAGATATAACCATATCAACCACTATCAAACCAAAACATGTGAATAGAAACTAACTCTGCCACGCTTCGCCACGAACTAAATTGCTGCGCCCATAAAAACCCAATCAGAAGTAATTTGTGCTCTTTTGAAACGGTTTACACTCAAGACTCAAAGGGCGGGAGCATGCATGCATAATGTGAAAAGCTACGCCTCTGTCGGCTATGTCCTTTACAAGTTGCCACAGTATACCCATACTAACTATCACTGAAGTGCTACCACAGATTGTAGCTAGTTAATATGGCTTTGAGGAGTGCTAGGCCCCAGAATAGCTGGTAGTTAGTATGTGAAGTGTTATAGATTAGAGTGTAGTGGGTACGGTTTGGTACTTGGCCGGTGCAGGGCGAGAGGCGGGGGCGGTACTATTCCTAGCGAAACTAGGCCGGCCGCCGACCGCTGGAGTGGGGCGTAAGGCATGAGCGGAGGCGGGAGCGTAAGGTATGAGCGGAGCGGGTACAGTTGGCTTGATCCATGAACTTAGCGAAGGTACGAAATAAACTTTAGTCCTTGGTGGCATGTATAAACCAGTTCGTGGCGGTTGCAACTAAGTATCGATACCATTGATACTCAATCGGTGGGTATTGAGCTCCACTGCGATAAAGCCTGCCAAGCGATCTCTTTTAGACAACCTTGTGCGTAGGCCCTTGAGAGTAATAATTATATCAAATGCCATAATGAACTTAGGATGGAAACGTCACCCATGAATTTGGCAAATAATAGTCATTCGTTGGACCCGTTTACGGGCTGAATATGTTGGTAACGATGAGATTTTCTTTTCTAGTGTGAGTTTTTTTTTATTACAGCTTCAATCGATGATTTAAGTTAAAATGCATAAAGCCATACCGACAATAAGAAATCAAATATTTCAGAGCTGTTGGACTTTAATATTATTCTATGAATAAGTAGCTAAGTAGGTAAGTGTATCATCACGTGCGTGATACTTAAATACTTGAATTGTACCTATCCCGAACGATTTAAATAAAAGCATAAACTTGCAAACCATACGGGCTGAATGTTTGATATATTTGAAATTAAAATCAGCTCAGTCACGGTTCCGGTTGTCTGGAGTAATCTAGGTTTCTTTAGTCTCGTGCTTGTTTAATTTATTAGTCTCATGCTAAATGGATGAAATGTTTCAATAAATTTATAAATGTATCAATAATCACAATGCTGAATCACTAACCTATAAATATAAACTTATTTTTGTGTATAATTCTAGTTTAGGTTAAGAAATTAAAGGGCAATAAATGATTTCTTATTTCATTTACTTATGTATACGTTACCCTACGCCTTGCACCAAACATCATTTAGAACTCCGGACGCATGCATTGCCAACACAAAAATTACTTCTTAGAACAGAGGTTACAGATACAAGATCTCCTTCCTGAAAATAATTGTAACAAAACACTAGTTCACGGAAATATGCCTTTTAAAATAACGTTATAAGGTTTAAAATTGGGTTTTGATACATCCGCATTCAAAAATAGTCTGTACAGACGATCTATAGGCCTCGAGCCGCGCTAACTTGCACTTTAGAAAGCGAGTTTTGTTTCCAGTTGCCGGTAATTTACAGTAATGAGGAGAGCTCATTGTACAGTTTTGTAAATTACCTGAAAGCCATTGCCGTTTTTGGCAGTGTCCCAAACTTGCCACGTTTTAAATGTCTTTATTTTGATGGTTTGCCTCATTATTCGAATGATGGAAAGTGAAGTTGCATACCGCACTTTCACTGTGAATGTGTTTGATACAAACGGAAAATAGGGCAACGTAGTGCATACGCACGAAGCTTGTTCCAATTTTGTGTCAGCTTATCTTAAAATCCTTCAGCATTTAGACTCAGATAGTGCGTAAACAGAGTCACGGCCGGTTGTCGATCTCCTAATTTGATGGTCACTTTGTTATCTTCGCCTTGAGAATATAATCGGATGTAAGTCTGAATTTAAATGTACCTCCGTATATTTTGAACAAGGTGCTTTTGGACTTCTACCGCGTAGATATTCAAGGTCTCGCGACTCATCCTACAATTTAAGAGCATCGCGTCATCAACATCGCTCATGAACAGCCACATGCGATTAAACCAAAGCACGACTCAAATTTAGGTCGACAAAAACGGCGAATCTTTAAAAATATGGCGTGTTTACACAGGCCACGGTCTCGAGCGCGAACTTGCCCGATTTTTTTAGCGAGATTCAAGAAGCGAGCGAACTTGCCCTAGTGACCACAGAGCACTTGATATAAATATAATTCATAGGCCCACCGTCCAATAATAGAATGAACGGTGGCACTTTGCCGCGAACTAAGAGCCTGCGGCCAAATACCGAACGCCACCTTACCACTTGTTAGCTGGCTAGATATAGCGATGCACTTTGACATTATAGCTGAAACTGGATCAATACTCTGCGCCTGTTCATTCCAGTTTGAACCTAGAAACAGAGGCAAGAAGCGCCTCAGGCAGACTATATCGTATTGTACATTCTCTGTGCCTTTGAAAATAATAGCAATGCGACGTTTTAGTAGTATAAAATTGCATAGATGATAGATTATAGTTGCGTGGTAGAGGGGACGGCGCGGAGTGCGCGAGGCGAGCGCCGGTTCGCGCGGTGTAACCTACATACCGGTCAACACTCCGGCTCAGTCAACACTCGCTACAGGGACATTTGGAGCGTTTGATGACGCTAGTTGACTAGCCGATCAACAGCTTGTCTATTAACTAAAAAATGAACAAGTTGACTTCAAATTAACCAACAGTTCTCATGGATCTCGTTATCACGGTTTGTCCGAACCGCTTCCTAACAAAAAATAATCTAATAGGTACATCTTTAACTAAATACTAAAGAACTTCGCTGGAAGTCAGTTTAATTAAAATACATAACTTCCAGTAACAGAAAGTCAGAGTTTGAGTTTTTAATTACAATTCTTGTTGTAATTAAAAGTCTGACTAATGCAATTAAAAGGTCACTCCTTTAATTAGAAAAGAGGACGTGCTAAAAAAATATACATCGTAAAGACTTCCTCCTTTCTCATTCAGCTGTCACGGTAGTCGTTTAGACACCTACTTACCCTACGATGTAACACCAACTGTCCAAGAACTTGACTTACCTGAAAAACAAACAATTAATTAAAAGAAAGCTTCAATTAACTGCCTAATTACTGTCTTAAATATACCAACCCACCAGATGGGCCTGTACTTAATACATAATGAGCTAATTAGTGACCGTAATTGTAAAACACCTGTATCTATAATAAAAACTGTGAGTACCTACTTTTTGTGTTTTATATGAACCACTACTGGTCTGAAATGAAGGATATATTATTTTGTGTATTATTTTGTTTATGTATACAATTACACGACGAGACGAGAGCAAGGATCTTTAATTTATAATAATGCAATCAACACATTTTTGCAAGTAGATGGTATCAGTCATCCATCGGTGATTGATAGTAGATGCGATAGCCTACCAAAGAAATCTAAAACCGCGTTTCAGTTTATATCTGTATCATCAACTTCCTAAACAAACTTACTACAAAGCTAGTACTAGCGCCAGTAACTAGAATCCTAGTTCCTCTAACAGACAGTGTAAACGGACTAATGCCAGCATTAGATGCGACTAGACAAGGCCATAGCTATCAGTGAAATGTCGAGAAGGAAAGAGATGGATACACAAAGTATTTATTGCACACATAACAACACCACAAATGCAATTCACGCACACATAAGTGAATTTTCTATTTCTATTACGTGTTTTAGGGCTGATTATGGTTTCCAGTTAAGCATAGTTCGTTCTCTACTGTTTTCTGCAAAAAATTGTTTCATTTGTTATTGGCCAACAATATCCTTAAACCGATTTTACTATCGCTGAGAATCGGTAACCAGAAATCTGGTTAGTAAGATCTTATACTCGTAGCATAGGTACCTACTCAAGTTTCAAGTGAATGATTTAGTACACTGGCCATTATTAAACTTGAAAAAGGAAATAAACGAAGCACGGTAAGAAATTGCTATTTTATCAATCATTAAATATTCGGTAGTTAGGTACCTACTGCAACTAGAGCACAATGGCAAAGTGTAGACGAGTGATTATTTCAGCGCGAAAATTAAACAAAAACAGGAAAAGGCCGTCTAGGTCGACAAACAGTAAGGAGGTTACCGTCTATCTTTTCAGAATTAGGTGAGTAATATAATGCGCACTTGATACAATAGTCTCTGATAGCGATAGCCGAACTTGTTGCGACAGACTGGCCTAGAACCTACGGTGAACTCGAGTAGCCTCAATAACTCTGCCCGAATTGAAGCATTGTATTAGCGTATAAATAATGCCTCCTACATAGAGTCACATGTCTTTCATTATTAATATTGCTGAGTGAAAATTTAGAGCATAATGCTCTATTCTAAAACTTCTAAATGCATTGCAAATCTATCCAGTTTTAGATAGACTAGACCTTAACGGCCCTCTTAAAGGTTGATCGTTTTTGAAACCTTTTGACTCCATAGTGGTTTGAAACCCCATTACCTTCGTATGATTTTTCGAGTTATAGAATTTTGTGTGATTATTACAATTAGTTCAGACATTGATATAGACGTATATTTAACGCCTGATTTTATAAAAGAAGAAGCTAAAGCAGTAGTGGAAAACCTTTTACCACCTAAATCAAAATGATGGTACCTAAAACCGTACAACGATTTTATGAAACGGCGCGCTGAGAAAATAGTGAAATCGTTAGAGGAAAACGTTTTGTTTATATATTTTAACGGATTCTTATAGACTTACAAACCTTCAACATTATGGAACGTATGTTCTACATTAAAGACAACGCACACAGAACATCGTTTCTCAACAGGCAAAATGATGGATTTAACCAAAAAAATACAAAGTTTTTACTTCTCAAGAAGTACCTGGAAAAAACCTTTCACTATCTCTAAGTAATATTGCTCTTATTTTACCATAGACTTTAAATAAATATCTTCAAATAAAACAAAACAAAAAGGCATATATTACTTAAGATAAGAAAAATGAATTAAACAGGTTACTTGTGGTCCCCGCACTAGGTTCAGAACCTGTATCGCGGGAGGCCGGAATACAATATGAGTGTACCAACAGAAGGCAGAGCAGCAGTCCACTCGTGGCAATAACACAATATTAAGATAAGCTCTAAAAATCGAAAACTAACACTATAAAAAAACATCTAAAACTTAAAATGGATTATGCCCCCCCCATCAGTTAAACGCCAATAAGGCGTTTATCAGGGGGAGGCCTGCGTCCAGCAGTGGACCGATACTGGATAGGCTGTGGATGGAGGCACGTGTCGAGAATACCTACATTTACTTATTTAACACCACAATAAATTATTTACAGCTGCTTATTAAGTACCTACACTGCAAAGTACAAACATAAAATACAACACGCATTCGGGGGATATGGAAAATTAAGGTTACAGGCAGGAAAGCATGGATGGGACGGTGGAGATGAAAAACTGTAAGTAACATGAAAACTGCAATTTATCTTTGAATCAAAAGAAGTCGTTCGGTAGCGTCATAAGTTGTTGATTTATGTAAAATAAAATTTACTAATTCTTTCTTTAGCTCATTCATATTTTTATTTTTACTTTCCTTGTATTCGTTATGGAAAACACAGTGTTTACCTAGGGTGAAAGTAACATTTAGTCCGTCGAACTATTAGCGCCCTCGCTAAGCTCGGGCGCCAAACCCCGTCTCGGGACTAAATAAGTTACTTTCATCCCTTGGGTAACAATGTGCTATTCTGCTATTTAGCCGTAAAAAGGTAAGAGACAGACAAACAGAGTTACTTCAGAATATAAAATATTGGTATGAATTCACTATTCATAGGCCACTCAAAATATGTTGAAAAATCTCTTTACTTAAGGTAGTTTTTCAACCCGTGTTGTGAAGAGACTTCCTATACGGCAGGAAGACAGGGCCGGAATCTTTTCCAGGCTCCTTTTCATAGACTTGGTGCTTAAGCACAGTATCTTCATAGCATGTGGCAATTTAGTTGCAACATTTATCTGGATCCAAGTTGTTTGTTCCTCACACACGTTCCCATAGAAATTGGGTTATCTTGATAGATCGCCTCAAACGATCCAGATAACAAGCATTTCGATGGAGGAAATTTCATTAAGAAAATTGTTAGTGAGCTTTTCCTTAATTATATGAGGTGTTTCTAATATGTACATATAATCTAGCAATTCAGTAAAAACAGAGATAAAAAATATGGAAGAACTTTATGTGAAGTGCGAAATTGATTTCCCTTTAATCGGTAGACACGATTCACTTTCGCATTTTGGTATTTATTTACCGCACTACCTGAACAACGTTTTTTGGTATCTTGTCTGCCTTATGATTTATAATGCAAATAAGTAATTGCCATGAGCCAGAAGCTACAAGTTTTAGTCGGTTATCAGTTAATTGTGTAAAATAAATCATCAAAAATCAATAAGGTGTTAAATTGCAGCAAGATGGCATTAACATTTTCTGAAGGAAAACTGCGTGAAGGAATCGTTTCAAATCCGTATTTTTATGAAACGTAGACTCATCAGTGAGAAATGCAAGCTAACCTTTTGGTGGTGTTTGGTCGGCTGTCCTATATTCCGCTTTCTGGCATCGTGCCCAAAAATAATTAGTCATCGTTGAGCGCCTTACCAGTAACATAGACGCTTCTCAGAACGTGTTTCGGTCACAGGGGGAATAAAGTGCAAAGCTATGTTTCATGCGACCGATTTTCAGAGCATTTAAATGTTTGGAATGTAGGATAATGAATTTCATTTCGCCCTACCAACAAGTTTTGATATCTAGGTTAAATCCTACTAAGATGTCGTTGCTAGTAAGTTAATAGAAAAATTGTAATACCTACATGGGTATGAAAGCACGACAAAGTTAATATCAATGCCACTTGGTGAAGTGGAGGCTATAAAAAGAGTTTCAATCTTAAGTCCAATTAGTTATGAAATAACGGATATCGAAACAAATTTATAAATTGGGATAAATTTATCTAATGCTTTTTATCAGGTGCGAAAACATATTAATAACAGTAACTGTTATTAGATCGCCCTTTTGGCCATCTATGATAAAAGCACCGAACTAAATACTTTCGCTACTCGACGCTAGATGGCGTTTTCGGCGCAAGTTTGCATGAAAATGAAGGGATGGCGCCGTACAATCTTAATACTATTTTATTTACAATTTCATCTACAAACATAAATAATAAACTGTGTTTATGCTAATATAGAAATATAAATAAAATCTACTTTCTATCTTCCAAGATAGGTTGCAACGATAAATAAAATCATGAAAATTACAAAATATGAGTAGAAATTTACTTAGTCCACAGACTTTTCATGACTTATAAGTAATAACTTCAGTCGTTAGAGGTCTAAAAGATAATAATTTCACATCACAACATACAATCTCGTAGAGGGTCTACGCGCCGTAGCAACCGTTACGTAGTTGCAGTAGAAATTAATTGCCAATGATATTTTTTATTACTTTCATGAAACTTATATAACATAACTTTACTTTCTATAAAATCACGTGCGAGTATCTACACGTATAATGACTTACTTTATATCTGCACAAAAATTACCAAAAAAAGTAAAATCTAGATAACGCCACCGAATACTCATTTAAAGCAGATTGAAATCAAAACAAACGAAGGGGTGGCCTACCTCAACTCTCGATCCTACATTATATCTATATCTAGTACATGCACAGGCTTACACAGGATGGCATTCGTTTGCACACCCACACAGCAACGTTTAAAATATATGGGGACTGAGGAGGTTCTTTATGTAGTTTAATACTGCTTGTTTGTGTGAGCATCAGACGGTTTCCATGGTAACGTTTTGGGTATAAGCTTTAATACTAGTATGTACATAATAATTTTAATTATATACTAACTAGCTGCGGCCCGCGGCTTCGCACGCTTTGTTCCTATGGAAACGTTTAAAAGTGATTTCTATCCTACGGGAACTGATTTATGAGATAAAAAGTGTTTATGCCTATGACATGTGTGATTCAAGGTTTAGTAGGTATTACCTGTATGCAAAATTTCGCATTGATAAATGCGAAAGTTTGTATTATTAATGTGATATGTCTTTTTACAGGCGCAGAAGGGTATTAGAATTTTCCAAAATACACAATCGACTGTTTCGTTTATTTTTTTTGCAAATTGGTACTCTTATTCTGTCTAGTAGTAGTTATATAAACCAATTGGCCGAAACGTAACACGAATTATCGTGTTGGAGAGAAAAGGCGTATTGATAAAATAAACCCTCATCTCTACTTACTTGAATAGCTAAAGATCAACAAAAACAGAAATAACTAAAGTTTGCAGTCAAGATGCAGATAAAAAACTGTCTGCAAATTAGTATCAGATGAATACATCAAGAAAAGGCGAGTGGCTGAACAACAAACTTCCAAGTATAAGCAAATGGACTGTATAAAAAGAAAAGCTTTGCGTTGAACACTATCGAAAAAGATTAACTGATCTTTGTTCTGTAGAATCATTAATTAGCACATTACACATAAATACGTAAGGAAGACTTTGTTGTGATGTTGGTGTGTATGTGTATGTGTGGTGTGTAACCGTAATATACATACTTAGGGTTAACTTCTTAAGATAAATGAACCCTATTGCCTCACTTCCGTTCATATGTATATTATAAAGACACATAGCTGTACGAATGTACTGTATGGATGTGTGTATTTTTTTAAATAATATGTTTTAATTCAGATAGAATACTATTTCATTTGTGTTTCCAAGTAATTTAATTAAATACTAGTTCAACTAACAAGCATTTCAATAGTGAATTAAATTACAAGTTTCTTGTAAGCGGTCATGATTTCAAAAGAAATTTTCTTGGAAACTAAACTGCTTACAATTTTCTTATTATTTCTTTATAAAACCTACCATAAGTAAGATTAATGAATTCATAAAAATGTGATATCTTTTCTAATTTTAGAATGAATATGTATACTCATTGAGAAGAATCTTAGTACTACTCCTTGCAGCTTAATTATGACGCGATTTCTTTAATATTTAAGATAATTTTCGTGCCACAGAAAAATCTTACCCCCATTGACATAGATAATTACAATGAAATAATATAAATAAATTAGAACCAGTATTTACAATTCAAAACAATTGAGCTAACTGCAGACTGTTAAAGACAATCTAGAGGTAGCCCAACTGATCCATATAACCAGTCAATATCATTATCTTACCCTTGTATTGTTTTATGTTAAACTAACAATTTTCAACGACTAACTACGCGACTGATTCACTAACTCGCGCCATTATTCTTGTCCTTGGTGTAAGGACGAATCGCAAAAATGCTTTACTCCTGATGTAACAAAACGTTTTTATTCCACAATCGAAACCCTGAAAATCGAAGCGCACCAACTGTTTATAACACTAAGGCAATACAGAATCAGATTCAAGCACACAGGCGCAGTGTTCCAACTGTGTGCGTAAGGGTGGCGTTCTATATCCAGTCTAGATATCTAGACAGCAATGTCTGGGTGCATCGATGCAGCGTTGGCCTAGGTTAGGGGTGGTTAGGCAGGTCGGGACCACCCCATCTCGTAATCAAACTGAGAATGCTGTTTGTTTTTGCAAGTTATTCGTTTGTTTTCTCATTGGCTGACATGATGGTTGCGCATTTTGGCTGTGACTGCAAACAACTTTAGACAAGGTCCAAATGTTTAATTCAAACAAAACTAGATGTATGGCAAAGGTAAGTTGATGGCTGGTATGTTTTTCCCCGACTACTAATGGAGATAGGGTTATGAGGTTGGTTTCCTATGTTTGTACGTATCTATGAAGCCGATTTTTATGTTCCCACGTAGGGTGAAACTACTCGTTCGATTTCAACAAATGAAGTATTGATTGATTCGTCTCAATACAAGAGGTATAATGACGTTGGATGAGATAGCGGGGTCTAAGTAATAGTTTATTTTATTTTATTTTAATTGTATAATAATAATGAGATCACATTAAACGTGATAAGAAGGCAAATTTTGGCCACTTCTTCACCCTCCGTGTTGCGAGGGTAAGCTATATATAGCACAGATAAATATCTATAGACTAGCTACATAAATCTATCATTTTAATACTCAAAA
Organism: Eupithecia tripunctaria; assembly: GCA_955876795.1. NCBI lineage: Eukaryota > Metazoa > Arthropoda > Insecta > Lepidoptera > Geometridae > Eupithecia > Eupithecia tripunctaria. The sequence continues at coordinate 5,267,718 of OY041600.1, forward strand.
CCATGAGATCATCAATAAATAAACACTAAAGTATAAAATGATCGGAAGGTTTTAATTCGCTTTAACGTCTAGCTTTACAAAGCTAATTAACTACTTTGATAAATCGAGCCCTTTTATTTTCATCTCATTTTCCAAAGGCTAGGTTTTGTGGATGCGACGACCTCCGTGGCGCGGTGGGCGAAGGTCCGCCTTCGGTGCGATTGCGGGTTCGATACCCGTCTCGGGACAAATGTTTGTACGATCTGCGGATTTTTTTTCTGGGTGTTCTGGATGTTTTCTATGCATGATAAAAATATTGATCTGTCTAGTGTATTGTATCATTTATATAAGTTATTTAATACCTACCCATAATCTGTGTGAGTGGTCCCACATTATTTATTTATTTATTTATTATGAGATAAAATTGGTATATAACGTAATTCATGACAATCATGACAAACAAACACGAGTTAATTATTAAGTGAATCATTTCAGAGTAGTTTTAGTTCAGAGCTTAGTAATGAGCATTACGTAAACCGTAAGTAATTAGAGTTTCCAATTTTTGAGAATGTTTGGGTCTCTACCCACACTAAGCCAGATTTATTGCAAAGTTTTTGTTTGTTGTTTTGTTGTTTTAGGGTTGAATAATATGGGATATATATAACCAAAGTTATTTGTTATGTGCCGTAAGGTGCCGACTTAGAATTTGCACCACCCCAACTCTTCCTGCGGTGATCGTAAGAGGCGACTAAAGGATATCTGTCATGGGCGGGCAGCAACGCCCCCTGCAGAACAATTCTACTACCACTGAACTGTGATCCCCAACCCGTGTGCCCAGCATGGGGATTATAGGCAATACCCCCCGTGAGATAATAGCCAATAAGGCGCTTATCAGGGGGAGGCCTGCGTACGTCCAGCAGTGGACCAATATAGACTGTTGACGTTAAGGTTGTTTGTTATAGATTATAGAGTAAAAACTAACTGTTTTTTAGATCCTGTTCTTAATATATTATCACAAAATCCAATATAAAAAAAAAAATCGTTTAATTTTTGTACATTTTGCTTAAAATCAATAACATTTTATAAAAAGGTGAAGTCAAATATAATTAGATTAACAAAAATACACAAATACATCCATCAATCTATTAGAGCAATTTTTGGTAAAACTATCAAACAACGAAATTCGGTTTATTGGATACCTGTGCGTATAAAAGCAATGTTTATTTACCAATACGTATGTCGAGTTCGTCGACCTGAGGTCCTGTTCGGGAATTTTCGGCAACGTCCGCATTTTAGAGGGGGAAGGGGATATATAGGATTGCAGGGGTGCGAGTGAGTGCCCTTGGAGGGTAGAGACCTTGAGCTGGCAAAATCAAGGGTAAGGCATGCTTGCGTGTGTGCGAAACCGGCCAGTGTTGGTGTTTCGATAATGCACATACATATTGTATTACTCATGCAGTTTATCTGTGTACTTATATGCACTGCATCGCATCTTTTGTTCAATGAACTTGAGTTCAAAAATTTGGGAGAGTCTTGAGGATTCTTATGTTTTCAATGACAAGACATCCTTTGTTTTATATTTAACAAGCGTCGCCCCGCGGCTTCGCAAGCCTATCCCACGAGATCTGATTTATGGGATAGTAGCCTATGTGTTATTCCAGGCCTAGAACTACAAGTGTGCAAAATTTCAGCCCAATCCGTTCTGTAGTTTTTGCGTGAAAGAGCAACAAACATACATGTTTACACACATGTTTATAAACTTTTATATTATTAGTAGGACAAGTTTTGCGACGTAATTTGTATTTGTTTATTCCTGTTCTTTCTGTTTTTATTTGGTGCATAATAAAGAATACTTGTATTGTATTGTATTGTAGTTTCTCCTCACGGCTTGAACGCGGTGTTTATATGGAAACGTTTATAGGTTTATATGATTTATAAGGGTACTTATGTATCGAAGCTGAAATAAACGAATTGAATTGAATAGGGCGGAGTAAGCTGTAAGCCTTGAATTGAACAGATAGGTACCTATACAATAGCTCTACCATCCACATTCCACTTCATACTTCCCAAACTAGATATGGAATGTTTATAAACAAACCGCCTATGAACCTGAAATTCTCACTGTAATTGAGCTAACTGCAGACTATTGAAAACTATTAAAAAAAAATTAAATGTAATTGTGTCGAAAACTCGACGCCAAGCAAGTGAGTTTTCGTTTTTGAGTTATGATTTGTTTACAAACATTCCACATCAAGATAGGCTAGTGTATTAATATGATTGCCAGGGCAAACACACTAATACAGATAGACACATTGTTTCTAAAGTAAGCAAGGATTTTTATAATTAGAAGTAACTTAGGTAAGTAATTGAGTTCCCTACGTATGTGCGTAGGCGTAAGTTGAAATGTTGGTATAGAGAGATATTAACTGGTGTTCAGTTTTCATGTTTGGTTATATTATGGGTGCTTAGCAATCTTTAGTTGTTTCCTTGAAATGAATAATTTCTCATCTCTGTGGTACCTAACTACCTATAGACAAAAAACTTCTCTGAATCTGATCTTCCAAGGAACAGAAGATTTAATTGCTCTAAAATAAGAAAGAAATTATCTAGTCAATACATTTCTATTTATACGTCCCCCATAAATATTGCTGAACAATCCCCACAAAGCTCGGTCAATAAATAAATAGATGGGTAAAGAAGTTTGGAATTCGGTTATGGAATACAGCTGAAAAATTCGATCACGAATTTTCGAGTAAGTACAGATTACAGTAACCCATTTTTAGTGTAAAGGCCTAGAACACTCGGAAAAAATATGAGCAGATCCTACAAATTTGTCACAAGGCGGGAATCGAACCCGAAACCTCCTGCGTCGCAGGACCTTCACCCGCCGCTCCTCATCGGTCAAGTAGGTTAGGTACCTACTTTATGTAGAGATAGGTCTACCTACTGAATTTCTAATTTCAGGTTTTATTGTGTTCTTATTGAATCTAGAAAAGTTTCTCGAGCCTTTGGACATTATTCCAAAGAACCAATTCCAATAAGTAGGTAGGTCTATATTATTTGATTTATGGACTCTACCAAATAAGCATATAAAATCACAACACAATAAACATCAAACATGATGTAATGCAATCAACCGATCGAGCCGTAAACTCGACATAAAATAAAAACGCATGTCAACAAGCAACAACTACGACCACGTGCTCTACCCAAAATAGACGATCACACACACGCACGCGGCGCACACAAGCGCGCGCCAACGCCCGCGGAAAAATCAATATTTTGAGCAAAACTACTTCCCTAAAACCTCTGTGTGAGTCAAACCTCCTTGCAGTCGCGACCAAAAAGCCTGATCCCCAACCCCCTACGAGCGAAATCCAACCTTATCTGCTACAAAATAATGTTAGCTCTTGGTATCGCGTGTCGGGGTGGTTGTTCGAGTTGTAAGGGTGAGATGTATCCCCGTCTCGCTCCGATCAATCGGCTGTATCGCGCGCGGCCGCGTGGCGCCGGCCGTCGACCCCGGCCGGTCGTTGCCCGGGTTGCACCCTGCTACCCCGAAACACGCACCCTGTTCGCCGAATCTTGGACCCGAGCCGCACTGACATTGACTCGGTGCACGGTTCGACGAACTCTATCGCTTCCGTTTCCTGGTACTCAATCCAAATATCGACAATAAACCCTTATCACAGAATTATTAATATTTAAAAGTAAGTATCTAAGGACTGATTGTTTGATCGATTTAAAATTGCTGGCTCTAGGAACACGAAATAAATTATTTATATTTTATAATTGATAACCTTTTGGATGCACGCGCGATGCTATCGCTAAACGATAAAGCTATCAAATCAATAAAAAAACAATGGTTTTTCACGGCTAATTAGGTAATGTGATATTACTTATGTGGGTAAAATCGCAAATAATAAAATCAAGATAGATATACATAATATACATATATATTATGTATATATATATATATATATATATCCGTAATAGTAAGCTTCAGTTTTTAAGCTATTGCATAGCTTCTATCGCGGGCCTTGAGCGCGGGGACCGAATCCAGAAATTCCGTAACGAAAAAACCTTGACGTTTGTCTCTTTAGTTCAGCAACTCGCCTCTAGATGGCATTGCAATAGCTTTACCGCGGCAGTCCCCGAGTGCCACACGTCTTTTTTATTACAGGTTCGTTCACTGAATAAGCCTAAATTAAATTTAATGGAGAAAATTACAATCAAGATACTTCGTGAATCATTCCATATTCAAAACGAATTAGGCGTGAACGCACTGGAATCTAAAAAAGAACGATGACGTTCCAGAATTTAAATTTCGAAGTAAATGAAGTGGCTAAAGAGTTTTGTCGGAATCGTTTTAAGACGCATCCGTTATAAAGACTTTAGTGAGGTATTATTTTTAACGCGGAAAGTAATCACTCAGAGCAGTTAATGTAGCTTTCAAGACGTTAAAATTTAATTTATTGTTTGAAAGATATATGACAATGTTGATAGAATGTTTTTACATGCATTGGTCAGACAAAATTTTAAAATGTTTTAACTACAGCAAAATGAAATTGTCGGCATTTATATTATAATTAATATGAATAAGTTAATTTCCTCATATCATACGAAATTCTCCTTTAATGCTTTTTTCATGTTGGTGGTAAATGCTGTTAGTATATTTTGAATTTGACTTTTTGACTTCCTTTCCCTACGCAAGTAACTTTAATAATGTTTGCTGTTATGAACCCAAAAAATCTGTGTATTTAGATTTTTTTTCATTTCGTAAATAAATTCGGAAAACCCTCGCTAGTTTGTGCATGGTTCAAGAGTCCTTGCTTGTAATATATTCTTTGAACATGACCTTTTAAGGTTTGTTTTTCATTTCCATCACCTATGTTCTTTTTTTTGTAACTGCTAGCGAAATTCTGTAAATGTTTATTTACAGCTTCAAGATGCGACTAGATCCACTAACAGCTGGGTTCAGGCCGGGGTCAATGGCCACTCGTATTTTCAACATGTGCCGACGATTTCCGCGTTCCGAGGAAAATGCTTGTCATTCCTTCGGGAGCCTTCGGCTTTCTTCGGGAACTGTCGCCTTTCGATTTTGGGAATTTGAGACGCGATTGAAGTTGGATTATTCCTATAGGACGGTTTAGAACCTTGGTATCTCCTTGTTCGGTTGAATTGCTTATTTAATTCATTGTTTTTAAATAGGTACCGCATTTTCTAAATGTCTTAATAAAACATAGGTATACCTACAGAGGTATAGAGATATGCCAATCCTGTGCGCAGAGAACAAAACCTAATGTCGCAATCACAGAGTTTCTTATATCTGTGGGTATACCTATACGTAGATATAGTTATTCTGTGGCATAAGTATCAAGTGTCCATGAAATAGGTATGACGCTGCCTACTAGGCGGTGAAGTAAAATTCACAGCTGTTTGACACTATAGGTAAGTCCATACGTAAAAAATCCCATCAGAACATATTTATAAACAAAACAATAAACAATGTGAACAAAATACTGTTTAACTTTGACAACGGACAGGGTACACCGGATGAAATACACAAATATTATTGCTTTCGCGTGAGTGTTTATTGAACGGTCTTGAGACCAACACTGTTCACACACAACAAACTCAATACTTTGACACTGGCACTGACATTGGCATGACGTCATAATTTGTAAATTTGAGAACAAATGTTCCCTTCACGATTCGGACCGCGAAGAGATCGGTGAAAAGAATCTCGAGTTTATCTCCTTTTCCAAATTAGACTTGCTGAAATCAGTGAACTAGCAACACCAAAAGTCGTGTTCAACCCTAAATGCGAAAACTAAAGCGAAAGGTTGGTTTAATATCATCAATCTACGTGCAATATTCTAAGATGCAATCTCATCCCCTATCGATTTATACAACGCCAGAGGTTATTATGTTACCTATGTTTGGGATCATGTTATATGATGATAGGCAAACCCATTCGTTCGTTGGTATAATAAAACCTTAATGATGAAAAAGTAGCTGCGCCCTATGGCTTCGCACGCGTTGTTCCTATGGAAACGTTTATAGGTGATTTTTATCCCACGGGGACTGATTTATGGTATAAAAAGTCTATGTTTGATTCCGGGATTAGAAATTACCTTTATGCAATATTTCAGCCTGATTCGTTCAGTAGTTTAGTCGTGAACAGGTAACAAACATCCACCTATCCATCCATCCATCCATCCATGAATCCATTCATCCATACATCCATCCATACAAAAATTCGCATTTATAATATAATGTGATTGTTTCACCAGTTTAAGTAACTTTTTTATCAAAATGAACACTTCTGTTACTGAAAAGTTACTTACAATCTGGCTTCATATTAAAAAAAAACAGATACTTATATTTTTTAAAAACTAACCGCTATTGATGATCTGAGATGATACCAAAACAAGGTTCAAAATTCACGTAAGGACCCAAAATAAATTCTTGTCCATAGGAGACAGACAAAAAGCAGACATAAAATACCCCAGACAGCCGTTAGCTAGTCACCACATCATCGACCTGCGAACTATGCACAAGGTCACACGCACAGAAATACCTCGCCCTTGAATCTTCGGACGTTACATAACTAGGAAGAATAATGACACAATCCTGTATTATTTGTTACGACAAATCTGGAATAATGACATAAACTAAACCTACGCAAGTAACCGAAACTATCAGTTTCGACAAATCAAAACTAGGATACTGATATAAACCAGTATTATTAGTAATAAGCCCATATACAGCTGCTCTTTTGACATTTGTTGACATTAATCTTATTCTTATTAAAAATTTAATTTTGATCATTGTTTAACTGACATTATTATTATTATTTTAGGCCCTTTTACAGACAACCATTTTAAATTTATAATTTAATTAGATAGGAGTATGTGTTTATGCAAAATTACCGTCTGTCTGTTTTTATTTTATTTTTTACGCTTCCCTGCGTAAAATCCCTTATGGTGTTTTCTTAAAAAAATTGTTTGTTTTGTATTCTTACAATATAATAATAACTATTAATTATGTTTAAAATTAGATTACAACGATATCAAGTGTTATCAAGTGTGTATAAATGCAACCTATGTATGATATCGGTTACGACAAATCTAGGCTGCGGGATGCTCTGACTTCATCAAAAGGGGTACAAAGATGTAATGGGTATGAAATGTAGAAATATTGAATATTGTTGTACATAGGCGAACATAATGCGAGATAGGTCAGAAGACGTAACCGAGTGAGGATACCTCGCGATATTCCATTGGGACACTGCTCTTTAAACGAATGGCAAATGTATGGATAAAGTTTAGAACGATAAAATTGAAAATTAATGAAATAGGATGTAAGCATTCCTTCTACGTAGGTAACGTGGAAATTGATGCGAAAGTTTTAATGTTTTGTACGTCAAAACTATTAAGTATCGGGCTGATATTGTATAGTAGTTCTAGACCTTAAATTAAAATAATTGATTTTGTTTTGAAAAACTATAAACTGACTTCAACTATATAGTTTTTTCATGGATCTCACTGAACTGAACTGACCCAAATTAGAGACTACATGGAAAGCACAAGCTTTCACATAAAAAAGAACCATGAAAATCGGACCACCCAGTGAAAAGTTCTGAGGTAACAAACATCAAAATATAAATAAAAAAAACATTCGAATTGAGAACTTTTTCCTCCTCCTTTTGACGTCGCGTCGGTTAAAAAAGCTAGATTATTTGTCAGCTACCATGGAACAGAAAGAGAATAACCTTTGAACGTTTCCATGGCAACAACGCGTGCGAAGCTGCGGGCAGAAACTAGTTTTACAATAAGTGTTTGTAAATATATTCTTATGTACATGTTATGCAATAAAAACATTTATTTATTATTTCATTCGTTCAAACAACAAACTAAACTCCCGACTTCCATAAACTACGTTAATGCGTTTTTTTAATAGTTAACAACAACAATAACTGTATTTTTTTATGACTTACCAATATGATTTGATGGTATCCCTCACACCTTAACCAAGAATCGAATATAATTCAGTGCAATAATGCCACATTATAACTGTCAACCTACGCTTGCTCAAGGGCAAACGGACAATGATCGCTCGTGCCTTGCGGATAGGGTTAGCAGAGGCGGGATAGCCAGAATTATGCTTCTACTGAATCGGAATCGGAACGCACGCAGTGTACGTGGTATCGGTATTTCCATATGTCGATAGGGTTCGCCTACTGCTTTTGGCTTTTGCATCGTTAATATACCTAGGTGTTTTCAAAGCACTCGAGTTTATGTAAGGCGTCATCAGACCAAATATCCGACATAGGTATCGGCATATCTCCCGACCTAGGGCATGTCAGGTCGGGATTGGGAGTGTGCGACCTATGGTACAGACCATAGACATTAAAAAGCAATAAATCCTTATTCTCTATACGGATTACTTTACATGTTAAGTCCTCTGGGTCGCCAGTGGACTAAACATGTAAAGTAAATGTAACTTTAATGTAAACCTCACATCCAAGTATATAATATGTACATTAAGCCTTCATGCAGTCAAAAAATTTGAAACTATTTTGTATTTTTCTGACTTGTGACGTATAAAACCAGTTATTGACCGGGCATCATGTATCATTCGCAGCGAGCGAGCATGATACGTTACGCCCTGTGTGCTGAAATCCGTCGCTCGTTGCGAGGCTCGTTGCGTGCGCTTTCTTTCCGCGTACTTACAGCTCGCTCGCTGTGTAACACGTTACATTACGCCCTGTAACGCAACACGTACCCGGCTTTAAGACTGTTTATTAAAAAATGGATTATGAAATGAAATTCCAAGTGATAAGTGGTAAAGGCATAAGAATAAATAACACTCCTGTCTTATTAATTCTTGTAGTAATTTTATAAATAGGGCTCTTTTAATATTAGCCAGCTTACTTCAGGGTCAGTCAGTTATTTGTTTTTTTATAAACAAGACGCGTCTTAGTTTAAACATATATTGTTTGGTGATTGACTTACTATTAATACAATAGCCGATAAGCCCTATCATTGCGGTATTTTTAGAAAGAGGAGCATATAAGCTGAATCATTGTGCTGTTAGCAAGATTTTTTGAAACTCTTAATTACCGGAAATAAAAGTCACAGCAGCCGATTCGGACAACCAATGATATAGGTTTTTTTTAAATTTTAAGTGTTAGAGCGTGTGATCACCGTCTCACATAAGAAAGTGAAAATGTGGCCGAATGGAGCACGCTTTCCCAGAAGGAACTCACTCACTCTTAAATTCAAGTCTCTGAGATTGTAACTCTCCAACACAGTATAAAGTTTTCTCAAGCCAGACACCGAAAAGAGAAACAATCGAAAAGGACGAATTTTCTAGAATGCATTAAACGATAGACAGCCCTTAGGGACGGCTACATTCGCACAGATGCACTGTTTATGGTTTCGTAACAGCGATGGTTGATACATGAGTCATGGCCGGCCAAGTTCATTGTCACTACGAACTTGAACCCACAGTGTTCTTAACGTTTTCGACCACTCGAAGATGTGCGATACGAAACCGAAAACTGTAATTTTAAATTTATTTTATATATTTTTAACAAAAAATATTTTTGATACGACAATAGGAGAGTTTATAATAAATGAATAATAAAGCACTCATATTTCTTGATTAAACGCAGATTTGTTAGGATTTGGGGCATAAAACGGCTAAAAAAGCAACTAGCCACGGTTTCATTAAATTCCGGAAAAAATACGCTTGGCACGATCATGCTGCCCCGCGGACAAAGATTCGGTTAGGAGAACATCATCAATATCAATTGTGTGCAAATCGCTTGCCGCTTCCGCTTCCCCTGTTATTGATGACCCCGGTAACCACTAGCCGGCGAGTACGTGATAAATTCTCGATCTTGTATTTGGCAAATCGCTTCACTAGTTCCAAAGCTAGCTGTGACTGCTTTGCAGTCCTTCCCTTGTTATAATAACCCCGGTAAACACTAACTGGCGAGTACGTGATAAATTCTCCATCTTGTATATCGCGGATCGCTTCACCAGTTCCAAAGCTAGCAGCGACTACTTCACAGTCCTTCCCCTGTTATTGATAACCCCGGTAAACACTAGCCAGCGAGTACGTGATAAATTCTCCATCTTGTACTGTGCAGATCGCTTCACTAGTTCCAAAGCTAGCAGCGACTACTTCACAGTCCTTCCCCTGTTATTGATAACCCCGGTAAACACTAGCCGGCGAGTACGTGACAATGACTCGGTCTCACACATGCCCCGATAGCGGTCCAATCACACCGTTGTTTACATGCTAATGTACTAACTGATTACTTTCTAAGGAAGTTATGATACAATCGATGCTAGTTTTTTTGTTGCTTATGTTGGTTGGTACTTTGTTCGCGGAGCGCTACTGTGAAGAACCGACCATTGACTCGAATGAGGACGAATTTGACCACTCCTGATGTAGAAACTAGGAACCCAGTTCTAAAGAGGATTACGTATTTGGATAGATTTGACCAATTTATAAGTTTGACCTCTGTAGTTAGGTAAGGTAAGGCCGAGTTAATCGATGTTAAATCGAAGCATGATTTTTCTGGTCAGCCAGCGGTTGCATATGCTTAATTTACGAGTTTTTCCAAAAAATCAATACGTACAAGACATGCACAAAATGTTACTTTTTTACTTTTTCTCAATTTGCTCTTCATAAAACAGTAATAAAAATATCATGCAAAACAATAAATATTAAGTACCTATACCAAAGTAGGAAAGTACTTATTCCAATTTGTACCGATGATTCCATAAACAGTATGAGTAAGTACCCACCGGGGTTAATGACCCGTGTACTGTTCGGAATGGAATCCACTACGTCAGTGTGACGTCATTTTCAATGTCAGCGCCTTAGACGGTTGAACAATGCTTCTAGTTTGGTGTGGTTTGGTTCCTGACATAGGAAGACGAATTGGTTTCAGTTGCCATAATATTCAGGTAATTAGGTTCTGTTGTATTTTAGTATACTGTATGATATATTCAATATAACTACCAACTGTATTTAAATGACGATCTCTGTGGCGCGGTGGGCGAAAGTCAGCCTGCGACGCAGGAGATATTTATGCCTGCATAAAAAATATCTATGTAGTGCATTGAATTATGTATATCAGTTATCTAGTACCCATAACACAAGTTCTGCTTAGCTTGGGGCTAGCTAATGCTGAGTGAATTGTCAACACTAAAAAAAAATTCCATTGAGGCGTCTAGTTTTTGAGTGTTTCTATGTGGTCGGCGAGCACTCTATAGGTAATACTTTCAAGCTTAGTACATAAATAGGTAAGTATGTACCTAGGTTTTTTAATCAGGAATTAAAATAATGGTCTGATCTCCTTTATGGATCATAATTACATTTTGGAGGCCTTCGCCTTCTCGTGTATGGAAAAAAGCAAGGACCTAGTCAGGTTTTCAAATTATATGATAAGCATGAACTCAACTCTCAGCTGAGTGGTAAAAACAAGTTCACTTCCTCCGCTAGTGGACAAAAATTTAAGTGTTGCTAGTGGACAAAAACTTGAATTTATCAAGCTGTTTATTACCTATCGTAAAAAAATTTACTTGTCTAAGTACTTATTTTGTAAGTGTAAAGAAATAAAAGATTTGACTCTGACTCTGACTCCGACTCATGGACGGAACAACATGAGAAGCCGTTAGAAAAATTATATCTAAGTTATTTAATGAAATAAATCAGTATATACCTACCTACCTAAATTGTCATGTCAGACATAAATATCTCGATCGAGAAAAGTTGCCACAATTACACAAAATAACGAGATATTCACTCACATCGTGTCAAGGTTCTGCTAATGTTCTAAACTAAACTTATATATATGTAAAGAATCATGTAAATAAATAAATAATAATAATATACTGTATAATATCTATAGTTATAAACACATTGACTAGACTCTATCTTCTTGGAATATCTGTTGTATAGGTGGCCGGGAGATTATTGAGAATGCTGTAGGTAATGTGATCCATCGCTACGGATTAATTTCTTGGAATCTTATCTTCTCACGAAAGATTCAAAGGTGACAAAATTTTGTCTTAGTAAATAATGGATAAGAATACAAAAAGCCGAAATCTCCAAACTCTACCTACATAATAGGTTGCTAGGTATGTAGTGTTTAGTAGGTTCACTCCGTCCACTATTGAACGTGACTCCCCCAAATAAGAGGGGGTTGCCATCTTTTTCAACAAATCATAACAAAATAAAGCAATGTTGCTAAGTAAGTTTAGCTTACAGTACCTCTAAGGAATATATTGTAAAAACCACGTATTTGTGTGAAATTAGTGCAATAAGCCTCTACAATGAAAAACAAATGAGCAACGCCAACAAAAGACGAGCATCAATGAAGTGACTATCGATCAAAAAGCAGAATGCACGTACCTTCGCCATGCAGCACAGAAAAAAAACCACCTCGATCGAATTAATCGCCAAAGCATCACATCACAGGCACGAGGAACAATAAAAATATACGCGCGTTTCGGAGTTCATCGGCGGACACCGCGGGGTCACCGACCGTCCTTAGCACAGCTGCGCGGAGCTCACAGACGTAGTGCCGTCTCTCTCTAGCGGACACGGCGCTACCGTATTCCATTATTCAAATCTGTTGTTCACACTTTAATGATACGATTTGATGTTTGCGTCGACCCGACCGATAATGGTAGTTATTTTGGATTTCATTCAGGTTTTGTTGAGGCATAGAAGGAAAAATGCTAAAAATACTACCTAGCCTCCGAATAAAAATAAAAACAAACCAATTTTGTCCCATATCGTATTCATTACGTTTTGAAAACACAAACCATCGTCACGTGACGTGGTAAATTTACCCTTTCATCCCAAATTTATGCCAGGTGTTCTTATCATGGGGTGGCTGGTAATACCGTCTTTGTTCACATTGTAATTAAGCTTTGCTCAAAAGGGGCATGGATTCCAAAGGGTCCAGAGAATTTAAATGTGTAAGTAAGTACCTACTTACCTACTTACCTATTAATCGATATTATAATACGCATCTACCCGATGGTGCTAACCTACGTAACTATGTATCTTCTCAGAAATACCTACCCTGAGTAGTTAAAACAAGTATAAGTAACTACACGCTAACGCACTATAATAAGAAAAACCTTAGAATGTGATGTCATTATTTATTTAAATTTGCTACTAATTATAATTGGTACGGATCGCGAATGGATTTACTACTACTAATTAATTATTATTAATACGATTAAATTTTTGTAAATGACATGTGACCTATGGTGTAATAAATATATTATGTATTCTGTATTCTACTTGAAGAATTGTACTTAGACCATCATCTCGGACAGGTCGGTGAAAGCAGAGGTTTTTTTGTATAATTTTTTCCTTATTCCTTCTTATACAATTTCTTGTTAATTATTGTTAGTAATTATATAAACTACCTATAAAAGTATTGTATATTTATATAATGTAGTCACTGCATTTAGCTTATATTCATTTAAAAACAAATTAAAGATAAGGCTTATGGAGGGTCGTACTATAAGGTCGAGGATTTTCTTGACAAAAAACTGTTATGTGACATTAAATTTTAATTAAAACTATAATGTCATCAAGTAACTTATTGTATAATTTATTATAATACTCTTTAATGTTATAGGAACTTACATTGACAATTAATAATTATTTCAGTATGTAAAATTGTTATTTAATTTGTTAAATGTAATGTACCAATTTGAATGATATGACTTGACCAATGTGAAGTGATTTCACCAATAAGTTATTAATAATAAGTTTAGTTTACTTTATTGTATCTAGTTGAGAACTGTTTTTCCATTTCTTTTCCGAAAGCATGCAATCTTTAAACTTCTACATGCTAATACATAAATCGTTATGATGTGTTATATAAACTAATATTATCTATACTAATACAAAATATAAAAAAGTAGAATGATTTGATTGTTTGTTTGTTTGTATGGAATAGGCTACGAAGAAGTAATTGTCACTTCTTCGTAGGTAGGCTCTGAAACTACGGGACCTATTTGAAAAAATATTTCTTTCATCATCAAAAAGCTTCTTTATGAGGGACATAGGCTAGATTTTATCCCGGAATTTCCACGGGAACGGGAACTACGCGGGTAAATCGCGGGGCGCTGCTAGTTTATGATGTAAAATATAAGGGGCTCTCCAAGTGAAAAAAAAATATCTGAGCGTCTGGTCAAGCGACGCGTGACCCGAGAGCTGGCGAGTATCAGGCGCAGCGCATCAGCACAGCATTGCTGACCAGCACAGCCGGGGCAATGTAGTCCGTCTTGGGGACGTTTCCGATTGGTATTGATATGGATCAGTTAAGCTACCTGTAGATTATTTGCAAGTTTTGCAACAGTCTGCCTTTAGCTCAATTTTTCAATTGCAAAAAGAGTTCTAAATTATATTTAATAAATAAAATGTGCAAAACGAATAAATAATATTCAAAACAAAATACTTTAATGTACACCAGCAAAAATACAATTCAAAAGTAATTACAACAGACAAAAATACAACGGGCGGCCTTATCGCTTAGAAGCGATCTCTTTTAGGCTGTTCGTCCAAACTGTTCCTTCTCCGAATACAACAAAATAAAATATGCTAATACAGGAAACTACAAACTAAGCTTCCGATTAGTTAGAAAAACGAGAATACAATGCGGAAAACGGGAATCTACCAAAGCTTAATGTGAACGCACCTGGTACATGGGTGGCGATGAACCCTGCCTACTGACTACGTCAGCATCTGTGCCGCGGCCGGCGATCCCGTGACGTCACGATACAAAACAAACAGTAATGATTTACACGGGATACACAAGCGGTATATATCCATTCGAAAGTCCAAGGCTAGGCTGAAAAACTGTAGGCGTTTGAGATGGTAGGTCATAGCTCTCATAAGCTTCTTTTTAGAAAATGGGCAGTAACTACGAGTATAACCACGACCGGGTAATCGGACAGTGTACATTTCCAAATATAATTTAGGGAAATGACAATCTACCAAACTCAAAATCTTTAAACCAAATTTATGATGATGAAGTTAACATTACTGAAGCTTACTGAAACTGACAAGAATTTCATAAAAGAAAATCACAAGCAAATAATACAAATAAATTTGAACTAGTATCTACAATTGGAACAATTGACCTAACACCAGACTGTTGCAAGCAATCTACGGGCAGCTAAACTATACCGTATCAATTTATTATAATTTTATCGGCAAAGAAGTCTGGTATTCATATTTTTCAATCAATGAATTCCATTTTGAATCAGAACTATAACAAAAGACGATCTACGTCAGGGCTTATCGGTGTTTTCATTCATTGCAATAAAGTTTACTCTACCAGCGGTCTCGTGTCTCTACGTCGACTCTATCTATGAATAAGTCATGATAATCCAAGATCAGTAACAAGTTGCTAAGATGAAGAAAAAGATGATCCATATCAGATCCAACACTAACACCACACGATCCACACAAGAGGCCTGTGCCGGCAAACTTGTTTGATGTTTCATTTTAATTCTACAAAAGTCGTGGTTCCGTTTTAAACTCCGTTTTTTGAACACATTGGTATCGTATTAGAGTACCATCATTGGTCGAAACTAAACCCCCACCTATCCGAGAGGAGTTAATAAAAAACAGCGCTGCTTGCATCTAATGCAAGCAGCAAAATGCTGAATCAACTCCTTTTGCCTTAATTTATTTTAATATGTATATATCTTATATTTTATATTTTTATATTTCTGGCAATAAAGGTTTTTCTTTTCTATTCTATTCAACACGCACACACAAAATTGCGTATTAGAGAAGGAGCTATCGAAGGTTTAAACCAAACCTCTTTACGGAAAATAATAGCTTTAGCCTCAATTAATAAATTGAGGGTGAATCATTTTTTCACTTATAATTAGAGAATATTTATATTTTATTATATATTAGTTTTTAATAGGCATCCAGTTATAAAGTCTCGTGAGCGTCTGCATTGACACAGCCTACGCACGTTGTAGATCGAAGACCCATCTTCCGGAGCGCTGCGGTCAATAGCATTTAGAGTTAATGCGCATTCACTTTACAAGTCTTTACGGAACTGAAGGTTTTATGGAAAAGTACCGAATTAATCGAGGTAAGTTTTGGAAATTAAGTCTGTGTGTCTGAATATTTTGTGAGTTCTATCGTATATTTTGGCGGTATATTTTCTGCATGCGAAATATAAAACAGTTTCAGTAGTGTCGCATCGGCCAATGTCATTTAAATACAAAAAGTTTTACCAAAAGTAATTTTGTTAAAAGTTTTGCTAAAAGTAGTTCTTTCTGGTCTTGAATAGTGACAGTTGGTCTTGAATCATTATATCGGTCACGTGACGTGCGCAAGCGCGTCTATTTTTTGCGACGCGTTTATTATTGGCCAGTTTATTTTGAGAACTAATCATGGGAATGTTACCAACATCGCTTTCTTCGATCCGTGGGATTTATTTGACATTTCTATGCAAAACAATATTTTAAATGACGTACCGGGTAAGTACCCAACCTATGCGTCACTGCAATGTATGGTGTCGCCATTTGAGAAATTTTCACATGCTTAAATATTTGGACGTTTTAATTTATTTGAGCTACTGAGCTTGTTTTTTTATATCTTTTTCCGAGCGCTCAATAAGACAGGATTGTTGATATTGATGCCAACGGGGTTTACAAAAAAAGCGTTTTTATCTAAGATCTCAATAGATTTCAATAGGTTATCGTGTCAAAATAATTTTGAATATTTTAAAAATCTATTCAAAACAAAAAAAGCTCTTACGGTAAAATATTGTATATACAAGTGCTTGGAAAGACAAATCCAACAAACCCAAACACGACGAGGCTTTGTCGTTTCATAACGAGTTCTTTTTGCTACCTCCTGCCTCCATCATCAGATCATGTCGATGGTAAACATTGCATTGTCACCGAACTTACATATGTATACAAAATTTCAGCTCAATCGGTTGAAGATATCTGGTTCAAAATTGAGTTGCAAAATTCCACCCGAACAAACTACATACATAATCTACATTGCAAGTTAAATAAAAGCTTTTAATAAGAACGGTCTAAACAAGGCCTCCGATGGACCTTTCATGCATGCATCTCAATAGAAGAATTTTTGACAGATTTCCTCTGAAAGCTTTTAAAAATCAAGTGCTCGTTTCGAATCGTGAAATCTGTCTAGCGAAAGCTTAAGCAAATTAAAATCGAACTTCACCTCCTTTAGTATTCGAATTATTCCCAAAGCTTAGAAGCTCTAGGAATTGCTAAACGTTATTGACGTTTTCATTTTTGCTAAAGCAAGCTTTTTGAGTTTTAGTTCCGAGAAAAGCAATCAAGAATCACCATTGAAAACATAGCCATTTAAATATTAACGAGCATTAACTCACAATGTTTTTTTTGTCAAACTCATTACTTTCTGACATCCTAAATCACCTCCGTCCAATGATTTCATTTTAATCAGACTGAAAATCTGGAATGACCAATTTGTCGTCGTGTGCTTAGAACTTTAAGTAAGTAATAAAACTATGTTCAATTGAACTTTATTTTCATAATCTGACAATATTTTCCGGCCATGGTCCAATATACGTGTCATGTTAGCTCGTAAAGTCGTAATATCAAATACCATTGCATCATACAACCCAGGCTGTTCTGAGCTCTCTGAAGTAATTCTAACCGCGAACTGATTGACATAAGATTTCGCCATTCCACATAATATTGCCTGTAGTGAGTGTGATACTGACAAACCTAACCGTAACTCTTCATACGGTAGACTGAATCAAAAGAATTTTAATATTTGAATTTTGAACAAATATGACTACCGGATATGTACGAGTATTCGATATGATCGTATGGTATGGAGTATCGCCAATTCATCAATCCGGATCATACTGGAATTTTCCGGATCATGATTTTCAAGACGTTCCAAATATAATTATATAAGAACCCATATTATTTAACTTTTTAATTGCTTGTGCTCTCCTCCTTAAATGTCTGTTCAGACCTACGCGCGGTATTCGCTACCCAAAGCGCCAGGGGTAAGTTTCGCTTGGATTTTGCTGCTTTTTGATTTGGATTTTTTTTTGGATACTCGGCGAAATACCGCGGATGGCGCGAAACCAACATCCGCGTTATTTATACTCGGCGGTATAAACAAGAGTAAGAACCAAGAACCAGCTGTGTGGTGCAGGCTTAGAATTTGCTCCACTCCATCTCTTCCCGTGGGTGTCGACTAAGGGATACTCACCGGGGGGCGGGCAGCAGCGTCCCCTGCAACGATTCTACCACCCAACTGCGATCCCCAACAGTGCATGCCCAGCGTGGAGATTATGGGCATTAACCTCCATTAGATAAACGACAATAAGGCGCTTATCAGGGGCCTGTGTCCAGAAGTGGACCAATACAGGCTGTTGAGGTTGAGGTTGAGGAGTGTAAAAATGAGTATAAACAGGAAGATAACTTCATACCAACTTTCGCTACTGCTCTAGGTATCGAATACCTGAATACACCATAAGCCTGCCTGGAAATAAGGTTTGAATTGCTAGATAAATCATCTTTACTTTCTTTAGAATGCAAGATCTATAGCCCTGTAGAAATGCATTGCGTGTCGCAGCCGCAAGCTCTCGCCTCGTATGCCGGAACGCACGATCGGTTATTTATTAGATAATTACTATTGATTGCAGCTTTTCCTATAGGCTTTTTCAGATTTTCCTCTATACAGCAGAGCTATTTATCGTGAAGAAGTGGTATACTTACTTGCACGCATGATATATTTGAATGCCAAATATATCATTAAAGTCGTTTGAATATTAGACGAAGGTGCATTTTAAAATTTTTAACCTTTTAGTCAGTTCCGGGGCCAGTAGGTATATTAAGGCGCTTTTCTAAAAACTCTTTAAATCGATTTTAATATAGATATCGACACACCCTAAATTAAAAGAGCTTTTACCTATTATCAAAATCTAAATTTACAGGAGTACTACCATAAAACTTGAAACCTAATATAACACGATTATTTAAAAAAAAGAAAAGAGGTAAAGTCAATGAAATCTATAGTAAAGTTATAATTACAATGTGAGTAGGTTCGTTTGGAATAATTCGACACTGTTTGATAATGCTGTGTGTATTTCCTAACATTATTTATTTATTTACATATATGGAATTTAAATATATATAACATTAACAATTTTACTGTTTTATTCTGTTTCTGCCTGTTAGCTTTATTCCATTTCATATCACCTTGTTATGCACACTTTATCTTCTAATCTAATACTATCCAATGATCCTATCCATCCAGGGTTGTCTGGTAGATCGCTGTTAAGACCGGATAAGACCGCCACTTATCACTTAGTTTTTTAAGCTGTTCTATTGTATGTTTCTTTCAATAAGTGTGCAATAAAGCTATTATATCTATTTATCTATATATTCTTTCTATAATCTATATAGTCTATTCTATCTATAATCTAAATACTTTTTATAGTCATACTATAATGTAACACCTAGTTTGGTTTTTGTTGTTATTTTATTATTGTATTTTTATAATGTTTATCTTTATCTTATATTGCATTGTCGCATTGGAGTTTATCTGTAACGGCAATGTAAATATGTAATTAAATAAATAAATAAAATACTTTCTATCTATAAATGATATTCTACTATCACTATTACGTATTCTGTGCAAGCAAAGTGCAGCGGACGCGGAGAAAGTACGCGGAAGGTTAGGCACACTTCACACGAAACAATCGTGCCGCTGACTGCTGCTGGGAAAAATGAATTTGATAGATTATATTGAGAGTAGATTGATGGTGACTGAAAAATTATATGACTTTCCTGTTGTAAATAAAAATAATGCTGGATAATCGACGGAGCATCATCTAGCTATCAATTTATCAACGAGATTACACTTACAAAAAAGAAAGAATACGTTCCTGTGGTCTTATGATATTTGGGACTATTATTTTTATGCGTTAAATTTAAAGGAAATGGAAATTTAAATAATTTATAGGTTAAATACCTTAGTGGGGTTAGCAATTCGCATTTTTATTTACTTACCAGATTTTTCTAACTAAAATTAAAAAAAAGCTATGTTATTAATAAGAGATCAATCTAAATATTAGCATATAAGTCTGATCCCTTAACTCGAATATTTTAAATTTTCCTGAAACAGCTCTTCAATATCTCAGTTCCAATGATTTCAGTGACGCAACACAATGCAATAGCTCAGATACTCATCATATCAGTCAAATGCCTGTATCTTGTGTACGCACCTTAAGTAGCGTATTGTGTGATGATAGCAATGAGTTTTCACCATGATGCCTTGTTTCCGCTTCGTCGAGACTCGTGAATGAACGTTACTAGCATTCGAAAGTAAACGCATTGTGGCTGAGAAACTGATGATTGACCCTGACTGACACGGCTGACGGCGTGAAATGGGCCTTATCTAACTACGTCAATTAATTTGAAATTGGAACACTTAAGAATTTGAGATCTATTTTAAAAGTGGAATTACCCAAATGAAAAGTTCCGGCGTAAATTTATAGGCGCGCTACGGGCCGCTAAAAGGAGTTTGTGGAGTTGAGGTTGTGTAGCAAATTTCAAAAACGGTTGCACTTGTGCGCTTGTCAAGGTTGGTGCAACGCATTGCATATTAAAAAATAACATCGACATCAAAATTATAATTGTTTATAAGTAGTGGCTATAATAACGTGACAGCCGAAACGTTGTTGTCGCGATTCATTTTAGAATGCAAGTCCATCGCAAGCAGCAACGCAGTTACGTTACGTGTAGGTATTGAACTAAACACTTCCGCGTGCAAGCAGGAAGCTCCAACCACTTTCCCTTTTGCCTGTGCGCAGCAGCCCACCAATGCATCACTATAACCCAACCAAACCCACCAGGCTTTTCTCTCAAACAAAACTGCAAGAAGAATGTGACTCTACAATTTGTCTGGGTTATAATGCAGTTAACCAACAAACGAGGTTAAGTGTTCCCTGCTCTACGATGCGTGGCATCTGCTAAGCATTTGAATTAACAGAACCTTAGGTTACGACCAGACGAAATACTCAATCGCGAGCCTGATTGAACTTCCTGGGTTTAGTTCAATAGCCATTGTGGCGTGGCTATTGTTACACGGTATCAAATGTACTGCAAACAAGATCAACGGCCTTTCTAACTTGATCGGTTATTTTGCATATTGTTATCCGATCCTGTTTAAATTTATTTTTAACCCCTTGAATTATTTATACAACCGGTTATAACAGCAATATAAAGGGTGTATTCGCGTTTTAACTGGTCTGGGAAAGTATTGTATAGATTTGCGGGTACGAAAAAGACAAGGCTGACATAATAGAGACGCGAAGGCGCCTGAAGTTGACCTATATAGCTGGCGCGGTCGTTGACCCGCCTCGTGCTTCGATGAGGGGCCTGGGCATGCCGTAATATTCCTGACATGGGACGAAGGTACCTTTCGGATAATAAATTACAGTGATAAAGTACCTAACATGCGTGGTGGGTATTCAGGCTTTTAAAATAGGTACTTCCCGGAAATAATTGCCAGTTTGTTTTGATTGCTGATATTTTTATGATTAACATATTTTTACGACTGTTAGTTTCTTGTACCTAAGTTCAAATAAAGTAATAACTTTTCGAAGTTTAATTCAAAATTCTCATAAAGTAGCCCATAAGTTTGCTTTACTAAACAAAATTTAAGTTTATTGCTCAACGAAATTTAAAAAGAACATTGCCCAAGTTTGTAGTTCGAAATCGTTTGGCATCTTGCAAACTTTTAATTTTATTCGAAAAATGATTAAATGTTAGACCATACCTACAAACTTACATAGCTGACGATACCTGAAGGGCCTAAAACGTCTATGTACTTATAAATCAAAATCGTTAAATCCAACAATCTGTAAATCAATGTTAGAGAAAACTTTTCATCAATGTTAGAGCCAAACATACAATATACATAGCCGACGATATCTAAAGATCCTAAAACGTCTACTTAGAAACCAAAATCGTTTAATCCAACAATCGTGTCAGGAAAATGAACAAAGCGCCCAAAAGTCGGCATTCGGCAATCGAGCGAGGTGTAGAGTTCACGATCGGGCGGCGACCTCCGAAATGTAGGGCGGCTCTAGTCTGGGGATCACGGAACAGACAGAATAATACAAATCAGTATGCTTTCTTCCGTTTTTCCCTAACCAAGGAGTTTAAAAACTTTTTCGTTATTCCTCGACATCCATTCTGAAAAAGTAAAAATTTAAAAGGTAAACGATCTCTGCTTACTTTGCGGCATACTGATCCTGAGAGAATTGTCCAGTATTATTAATTCATCAATATATTGAGACTTTTTTCACGTTAAATACTCAATTATAAAGGTTAAACCTGGGTGAAAGGTTTTATTGAAAGTCTAGGAACTTTTCACGAGACCTTCCGCTTCCGTAAGCAGCTGTTGAACTCACGCCCTATTTATGGGTATAAACTTTAGGTTATAGCCTTTTTGGGAATTTCTTAGTTCCTACAATTCAAGCAGAGTAACGCCCACATATATTTATGAAACTAATATATTCAAAAAAATATCAACATTTCCCAAAAAAAAGCTACCACATCATTTAAATCCATTGATTAATTAAAAAGGGAAGATGAGGTACTAGTTTCTCGAAATTGGCAACCCTTATATTGTGTAAAATTGTGTGCTCCCATCTCAGTCACCGTCGGACCCGCGGCACGGGCGGTCGTGATTCGCGTCAAATATTGTTGTCTCGGTCTCACTTCGGTCTTGGATACATCTTTCCGTCTTTGTTCTTCTTTGTATTGCACAGGACTGGAAATATAACTGTGAGCGTATGTGTTTGCGTGTAGTTGTAACACATGCCAATTTTTGAGTAAGCGCTGGGAGAACGTAACCTATCTTCCCTTTTTAATTAATCAATGTTTAAATATTAGAAATAAACATAAACTCGCTGTACCCACAACTAGGCTTCATAAAACTATACGCTTCTACAACAAAACCTCTACTGAGCAAACAATTATGAGTAAATAAGTTCAAACAAACTGTCAAAACTTTACCGTGCAAAAAGGCTTACTGTAAAATATCAGATTATCTACTATAGGATAAAAAGGCTCGAATTCGAAAAATAACAACTAACAGGCTAAATAAAGGTTTCTTCGTCGTTTCTTTACCTACCGAAGCGGCTGAAAACAAAAATACTACTCCATTTCCGTGTCAGTGTATTATTTTAATATGATTTGACCTTTTCTAAGTGTACATTTATTGTATTTATGGATACCACAATCGATGCTGAAAATGCTAGTCTCGTATGTGGAAAATTTCACGCGTGCGGGTTTTGGATTATTTTCTATAACTCCATCAGTACCTAACATACGTATAATATATCATATACATCATAAAACATACCTAGCTAACCTACTTCGATTTGCATTTTTTTAGCAAGTGAGATAAATTTATAAGTTAGTTCGATACTCTAGAGACGTACTTACCTACGCAATTATATAAAAATAATAATATATTCTCTATTTCCAGACACGAGATCCATATACATATACACACAATATATCTACGAGATCTGACTGCGTTTTTTATCTTTTGCAAGGGGTAAAATAGAAAATCTCGAAAGAATGTAGGTGTAAGCTTTAATTTCCATAGTAGCCAATCTGTTCCTAGTTATTAATAAGCAATAAAAACATATCGTTGCATAATTTTATTGGTTGAAAGTGGGACATGTGAAGTATGGCCACAATAATAGCATGATAAGGTGAAACAAAGCCAACAGCATTGAGAGTAAGCTAAAAGATTTTGCCAATCAGAAAATACAAGACCTCGTTCAATATCCGTGACAAAACATGGTGTATATGCCATTTTATTAGAATTTAGGTATAGTTTGCTTTATTCATCATATAATAATTATGTACATGCACATAGTCGTGTTAATCGGCGCCGCGGCGGAACAAGCCTTGATATTTTCAAAATTTGTTTACCTCGGTTGGGAAATTTGTAAAAGAATATAAAACATGAAACCGACGAGCGGAGCCTGACTCTAAAATTAAAAAGACTGTTTAGAGACAGAGAAGAAGAGCAAAAAAAACGTAGATACGATATAACGGCGCTGACGAGTGGTGCCAATCGCAACAATTAACTGTAGTTTATCGAAGTATGTTTCATTGCATAAAAATTTAGTTTTGTAAACATAAGCGATCAAAACACGTAGGGATAAATAGCTAAATAAACGACATTATAAGAATAAGAATAAGAATTCAATTGTAAATTCTAGTTAATTTGAATCTATTGTTTGATTATAATTTTCCTCAACCTCAACAGCCTGTATCGGTCCACTGCTGGACGCAGGCCTTCTCCTAATAAACACCTTGTTTAACTCATGGGGGTAATGCCCATAATCTTCACGCTGGGCATGCGGATTGGACATCGCAGTTTGGTGGAAGATTTGTTCTGCAGAGGGCGCTGCTGCCCGCCCCCCGATGGATACCCTAAGTAGCCTCTTACGACACCCACGGGAAGAATTGGGGTGCTGCAAATTCTAAGCCATCACCAAACAGCTAAAATTTTCAATGTTATCAATTAATAATTTTTTGCCCATATGATTGATTTTTCTTTAACTTTTCTTATGTATGATTGTGGTCAAATGCTTACTACCATCCCCAATAACATTTATATTTAATTATTGTCAAATTTCTGTAGAGATAAGAAAAAGCGGCTTCTCTTACAAACGCTTTTTTCACTGATTTACTGAATAATTTTACTGTTTTACTTATTTTCGTGAGGTAGGTACCAAGGCTCTTCAGGTTTTCAAAAAATATCTATGCATCTGTTTGAAGCGACGCGTGTGTCTGAGTGTCTGGTGCAGCGCATCAGCATTGCTATAAAGCGGGACAATGCAGCCAGCGTCTAGGGTATGCTTCCGATTGGAATTGATATGGATCAGTTGTGCTACCTGTAGATTGTTTGCAACAGTCTGCAGTAAGCTTCATTATTTCAACTGTAAATACTTGTTTTAATTTATTTCTATCAGGTATTTGATTGTAATTTTCTTTTTAATAAAGTGGTTTATTGATAACTGACAAGTGTAGTATAGACCAAGTCGTTGCATTCCCCTAGTGTTGCATTAACAGCGCAAATAGTGAAACGGCTGGCTCCGAGGAGCGTTGCTAATCTCACTGACCTATATACTATGGTCGGTGAAAGACCTCGTAAACCACTACCAGTGTATTATTCCCGCCAACACAATGCACACAATTATGCCTCTTATTACTGTCAATACACTGGTAATAATAGATCAGTATTGCGTGCACATGAGCAGTATACGGTTTCACGGAATAATTTTGTTTGGACTAGCTCATCTAATTTCTGATGGAAATTGCAATAACAATCGCACTATTTTACGTGGCGGAAGCGTCACGGGCCGTAATGTTGAAGTTTATTGTTTTACGCCTGATTCGGATAGCATCGTTAGGTTTTAGTTTTGGTGCGTGAATGCATAGCTAACCAGGATGCATAATAGAATAGGCCTGACGCCCGAAAAATTATATTAATCCGTTAGTTAGATTACCGAAAGATATTGGACACATATATTTTTTTAACCGACTTAAAAAAGTAGGAAGTTATCAATTCGACCGTTTTTTTTCTCTTTTATGTTTGTTACCTCAGAACCTTCGACTGGTCGGGTGGTCCAATTTTCCTGATTCTTGAGCTGGTGCTTTCCATGTGGACCCATTTTAATTTTGTTCAGTTTTGACAATGGGATCCATGTAAATTCATGAAAATACAAAAAAAATTAAGTCGGTTTATAGTTTTTTAAAACGAAATTAATTACCTCCATCAAAAAAATATGACACAAATACAGCGCGTCATAGTTTGGGAGTAGGGGATACCGACAAAATAAACCAATATCTTCTAATAAATCTAACTGATGGACTAATTAGAATTGTTTAGTATGTATTGTTGCGAATAATAATCTAGTTTTATCCCAGCACATTTATTTACTTAGTTAAATTACAGTGGTTGCTGATTCACGAACTTTGTCTCGGGGCCATAGACAAAACTGTCTTGCTGTTTTGTCTATGGTCCCTCCTAACGTTACGTTCGTTTGTTGCGTTCGGTTCCTTATTGCTACATAGTGTAGTCAGGCCTATTTTCGATGAACTATCAACCGACGCTCCTTGAAAGTCATCAAAACCTGCAGTAGGAAGAGCGACTAGTTCTTAGCAAAGTTATGAAAGAGAGTAGGAAATTCTTCAAATAATTTTCTCATTTGCACTAAATCCTTAAAAAATACAGGCCGATGACGAGGCAAAAAAAGGCTCTTGCCTACAAAAAATACTATACTATTCTATTTTTGTATATACGTTCTGTCTGCTTCTTTGTCTAGCAGACAAAAAGATAGCCCCCTTTATAATGTGCGTATGTACCCAGATAATGTATGCTACAACACATACCATAGAGTAGTTATGTATAGAATTAGCAATGAATGAATTTGTGAAAAGGATTCCTTTTACCCATCGGAAAGGTACGTAACGTACCAACTTAATGCCCATTTTTGCCTCAACACGTGTGACAAACAATGTATTACGAGTTTCTGCTCTAATAATGGAAGTACAAATAGTCTAGTTTTTAACTGACTTCAAAAAAAGGAGGAGGTTATCAATTCGACTGTTTTTTTTATGTTTGTTACCTCAGAACTTTTGACTGGGTGGTCCGATCTTCATGATTATTTTTTTATATGAAAGCTGGTGCTTCTCGTGTGGTTCTATTTTAATTTTGTTCAGTTTTGTCAATGGGATCCATGAAAATACTATAAAAATTCAGTCTATATTATTTTTTTAAAACAAAATCAAAACAAAATATTTGATTTTTTCTTTCTCAACACTTAGTTTTGAAATATCTTCTGTTGGACGGAAACATAACCATTGCTATTGTAGCGGTTTTGGGCTGTAAACCCTGATCTGAAGTATAGGTGGTTCGTAATCATCGTACTAAAGATGTTGTTCATTGTATTATAAATCGTATTAAATGTATAGAGTGCAGATGCTCTGGGAATCTAGGGTTTATGAATAGTTGTACTCACATTGTTATTTTTAGGCCACTCTTATCCGTTCAATATATCTTTTTCCATCATCTCTGCTTGGGCGGGTGAAGAAAAGTTCGGTTGTATCTGTAAATAAAATTATATATTTATTAAAAGTGGTACTCAAATAATGAGTTCACGGCAACCCTATTAGGTTGCTACATACAGTGCTTACAGGAGTTTTTTTTTCTAAATGACTACAATGCTGTTGACCGCAGATGGCCATGACAGCGTTGCCTTAATTTTGGCAGGCGTAGTGTGTCTCGCCGGTAAAGTAGCCAGTTTTCAGGGCGCTATAACTCTTAAAAAGAAAAATGCCATATCAACGCGTACAGTATTATTTATAATAATTAAGATAAATAATCCGTGGTGGATGGCACAAACTTCGGCAGTCCTATACCCAGCAGTGGGTAAAATCCGGCTGTGGATGATGATGATGAAGATAAATAAATTTATATTAACGCATCTGATAACGATTCGATGTCATTTTGATTTATTCTACATCAGTTTCTACTCGCAACTTTACCGTTGTTTCTTAGTAACGCTTAAAGGTTATTCCATGGGAACTAATTTATGGGATAAAAGAGTCGATATTTGATCCTAGATCTTAAGCTATGCAAAGTTTCACCAATCTACATATTCAGAGAGTTCTAATAATAAATGACAAACATTCCATCGATTCTAACTTACGCATTCATAACAAATCGCTGTCTAACCTCTGGATACTCAAAATCAGATAAGAGTTGATCTCAAGTGAAGTTTTTGACAGATTTTCAATATTATCTGTCAAAAACTCCTGACTCAAAACCAACTCAAATTTGATTTGTTGTTGTATTCCGGGTGAGACGATCATGGTATGCCTGATGCATGTTTTCCAAAATCAGTCCGAAAGTTCTCTGCAGTTGGGTGGAACTCACTGCCCTCAAGCGTGCGCTGCCCTGCACTTCCAATAAAGGCAATATACTCATTCAACCGAGTGAAGGGTGGAACACACACCAGCTTTTCATCTCATACCTACATCAAATTGTGCGAAATTGTTTTTTTTTTCATATGCATCGAATTTACACCTTCTACCATTAATTTGTGAATTGTCCAGCATTATTATTATTATTATTATTTATCAGATATCTAAAAGTATTATTTTTTAACGTAAGACATTGACTAACTTTCTTTAAGTAATTATTCAAGATATTACTTTACATACATGACAAAAGAATCCATACATAATCATGCAGTCTGTCAAAGTTGTCTTCTCGTCTTTGTTTAAAATAAAGAATCCATACAAATGAGTTAAAAGACGAGCAACAAATTTTCCCAAAAAAAATTTAATAATACATGGTTATATATTTGTATATATAATATTCTGATAGTGAGATTAGTTCCTTAATTCCTTAGTAAGTTCTTTTAATCCATATTTCAATAAAGTCATTCGTATCACGATTGATAAATCACTGCCGATATCTACAACTACTCTTGATCAAAACAAATCATGCATGAATGTGATGACATGCGTACCAAAAACAAATTGAAGATCTTTTTATTTACTACGGAGCCCATCACTGGTGTATTTGAATTAACTAGTAGATACTAAATATGTTATGCACCTGAAAAGTTCAAACCCTCCTGCAGTCTCCTGAACCAGGAGCATCCAAAACAAAATCCTCAGTACAAAAAATCCAAGTCACTTTCTCACTACACAATCCACTGTCACAGTCCAGGCAATCCACTGTCACAGTCCAGGCTCACTGTCAAAGTTCAGTTCAGTAAAATCACGTCACGACAGTCATGGGTACCAGGACATCAGATTCGCAAGGAGATGGAGCGAACGAGCGCGCGGCGCGCCGTCAGAGCGGTGACTGACCGGCCCAGTGCCGCGCACCCCGCTGGATCCTGCGGGACCCTTCGCGCCGGGAACGGACCTGCAAAACGTTATAATGATCTCAACAGGTTATAAAGATTAGCTGAAAAAATAACGACATATGCCCATTGATAAGGAAAATACTGATTAATCATAATATACATACAAAACACCCAACAAGTTTTTCAGAAGGTCTATCTATAATTTTTACTATTTTTTTGCTGCTTTTACTCGACAAATAATTTAATTGCGTTTATATGTTGATATCTTGTAAATAACGCACAATCTGTAGAAAAATCTCAGAGCCAGAGACACATTTTCTTTATTGGCGGAAAACACATCCGGGGTCATTTACCCTCCCTCCATTGTATAACGTGATCTCAGTGCACTTTTCCGATGCCAAAAGAGTTCTAGTTCAGTTTCAGATCAAGTAATGCTCTTCGCATTCGTTTCTTCACTTCAGAAAAATGCCAAACTAGGTAGTAAAAGATAGGTCAATTTTTGTACGCATGATGTCATGGAATAGCTAAACTAGCTTAATTATTATACTTAGGCTACTTTTCCCGGATAATAGGCCTGTAAAGCCATGGACAACACAGCTGTATTTTGGATTTTAATGAGAAAAGTCTTGTACTGCCTTAAAAAAATATTCATCATATGGTGCTCTTAATTCTGGATGGAACGTAGTGATCTTCTTTAATTATTGATTTTTACTCGAAAACTATTAAAAATTTACAGTTTTTTTATTTTTGTTTTGATGCAATGTTTATTGCAACATGCGATGTTATTAGTAAGATGTTTGTTGGTAAATGTAATTTAAAAGAAAATACATTTATAAAATGGCCATAATTTTTTAAACTATTTATTTTGAAACGGTTCATTAAAAAGTTTATTAGAAAAAGTACCAAGGCATCATAATGCAATAAGCGATGGTGATTTCGCCCGTCAGCGACGTAAATGCAAGACAAGTACTGCTAGTGGTCGTAGACAGTGAAAGTGGTCGGCGGTCTAGGCTCGTTAGAGACCTTGAGGAAATTGTTGAGAAGGTCCAACTCTTGCAACATTCTCCATAGTGCCTCCATAAGGATAAACTAGAAATTGAGCAATTGAAGTTTTAAAGCAGTTACATAAAAATATACAGGGCGCGTGTTAAAGTCAACATTTTTTTCAGCAAAGTAAAATTCAAATCTACACTAATACCAAAAAAAAACGGAACTGAATTCCGAAAAATATTATGCATAAAAGAGCATGAAGCCGGCCCCCCAACCTCATAAACTAAATCAATTATCACGTCCAAAATATAAAGAACTCCCTGAAACCAAAGAACGAGCCCTCCCCGGATATCTAAAGAGCGCAGTGATTCTGAATTGATACGTAGGTTTATCGAGAGGTCGTGTACAGTTGTGTACAGGAGCGATTACGCAAAGCTTCCCTGAGAGGTCGTTGGCAATGGACTCAGTTCAATGTCACCAAATATATCACCGCGCGGCGTGCCCTGCCCGCGATATCTTGGTACTTGCGCTGGTATTACGCATTGTTTTTTTATTGTACTATTTATTGATTTGTTTTAATAGGTGTAATATGTTACTGTTTCTCGTTTAAGTATTCAACAATATCCTACATAATCTAAGCTACATCACATCACACACTAATATTATAGAGGCAAAAGATTGTATGGGTGGTTCAGTAGTTTCGGTACAAAACAACTATACGGGACGGGCTGAACTTTGTGTACATAAAAAAGGTTCTAAAACCTACAATTATACTTTTATTTAACATAATTTGAACATTTACGAATAGTTCTTGCAATAATTTATTCAATATCATTGCGCGCGTTTTTTGTAAGAAGTGTTTATGCTATTTTCTGCCCGCGGTTTCGCACACGTTGTTTCTATGGGAACGTTTAGAAGTTATCCCTTGGGGATAGTAATAACTTAGTTACGGAATCATGCGTAGCCTTTGTTTAATTCAAAATTTAGAGCTACATACATTTATGCAAAATTTCAGCGAGAGTCGTTCAAAAGTTTTAGCATGAAGACCAAACATATACATGCATATGTACATGCATTTATCAAAACATTCGCATTTATAATATCAGCGTGATGATCTGATAACTTTGTATACTATATCTTGAAGCAATTCATTTTTAGTAACATGTGAATAATATTATGTTTTATGCGCAGTGAAAGTGAAAGTATTCTTATTATTATTAATTATCTTCCAACTCCGGCTTATTTTACAAAGAAATAATACGCTGCTTTTAGTAAGTCCTTCGAAAACGTGACGATATCGGTTCATTAGACGAAGCACCAAGCTCGCTCAGGCCCGCTATACGGCCGCGCTCCTGTTCGGGTCATCGACCTGCGTTTTCGGCAGGCGCCCCGAGTTTCAGCTGTAAGGCGATCCTGCGCGCACACCGAGACGCTGCACGCCATGCGATCCCGGAACCATTGCTGCCAGGTCAAATCTTTTAAAATTCGCTGTCTCTTTGGTAAAAGTTTTTTTTTATATCTTTCTTACTGCTAATTTAAAGATTATTTTTGTTATTTAGATAAAGATAAAGATAAAGAGAGAGAGCTGGGAAAATTGAATTTTTCTATTTTGTTAATATATTAAGGTTTGGACTTTTCATTCATTAATATTTCCTTCCCGTAATATTTTTAACTCAATACTGCTGTAGATTCACAAATTTGGTAATGTTACTTGGTAAGTAGAGTGCCTAGTTTCGTAGAGTCAACGTACTAAATACAATATACGGAAATAATACTCACGCCACACTTAAAACGGTGATGATTTATGAAAATAACCTTGAAAAGTTTAATGATTTGAAAAAGTGAAATAAAGCCAAGTGCCTAATTAAACAAATGCGTGGTTGGCTTTTATCCAGAAACGAAGTGGTTTTAAATTCTCTTTAAACTTTGATTCATAAATCAAATTCTACAAGGTCTGGGAATCTCAGCAATTTGTAGTCAATTTTGGAACTATAGGAAGAAGAAACTGGTCAGCTAGAATAGAATGCCAAAAAGAACAATAAAATCTTCAGACGAAGGAAGGAATTATTATTCGATTTTCGGCGAATGTCTGACAGCCATGAACTCCATGACCTTTGAACTTGGGATGAACGCACCCTTGAATTGTACAACGGTCCTTCTAATTATACCACGGATACTGATAAGAGAGGTATTTTCAATTCTGACGTGTGCCTACTTGTGTCTGTATGTGTCATTTGTTGACGTATTGGGAATGACGGTGTGATTGACACGTCGTCGGTTGAGAATTGGTGGTCTTGGCTCGGTTTTGGTACTTTATGGCTCGAGTAGGATTTGTGACTTGTCCTTGGATTATGTTATACTGATTTATTATGATTAGTTTTGCGCATACAATAAATTTTATAACTACAAAATAAGTGAGTAAATAATTATTTTCCTTGCAGTTAGCTCATCGTTGTAATAATATTTTACATTTGACTTTGTGTGCTTATTCACAGAATATCTATACTTACCTTTGCTATCCAAAACATCTAAAATTTACTTACTCCTCAAAATGTGGCCTCTTAAACAGCCACCTGCGGTATTATTAAAAGTTATGTGTACTATAAATATTTTATTGGTTTTTGTGGGTCTAATAACAATTACAGCGACTCTACCTAACAGATTTATTACTCGTTTGCATCGAACAAAAATTTCGCGGGGGGGGGGGGGGGCGGCGAAATTTTTGATCGATGCTCGTTTGACACAAAGCTAACTCTTTCCTGCACTATAGTATAATAACATTATCAAATACACCTTGCATTAATCATCCAACTTTGTTGTGGGTGGCAATTGTTCTATTTAAAAGCATCACTCCAAATCTTTATTTTAATTTCTTTTTTTAATTCTATAAGAGAGCTTGAAACGCTATGGTAAAAATAAAGTGTCTCTTGGTAGCATTAAGAGGTTGTTCACCCAATATTTGGGCATCGCCCTCCCTGTAGGGACTATTTGTCAAAGGATACAATCTCCTCAACGTGCTGTTACTTTCTCGATCTGGCGAGTGTTGCCAACTACATTGACCAGGTGTGGTGTCGTGAAGTTGTAGGTTATTTTATTGACGCAGACAAATTGTACGATAACAAGTTGTTCTTATACAATATTAGTTCGATTTAATATAGAAATTAGCTCAATGTTGAAATGGTTGGTAGGTAGCTACCTACTGAAAATCTACACAAACACACGTAGAGACAACTAAAAGAAGATTTTATTTTTTCAAAAACTGCTTGCTATAGATGGCAACTACAGTGATGCATTGGGTTGAATTTTTGGGTTACCACCTGTCGGCCATTAGCTAAGTTCTATATTGACGCGTTAAGACTTTTAGACATGCTTGGTCGTATACTATGTTAATTTAATTGTAGTAAATTAAACGGCACAACGGAGTTTGTAGTTCTTCAGGATTTTTTTACATGGAAAGGGGTGGGGTTTTAAACTCTGTTTTGGCTGCTCAAGTTCATCGTAGACGATACCTACGCGATGCAGGTACGCATAGAGCAAGATTTAGTCATCAATAAGCGTTAGTAATTTTATTGTTTGGACTGCCAAACAACGATTTTATCATATCGAAGGTACAAAGAATGGTAAGAAAGGTATTAATGGAGATATTACCGCTATACTTCATTCTCATAATTCTTTAACCATAAGTACTCAAAAGGGGAAAGTTGAAAATGTGGAGTGGAGCTGTAATATTCAGATCAGGCCTACCTACTAATGTAGATGTAGTTCTAGATCTGGTATAAGCTTATCAGCGAAAAACCAGCATCTCATCCACTAAGAAAATTTATTTTTCCAATTAGTTTAGGCGATTTGCAGTTCCATAATGCTGTAGCTGGAACATAATAGAAGGAATGAAGAGTTCACCTGTGTTTGTTCACACACTTGAGCACTGTAATTTGTCCTGCGCACCTGGCTTGTCTCCTGATCGAAGATTCGGCTAGGAGGACATCATGCTGCGGCCATGTGGCATGCGCGAGCGCAGCTTGTACACACACGCGCATATGACCAGATAAGAGCCCGGTCAATGGCCGGAACAGGGCCTGAAATAGGAACCTAGAGTAACATGCTTTGATGTACAATGTAAGGAAAGCTCTTATCATTTTATCATCGTGTCTAAGGACAGCCTTTAAGTGCTGAAGCTTTGGGCTTGTGTTGTAATATGTGTCCCTATTAATAAATAAATATAACTTTAGTCGATCTCCTACGTACCTACATAATCTGTTTTTGATTAAAAAACGCAATCACTTTATTAGGTACCTATTTACCATAAGGTGTCACTAACTGTTGAGAAGGCTAGATAAATCAAAGCACTTTTAGAATTTTGTTTAATTTGCTACATTTTGCATATAGATAAAATTCTAAAAAGTGCTGCTGTGTGTAAAAAGTGCAGTAAGTGTGGGAAATCTTTTAACTGAATTTTTGACCAGTTACCTTAACCGATTGAGCTGAAATTTGGCATACTTATGTAAAAGTTGGCAATGCAATGTCGCGTGAATGGTAATGCAATACCATCGAGCAGGTCTATGGATGCATGTCTTTTCAAGCACTACTTTTAATAATAAATAAACTTATCTAAGTTAAAAATATATATATCGTGAAAAAAAATCTCAAAAATATGTCAAAAAGATTTATGCTAAGCTAAAGCTGTCTCGAGAATGTCCATGAATCTCCAGTAATTTATTTATAAGATCAAAACAAAAGCTGAATAGCTAATAATTTACTCAATGCCAATTATACTCGTATCATCGCAATAAGATGCAAGTACAGCGCATTGTTACTGGCAAACCGCGGCGGAACCTATCTTGAATAGAGTGAAAGTATCTGGGTACTTCCTGAGAAAGTAAGTTCAGCCTAGGCTGAGCAGGCAGTCTATGCCGCATAATATTTCAATGTTACATTGATGTTATAAAATCTAAATCACCTGTAGGTTTGGCGGGTTGTTACGAATGTTCCTACGATTTTTTATGTGAGTATAACAAAAAATATCTATCCATGTCTTGTAGTTACCCATAACACAAGGTCTGCTTAGCTTGGGGCTTGATAATACAGTGAAATTGTCTAGTAGTATTATTATTACTTATTAAAAATGAGATGAGAATGAGAATTTCAAAGTTTTATTTATTTCCTTTCCATTATGTTTCTTTCTCGTGGAATAAAAGATATCCAGTTCAAAATCCAAGATGGCTGACATTTCAGTCTACACTCTTGGTTATCGATTTCGATTGACGTCAACTTCAACTTCATCTTCTTTTTTTATGGCGCGGTTTGCTTTTCGCTACAACTCTGCCAGTGTCTGTGTAGGAGTACCATAAACTTCGAAAACAGAATATGATCGGTTTTAGGAACCAAAATTCTATAAATTTCGCATCAAAATGGGTGCTAAAACAAACGGACAAATTAAAAACAAAAGAACAATACAACACAAAGGACAACACAACATGAAAAGCACAAAAATATTATATTCTATTAATATAAAGCTTATTGACTTTTACAAAATTACAGAGTATAAAATTTACTATAGGGGAAAAGGTTAGGGATAAATAATTTTGAAGGAGGCAGGACAGGGGAAGGACAAAATGACATCGCCGGACATTTTGCATGTGACGACATGGCTGATTGATAGGTACAATCATAGATGTAAAATTCTGGAGATATGCCACGTTCTCCCGGAGCTAACTCAATAAATGGGTTGTGTTACAACTAAACGCAAAATCACGCTTTTTCCATTATTTTGCAATTTACCTACTTATGAACAACATGAAAGACGTAACTACCTAGACCGAAGTGTGACCGAGACAACAATTAACACGCGAAAAACGACCGCCAGCGACTGTTACTGTTCCGACTATGACCGAGGTGGGAGGACACAATTTAAGGCTGGAACCTAGTGCATTTGCTAAAAAAGCCGAAGCCCCGCCTTCTAATGTCGGCTACATTAGAATTACCTACATAAAATTTATAATGTTACTTCGGTTCCTTGGTTGTGAAAACACGATTCAGTTAAAAAAAATCATAAAAGTGCACTGTTTTGCACCTAATTTGCTCTAGATCTCAGGAACCCCACAGTCTATAGAAAAGATTTTTATTTTTATTCGTAGGTCGTTACTAATTCTTTGGTTTCTCGGTTGGGTTTTTTCATAAGTGAGTAGTTTTCTAAAAAAAAAAAGACGTGTGGCACTCGGGGACTGCCGCGGTAAAGCTATTGCAATGCCATCTAGAGGCGAGTTGCTGAACTAAAGAGACAAACGTCAAGGTTTTTTCGTTACGGAATTTCTGGATTCGGTCCCCGCGCTCAAGGCCCGCGATAGAAGCTATGCAATAGCTTAAAATAATTTTGCGCCTACGCCGTTCCAAAAACGTATGCTCTCTCCCGCTCCTCTGAACGTCAAATCCTATGACTATCTTTTTCACAAAATGGCGCGCAATGTGCCATCTTAACACAATTTAAGCTGCCACTTTCGAGAAGTCACTGCCTCATCTCCCCTTTTTACAAAGATTGGTACAATATTTAGATGAAGTCGCTTTTGAATGAATAAGGTGTGTGAGTTGAGTAGGTACCTATTATGGAATATTCAGGTGATGGATGGCCGGGCATTCAACCCCGGGTACAGTATTATATTATCTGTGGCCGGGTGGACGACCGACCGAGTTTCACCAGCTGATCGGCCACGCATGCATGACTAACAAATAATATCAATTTTAATGCCAAGTACCCAACAAAACTATTTAAGAGAATTTATTCATTAATTATAATAATAATCACTACATAGTATAAAACAAAGTTGCTGTTTGTCTGCGCAACGGATTTTGATGCGGTTTTTTAGGGTTCCGTACCCAAGGGGTAAAACGGGACCCTACTACCCAAGCCTCCGCTGTCCGTCTGTCTCATGAACCGTGATAGCTGGACAGTTGAAATTTTCACAGATGATGTATATCTGTTGCCGCTATAATAACAATTAATAAAAAATGAATAATTTTAATAATTAAGGGGTGCAATTTCCTTATCACCTTGCGAACCGAACGTCGGGCGCGGTCAGTACTTGGATGGGTGACCGCGTCACGTTGACTTTTGTTTTTTTTTGAGCAAAGATTTGTATTTTTAGATTTTTATAGATAGATAATGGTACGGAACCCTCCGTGCGCGAGTCTGACTCGTACTTGGCCGGTGATATAAATAGAATGATTCAAGAGGAAGGTTTAGTTTAAATACATCCAGTGATCGGAATTAGGAGGGCTAAAATACCTAAAGTGCATAGAACAGGGGCAAAAATAAGTGGAGACTTCCTTACTACAACAATTTTATTCGGCCAATTTTCGGCAATTGGGCCGAAAATTAGAAAAATTGTTTCCGTAGGAGATAAGGTATGTAAATTTTATTGAAACTAATGTTAATGATAAAAATCATTTTTACATCAGATATACAGATCGAGATGCATTAAGTTGATTAATTTAGCAAAAGGATTTGGCGAGTGAGCTCTACATTTAAATAGATTTTAAGCGCAAAAAAATCGTTTAAAGGTTGAAGTTATATATAATATATATAAACGTTATATATATAATATATA
Organism: Eupithecia tripunctaria; assembly: GCA_955876795.1. NCBI lineage: Eukaryota > Metazoa > Arthropoda > Insecta > Lepidoptera > Geometridae > Eupithecia > Eupithecia tripunctaria. Next base: position 5,305,302 of record OY041600.1, read on the forward strand.
TAAACGTTATATATATATAATATATATAAACGTTATATATATAATACACATATATAGATAAAAATCTGATAATTTATTTTAATTCTCCGGACGAAAATGTATCTAATGGTGACAAGTTGACAAGTTGACAAGGAAAACTCCATTCCTGATGAAACCTGGTTGGCAGGTAGAAAAAACCCCTCCGCATTAAGCTTACCCTCTGTACTTCAATGCAATAAAAAAGCCTTTAGCGATTTAGATTAACAGACTTAATTTCCTCATCAACCGAATATTATCAAGGTTGTTAATATTGGTTACTTTAATAATTAGGTATTGAGTTTATGTTTAGGTCCAATGGTTGTACAAAATTAATAAATGGGTGAAAACTATAAAGTAGAATTTTTTACTTTTCGTTTGTTAGTTATTCATAGGCTTATAAGGTGGAATTACATTACCTTCTGCACCTTTTTACTTACATTGTTCCAAAGAAACCATTACCATTTCATTTGAAAATAATATACCTTCATCGATAATTAATTCGATACTTGTTTTACAGAGTGAATTTTAGATGTACTTTAGTAATATACCGAAAACCGAAACAATTGGGCCGAAAAAATATTTAGTGCTAAGGCGTCTCCACTTGCCTCTGTTATTTTTCGAGCAGTAGGTATTTTAGCCCGCATAATTCCGATCACTGTTAACATCAGCATTGCACCCGAGTGAAGCCGGGGCCGGTCGCTAGTAAGAGAATAAAACAATTACAACTTGTACCTAAATAATGTACTTGTTGTAATTATTTTATTCCGTTATAATATAAAATTTAATACAAACTAGCTTCTGCCCGCGGCTTTGCTTGCATTTTCCCGGGATAAAACTAGTCTATGTCCAGCCCCTCTACCTCCTAAACCCTACCTGATTTAGGGGATAAAAAGCCTATGTTTTATTCTATCCCCAGGCCTAGAAATACCTGTGTTAAAATTTTCAGCCTGATCAGTTCAGTAGTTTTTGCGTGATAGAGTTACAGCCATAGATACATACAAACTTTCGAGTTTAATTATTAGTAGGAAGTTTGGATATTCGTGAATACATTGGCCTTAACCCCCGACGCGAGCAGCTCGGATGTCTGTGGTCTAAACTGATCAATAGCCGAACCAATAACTACGAACCTATGCGGTTACCTATGACATAAGGTAGCAAGTTTGAATTTATTATGTACTTACCAATTCACCATCGATCAAAATATGCGCCGGCCCCCATAGATTCACAAATAGGCACCCTAAAAGCCCTCTGATCGTGACGTCTCTTTTATGGAAAATAATTAATTTTGTTTTAAAAAAGTATGAACCAACTTCAATTTTTATAGTTTTTTCATGAATTTTCATGGATCCCATTGTCAGACCTGAACAAAATTAAAATGGGACCACATGGGAAGCACCAGCTTTCATATAAAAAAAGAATCATGCAAATCGGACCACCCAGTCAAAAATTCTGAGGTAACAAACATAAAAAAAAAGACGAATTGAGAACCTCCTCCTTTTTTGAAGTCGGTTAAAAAGAGAAAAAACGATCATGTCTCGTTACTAACGCCAAAAAGACTATCATCACTCTGGTCAAAATTAAATAAAGTAAGTACCTATATCGTTTTAATAAATGTACCTATCATAGAATTGCATGAACGAGGACGGACTAATACTGCTACTCTCCCCGAGATGGCAGCACTAAAGTTAAGTTCTGTTTCATGAACGACATTAAAATATCGGTTAACTGGCTTTAACACAACTTTTGACGTGTTAACGTCTATTAAATCGATGAACATGGGTAGCATGTTCAAAAAAAGTGTCACGTTGTTGATAATGTTGTCATGACGACTGAAGCATTGAAGATTAGAGTTCTTATTTCGTCTAATAGATAGCGTTAATAGTTAGCTATCACCAGAATGGCAAAATCAGTATATAAACTACGAGGTAAGATTTTCAATAGATCAAGTAAATGAAGTTATCACGTATAATTTTCGTTTATCCTAAAACCGACTTTAGAGACAGCCACTTTTTACCTACATATCGTCCATTTTGAATTAGGCATAAACGTATACAAACCGTCCATACTTAACCTAAAATTCACTTTGTTGGCGCGTCCTTTTATACGTAATTTACATTACTTGTCGATTTTAGATCCTCCCTTCAATAAAAATTGCTTACAATTATATCTGAAACTCGACGCCAAGCAAGTGAGTTTTTGTTATTTGTATCCTGGTTTATTTACTAACATGCTCCATGCTGGATGGATAAACCATAGTATCAGAATTGTATGAACAGGGTCGGACTAGTATTGCTACTCTCCCCGAGATGGCAGCACTACAGTAAGTGTCTGTTTCAAGGTCCGATTAAATTATCGGATGACAATCTAACACGAATTTTTACCTGCTTCAATTGAATGAACGAGAGCGGACCAGCGCCGCTACTCTCGCCGAGATGGCAGCACTAACATGAGGGTAAAAAAAGAAAATAAGGTATTGAAAAACTATATAACACGTAAATAATTTAAAGTTCCGGTTATGAAACGTTGCGTTTCACAATCATTAGAAAAGTGGCACATAAATTAAGCTATTGCATAGCTTCTATCGCGGGCCTTGAGCGCGGGGACCGAATCCAGAAATTCCGTACCTAACGAAAAAACCTTGACGTTTGTCTCTTTAGTTCAGCAACTCGCCTCTAGATGGCATTGCAATAGCTTTACCGCGGCAGTCCCCGAGTGCCACACGTCTTTTTTATTTAAACAGTGCAAAACGCCCAACGTGCCGCCCAACGTGCCGCCCAACGTGGGGCGAGCAGCGGCGCGTGCAGCAGTGGTCCCGTAAACACAAACATATCGCAATGTACGTTATTGTCTGGCGGGGACTGTTTAGGCGGGGCGTGAAGAGTGGCGGTGCACGCCGAGTGCGATGCGTCAAATCAAACAAACGCGTGTAAAATTGGTTCTCCGTGAACACTATCTACCAACGCCATATATTTGAATTCTGTGCGGGCCGCGCTGCTTCAAGCGTCGCTGCACGCCTCTCGTCTCCGTTAACAAGGCTTAAGAGTTGCAGAGTCTTAATAGGAGATTTCAAGACAGCAAAAAAGTATTCCGTAGGAAGAGATGCTGAAAGAAATGAAGGCAATAGGAATTTGAATAAAGAATGAGGGCATAAAAAACAAGTATGCATAGCAAGCATTTGGATAAGTAAATCGATCAATAAATCACAGAAATAATCACAGACAATAATGTTTAGCAATCCCCCCTGAACAACATAAGTATATACCTACTTAATCATTTCTTTTAATTACATCGCATTGTTGTGATTTCCACATTTTCTGGTCGTCATTGATTGATAAAAATCTTGACGGCAGATGAAGATTATTTGATTATATATGTAGATAATCTTAAAGATTATTCGATTTGAATCTGCTTGTCCGTCCAACAATCCGTCTAACAATGGCAATATGACATGTGCAATAAGTAGGTACCCACAGGGCCGGATTTAGAGGTCCAGAGGCCTCGGGGCAACAAAGGAGCGGAGGCCCCCTCGCCCCAAATTATTTTCTAAATAAAATGAACAATTTTTTTCTGTCGAGTTTTTCAATAAATAATTTATTAGGTCTCAGTAAAAAATCGAAATGATTTAGATTTGTTACACCATGTTCGCAAGTTCGTAGCTTCTCAGACGCACGAGAATATATCAAATTCTGGGATTCCCTGCTACAAGCACGCCACTCAGCGGACACTTGTCAACGCTGCGACGGGTCTGACACTCGTACAGAGTACAGACATAAAACGCGGGAAACAGGTACTGTCGTTGCAGTTGTATCTCGTATCGACACGCAAATACGAAAAATAGGCAGAATAGGCTTGTAAAATCCGCAGAATATACTAAAAATTCCCCATCCGAAATGGCAATTTTTATTCTATTGCGGATTCACATGGAGAAGCAGAGGGCAAAAAAAACTCACACTCAATCGCTGGTTGAAGAAAAATATGGTTTTGGAAAATTATATTAAAAAAGGAATAGACAACTACATGAAGACGAAATTACGCACGTAAACTTCAATGAACACATTCTTTCCTCGATCATGACGGTTTTGTATGACAATCGAAATCGATATTCTTCAATAATTAATTATACAAATACAAATAAATTATTATTGATCGACTATGATTTTTTTCAATTTCTTGCATGCAGTAAAGTTCGTGAATAATTGATGGCATTGAATTGTGTCACAATAATTATTATTTGCCTATCAACAAACTACATACCTTGCTGCATAACGAAATATGAAAAAAACTACCAATTAGTCAATAATCATTGATTTGATGATTTGTTTCAGAATTGAAGAGCACCAATTGTTCACACACTGCAGTTAATTTATATGTATACACGGTGGGGCAAATTTTTGGCCCCTTATGGGTAGCTACCGTTTCTTTTGTAGTTAGAAGGTTTTGTTCTTTGGAACCTTCTATTTTATTTTGATGAAAAAGATATTGCTATTTTTAGTCTTTTTGATAAAATGTACCTACATGTCGCCCAAAAACTTCGAAGTTAGACTACCAACTTAAAAAAGTAGTTACATACGCGTTTAAATTAACAACCATTGAATGAGCGACATTGTTATTTTAACTTACTCGTTTTTTCATAGAAAATGTATGGGAATGGTTTTTTTAATTATAGCCAAAACTTACGATTTGATTTGTATGTTACTTTGGGAAAAGTGTTCCTGGTTTGAAATAGAGTCGATTAAGACCAACTTGTTTTTTTTTTGACAAATGTCATTTTTTGGGCCATCCGTACTTTTTTTCAAAAACCTAAAAATGGCAATATTTTTTTCTTCAAAATTAAACAGAAGGTTTTTAAAAACAAAACCCTCTGACTACAAAAGAAACGGTAGTTACCCTTACGGGGCCAAAAATTTGCCCCACCCTGTAAATAATAAAAAAATTACGAGATACGGAATCGAATACCCAACCTCCGAGGTTGCGGGCAAGTACCACCACACTCAGCCATTGAGCCATTGGGGTACTCCCTCAAGATAGGTAGTAAATTGGAAAGGCTTATCAGGGTCATTTGAGATTTTGATTTGATATTTCACTGATTGTCTGATATTTAAGATTAATTATAATCAAATAATCATGTATGTACAAAGTACTGTAGCAAAAAAAAATCAAAGGAAAAGAGGTTTACTAGTGTTTACTAGTTGGAATTTAAAAGATTTGTTTTCCGAAGTCTATTGTGGGGGCCCCCTGCTTGTGGAGGCCTCGGGCTTTCGCCCCGGTTGCCCTCCCCTAAATCCGGCCCTGGGTACCCATTGTCACTATTACGACCTTACACGAAATAAATTTAACAAAACTTATTTAGACGAAACAGATAACGATTTATCAAAACACCATACCTAAGCCCTTAAGAATCTCGCGTGAACCTAGACATAATAGTCATAAGCCCTGAATCGAATACCTACATATTTATTGATAAAATCTGTTGTTTTTAGGAATAAATAAATCTGAATCTACTTTATTGTTACTCCATCTCCTCAAACAACCATCACAGATTCTGTAATAAGCCTGAACCGCGTTCTAAAGTCCGTACCTACCTGCCGTATAACGTCTCCATAGGTATAGGTAGTTTATTCTATCCCGAAAAACAGCATTCCTAGGCAGCAGATAGTACAAGGTGATATGAGGCGATCAAACTTATATTCCAGGGTTTCAATATTATAATCTTAAAAACACCATGCTCGTTGCTCTCGTATATGCGTACCTGCCTACCTTGGCGCTAATTTATGGTGGGTACCTAAGAGAATACAGTAACTGCTTAGTCCTCGCACAAAATGTTCACCACTTTTCTTAGCGTAGCGTTACAATCTCTTTGCTTTTCAGAAAATGGGAGAGGTGCAACTTCAACTTCTTTCTAATTGGCACCCAGGGGTAGGAAGCTTGGATAGCGCCACCTACAGAGAGCCAAGTGAACCTTTCTGAGATATGATTTCCTCAGTCCAGTATTGCCAAAGGGCACCGTCGCGTCGGAATTAATATCGACACTTTTAACAGCATAATTAGCGTTAAATTTCAGGTTCTTTAGCCCAAAATATGGCTTTAAACTGAACAAACAGACACGAGTTCCTAGAGATGTCCTACTGGCCTGGCAGGACAGAAATTCAGTGTTTCCCAGACATTGTTCTGCTATGGCCTGGTAAATTTCACACTGCCACTTCGTGACCCACCTTCTACTTTTAAACCTAAGCTAGATAAACAAAAATCTACAAACGGTCTTGTGTCAAATATATATTGGTGTCAGTTGACAGTTCAATTAACGAGTCGAGATCAGAATCTGGCAAATTAGTTTTGGAATCGAAATTGAATGTGAAAACAGGTTTCTTATCTAAGCTTTGTAGCAGTCGATTGAAGGAAAATATTCTCGAAGATTCATCTCCAGTTCTTACAAATGTTCTTTATTTTGAGTTAAGATATCTTGTGGCAGTGCAATTATGTTGTGCCAACACTTCTTGTATTTCACTTTAATAACCTACTAAATGCTTTGATGTTCCCTGTTTGCGTGCGTTGTGCCCACACAATAAGCTTTGTGATTGCAGTTTCCACCTTGTCTTGTACTTTAAAATATTGTTACATTATTCCGAGTACCTTGCAGGGCCATGTTTAGATCAAAAATCAGACATGTAAGCCACTTTTGTCAACCAGTTAATAACATGAAATGGCTCACACACAGCTATTAACTTACGGTATTTACTTTTGAATGCTGGTATTTTTAGGGTTTCTTATTTGGGTGAAAACAGAGCCCTTTTACTAAGCTTCCGCTGTCCGCCCATCTGTCTGTCCATCATCGGTCCGTCCGCAGGTTGTATCTCATGAACCTTAGATGAAAGACAGTTGAAATTTTTAGAGAATGTGGGAAAACAAATTATTAGAGATATACAAATTATATATTTTTGATTAAAGGTACATTTAATATAATGCCCCTTTCATAAGTAAGTTAGATAGCCAATATCTCCGATTTAAGAGATCCAATTTCGAATATTATACTTTATACTACACTACCCTACACAAGACTACTCTTGAGTGTGTCGTTAACAGAGTTTCTATTAACTTAACGGTAACGTGTTGAGGTAACGAAACTTTCTAATGGACAACGATAACCCTTAAAATAACTATATATCGTTATGAATCGTTAACAAATAAGATGTTGAGATTTTTACGATTTTATCTTCCCTTCATACTTTTCCAGGCTTAGGACTGGCTGCACATTGAAACAGCAGGCGTATTAAGAAAATAATTTCATAATACATTTTTAATTGTTTTTTTGTCATTTTACCTTTTATTACTGTAATTTTCTACATTATTAACAATATAATATACAATGTTTTATAAGGCGTCAGGAAGAATAAATAACTATGGATTACGTACGATATTTCAAGACCTTATGTCCTTCATTGGAACCATTCAGAACCACACATCACATAGAGACTTGTATGGAGTGGAGCTGATTAATGAAGAATTTATGGAAAAATCAGTCGAAAATCAGCTTTTTCTTGTCTAAAAATCAGTTAATTATTTTACACCAAAACATTGCCGGTCTCCTAAATAAATCGGATCTGCTCTCCATATGTCTAAATGACCTTAAGGAAAAGAATAATGATATCGACGTGATATGCATTACGGAACACTTTATGATGCAGGGCTATGAGCAATATGTGATGATCCCGAACTACACGCTAGCCTCATGCTTCTGTAGGAGTGATAGCAAGAGAGGAGGAGCTTGCATTCTGATCCGCAACGAGCACAAATGGATAGATCTCAAGAAAATAGCGGCTCTATCTGTGAAAGGATTGTTCGAATGTTGTGCTGTAGAATTAAACCAACATAACATTGCTATCTTATGTGTATATAGAGTACCTAAAGCAATTAATTTCGACATTTTTATGACTAAATTTCAACAGGCATTACATGAAATTTCTAAAAAACCTTATGATAATATTATTGTAGCAGGTGATTTCAATATTGACATCTTAAAGAAAACGAACGTGTCTCTTGATTTTCAGTGCCTACTTTTAAATTTCAATCTCAAACTTGCTCTAAAACAACCAACACGGCTGAAAAGTCAAACATGCATTGATAATTTTGCCCATAACTTCAAAAAATCGTGTGCAACTGAAGTCCTAGAATTCGCACTATCCGATCACACGGCCCAACTTATTAAACTTCCTATCAAAAACTCTTCCCTACTTAAATATTGGCGGGTAAAAAAACGAGATTACTCAATTGAAAATATTAATAAATTTTCGAATGTTCTTGCAGACATATCTTTTTCCGAAGTATACAGTGAAAATGACCCTAACTTAGCTTATAACATATTTTTTGACATTTTTAAACTGCTCTATGACTTATGTTTTCCTTTCAAAATTGTTACTATTAGGACCACTAAGCCAGTGCGCTGGATATCTCGCGGCATTCGGTTATGCTGTAAAAATAAGAGAAAACTTCTATGGGAACACAGAAAAAAATCTTCGGAAAAAAGTAAAGATGATTTTAAAAAATACTCTAAAGTTCTCAATAAAATTATAAAACTGACGCAAAAAGCACAAAATAACCATAAAATAAGGACATCTAAAAACCAATCAAAAACAACATGGCGAATAATAAACAATGCAAAACGAAATTTACCTTCAGATATAATACAAAAAATTTGTACAAATGACTCTATAATAATACATAAACCTACTGACATCGCAAATGCATTCAATGACTTCTTTATAGATAAAATAGTACCAATCCAATCGTCAGGTATAAATGTAACTTCAAAAATAACTAGCCAAAGAGACTCTATGTTCCTGCAGCCTTGCATACCTACTGATGTCCTCAAAATAATATTGTCCCTTAATAACACAAACAGTGTAGGGTATGACGATATATCCACGAAGATTCTAAAATCAGTAGCTGGAACTATATGTAAGCCTATTAGCTATATTATAAATGTAAGTATTAGCACGGGTGTATTCCCAGACTTATTAAAAATATCAATTATTAAACCCGTACATAAAAAACAAAACAAAGAATACATGGGTAACTATAGACCCATATCTTTGATACCAGTTATTTCTAAAATATTTGAAAAACATATATATAAATCGCTTTATAAGTACTTGGAATCGAATCAAGTTCTATGCAGTGAACAGAAAGGATTCAGAGAAAATAAAACAATTAACATGGCTATTTACGATTTTCTACATCCTGTCACAAGAAATGTTGATATGAAAACCCCCGTCTGTTCAATCTTTTGTGATATGACACAAGCTTTTGATTATGTCAGACATGACATCCTACTCTCCAAACTTGAAGTATACGGAGTAAGAGGTAATACTCTACAACTGATCAAGTCATACTTAGAGAATAGGAAACAGTTCACAAAAATTACCAATATTGACGCTAAAACAAAAACTGAAGAAAGCCACCTCTCACGGGAACGGATTGTTAAATATGGCGTCCCACAGGGGAGTGTGCTAGGGCGTCTACTATTTATTATTTATATAAATGATCTACCAAAAGCGACCACACACCCAATATCGCTATTCGCCGATGATAGTACGGTTACTGTAGCTTGTAAGAACACCGACACTTATAAATATGACATTAATGTAGCTTTGACATCAATTATAGACTGGTTAAATAATAATAACCTTAAAATAAATATAAATAAGACGAAGATCATACATTTTAGACAACGCGATAATGCAGCTGAAAAAACAACTGACATTTACTACAACAATAACATTATCGAAGAGGTAGAGAGTACAAAATTTCTGGGGGTAAATATTGATAGAAAACTAAATTGGAAATCGCACATAGAAGCTCTATGTAAAAAAATCAACAGCTCAGCATATGTTCTATACAAATTAGCACCAATAGTGGACATAGATACCCTACTTATTGCGTATCATGGTATAATTGCATCTAATATAAGGTATGCAATAATGTTCTGGGGAAATTCGACAGATACTTTAAAAGTTTTTAAATATCAGAAGCGATGCATTAGAATCATGTTTCACCTTAAAGTAACCGACTCTTGTAATGTAAACCCTTTTTTCTTAGGTATAAAATTTTGACTCTACCATCACTGTATATTTTGGAGACAGCTATGTTTGTCAAGAATAATCGAAATCTCTTCGGTCGACCGTCGGATTTTGTGATCCGTAATAGGCGTGACAATAATAAAGTCTGCAATATAAGCAGAAAAACTACCATGATGAGTAAAAGCATCTTTGCTATGGCACCCTCCATATATAATAAATTACCACAGTCTATAAGACTTCTGCCGAGTATGGAGTTTCAGAGAAAGTTGAAAATAATTCTTTCGAACAAATGTTATTATTCTATAAATGATTATTTAACTGACAAAGATTTTTCTGCTCCATGAATGACATTCGTTATTTTTAAGTTGTTTTCATTCAAGACAGACTAGCTCAGTTTTGTTTAATTTTATTGTAACCCAAATATAACTTCAGTTTTGATTATTATTACTTGTAAACAGACATTGCACACCGTAAAACCGGTAGGAATACATTGAATCATATATTATAGACCTAAAAACACCTGTACCTACATGTATTTCATGCAATAAATGATACTTTACTTTACTTTACTTTACTTACTTTACAATACTATCAATAATAGTAGGTAGGTACCTACAAAATTTACAAATTTATATTTTAATTTATTTCTTTTACTTTCTAATAATAACATATTTTTTAAAGGGAGTGATTTATTTTTCAATCAACAATTACATAAAAAGTCGCGTTATGTGAGGAAACTAAATTCACGTGTCCGGTCAAATCACTCACTCGCTTCCTAAAACCAACCAAAACGAAGGCTTTTATTCGATCATATTCACATTGCACCGGTTTACTAATTTCAAGGTCTGAGGTCGCGACCGCTGTACATGGTTCCGTTCGTGGTCGTCGTGGCGAAGACGTGAAGATCGATAAAGAGTTTATAGATAGTAATAGTGGCAATTTATTGGTTGTGGGATCCTGTTAACCGTTTATAAAACACAGCGGTGATACTTTTTAGTTTTGCCATCTATCGATGAATAGCAGAACTTTTAATGACGTATGCTATGCAATAGCTTTACCGCGGCAGTCCCCGAGTGCCACACGTCTTTTTTTTTCTTCTATGTATGTGCTGTAATTACTCTTATCAATTAAATGCTAAAGATGGCCAATAAAGATGGAATTTGGTTAGAAAACAATGACTAGGTACCTACCTAAGTAGTAGGTAAGTTATAGTTACTCCTAGTGGGTGTTTTTATGGCGTGTGCAGGGTGTGCAGAGCCACGAGCGCACGAAAAAAAAACGAGGAATGATTTATGAAAACTAGTACTTAATATTATGAAAATTACCTACAGTTTTTTAACAGGACATTTTGCTGCGTCTGGCTAGTACTATATAAACTATATGGCTGCGACATATTGTTGGTTGCATATACCTAGGTCCGTTAGGATATACTGTTCTGTGCATAGAGTTTTTAAAGTACTAGTACAAACTCGATGATACAGGCGGTGTCAGATTTCCTACGTCCAAGGGTTTCTTCATGACATGTTTGTGACTTATTGGTTATTGTGAATAAATATTTTGTTTTCATGAAACATCGCTTTTTTTCAAAATTGCAGTCTATATCTTTTGACACTGTTTTTACGCAAATTTTGTATTGTGTAAACTGTAATTAACAGTACCTTACAACAATCATGGTGCGATCTCAACAAACTTGTTCAAATACCGGCGAGATGAGCTACGAGGAGCGCCAGCACCATCGTATGCAGGTGGTCTTCGCCCGCAACATGCAAGAGCGGCGTGTATTCCTAGACGAGCTCACCGCAGTACGACGGAAAAGAGAGAAAGACACGTTGCAATACATCATCAGAATAATAGGACCCAAATGGTACCAAGCTCTTAGTGTTAGTCAAAGGCAATCACTCGACACTCTCGAAACTAGCATAGCTAAGGATTTGGTGGAAGGGGCCCCTACCCGAACTCTAACCACCATGAGAGGTCTAGGGCTTTATCCAACACCCAACAGAATAGATCTTATGAATTGTATATATCTTGGTCGCGATGATCCTAAAGAAATGCTTGCCGAACTATATTTGTGCACTTTTGGCTACCAGTTCGATCTTACAGATTCAGAGTACTGTCTCAATGCTAAGCTCATTCTTTCGGGCATATACTATTTGGGTCTAAATAGTCTGATACAATTACTTAAAGAACGATTTAAGCCGGAGCCTGCAGAGAAGAAAAAAACCGTTTTGAAAAGGGAGTCTAAGGTTACTAGAACTCCTGCAATATCTCCTTATCTTGAACATATGACTGCAACTTTTTATGAAACACCAAAAAAGAAGCGTCCCCAGCCTGCACCTCTGCCGAATTTGGATGACCTCAATGAACCTTTTGAGCCGAAGCCTTGCAAGCAGAAGTTGGCGCAACCACCCCCGCCACCTCCACCACCAAAGAAAAGACTTCCACAATCATATTGTGACAAAATAGCAGGGGTCATGACCATTGAACCCTATTCTCCGGTAACGAACGTAAAATTACAACGCAAGAATCGTTCCAGTATACAAACAGGTAAAAAAAACACCAAAATGTATTTCATTCCCGATGAAAAAAAAAGTTATGGAGGAGGTATTGGTAGTAGCTCACGCAAAAATCGCTTCAAGAAACCAATAGCGCCAACAACAGGAATGTCGAATACGCAATTTATAATAAGTGGTGTCTTTATTATCAACGGAAAAAACGTATACGTGCTGGGGAATATCACGACATTACCCCCAGCAGGAGATTTACTGCACTGTGGACATAAGAGCATTCAGGGTGAAAATATCATAGTACACGGTGGGTATAAGTCACACGAAACCGAACCATTGCCATCCTTCTGTGATTGCCTCAAACAATGGACAGGCACAGTTTATAGATACGTCCGAAGGACAAAATGTTACTGTGGTCATAATTACGACTACGGAAATGAAGGCAGTTTTTCAAAAGACGATTTGGCTTTTTTTAACCATCCTACACGTTATGGTCCAGCACAGTTTAATTTAGATACTATATTTAGCATGGATCCAAAAACAAACTATGTTCAAAAGAAATTCAAAAAGCTTTGGGAGACAGACAGCATACTGAATGATGGACACGTAAAACAGACTACTAAATCGAGAATTAGAGGATCTACTCATTGCTTAGGCGAAAATCCTAAGCCGGAAGACTATTTAAGATGCGCTCTACGATACATGCAGGACGAAAACATTGCAGCAAAGCTTCCCAATATACACCTAGCGCCAGAGTTAAAAGAATGGATGCACCGGCGTATTTACGGGCCGTATAGTCCAGCCGAAAAGAAAGCATTGATTCGTAAGAGCATCGAATTGTGGAAGTTGTTGGAGGTAGTTACAAGGAAAGGCCTGGGAAGAGTCCGAATGCCGAAAGAACCTGCATTTGAGGGCGAGACTACTTGGTTCCACAAGGCAGAGTTGAATGACAAATTTAGACAATACACAAAACTGTACAGATCCAAATTATACGAAGCGCAAGCGAATGTCACAAATCTGTTTTGGCGAACGATGTATCAGGATAAATTTCCAGATAAGAATTTCCGCGATGTTTTTTTTTCTTATGTCTTTACGAAGATGGATGACGTGCAACTAATGCATCCGTACACAGTGAAGGAATCAGAGATGAGATATCTTGAAATTATAGATAGGCCTTACTGTTGCATTTCAGATGCTCAACAATCAAAAAGTTGATTCAAAACGAATGTTCTCAGTTGCATTACCTATTTTGAAATAAATGCTCTGTAATGGTAAATTGTGCTCAACTGTTATTTATTTTCAAGTTTTTGGTTATAATAGTTTATTTACACGATGAGTAATTTCTAAGAAATCAAAAAATACCCAAAAAATATCATCTTCGACCTGCCTGCATCCGCGTCCTACCCTCGGTACCGGTTCCTCATCACCATGGAGCTCTCTTCACAGCGCCGTTGGAATTTGTCAATAAAAGACTTACGTAGATAATTTATAATTTATTGTGATAAGTTTATTATTATCAACTTACGGAGTATTTATAAAAAAGTTATGAATAAGTTCCGATGAAGCACAACTATGTTGTCGAATAATGATTTACGATAAACGAAGGTACCCACTTTTACGAAAGTAAGTAGATGAGTAACCAACAAAATCTTTAGTTATTACCAACTAATAATTTCATAATACTCGAAGGGTAAGTAGGTACTTATTAAAATAATTTTATAGATTCGTACCATAATTTTATCTAAGCATTACATAAAATTTTAGAATAATACAAGTAACGGTCATCTTTAAGGTTAAAATACAAACTAGGGTCGTTATCCTACAAACTTAACTCGGTTGGCTCAACACTAACCTTCCATTGTGCAGCTTGGCAAGGAATATGACTCACGAACCGAGATCTCAGTTCTAGAATAACGACTGGGACATCCGCAGGGTTTGTTTTGTCCTCTAAATCTATAGTACTAAGGGATTTTCCATGGTCTTTGGTATCATTGTTAAGAAGACAAACATTATTGACATTGACGTGAACACAAAGAAGCAGTGTACAGTGCAATGCACAGTACACAAATTTACAAATGTCCAAACATACACGAACTTTACAATCAAATCATGGGTTAAGAAACCGCAAAACGGGGTGAATAGGGACTCCAGGGTGAATAGAAATGGACGAATACTGGAGCAAGACCAGTAGAAGTATCCTTAGTCCGTGACCGTTAACCTTCCGTGTCAGTTGATCTCACCTCTGCAAAAGGATGCTTTGCTCCAGTATTTAGTATATTTTTAGTAACCCTTAAGTCTCTATTTACCCCGTTTAACGAAAATTTATTAAATTTACTAAAATACTGATTATAATAAAAAGTTAGTAATTAAAGTGGCATCTGTTATTTACAACTAACAAAATAACAACATTAAAGTAAAATACCTACATGGGAAATAAAAATAAACAAATTGTGATTAAAACAAACAATGCCAACAGATTTTAAGAATAAATTAGATTGAAATGCAATTAATTATAAACATTGTACTTAGGTACTAAGTTAAAGTTGAGTGCTTTTATGTCCAAGGATACGTAGCAAAACCTGCAAATTCGTTTCAAACTACGCATATTGAAGGTTTCTGTTACAATTCAGAACGAAATTACAAGGGTTCGTGTTTAGCAAGTAAGCGACGAGACCCTAAATAAAATTTGTGCGAAAACAACACAATCTAGTCTAATAAAGCAATCAAGAGTCTAAAACTATATTACGTTTTAAATTAACATTTGCACTGTCTAAGATCTCGTATAAGTCTTTGGTCCACACTCAAATCGATGACGCCTAAGTTCACTCCCTGAACACATGGGCATGGGCTTAACACATTCTTTGCCCATGTCGTCTCCATGTTCCAGCTATCAGAGCTACGCAGCCACGATGCACCCTTTTGGGTCGCACCGCAGAGGCAGTGAATGGGTTACAGAAAATTTATCATTGGAAGTCTGGTGGGTATTAAATTTGTAATTCTTGATGAGAGTGAGGTGAATGCGAGTTGTTATTGTGCGGGGGTGTTGGGTGGGGCGCTCTTTGCTGAAGGTGGACTAAAGCCGAGAGCAGCCTTGTGTTGGCTTCGTCCAACGCTGCGATGCGGTGCTCCTGAGCTTCGATCACCCGCTGTTTGTGAGACAACGCGGCGGCCATCTTGCGTTGCTCGCGTCTCAACTCTTCTTCGACGCAGATCAATCTGAAACGAACCAATATTTACTTTAATACAACGTCTTCTAAGTACATATAATTGTTTTAAAAACATCGTAATAGGTTTAAAAAAACTGTGAATCGTGGATGTCACTAACTCAATGGGCTAATGATGGTGGCATACCCCTGGTACAGACCAGTGTAATGTGTAGGTGGGTAGACCACGGGCAGGACACGATGATAATTAGCCTCAAATTGGAATTTAAGCTACTTATAAAGTTCTAAGTTGATGAACTTACAAATAACAACCAAATTTTTGGTTTGTTTAGATTGGCAACAAAGAGGTTATTAAAGATCTAATACTAATGGCACAACCATTGATTAATTAAAAAGGTAAGACACAACCATTGATTAATTCGACCTCTGTGGCGCGGTGGGCGAAGGTCCGCCTGCGACGCAGGAGGTTGCGGGTTCGATTCCCGCCTCGGGACAAATATTTGTACGATCTGCAGGTATTTGTTCAGGGCGTTCTGGATGTTTTCTATATATAATAAAAAAATATCTATCTATGTAGTGTATTGTATTATGTATATCAGTTATCTAGTACCCATAACACAAGCTCTGCTTAGCTTGGGGCTAGATAATGCTGTGTGAATAGTCCAGCATTATTTATTTATTTATTTATTTAATTAAAAAGGCTGGGAGAACGTAACCTACGTTCTCCCAGCGCTTACTCAAAAATTGGCATGTGTTACAACTACACGCAAACACATACGCTCACAGTTATATTTCCAGTCCTGTGCAATACAAAGAAGAACAAAGACGGAAAGACGTATCTAAGACCGAAGTGAGACCGAGACGCGAATCACGACCGCCCGTGCCGCCGGTCCGACGGTGACTGAGGTGGGAGCACACAATTTTACACAATATGAGGTTGCCATTTTCGAGAAACTACTAACTCATCTTCCCTTTTTAATTAATCAATGGGCACAACACGGGATTTTATTTCTCCAACACGAAACTTCGTGTTTCTTTTCTGCCAACTGCACTGGTGTACTAATACTCCAGTGCTCTAATACCTACCTCTAATGCACAGAATTAAACTATAAGAAAAGCATATAAGAAAGGGAAAAAAAACAATGATTGCCTATTTTTGTGGAGAATTAAAATAGTACTTCGAGGCGTAAGTAAATACCTCGATATGATGGCCTTCATCTTGGCGTCAGTGTGGTCCGACCCTGGCTCGGCTGGTCCGAGTCTGCCCCGAAGCAACTCCACAGAACCCTTCAGTCTTTCTATCTCGCGTTCATACTAAAAACAGAAAATATAGATTATGTAAACAAAAAATAAGTAAAGAAAATACTTATATGTATGTATGTACTTGTAAACTACTACACAAAAAAAAAACTGATGATACTAAAATGATTATTTGCATTTTCTGTGCGCAGCAGATTCTTAGGCAAATATGGCCTCCGCTCAGCGTTGTGCTGGATGAACCCTGGTGGTGTGTCCACCCAGCGCTTGTTCAGTGAGGGCCCTAGGCTTGTTACGTCACATTGTTTACTCTAAAGTTTACTCTAAAAATGTTCGATTCATGAAAAAAAAATGTTACAAAGTGTAAGTATATAAAATTGAATTGTTATGTACCTTGATAATTACCTGTTCAATAGTTCGATGATGCTTCGCCGCTCGCCCGGCCCGCCTTCCCGTCGTACTGTATAACGGTTCATCCAACTCATCCGAACTGTCGGTCAGATCCCTCGCCGACTCCAAACTCAACCTTCTCTGAAGCTTATCTCTCACTTCAGACCGGACTGGCCTCTCGCTCGCCTCACTCGACTGCGAATGAGACTCGCGACCGAATACCCTTGTAGGCGATTCTCTCCTATCCCTAACTCCGTAATACTCTTGCCTTTCCAAATCCTCATTCAATCTACTACTCGATACCTTCGCCGCTGAGTACGCGCGATCTAGAGGATAGTTCGTTTCTGGTATAGCGTTCTCTGTCATGGAAAATTTCTCGTTTGCATTTTTACCGTTTTCAATATTGAAGAGCGCTTTTTGGCTGCGTGATACTTGCAGTCTATACATTTCTTTGTTTACTTCTTCTACGTTAGAATCAGATCTACTCATCGGGTAGCCGGAATCGGTAGAGATGTGATGCGGTTTGCTTTCGTAGAGGGATTCCCCTCGTTGACCGAAATGTTTCAAGTTCAGTTGATTCTGGTTTGTGGAATAAGAGAGCATGGGGTTCGTTCTAGGCATCCGCGTCTTGCTGCTCTTCGTGAGGCTGGGAGAGTTGCTGGACGACTCGTCGTCTCGGATCCTTGGCGAGTGACTTTTACTGCTGCGCTGATAGTTGTCGTCGTAATTACTATTATCTCTAGTTAGTTTTCGGTGGGTATTGTTGCGGTTCTGATGGTTATAGTTTCTACTATCCTCGTTGAAGTTAGTAGAACCTTCCTCCGAGTTTGTTTCCACGTTGTCTGTGCTCAGACCCTCCTCATCGATCGATGAACTGGATGAGCCGCAAGGGCAACGCTTTGAATTCCTATTGTCGTTGTTGTTTTTCTTCTCCGACTGCTGAGATTGGCGGTTATCGTCCATATTGTAAACAGGATTTGTGAAAACTAATGGTGCCACTTTAGAGTTGTTCATATTTATGTTACTCTGCGTGTTGTCTGCTGTTGTAAAATTCTGGATGCCATATTTTTGTAGATCATACTCGATTTTCTGTTGCACTGGGCTCTTTGGATAGTACTTTTCTTTTCCTTCATAATACTGCTTCTCTCTTTGTTTTTGGTAGTTTAGTTGTGAGTATCGACTCATTTGCTGGCCGCCATTTTCAAACGGCTGATGGTTGTGCGTTGTGTTTTCGATGGGGCTTGAGCTTTGGCTGTAAGTAGCGATGCTTTGATATCCAGAGCTTGCCACATTTGAAAGACCACTGATGGAAACGTTTGAACCATTGCTTGTGTAGTTCGTTTTATTTCCGTTGATAATGTTGTTGTTGTTGTTAGATTTCGTCTGGCAGAGGTTTTTCTTGTTCATCAGTTTATCGTCAACCATGTCAGAATCATCGGCGTATTTCAACAGATCAGAGAGCTCTTCCAAAGTCGCTGTCTCTTTCATGATATTTTGCATTTCGTTCGGGCTGTAGTTTTGGTTGATACTATCACTGCTTGGAGATTTTTCGGTGTTGTTATAGTTTAAGTTATGGTAATGCGTTTGCTGATTGTTGTAATTATTTGGCTTGTATCGGTCTTGGAATCTTCGTTCTAAACTTTCATTTACGCCATTGCTTATACCTTTGGGATACTGGTCTGAGCCGAAACCAATCTGTACGACTTTTAAATTCACGCAGTGTTCCTGATTATTGTACTGCGAGCTGTATCGATCAGGGTTCACATTCTGGTTCGGACTTGAGTAACCATTTCTGGGTAGTGTTTGCGAACGAAGATTGAAGCTTGGAGATTTCGAAACGCCGACATACGATCCTTTGTATTTAGATTCCTCGGCATTCGATTTTGACGGGCTGATGTTGAATTGAACGCCATTTTTGTTCATGATAGGGGAGCTGTGTGCAAAGTTGTTGAGCTGCCCGTTTGTAGGTTCAACGTTGTTTTGCTTTGTGGGAGTGTTGCAAGTGGGGTCGTTGAACCTAAAGATGTTATCGACAGGTGGCGCGGGACCGATGTCGTTGCTGAGAAGCCTCTTGCTGAGCTCATCCAAGATGTCAGAGAGGGGATCTAGTTCCTGGAAACAAACAGGTAGATTGGAATCAAACCGATAGACACAGACTGGCACGAGCACTGAATGATGTGGTAGGCCTTTCCTCTTTTGTACCATTATTTCTGGTTCTGTGCCACCCTCATTCACTTTTTCCAAATCATCTCAACCGATAGAGGCCCATACCTGTTGGACATAGACCTAATCCGGAAGTGAATAATTTAAAAAAAATTATGTCAATCGTTTTGTAAAAACTGTTCGGTGGTGGTGTAAGACTGTTTTACAGGGGGCACTGCCGTCCCGTAATTAAAATGTTTTTGGTAAAATCTCAGCTTACCTGCAACTTATTAGCCGGCAGTTTCGGCAGGCTATCGACCAGCAGGGAGTGCAGCGTAGCTAGTTGTTTGCCGAGGTCTACGTGCGGGGCCCACTCTGGATCTGCGTCGACGTTGGGTGCTTCGCCCCGCGAGCCCTCGGACCCGCCGGTGGAGCCCTGGGACGCCGCAGAGTTGCGCTTGCTGCCGTCTTGATGGATGGATTGTGATTGCTGCTCTTGAGGACGTGTCTGCAGGGTACAATTAGTTAATAATTAAAGTACTGCTAGCGAGATTAATGTTGCTTGTTATGTTAAGAGCCATTTTATTTCGTTAGATTAGGAGGAATTCTTTTGTGGGCAAATATTTTTAACTCATCTAAAAAAAGTGTATAGGTACCGCATGCAAAAAATATTTTGACTAATTTAAGTGTCAACTCACCGAAATAGCTCGAAGGAAGGCCTTCATGTGCGGTGCCTCTTGCTCCAGGAAGTCATTCAGGAACTCCATGAAAGCCTCCTTCCCTTGGAACCGCGTGAAGTTGGCCAGGGTCTGCAGCGTCTTCGCTACCAGGGTTAGGTTGCGGGCTGCTCGCTCGTTCGGGTACTCTGGAACATTAAAATGTACGTTTAGAGAATGCGTCGCTGTACGATGCCGGCTTCGAATTTGCACCACCCCAACTCATCCCGCGGGTGTCGAACAAAGTCCATAAAGTTAATGTTACAGAGTTAAGTAGCTGTTTCAAAAAACTCCAAATTGTGAAATTTCACAAAATTTCAAAAACGCCTACCAATTTTACTTTAGACCTTTATCATTCATCCGCAAAATATTTCTGACTGGTTTTCATCAAATATAGCCAAGAACACCTTCGATAAAACCTTTAAACTTAATCATAATCGATTAAACCGTTTGGTTCAGCTAAAACGGGACAAACAGACAGAGTTGAGTATAACATTTCTACACCGGGTAGGTTGTCAAAAATACCAGGCAATCATAATTAGTAAGTTGGTGTAGAGTAACATACCGTGTGTGATTCCAAAGAGACTCGGTGAGAGTATTGCGGGGCAAAGGAAACGGAGGAAGATCGAGGCGCTAATAAGATTGTCTGAGATGTCTTCCCGACCCATTGAAGTCAACCTGCGAACAAGAGAAATATTAGACGTGATATTCTAAGGTACCTACGATCCCGTTCTTAAATCGTAATTTTTGTTAAGATAAACGCATTATCTGACCAAGTGACCCTGCCATTGAAAAAGTATTTTGTCGAAGGTCCAACGCTACTTTGGATCGGTTAGCCACAGTGAAGTTAAAATTAGAACCGTGGATTATTGATTTTCCCTTGACCACTCACCGAAAGTAAACAATGCGGTTCCTTAAAAGGAGCTGGGAAACGCGATACTGTTGACGATATAGAAAACAAGGCTACTATCACACCGCAGTCTTCAGTCTTCAGTTGAAATACTGTATTGAAGATTTGAAATGCAAAGCAATTTTGCTTGAGTTAAGTAGGGAAAGTGAACTGTGCTCGTTACCTCTCACGGAAGGTTGCAAAGCAGTCCCTCAAAGGAGGCGGGAAGCGCGGCGCTGACGATGAGATGGAACGCCAGGCCAAGGTCACGGCGTCTCGCAACGCAGTCTGTTGTCTTCGTAAGGCTGCACTGCTTCCGGCGCGAAGAGGGTCTACCTCGCACTCGGAAGCACCAGGGCCAGCGGCGGTCGTTACTGCGTCTCCCAGTGTGTCCTGTTAGAGCAAGAAAAAGAAAAACTATCATAAATAGGATTCGATGACGGTGGACAATCAAGGCTTTAACTAAAAAAACAAGATAGATTTGATAGTCATCAATTCGTATCACACTTCACACTTCACACTAATATTATAAAGGCGAAAGTTTGGATGGATGTATGGATGGATGTTTGTTACCTCTTCACGCCAAAACTACTGAACGGATCTGGCTGAAATTTTGAATGCAGGTAATTCTAATACTGGAATAAAACATAGGCTACTTTTTATCCCATTAATCTGTTCCCGTGGGATGAAAATCACCTTTTAATTTTTCATAGGAACAACGCGTGCGAAGCCGCGGTGCGCAGCTAGTATATTATAAATGCGAAAGTTTGGATGGATGTATGGATGGATGGATGTTTGTTACCTCTTCACGTCAAAACTACTGGACGGATCTGGTTGAAATCTGGCACACAGGTAATTCTAATCTCGGAATCAAACATAGGCTACTCTTTATTCCATAAATCAGTTCCCGTGGGATAAAAATCACCTTCTGACTTAGGTCTATGGGTCACTTTTGAGGAGGGTACATTTCGTCTGAATCGGAAATCTCTTGTTTTTAGATTCGGACGAGTTGTACCCCAATGCAAAAGTGAAGGGGACATTTCGCGCGAATCTCTTCGATACTTTTCAAGGGTCTCTCATTATAAACATCCCGGGATAAACCATTGCTGAGAATACCCTAAAAGTGCTATCTTGCGCTTTTCCCATTCAAGTATTCCCCGCGTCTTTGGTAGGTGCATTACCCATGTAACGTACGAAGGGCAATATTGGCCACCACTCGTGAAAGGTTTACTTCAGCGTTTATCGTGGCTTACAACTCCATTATAAGCTCTAGTTATATTCTTGTCACGAGTATCGTCAATTTCTATTAGCTGTCAGGTCTCGGTGTTGCTGAATTAAGATGGTGTAGTTATTTCATACCTGCAAATACTGATCCCCAACCAGTTTCAAGTAAGCCTCCATGCTCTTGGTCGCGAGAGAGTTTCCTCTGAAGGTCAGGGAATGGTCGCCGGTGCGCCTCACGTCTAAGGCGACCACGTCGGCCAAGTAGCGTGGAGCCAAGCCAGCCCCCGCCATACAGAGGACTAGTGCGCAGCCGATGTCTTCTTTCGCTTTTACTCCTGAAAAATTAAATGGTCTTTTTTTAGAAAAAACATCGGATTTTAATTACTTATTTTGAATTACCAACATAGGATACTTAATAGGGTATATGCATGGATTTTTTTATTTTTTAATCGCTTATTTAGGTTATACATAAAGGAAAAAAAATATAACAACCAAAAAAAAAGTAAAACTACACTCAGTTTCGGGTGATAAAAACGCTGCTATGTTAGCCATTGCATTTTATGACGTCACGGGTCATCGAGCTCCATATGTAAACTCAAACTCAAAACTTCATGCCCATACAAAAATGTTCAAGTATGACGTCACGCTTCACGTGCCAATAATAATAATAATATAGCGTTAAAATTCATAATAAAAACATCATAAAATACAAAAATAAATATACAGATATATTTCTATATCAATACAGGATACGTAAAAATATATTAGCTTTTTTGAAGTCACATGCATATACCCTATTAGAAACATAACAAAGAACACATAAGACATAACTATTCGTGTCGTGGGCCTCTATTTGTAGTAAGTTAAAAGTTTTCAAGCTTTGTTGTCTTTGAAGGAAAAGACCTCGAGCCGCGAGAAATTGAGCATTACTCTACAGAAACGAGTTTATATGAGATCTTATTTCAATACAATTCGAAGTCGACTGACTAACTTACCGATAACTGGCTCCAGTAGCTCACAAAGCTTCCTATAATTCCTCTTCAAGTAATCCAGGAACCTGGCATAATGGTCGATCGGCAGCACATCCACGCTCTGATACCGGCACTTGATCCGTAGAGCCGGGGTGGGGGGTGCGGGGGTCCGGCCCCCGGGGGACTGCGGCTTGTCTCCTTCCACCAGCGGGTACCACCGCTCGTTGAGGTATCGGGACGATACGTCGTCGACTGGGATACGCACTGTGCCTGTAATAGAGGAAACAATATTTAGTGAATTTATATTTAACACAAACTGCAATCTCCAACTCGCATGCCCAGCGTGGGGACCATGGGCATTACTTTTGGTTCCGGATATAAGCCATATTCCCGTGGAATGATGAAACTTATTCAGGGTAGCACACGGCGGGGCGCAGCTAGTCGTAAATATTCCTCAAGCCTATATTGGTCCACTTCTGATCTCCCCTGATAACCCGCCCCTTTGGCTTTTATCTCATGGGGTAATGCCCGTTATGCCCTTGCTGGGCATGCAAGTTGGGGTTCGCAGTTCAGTGGTAGAACTGTACTGCAGGAGGCGCTGCTGCCTGCCCCCGATCTATATCTCTTAGTCGCCTCTTACGACACCCGCGGGCATAGTTTGGGTGGTGCAAACTCAAAGCAGCAACATTCAAAATTCGGCAAAACGCCAACCGTGTACATAGTCTTTACACATTCATGGCCCGAGACGCAGATACCAGTCTTCATCCTCATGTAGCGGCGTACCACCCCTGGGGGTCGCACAGTGAATGCGATATACTCAAATATATGAAGGTAAATAATGCAAACTTCAAAAATGTATCGCATTCACATTCGCTAGGTAGGATTCGCAATCGCTAGGTACTCACCAACAAGCGCGTGCTTGTCCCGCTTCCGCGAGCGTCGCTCCGGCTCGCGGTACACATTTACGTGGATGGCGCGCACCGCGGGCAGCGAGCTGAACTCGTACACCTCGCCCCAAAAACATAGCTCCGACTTCAGCTTCGATGATGACCTGGAACGGGAAACAGTTCATTGTCAGTTAAACGCAATGACTTCTCACGTTAACAGCCTAAATTGGTCCACTGGATGCAGACGTCGTCCGGATAAGCGCCTTATTGGCTTTTATCATGTGGGTAAAGCCGATAATACGCTGGGCGTGCGGGTTGGAGATCGCAGTTTAGTCGGTGGATATCCTTTAGTAGCATCTTACGACACCCGCGGAAAGAATTGGGGTGGTGCTAATTCTAAGCCGGCAACACACAGCATGACTGCTAGGCTTAAAGTATGAAATTGTGCAGCTCACTCTCAACCAAACTGTAGGCATAATACGGGGATTGTTGTCTAAGGCAGAATAGCGAAAACTTCAAGTCACATTGGTATCAAACGCGTAAACTTATTTGAAACTCATTTCTATACTTCAATAATTTAGGAAATGTATGACGAAACGATTTCATTTTTCTCTATTCTACGGTAGACTAGACATTCATGTGTTAGGCCTACTTCTAACTGAAAACTGCATGTAATATCATATTCACCGCAATACAGGGATAAGTTAGTGTGACGTTTGAAACATATGTTGACCATGCATCATGGGACTCTACGTGTTTTATTAAGTGTCACAATGTGACATCCCTACATACGGGGATTAAGGGAATGTAGAGACAATCATATTCTTCGCCTTCGGCATTAAATTGGTTTTCTATACACTCAAAAAGGCCATTTAAACAGGAGAATCGATTTGTGTAAAACTGAATGTACCTAAACTACTCTCCAAGGCGTCCGGATGGAGAGTAAGGTAAGTACGGCAGACACAATGAGTAATTTGTAATGAATTTGCCAATCTAAGTCAGCAAGTCGTTTACTTCCAGAAACACATTGCATGTTTTTAAATATCATGAATCACGGCGTGCCATTGAGTTTACACTTATATTAGGTAATGTTTCTGGCAATGACGGATATTTTATAGAATAAATTTACCTACTTGGTATTTTTTGAAGAGCATGAATTATTATTTCTATATAAATATATACCTATCTATATGTATACCTTTATATTTTATTACCTTATAGTTATCCTATATAATTATTTTGTACTTGTCATTATTTCATAATCAAAACCTATCTTCTAGCTTCTAGCGCTTACCTATGTTTACCTTTTTATTATAATTTTTGTTTTAAAAGCTTGTCACCGATTAGACATCCTTAGTAACGTATATTTAACGTATTTTGTATATTTTCATATGTATGTTTGGCCCCTACATACATTATGTATGTGTCGAAATAAATATTACTCTATTCTATTTCCTTGTTTGTATATAAATGCTTAAAATATATTCTAAACAACAAACAATAGGACCACAACCTAGGTCCTATCTTTGTTTATCTACTGATAAGACATGACGTTTCATGATTTTTTTATCAATAATAGCTGAGTGGCCAGCATCGTTTGCATTAAACGAAGAAACGAAGAATCCATTATTAACACTTACCGTGCATATAACGTATCGTCCAGCAGTATCTCGCAGTAGTACCTCTTCTTGGGTGGAATCGCCTTGGCCTCCAAGAGCCAAAGCTTGACCGTTCTCTCACATCGTCGCGTGCGCATCTCATCCGGCCGCGCTGCTTGCCGTAAACTGCACAAAAAACACTAATTTCACAAAAACACCTTCAAACTATGCAATAAAACACTGTTTCATTTGTCATACACTGGTGGAAGTCCACTGGTCTCTCTTACGTTTCCTTCACGTATCTAACGACGGTGAAGTCGGAGGTTTCAGCCGTGGAACGCATAAATACTGCTTTTAATTTGCTCCACTTATTCATGGCGTCGAAGCATTGTGCTAGTTGATCTAACACTGACTCATTGTAGAGAAGAAGCATCATGTAAGGGCGCGTTTACACGAGCGAGTGAGCGAGCGACCTGCTTGCTTTAATTCACCGGTTCACTTGTAGTCACTCTGATTTTGATTGTTTACTTTATGATTGTACTAACGAATAATTTAATAACTTTGATACAACGCTATGTCGCATTATTAGAGGTTGTTATTGATTTTAAAATATCTGTATTTTCCGAATTTGACTCTTATTCTCTTTTAATGTATGCTGTTGTGGGAAACCCGGTGACGTTTTCTTATTTTCCGAATCTGACTCTACCCGTAGTGCAAAATTTTTAGAGCAACATTGCTTTAAAAACCACATATGATTAGCTCGCTTGTGTAAAACGCATCTTTTAGCAGAAGCACTGTATATAAAATTGAATGCGATTCTCTGAATTACTTTTCCTCGTATGAGTACTGTAGGCAGATTATGTTTGTTTTCCTGTAATACCGGCCTCCGATTTATTTTAATGTTCATCATTAATTTTAGATCAATAATACTCGTACCTTCAGTAGATATTTAATTACACACTTGGTTAGGTAGGTAAACAAGGAAGTTCTCATTAGGTGTCGGGCGAGGGGAATCGTTTTTTTTGTTCTTGACTGTTATCTATAGGTAGTGGTTTATTTATTAACTAGTTAATTAACCTTATTAATAACTTGTTATCAAGAATGTCAGTATTTCTTTGTAATTTGTTGTCCGGCGACTTTATAAATTAGTATCCGATTACACTACGTGTTTTGAGGGGAATAATGCTGAACATAGTTACGAGTTTATGAGGAAATGTAACCGAAAATATAATCAATTAATAAATTTATACTATTATCACACTAATACGAGGGTTTTGATGGATGTTTGTTACAAATTCACGCCAAAAAGCGTCGGTCAAAAAATCTGGGAATTAAAATCCTCTGAACACATTTTCTTGATGGCGCCTTGTTTATTTTGTGTCATTAATAAAGTTTATATTAAATATAGATAACATCCTGGGGAACGTCTACTATTTCCACGTTTTGAAGCCAGTTCATAAAAACAGATAAATATTTATAGAGTAAAAATAAAAATACAGGTACCACTTACTGCATCTGCGACTTCTCTGTCGAGTATTTTTTTTTTAAATTTCAGTATCGTCTTCGCTGGCACTTAGAGAGGATGGAACGTCTACAACGCCTATCTCGGCTGCCCTGCCCGCCAAAGCCAAGCAGGACGCCCACGGTACCGCTGGAAAGATGTGGTGAAAGCGGACCTGCGTGAGCTACAAGCCGAGAACTGGCGGGAAACTGAGCAGGACAGGGTAAATAACGAATTCTCGCGGTGTTTCAGACAGGCATCTCCTGGAGATGGGTCGACAGATTACGAGTCGCAGGCAAGGCCAAGACATACTTGGGGTACCTGAGCCAAAAGAGTAAGTATGAGTAGGTAAGTGAGTAAAATTTCCGTACCTGTAAATCCATCGATCGCGTTCCTTCCGCGATGCACAGGCGAAGTATCGCGGGGCTCGGTTTTCTGCGCTCAGCGCGAAGCAATGCGGCCGACCCAGCACTGACGAATGCAGAGATCGGATTTCAACCTGAAATAAATAAAACGTTTAAAGATAAAACCACTACGTTACTATTTTACTATAAAAACTTACGTAGTAAACGTTGGCGTTCTTCCAACACAAACTAGGTTCGTAGTTAACCCGCTTACATTTATAATAAATCCATCGTGTTTATTAATACTAAAGTCAATTACAACGGGTTATATGTATACCATGATTTGAGCATTGAGCTTTTCGATATTTCGGCACCTGAAGCACTGCGAGAGCGTTTTTATTGGAAATATATCGATCTTCCCTCATGTTTTGTGTTCTGTGTATACCGTCAGGGTTGTGTGTCGTGATCGAGTTGCGTTCGATAGTAAACCGGGGTGGTGGTAGTAGTAACGTTCGTAGCAAAAGACAAATAAAACCGGTCAAGTGTTAGTCGGACTCGACACCGAAGGGTTCTGTACCTCATCTATAAAAACGGCAAAAAATCATGTCTTTTGCATGGGAGCCCCCTTAAATATTTATTCTATTCCATGTTTTTTTAGTATTTATTGTCATAGCAGCTACAGAAATACATCATCTGTGAACATTTCTACTGTCTAAATATTACGGGACACAGCCTATTGACAGGTGGACAGACGTCCGTCTGTCCATCTTGATGGATAGTGCAGTCTTAGTAATTTTTACGTTTTGGGTATGGAACCCAAAAAATGAGGAAATAAGCTCTGGGGTTACACTCCTATAAAGAGCATTAATTTTAACGATGTCTCATTAGCGAAGTGCGTTCATGAAATATGTAGACCTTAAAGTTGTACATTAACAAAGGCAAGTTTTAATATAATAGGGTATATGCATGTTCAAAATGGCTAAATAAATATATACGTATTCTCTTTTGATATAGAAACATATCTACATATTTATTTTTGCATTTTGAGATGTTTTTATTGTAGAATTTAACCATTGAAAAATTGATATTTTAAATCTCAATCGCAAAATTTCAAAACGCTACGACATTGACTAGAGCGGACGTGACATCACTGTACACATTTCTTCTTTTTTTATTCTGCTTGCTGCACCTTGATTTGACACTATTCTGCCCACTTGACATTTCGTATTGTCGATTATTTTCAGTTTTTTCGGAAAACCTCTTTCCTGAGATGATCAAGTGTGTACGTCGACGTCACATAAACATGGCGGCAATATGGCAGCGTTTTTATCACCCGAAAATGATTGTAGTTTTGATTTGTTTTTTTACCTTGTTAATGCGAAATTCAGTGAGCGTCTTATCATTCCTCGGTTAAATAATGACCTAAAGAATCGATTAAAACAATAAAAAAATCGATGCATATACCCTATTCGTCGTATGTGTATATATTTGTAAAATATGCAAACTTTTAAACCTTTATCGATCCTCTCACCTCGAGCGGCCAGCTCGCCTTACAGAAAATACAGTAAACGTTCCCCCTTACATTCCACTCACAAAAACTCTCAGACCCTTTTAATAATGATTTTATCCGAGGTAGTCAGACTAGACAATGTCCTATCTAACAAAAGCAGCCAATCGATAGAATAAACATATCACGGTCTCCTGTCTAGACACACCTGTGTGGTCTATAGATAGAGTCGTCCACGCAATTACCTTTGTAAGAAACATATACCAAGAAAAATAAGACAACGCGCGTTTTAATTATTTATTTAAGGTTTCTCTAAAAAGATGTGACATTAATGAGACGTTTGAAGATATTTTTATTTAGTTTTTATACAGAAAGTTTTGTTCTAGCATCCTAGTTCTAGCACTAATATTATAAACGCGAAAGTATGTAAACATGTATGTGTGTAAACACATGTTCACACACAACAAACAAACATACTTACATACATATGTATGTTTGGTGCTCTTTCACTCAAAAAGCAGACCGGGCTGAAATTTGCCATACAGGTAGTTCTAGGCCTGGAATAACACGCCTGGAAGAGATCGCTTCTAAGCGATAAGGTCGCCCATTGTACTTTTGTTTTATGTAATTTTCTTTTGTACTGTATTTTTGTTGGTGTGCAATAAAGTATTTTTTTTGTATAACACATAGGTAACTTTTATCCCATAAATCTGTTACCGTGGGATAGGCGTGAGAAGCTGTGGGGCACAGCTAGTAATATAATATATGTATATCTGTCTGAACAAACTTATTTTAAAGTCTTAAACATGTATTTCAGCGGCCAATAAATAAACGACAGCTGATTATTAACATCTCAGAAAACACCACGCGCAGTTGGTTTGTTTTGATTTGACTGTAGGTATCAACTAACCTTGAAATGAAGAGGTATTGAATTTCAATGCAGTTTCTGCTATGCATTCATTCGAATTGAATGGAGTTTGAATTGACTTTACAAATAACGTAATACCTGATTAGGTGGTCCAAGATCCATTGTGGAGACGGCGGGAGAGTGGGCAGATAGGAGACTTTCATGAGATCTGAAATAATGGAAAGAGTTTTTGTAATACGATATTAAGGACGGTTCTTAGGATAAACAGAACTTTATTAAAGTAGCTTCAACCTCAACCTCAACTTTAACAAGCTTGTATTGGTCCACTGCTGGACGCAGGTCACGCAGGCTTCCTCTGATAAGCGCCTTATTGGCTTTTATCTAACGAGGGCATAAAGTAGCTTATCATTAACTTATTTCCCGAATTTTTATAGCAGAAGTAAAAGCTCCGGCTGCCGCTAATGATGGTGTATTAAAGAAAGGCTGAAAAAAGTATTACTAAAGTACGTGTAGATTTTAATAGGTGATTTATGATTGATTTAGTTTAGTTACACCAAGTTGTGAAGATGTAGAGGTGATGTGTGTTATACACATCACATCATATTGCTCTTGATCAAGTCAGTAAAATATTGAGTACCATTTTGTAATTTTGCACCTATTATGGTAAATTTTTTATTTTACATTAGCACAATCTATCCTTAGTCGAATGTTCAGAAAAAGAGTGTTCCAAATATTTACCGATAAAACAGTTCGCTACCGTAGAAAAGAACAACACAAACAAAAGACATAAATCTTAAGCCCGGATTCTACAATTCTAAACTTAAAGCATTCCAATTCAATGTTTGCTAGCCCATTAGACAGTTGAAGGTTCAGCCCCTCGAAGCAATCAGCGCTACTGTCTGTAAACTTTACTGTTTCAATCACGACTCTACGACTAATGTATTCACTTATTTTCTCTGAATTTCAAAGGTGTTTTCAATGTTAGTCAAGGCGTGAATCTTATTATGAAAGAAAAGGTTTTTGTCTCATGAAAAGACGCTATGGAGGCGCTATGGAGCTCATTATAGAAGGCCTATGTTCGTTCAGAGTAGACTAGTCCTTACTTGTCCGCTAGTTACTAGTCCGCTGAACGAACATAGGTCTAAAAATCCTTACAAAGGCTTTTTTCCACCATTAGTCCTTACTGATGGTGGAAAAAAGCTTTTCTAATTAGTAAAATTTATTTAAAATGTCCAGTTAGCTTCAGTAGCAAATGTCTTGACATTTTTTTCTATAACCGTGATCATTTTAGTTCTTATGCGAAACACTGCTGGGTATATAATTTCTCAAAAAATCTAGCCTGTGCTTTTCCTATACGTGTGGCCAGTGACTAACTATATCGTCTACCCAACGCTCTTTTGGACAGCTACAATTTCTTGGGTAATTAGAAAAGGAGGAATTGAAGGTTGGGCTTATTTCTCACTCGTCTTCTAACCCCTCCTTGCTACGAATTCCTCCAATGAGTTCGTGTTTGCATTGGCAGGGAAGTAATTAAACAGGTAAGGACGGGCGGCGCTCCTAGACATTAATTTAGTTGCTAGTAACGTGGTAGAGTCACGGCATCGTAAGTGCGCTTGACACATTTTATAGATTTTTTTATTGTTTGTGTATTCATAAACTACTTAATAATTCGATTGATAGTCGATTGCCACCCCAAAACGGTAAAAACATGTATTTTTTTGTTCATATGCCGCAAGAGGCTAAGGCACATAGAACCGGAACATAATATCTAGATAAATTTGGGTGATTAATATGACTTTGTTAGTCATATTGATCACACGAAGTTGTCTTTGGAACTTTTGCTTTATATTATATTAGCAAAATCATATCTATTTCTGACATAATTGAAATGATGATAACATGTCGCATTTAAAACAGAACATTAAAGAACCATGGGCAATATATTGCTTTGTCCTCATCACCATACAACCTATTGAGTAGATGACCGATTTGAAAAGCCTGAAAATGAGGCAACCTGCAAATGACTTGCTCGTAAAAGGCGGATATCCTCAGCCCTGTTCAAGCTTTGATTGCCCAATTAAAGAAACGGTGTGAAGAGGGATTATTGAATAAGGTCCGCACCGTCTCATTTATTGAGCTCCTTAATGAGTTGCGACGTGGATTAAGACTTAAGAGCTTCATTATAGGGAATCAAAATTGATTTAGCGAAGTAGGAAGCAATAAAATGTTGATTGCTATTACCTACTGTGAACAGAATGGCAATTAAAGTTGATACTATTCTCAAGAAATAGTAAACGTTAGTATGCACTTTAGGAAAGAGCGAGTTTTATATGTAAAGGATGCAAATTCTGTCAAAAATCAATAACAAAAAAGTGATATTTACATGAACAAAGTCATGCCAAGACAAATTATGATTTTTTAAGTGCGGAGCAATGTTATCAAACATTGTATTTTGAGTTTTCCCGGTGTATACATACTACGTACGAATATTGAGATGGTAAAGCCTGCTGTTACAGACCGAAAACGCCAATACAGCAGTAGGTCTACAGTTTAAAACTAAGAACTTAGAACGAGTATAACTTGGCTTCATTTATCTTGCGATAAAAGTAGCTTATAGATATAAATCCCCTCATCATCATTATCATATCATCATTGCTGTCCTCTGTTACCTAGTAAAGAGACCGAAGAGAGTATACCTTCATGGTAAGCATTTCTACAGGTACCGGGTCATACCGGTAATCAGGGTGAAGAGACCTAAGGGTGCATAGAACTAATGTCTTCCTCCAGTATTTCGTCCATTTCTATGCACCTTTAGGTTTCTTCACCCTGATTAACCCGGTACCGGTAGAAATGCTTATTAAGAAGTTTATACTAGGTCTCTTACTAGGTAACAGAAGATACCAAAACACTTACTACGTATCTTTAGTTCTAGACTCACCTTGATGTCCGCAACGCGTGTGTCGGTGGGTGCGTCGTCGGTACGGCCGCCAGCGCTCTTTCCCGCTCTAGCTTCGTAGCGGATTTCGTCCGTTTGAGCGGATTGCTCCTGAACGACCGCTTCGAGAAGAAGAAGGACGCCAGGCGCGAAGGGCTGTGCTGGGGCTGTGCACCCGGCACCGGCGTGCTGGGGGCTGAGCCGCGGCGACATGCCTTCTCGTATGACGTGTCTGTGGACAACGTTAAATTATATTGTAAGTTTTTGACAGAATATCGTAGCTTTTGTAGAGGATTACAGACAGAGGGTGTGAGGGTGAGTCCATTTGATGTAAGTAGCGAAAATTAATCGTAAAGTTTCCTCTTAGTATGGGATTTGCGTATTCGTATGTCCGCACGATAGAAGCGCTGTACCAAATTGTATGGAAAAAGGAGACGTCACGATCACGTCTCGTTACTAACGTTAAATATACTCACACCTCAGGTCAGGGCCACAAGCTTTATGGGATTGTATTTTTTTATGAATGTTTGTATGTAGTACTTATATAGGAAACACTACCTACCCACGCATCATGATTGTATTCGTTCCCTCCTAAACATTTGTATAAAACCGTCTAGGTTAATCAAATTAACAAGATAATAACAAACGTTCATTGACACAGTCCGAACAATAACAGATAAACCATTTCATAACACACAACACGATAAGTTCTTGGAAGATATTTACCGAAGCACGCGATGCACGTTTGAACAAAATAGAGCCGCATATCCACTTGTAAGGACGCCCCAATTGACACTGATTGTAGCAAATGTAGCAATCTTGCGAGAATATGGTGATGGAGCCGATCTAAGCGCCAATTGATATGTTCGATCGTATTACTGCATTGTTATATTATAGGAGTGACATGACATGTGATACATGCGATGCAGGGCATGGCGAGGTTTCCGCCGGAAGTTGCGTGCACGCCGCCCGTGATCGCTGTGTGTGCGTTCAAACTGTCGCAACTTTGAACATTTACAATGGACCCCTTTTTATACGAGACTTGTGACTCAAAAGTGACGAATGGCATGACGGTGGTCACCTAATTTCTGGAAGCTCTAGTTTAGTGCCAACTTTATCTAATTTGATGATTCACAAAGTTTCTTTGTGATGGTTTCCTTTGAAAACTTTTTGTAGGTACATGGTACATAACGTACGTGTTGTGTGGTCTATGTCTGTCTTAATGAACACAAACAAAAGTTTCATCAAAGTTTCGCCTAGCATATTTTCTAATATTGCATAACCTACTTTGGGTAAAGTAAAACAACATCGCGGTGTCATCGACACGATGTCTCCGGCCACAACGGCGGCCGACGCCACGGCGACGTGTGAACACAACAGATGTTCAATACCATTATCGCTATTACTTCACTCTATGAACACTAGGTAGTTGCCATAAATGAGTTATGGATTGGTGCTTATTGTTTACTATTTTTTATCGTCTAAACATCTAAAATAACCTTACTTACTTGAAAAGCACGTAAAGACTTGCAATCAAAAACAATGTAGCAAACTTGCCAATAAATCGCGACCCTTGCAGGGTGAACGAACCGAATCTATAACAACTTTAAAACTGCACAAATATACTGCACGGCAGCGTGCAATTATTGTAATTTCGTGCAGTATAATCCGAGAATGAAAGTCCATTGTTTCGAAGGGGTCAGTTCGCCGCAATCTGTGTATACTTCGATAAGAGCACGATAAACACCCACGAGGAAGTGCGACGATAGCAAAGCCGAGGCATTTTTATGTTTACAATAAAACTGCTCTACATAAAATATCATAAAACCGAACTGTTCTGATAAAAGTCTGTCTTTGTTCTACTCTGAGATTAATGTAATAATGTGTAGTAATTCCTGAAATTTTAAGTATTCCCAGTATGTATTTAATGCGGCTATAAAAATATTATAATGCTGGACAATCCACAGAGTGTCATCTAGCCCTGAGCTAAGTAGCGATTGTGTTACGGGTACTAGACGACTGTTATACTTCAGAAATATTGATATATATACTTCATTATAAAACATCAAAACCACCGGAACATGTATTTGCACATCGTACAAATATTTGTCCTGAGGCGGGAATCAGACCCGTAACTCAACAATATTTTACTGTAGAGGCCTATAGTCATTTCATATTCAGCATGCCTGCATTCATGATTATCTGCGATGGGAGCTTCCCAGAAGCTATTTATAAAACTTTATAAAGCTGCAGTGAACAAAGCTGCACGTAGCGGTGATTTACGTGGAGGCAGCCATTGTTGTGGCGTCGGCCTGTCAGTGCTACCATTATCTTATTTTTAGGCACGTGCTTTAGACAATATGATCTAACAAGCTACAATAGCTTAGTTTTAAATTCACATAGATATTGTTGCATCTACAACGTTGACCGCAAGCATGACTTTCATTGTTCGTAATAGCTCTAAGACGTGACGTTCGAGGGTCTCGTTAGCCTCTTTTCCGGGCTCGGGTCTAGCAATTAGAGAGCATTGTCTATTATGAATTACTTGAGACTAGAAACTGTTGAATCACTGCCGTCAATGTTGATGTTACTCCCAAATGAGCGGTTGAGAGCAGTAGTTATCTGAGTGTTCCGGCACATTATGTAATGACCCGTCTTTTATCGACTACCATTACTCGGTTGCTCGTTAAGTATTGCAAGAAATGTATGTTATTTACTGAAAATTATGAACCTAATTACGTTCACGATAACTATGTACTACAATAATGAGCCGTTCTAAGGCAAATTTAGATTCGTAGAAACTCAAGATGGAAAACTCTCATTTGCCCTTGCGATATTTCAATTTGCGTATAGCCATTATAGGGAACTCATGAAGCGCGATGAGAATTACAATCGTAGTTTGAACACTGTATGGTTGAATCTTACCGGAATGAACGGCGACATCGTCATCAACATCTAGGTAGCCACGACGAATGCTGAGGGGACTGTTAGCGACCTCAGCTTCATGCTTCTTGATGAGTGCACCGATTACTTCCGTCTCTCCTCCATTACTATCGACAAACTGGTCGTAATTCTGAGTAAGATCCGTCACAACCGTGTGGTCCTCCAAGCCTTCTTCGATATGCCTCGAGGTGATGCTTCGCAATAAGGAGTTGCTCCTAGACAACTTCGTGCTCCGCGACCGCCGAATGAAATTCAATCCGGACATTTTCCCAGGACTTTTATTCGGACTGTCAGGCGTCACAGTTATTCTCGGCGTCCTGAATATAGACGTTGAGCTGCTGCTACCTCTAATTGGAGAGGGCGCGTTTATATTTTGAGGCAGCGTTTTTGATTTTTCCCTCGCGGGCGAAATCATGTTGGGCGAATCTGGTATAAGCGATAAATTGGAGTTCATTATAGAGTTTTTCGATACAGTCTTGTTTACAATATTCGTTGTAGAGCTATTTAGTTTGTTTGATGAGATCGATGCTCCTAACGGAGTGTATATTCTATCGTAGCGCGGTTCACATGAGGTCGTGCTCCGGAGTCTCGGCTTAGAGTGTTTCATGATGTCGCTATCAGCGACTAGTCTAGGGCTCATCAGGTCACGCTGGCCGACCCTGGCGAGCGCCTCGTTCGAACTAACCGTCGAGGACACGGGCCGACGATATCTTCGTTCCGGGCTAAACATGGTAATATCGCTTTCACTTTCCGTGAATGAGGAATCACCTCGGATGTGCGTTTGCATTCCGCTGATGCTGGCATTTCTTCTGTATGTTTTTGTTGGGGTTTCCGTTTCTCCAGATAGGAGGGCTTGTTTTTCCTCTGGCGTGAGGGGAAGGTAGTTGTCGAAGCTCTCGAATAATGGCACGTAGAAGACTGAGCGGCGGCGGGTGGGCTCGTCGGAGGCCGCGCTCTCCGGCGACAGGGCGCCCGACATGGTGGTCGCTGCTCTGCGGATGCACGCTCTACCGCCCGCCTGCACAAGCCTCACGCCCGTCGCACTGCATCGCCTCCATTCGATTCACTGCTTCCAAATTAATCACTGATTCTCAAAAAATACTGCTCATCTGATTTAATCACAAATTGTTACTATTAGTTTATGGGAATGTTGGAATCTGTATCAGGTACAACAACGCGTATATAAGTATTTAAATTTTTTCTAATCAAACCAACAACGGTTCTAAACTGTGTGTCGAATATGACGAAGAAACCCATGTTATTGATTGAACTGAACATATCCACAGCTTTGTTTTATCAGCCGTTGATAAGATTAGCACAGCCAATCAAGGCAGCCATAGCGTGACCAATCGATGGAAACGGGTCTAAATGAATGGTACTATTACAAATTGTGATGTTCGGTTACACAAAGTCGATAACATATTTAACGTGAATGAAAAGTCTGTAATCTTTGTCGATTCAGAGCATTTTGTAGGCACTTGATGAAAATTTCAAGGGTAGGTAAATTAAATACCTACCTAAATAATTTAACTACGGTACGAAAACAGTGCCTCTGTAAACTATAAAACGAAAATGGCGTGTAGTGTTAATGTTTGTGGAGGAGCGAACAGGAGTGGTTGTTGTCGTGCATATATATTTAGAGGCCTAGACACCGCGTCTAAGCACAGATTACATATTAGTACTGAACCATAGGAGTGCGCCACTCTATAATTCTGTGGCCACTCCACAAAAATAAACGGCAAGACAGATATGACAACAATGCATGAAAACATCCGTGGGAATCAGTGGATAACCATGGCTGTGATATATTGCAATAAACAAATCGACTTTTCTTAGTTAAATTATCAGGTGTGCCTCTAGACAAGAGATAAGCTAAAAACAAGAGTGTAAATTTGTGTGCGTCGACGAGTGAATCAGCTGATTATAATAAAAGCGTGTGTTTATTACATTTTGTCCGGGGACACGAAATTAGGAAACTAATGTGTAATTAGCACTGTAATAGTGGTTGAATGCGGCAAAATGGTCCTTGATTTTGTGTAAGAAGAGCGAGGTCCTAGCTCATCGGAATTTCATAGATTTTTCTTGAAATGCTTCAAAAAATCGCCGTTCCTTCAATACTAATCGCATTGCCTTTGTTCTTGTTCTATATTTTAAACTATTGTCTTGTCGCTTTATGCAAAAACAAGAGCAGACGAATAATAAACCTCCATTATTTGTCCCAAGCAAGCAGAAAGCGAGCAGAGATCAAAAGAGCAAAATAACCACCGGATGTCGCATGAGAGCGAGTGAACCAGATTGCAGAATTTGCAGGAAATATGACAAAGTTGACTATACTAGCAGGACGCCCATGTGTATGTCTGCAGGTACAAAATGGGGTTTGCCATCTTTCATAATAAAATCTTCAAAAAACCAATTGTTTTAATGCAACATTTTGTATTTAGACCCTCTTTATGAGAAAATCACATCGCTGTTAATCAAGATAGATTTTACCCTATTTCCAACAGTTTACACTACTAGAACTTTATTAGTAAACTTTCGTCGACTGACAGTCAACGAACAGTGTATTTGTGGAAGCATAGCCACATCTTCGTACATTTATAAGTAGGTATGATATAGGTTTGTAACGCGTCCTGCGAGACCTAAGCTCGTAATCGAGTTTGCCAGAACCGAAGCTTGCGGAACGAATTGGATTCTCTAGAACCAAATCGGCTACCATTTTATTATTATCTGATGACTCTGAATATGCAGGATAGAGCACCTATGTTTAATCTAGTTTGTATGTCTATGCTCGAAAAATCAGCACAATAATCAATGGAATAGACGACAAAAACCTATTCTTAGAACCTTCATAATTATTTAACTTTAAGAGACTTTGGGATTACAGGTCACTGATCCAATTACACAGAAGATTAAGTGATTAAATGTTAGACAATCTTACTAGACCTAAGTACCTATACCTCCTATAGGTATAGGTACTAGGTAGAAAGATTGTCTTATAATACATAGATAGATAGAATTTTACTTATTGTTTTAAAGTTGTTACAATTTTACACTAAAGGTATATCTAGACATAAAGCAGTAGGTGTTCAGTTATTGTTAACAAAACCTGCAAGCGTGAACATCAATGAAGATTCTTCAAGTTTAAGAATAAAAGGTGTAAAATCAAGTACTTGCAAAATAAAAACAAATGTTTTGCAAGAAACCGGAATGGGGGAAGGTGGCGTGACTAACGCGCCGCAATCATGATTCAAGGCAACGCATGCGCAGCGAGTCCCGAGTTGGCTGTCACTATCAACTACGATGTCTTTGGGTCTTTCAACTCAGGCTTTTACAAGTACTTACCTTTACATTTAGATAGATATAATTTTTTCTTTGGATTCAAATCTGATATCAAATACTGAAAAGTTATCTAGTGCCCATAACACAAGGTAAGAAATTGTAGATTAAGCAAAATTTTTTCTGATAAGTTTAATTTTACAATTGTGCAGAAAACGCATCAAGGCACACAAACGAGTGCATCACTCAGTAATAATAAGTGAATGCTTCTGCTCGCTCAATCAGCACGTAGTCCCGAGTGTGCAAAATGAACACTCAAATAAAGTTAAAAATAAAACAGCTAATATGGCAGCAGCGAGATATTTTCTCACGAATCCTGCCGCGAACAAGGAATTAACTATTTTTGTTTTATTTCCGCTGTGGAATGAAAATTCATGTGGTATTCTTAAGCTTCGGTTGGAAAAGAATTAAAAGAAATATGTATAAGTATTTTGGTTCGTATTATCCTGAGGTATTTTACCAGTAACTGAGTTTAGTATAGCTGACCGAAGAAGTTCTCAACATTTTGTTCTTAGTTTTTTTAATGTCCAAAAAATTTAACACTCAATAGCTCAGAAGAAACAAGCCTCCATGTTTTGGTATCGGAAGTTCAACAAGCAAGTCTAAAATGATGACTTATCGTATTCGGTTCAAATCAGAAATCGTGCCGCACTTCTAAGAATTGAAGTATAGCTCCTAAACCGGTATGTTATCTTACCTAATCTACTCACGACTGTTGTGTGAATCATCCGGACCTCAAACGGAGTCCCTCGGGCGGGACTGCAAAGGGATTCTTATACGCAAGAAGCAAATTATAATTGGGTGCTTTCCTGCCAATCATTTTTAGCGCTGCGCTACTATTTTTTACCCAACTGCGCATAAAGGAGGGTTAAATATTACTGGATCGTTAAAGGAGGTGAATAGAACTTTAGAACTTTCCTTGGGCAAATGTTTGACCTAGATTACATAGTAAAATCCTTTGTAGCGTAGGTTTCTAGCACCACAAACGAAATACCTCTAGAACAGTAGCGAAAGTATCCTTCAGGTTTTCGCAAGCAGTAATTCAAACGGTGCCTCAAATACCATGAAACCTCAAACCGTTACTATTACACAATGAAATTTTAATACAAATTGCTTTGGTACAAATCATTTGATTTTATTAGCCTTGAGAAGTTTCATTTCAGTTTTATCAGTTTTGATTTGCTTCGTATTATTTGCGCTTTTGTGCTTCTGTGGTGGAGTAATGATTATGAGCCGACAAAATTATAGACTAGAGACTTTCTCGATGAAGCTTTGAAAAAAACAACATAAGAATGAGGTTATGAAAAAACGAATTAAATAATGTTACGACAAAAACAACAAACCCCAAGACTGAAAGTTGAATCTTGTGCCATAATACCAAAGAATCCTTCAATGTCTAGAATTTAAAACTGGTGTTTGAAAGCACGGTGATTATCTTATAGATCTACTTGTATTAATTTATCAATAGGTTAACTCAAGCAAAGTAGGTTAATGTGCGATGTTGCAGAACTAAATTGCATGTAAGATAATTATGGTACATGCAACATAGATTGACAGAATGGAGTTTGATGAAGGAAAGTCCTTAATGATACACCTTAAGTGATATACTAACTACCTACAGCAAAAAGCTTATTAGGTCTTGAAAGTAGGAACACCAAACGATTCTGTACCATACGAATTACCTAAGGATTTGTTTGCAAAAACGTTGCAAGGATGCAGAGACTTACTAGTTTCCCAAGCAATAAGTTAGAAGTTCGACGTGTGAAAGAGCTTTTTATAGAGTTAGCTAAAGCTTGTTAGAGAATTCCACGAAGATCTGTCGGTTAATAAGTTTGAGAGAAAGCAATGTATGGCGCTGAACGTCAACTGCGGATGTTACAATGTTCATGAGGCAAGAGCTGACTGTGTCCACTGTACCAACACTATTGATGTCATAAACTAAGAAGATGACCTCAATGATCGTAATGAAACCAAAAACAAAATTGAGTAAAACAAAACGATTGTAAGTATCTAACATTAATTAAAGGGTACATACCAAAATGTACCTATCAATTAGTATTAAGGCAATATGAGCTGTCAAAGAGCTGAAATGAAGACGTTTATTTGGTACAAGTCTTGCTCGTGCTTCGGAAAATAATGCAGTTTAATGGCGATAAGGGCAGTTTATTAGTAATTCAAATGGAACGTTGGCGCGGGAGTCCTTTGAGAGATAGAACACGTGTTCTCTATAAATTGTGGAAACAAACACTAACATTACTAGCCGATGGATATACAGGTTTGTCGACCGGATATCTACATACTATAGCTATATTACGTAAAGACATATAAAAACTGATGACTCCTTCCATGCTTCTACAAAAAGAGGTTTCAATTTATCGGAATCCTGTACCTCACCTCTCATTAGAGCAAAGTTACAGGAGAATATCGTATTTATTCATTGGAACGAATCCAATCCGCGATTATATTACATATTTGTTTTCTATTGTAATCGGATTAAAATTGGTCGACACTTCTAGGTACATAATCTTACATTCACACTTTCATTCTTTGATAGATTCAATCCCTATCTCACTTGGTCACCCATGAATAGACCGAACTGTCTATTCATGGGTGACCAAGTGAGATAGGGATGAATGATTTTGTACTAAAAACAGAGATTAAGTGTTATCCTACAAACTTAATATCCTCGGAAGTGTATTATCCATCAGTCATCAGCATCACTCTTATCAATAACAAGATAGTAGAAATAAACAAAATATCACCAGATCAACCCTCATTCATCACATCTATTAATTATAGCTCCCAAAATAACCTTTCGGGCCTGAAGAGCTTTCGGAGCCATTAATCAACGAAAGGGATCAGAGTTGTCAATGCGGACCCAAACTTGCGTCGAAATATAAATGTAATTTGCTAAGTTTTTGCAGAATTATATGATCGAAGACTTTGATACACTCAAGAATAGATATACTTACATCACAAGAGTTGAATTGCGAATTTCGGTATTCAATCCGGCAGACAAAATTACTCTGCAGGAATGTATGCCACAAACACAATTTATTTGTGTTTGAGTATGTGTGGAGAACAAAACTGCACGCATCGCTTTAAAACTGGAGCACAGGTTTTGGTATCAACCTGTTTTGGCAGAGTGCAATGTTCACTATGTAGAACAATGTAGCTTAGTGCTTGGTTACTTTGTGATACGTAGAAAGATGCTAAAATACTTTCAACCTTGCAAGCGAAGATTTATGATCCACTTATGCCTGCGTTACGTTATGCATGAAGAATCAAATCAACGAAGATCTTATAAAGATAGTTAAAGTAAAAGAGACATAAAGTCACTAATACGACGTGAGGGAGAGAGACAAGAGACAAGTAATTTCAGTCATGACTTAAGTACTATTAAAGTCAGGTCTAGGTAGGATAGTTGATTTAGTTTGTTTTTCATAAATCAATGTACGGTTTTGAAAGATAAGGAGAAGTTTCATAGTTTTAACGTTCATACATGCAGTACATTTTGTAGTAGTGTAGGTATAATAAATTAGGGTATGATGTATTCATACCCGTCCAGAGTCAATAAATAACAGTAGATCCCGGCGCAATGATTTACTGTTGGCAGTAACAAGCTATCAGAACCGCGAGGCAAAAACCACAGGTCAAGCACCGTTAGCTGACTGGACCCAGGTTCGTAAACCAACCATTACTGGATACCGATACACGTGCTTGCTGTGGCTGCTCATTATGTTGGCACACATGTGCGAGCTGAATCAGGAAACCATCCAGCATTGTAACTAAGCACGTATCTACAGTCTTATAAATTGCATTTATGATAGAAATTCATTGTTTTACTAGTCAAAACCAAAATTGCCGTTGGTTATTGAAGATGGAGAATTTAGTGTGACGCAAAATTATCCGTAGGTTGACCTATACTTTTACATCGTTATTATGGATTGCATGTGCTATGGCTGTTCAGTGCTTGTAAAATAATCAAAACCTTAATGGTTATTTTTTATGAATAGTCATAGCAAAATGTTTTATAAGGAAAAGTCGGGTAATATTGCAATATTTTGTTAATCCCACTATGAACGACGTTATGTACGTTGGTGGTCCTCCCACACAAACAAGGATCGTATTAGATTCAAAATTACTCTAATTCATTTATTAATATAGAGTATAAACATTGAGAGATAGAAAATTACCTCGTATTCTTATAACAAATGAAAAAACACAATCCAATCAGTTTAATTGGCTGACTTCCGTCTAAAAAGGCTGTCGAGCAAAAAGTGAACCGGAACGTATCCCATCCTTTCCCAGACAGTTTCCTCTTACAGACGATATTAATAGAAACCTCCCAACTGAATCCCAAATAAGATTTCATTGTTCATTTGAAGAAGAAAATAGTCTGGACGAAGGTACCTGAACGGAAGTCTATAAAACCTTATTGAAAATCTACTCAACAAAGAGGATCACATTTTCTCAAT
Organism: Eupithecia tripunctaria; assembly: GCA_955876795.1. Taxonomy (NCBI): domain Eukaryota; kingdom Metazoa; phylum Arthropoda; class Insecta; order Lepidoptera; family Geometridae; genus Eupithecia; species Eupithecia tripunctaria. Next base: position 5,349,050 of record OY041600.1, read on the forward strand.
AACAAAGATTTCGAAGATAGATGTCGTTTATATTGGAATCGAAAAGGAATTCCAACATTTTTGCAAGCTTGCATGCCTTTTCACATGTTAATAGGCCCTCGGCAAATATTAAGGCATATGAGCATGCGGCGTCACGCCTCGAGATGTAGGGCATCCAGTGCAGGTCAAGATGAACGTTCTTAGTTACGGCAGAATAGCAGCTAAGACAAGAAAATGGGGGCAAGAGCGTGACTTTTGATGCAGTGTAGTTTTAGGAACGTAGACTCTTTTAAGGAAATTTTGTCTTACTTTTGCTTGGAAATTGTTTAATATGATCAATATTGCGTAAAAGTAGCACTAGGTATTAGTTATCCCTAAACAGCAAATATAAAAATAAAAATAAAATTCTTATTTAAATTTTCTATTTTCAGTTAAAATAAATATTTCGTTAAGTCGGTTTGCCTTGGATTTGTCATAGTTGAGTTGCCAGCCCTAGCTTTGAGCCATTTGTTTGGCATTTTTGACGTAGGCGGTTTGTGCAATAACCATTCGCAATACTTTGAGGGTCTTTGAATACTTGAACAAAGAAACGAATGGAACGAACACTTTGAGGAAGCCATTTCTTAAAGGTGTTGTTTATTTACGCAGAAGTGGTTTACGGAGGAACTCTTAAATATTTTTCTACCCAAAAAACAATTTGTTTTACGTAAAACGGTGAATTTTCGAAATATTGTGACCTCTTGACTCGTACTTACCACATAAGTTTAGGCCAAATTGTGAAGTAAACGATTCTTAGAAATTCAAAATATACATACAGCATCCAATACAGTAAGTACATTGTATTTCTTATAGGCCAAGGATTCAGGACCCCCGGAGCGTTTCTATTAGCAATCACGTTGCGAACAGTATGTTCACTTACAATTCAAAAATTATATCGTGATCGACATAACACACGGATTACTACTGGCATTGAGATATCAGATCAACAGTCACGTTGTCAATCAAGACACGAGGGCTGATATTCATTGTTACACGTTAAACGTTTCCATTTCTATTCTATTTCATTGCTTTTGTTGGACTTGAAAATCCCTATTGATAGGACAAAAGCAATGTTAAAAACACGATTTGCTAACCTCCTGGCTAGTTTCGTACACACACACAGAAACCAACATCATCAGCCTATGTTAGTCCACTGCTGGACATAGGCCAACGACATGAGCGCCAAAGCGCCCTGTCTTCAGCTTGCCGCATTCAGTATCTGCCTGCAGTCTTTCTCACACACACGTACACAGTACGTATTATATAATATATTGATATACTCGATTTCATATTTTTCTCCAAGAGCTTCCAAAGATGTTGTTCTAATTTTATTCTGTTTCTAGCTACTCCAGCGTACTCCAGCGTATGGCAATAAGCGTAATCCCCTAAGATCTTGCGTGGAAATGCAAAGCTGCAATAGCTCGTGTTAGTCAGAATATTTACATCAAGTCACAAGACAACAACTGCTTGAACCACAAACCAGGCACCAGTGTTCTTTATTCGACTCTGCAGTTGTCTAGGTTTGACACAATTTACGCCTGTTGATAGCGTTGGGTATTATCTAAATCAAACATTCACTTGAAACAAGGTCATGACCACACGGTGTGGAGCCGCTGTGGCTTACAGCAGCTCACGATGAATCTAAAGGTCAGTTTAGTCAAGGCATAACAGTAATGTTGGTAAACATATTATGCCCAAATACGGAATCCCGTTCGACAGCTATGCTAAATGTGTGATAATCACGCTCGATTTCAAATCCGTAGGTATGACTTTTCTACGTAAATATTGACGTAAGAAAATTTGAATGCATTTGAACACGCAATAGAGCAATTCAACGGGTTGTTCACGCTTTTTAGTTCGATTTAACAGATTCGTTTGATTTTTTTACTCAGATAATACATAGGTAAGCCAAGTTATATTTGAAAACACATGAAACAATTTTAAATTTATTTCGGCTAGTTGAAGATTACTCGCATGCTGGCTAAAGTATACATACCATATCTGATCAATCAAGTCACGAATATTTTTACTATAATTAAGGACCTGTTAGTAAAATAGTAGCATGCAAAAAATATGATTCCGGTTGTACCCAAATAAGTTAATAACAAACTAAACTGGAATGAACAATCAGCCTGTCTTGTTATGTGAATAACAATTTAGCCTCGCCCATTCCAATGAATAAATATCAATGCAGATACACCTCGTATCCTTTTTGCCCCACCAATTTATAGTCTGTCTTCTTAAATCCAAAATAAGAACGGGGAAAACGAGCCATTTAATGTGTATAACTTGCAACATATTTACAATGTAACTAAGTCATTATTAGGATCGTCTATTTCTTATCGCACCTATCTGTCAAAAATTGGACAAATGACTTTAATAAACTACCTGATTAATTATTATAATAGAGCAGTGGACTCACGGGCGTGTGCAATTATCCAAAGTAAGAATTTCATTCATCTCACACTAAGTTATTTATTGCTCCTTAAATTTACATCAATTTATTTATACCTATCAATGCTTGACTCAGAAGCAAATGAATGGGCATCTGATAGGCCAACGAACTAATTGCCTTGAAAGAATTAATATTTATAAAAGTAATTAATTTGCTAGAGCTGTAAACATCGAGAGGAAGCGTACAACGACGTGTCATTGAGATAGCCCGATTTCCTGTCAAATTTTGTGTCATTGTCATCTTTGGCTAGCGGTCAGGGACTCAAAATCCTGTCATTCAATTTTAAATTCTATTACTTTGTAACATGGATTATGCTGGTTCAAGTGGTTGTACACCTGTTCCTGCCCGGAAACATACAGGAATGGAGCGGCGAATTGAAAAAAGGTTTACGAGACAGGTGTTACTAGATTGAGGCATCAAGAGATCTGGCTTACTGGTTGCAGCAAAACAAAGGTAGTCATTTGAGAGTTTAGAACAAGAATCTACATTAGCCCTCATATGACTCCTTGGTGCCCTAGTATCCCTGGATTTACAAAGTTCAAGTTGGTCTAAAACAGCACACAGTTTAAAATTGAGTTGCCTGAGAAAATATTTTGTTGGACGGAGCCCAGATTACCTTTGGACCACTACTCCGGAGCCATAGGAGTAATTGGGGTGTTCCCATAAATTAGTACACTGTTTATTTTAGGCACAAAAAACGACGTCATTATGAAGATTTATTAAAGATTTGAAAATCGAGAAAGCAATAAAGAAAACATTTAACTTTTGCATAATATTTATTTGTTTTCGACTAATGACACGCTTACGACCGCGGCTACAGATGTCTCTTATATTCAGCGACATTTTGACAGTCTCAAGCAAGTCTCGAGAGAATGAATGGAAACAATAATCATATTTTGCAGTAAGGAAGTGGCACTGCTCGCCCCAATCACCATCACTCGAGCCTAGCGGAACAATTTACATTCAAATTGAATTTTCTTCATCGTGTGACGCCAGTGACATTTTCAATGCTTTACTTTAACCATCACGGAAATGGAAACAATAGATCAACTTGTATTCCATATTTCTTTGAATTCATAAAATACGGCTGTTCTAGGAAAACATTTTGTTCTCTGCTCAAAATATCAGTTGTTCTTTTCTTTTATACCGGAAAAGTTCTCCAATTTGCAAAGTTATAAATGTAAAATTATGTTACAACAGACACAAAATATTAGGCCGTTTACGCCAAACAAATTTAAATGAAGCTGATTTAGCAAACAGCAAGTCTCATACAACATAAATTATAAAAATATTATAGCAATGCCCGTTACGTGAACGGAAACGAGGACTTATCAGCCAAACTTCGTCGAGCGCGTACCTACAGTTAAAGGTACCTCGAAAATTTGAAAGTGAGAAGAGCGAATTCAAATCACCTGCTTAGTATGTAAAACGACACCTGCAAACCGACAGATGGCAGACAAAAAACTTCCCTTACGAACGAACCTACCACGCACTGGCTCCAAACAAAGCAAAACTTTTAAGCGTTCGGCGTTTGAACTTTGAAATATTTAAATTGGGCAGACTAAAACGTTGCATAATAAGGTCTGAGGTTTCCGAAGAAAATATTGCATAATCGGAAAGAGCCGGTAAAATAAGATGAACAAGATTGTGGGTCCGGTTTGGCGCCCGCAGTCACAGATTAAATAATGTGCCGCTGCGGGAGGAATGTGACCCAGACCCGAGACCTGAGAGACTAGTGACTCACTCGAACGCATTTTTTTTTAAATCTGTCTACCGCAGCGTGCATCGGTTTAGAAAGTTAAACGTGGGTGCTTATGCTTAGGTAAACAGGATTACATTACGCCTACACGCATTTTAGTCATTGACATCCTACATTCGTTTTTATAGTAAGAGTGCACGCACCATTAGATTCAATAGAACTTCCTCTCATGGGTTTTCTTTACACAGCCAAACGACAGTCAGTGGACTTTCTTGGATCGAATTCAAAAGAAACTCAACGAAAACAGATCGATCTAAAGCGAAGAACTTTAAGAATATTAAGGAAAGACCTAGCCACTTGGATTTATAAAGTGTCTACGGAATTTATGTTCAGCTCCTTTGCCGAAAGTATTTACACTCTATGAATATCTTGTAAACAGCATTTAAATGGAAACCTTGAATGGGAGTTAGGCATGCTGATTTAGCATTTAGAGGCCAACTCTTGCAGAATATGCTGAATATTTTTCATGAAGACTAGAAAGATTCGATGACCTTTTCGAACCGCGTTAACCGACAATTTCATTTTTTCAAACTAAACCTTTTTGTATATATGTTAGTTTATACTATATTTATATTTTAAAAATTGTCTAAAACAATTCAAAAAGCTTTGAAAATTGTCATCTTAGGGTACATATTTTATGTAATACCTGTTTAAACAGCTATTAGATAAAATATACAATTCCCTGCAGGGGTGAGGCACCCACATTCCTCTTAGATACCTACTTTAGATAGGGACTGAGGAGGGAATTCGAAAGGCGGGATGCCTTTCGAATTCCCTCCTCAGTCCTCAGTTGGACATAAACACTAGGGATATTTACCGCTACCTTACCAATTCTCCACATTACATTTGAAATACTCGTAGCAATGCGGCAACATATTGAATTTCAAATAGGAAAGAACCAAAGAACCGCCACTTTTAGAAATATTCGATTGGTTGTGGCATGGTGAACTCGAAAATGCTCAAAATAGAGGTTCCAGGAGAAGTCTTATGTCGGGGGCCAATATCCACTTTGGGTCGTAGGTCTTGTTATTCTTCAAGAAAGTGTTTCTTAATATTGAAAATCGACTCTATTCCATTCTCAAGGTACGGGTACGTATAGTATAGTGCATACAGGATGGCCAAAAAGGCTATAATTTAAAACGATTTAATTACAAACAAATATTTAAGTGGCAATAACGAGAATAAAGTCCCAAGCCAACAGAAGGGTAGGTAAACATAATATTTGTAGAAGCAAACCTCGACACGGTATATTTATTGAGCTATCGTGAGATGTAAGAAACGAATGTTTCCGCTATTTGGGGTCTCGCTTACATTATTTATTGGATATGTTTATGAGCATTTCGTATCGCAACTTCTTTGTAAACACGAGTCCGTGTTTATTTCGTTTCTATTAATTAAGCCAAGGATCATATAATATATTCACTCAAACGAATATGAATGCATTGGTTTCAACTGTTCAATTATTGAAACTTATCAACAAGTGTCTTGTATTTTTTTTATGGATGTTGGTCAACATCTTACATTTTCAGTCACATCTTCGCTTTCATAAAGTGAGTTGGTAGTCAATACCAACTCACTTTATGAAGATGTGGCCGAAGATGGAGCACGCTTATTCAGAAGGAACTTATTTACCCTCGATTTTAAGAATCCAAGATTGTACTCTAATGGGAAAACAGAAGCTCATTCCACTCTTTGGCTGTGGATAAAATGAAAGTAGCGCAGATTTTTTTAGTACAACACTGTGGTATGTCGACCAGGAACGGGTGGTATGATTTTTTGTGTCTGCTGGTCTTATGTATTCTTAAAACTTATCTTAAGTGTATTAAATGCATTGAAAATATAATTTTGAGATGTAAAATTGCATAGTATTAAAATAATAATAACAGTATCACGATTAACGCAAACATTTCCCTACAGCTGCTGGTTGAAACTGGTTGATTACGCTCAAAGATAAAATCTCTACTTGAAATAGTTGAAAGGAAATGTAACTGGCAAAGCACCAATTTCAGATTACATTCAGCTAACTGCAGATAAGTATTTCGAGAGAGCCAGCGAAAGTTAATGTTAGTGAAATGAAAATTATTAGGTACTCTACGGTCCAAGGCAGTCATTTAATGGAAAACGTATGCAAATTAAGTACCCGATTCTACCTACCACAATAGCATAATAACCTATTCTACCCTACCTCTTCTAGAAATACCTGACCTACTATAGTAAAACACCCCCTGTTTAACGAATCAAATAGCTAAGAATATTATATATATAACAGACTATAACAAAAATAAATTACACCCTAAAAAGATTAGAAAAAAATTTCATCTTACTATTTTATTAAGTGGGTAGTTAATAAAATTTCATCTATTGGATTTAAAGAGGGTACTGCTTGCAAAATATTTAACTCATTGTACACATGATACACATTATGAGAATCGGAATAGAGAGTGTACCTGTGTTTGTTGGTTGTTTGAGTGTACCCGTCGTGGTCAAAATTCGGCTAGGAGGACATCATCATCATAACAGGATAATATCTCATCTTACTTTGACCATTATGATTGATTTTTTTTTTTGCAAGCCGCGTTGTTTTACTTTTGTAACAAAATGGTATTTTTGTGAAATATAGGGCATTGTGTTTCCAGTAGGCTGCACAGCACAATACAAGGGGGTCAGTTTTTATGGGAGCACGTGCGCAGTTTTTGGGGCGAGCATTATGACACTGCACTGCGTCCTAAAAAGTTTCCAGGCGATAAAACTGCTAAACATATGGATCATTTTTATTTTACAAAATTAATCCGTTTCGGTAAGTTTATACTCATCATTTCATCATACGTTTCTAAATTAGGTCACAGTTTTACACATTATTTTAATGAAATTTCTACTTCAGACGACCGAAAAGAAAAAGCAACCATACTTGTGCTTAATACCCATTTTAAAAGGTTGTAATTCAAAGGCATTTATGGACAGTTGGACCAACTGAAAAACAACGAGCATGTGGTAAACGTTAAAATGGTAACCCTGGACTAGGGGAGGTGGACATACCATACCGGTATGCAAATGAATTGACACCTACGAATAGGACCGGTGCAACCACTAGTGTTCAGGAGAAAGTTTATTTTAACTAGGAACAGATAAAATATATTTTTTCGAAGGTTCAGAAAAAAACAATCGGAATTTATTACATATAATTTTAAGAATGAAATTAAAAGAAATTCGTAAATATATTCGTAATAAAATAGAATGTTTAATATGGACGTTATTAACCTATTCTCCATTATTACTATAGGTAGAGATGCAGTACTTAAGCATGATAATTTTTTTGGGTAAATTTTAATCTATTGTAGATTTATTTTTTGTTTAGTAATAGACATTCCCAGAAAATGCAGTTAAACTAATCGTTACCATTAGTTAATTGATATGGGGGTCTACCTTTTACGTCATATTTTATGTTTTGATTCCGTTTTGTTTATTCCAATGCTTTTATGTTAACAGTTTATAGCTTTTACCTTCGAATATAATCAAAAATAAATTTATAAAGCGAGTATCAAATTAATACCCATAAAATCTAGCACCTAGCAGCACTCCAACATTCCAATAAACGCATTTTACAAACCGTAAAACTTTCAAATACGAATCCAAATTAACTTTTAAACTTTACACAAAAATATATCCATCAACTTCAGGGATTGTTTTATTCACAAAACAATGTTTTCACTCACAAAAAGCACTCAACAATTCCTAGGAAACGAGCGTAAATTATTCGACGTGAAAACGCGCAACCGGCTTCGCGGTCGTGCCAGACTTGAAACGTAACTTTGTTGACAAGCCGAGCGCGCTCCGCCATCTTTAAAACCTTCGGGTGTTTCCGCGGGCCTTCGTGAATCTTCGGGTACAATACTCAGAGCTCTATTATTCCGACTATTGCCTCAAAGGGATAAATAAAGTACCCTTTTTCTATTATTATTATATTTCCAATTTTTCAGCAGATTTGAAGCAAAATTATTACAAGAAAAACATGAAAATTTACAATTGCTTTGGCCTTCCAGTAGGTAAATATGTAAGTTCCATGTTATTCATGCGTACCTACATGTATGTATGTTTAATGCGTCCTTTTATTGAAGTCATTACGTTTTACGATTCCTATGATTGATAATAAAAGACTATAACGATAATTTTGCTTTCAAAAATGATATCGTCTTGCTGTCTTCACCGAGTAACCTACAACTCTATAAACCCTTTGCCATTTATGTGCATGCAGTACAAACAAACACGCAACATCAACGAACGGTACGTTAGACTACTTATAGTAAAAGTAGTCTAGGAACGTGACTTGTGGAAGGTTAAACTGATTATGATAATTAATATCGAGGTGCCGTTTGACCCCTTTAGAGTCTTTCATAACACGATCACTGCAAATGTGGCATGCACACGCACAGATATACAAAGACCACCTCTACTCTAAGAATTGCTTCCTTTAAGAATTATAGTTTAACCGACTTAAAAAACAGGAGGAGTTTTTCAAATGTAGTTATATTTTATTTTATGTTTGTTACCTTAGAACTTTTGACTGGGTGATCCGATATTTATGATTATTTTATTTGAAAGCTGGTGCTTCCCATGTGGTCCCATTTTAATTCGATCCAGTTCTGACAATAACATCCATGAGAAAACCATATAATTGAAGTCGGTTTATAGTTTTTTTAAACAAACCCAATTATTTGTAATATAAATACTCGTTGTAATTGTTTTATTCTGTTATTGTAATTTGCTTTGTGCTGTATAAAATCCCCGTTAAAAAAAAATATAGTCCCACAAGACATGCACAAGAATTTGTAAATTACTATTTGAGTTTAAATTTGACCTATTTGTATGGTTTGAAAAATCACTAATCACATGTTAGCTCCTTATGCAAGCAGAAATAACATTCACTAGGTACCAAATCTTCCTACTTATGTTTGTATACATGAATACATTATGTGGTATTTATATAATATGAGGTTATCATAGATATAGATGTTAAAAATAGGAATGGAGAAGATTCTGAACGCCCTTTATAACTAAAAAAACTTTGTTGAAACTAAAATGGACCAACAAAAGATTTCAACGCGCTTCTATTTAGCAAAGAATTTTCAAAAAATCTAATTCTTTTCACTGTATTGTATTTTCATATCACGTTCTTAAAATTAGATGAAATACCTATTAAAAAATCATCCTATCCAATTTACTAAGAGTAACTAAGAGTAACCATATAATATATTTTGACTGCGTTATAATTTCTAAAAGACCGTAAAACATGAGTAGGTTTTTTCCATATAAAATGCTCGTAATTAATTCGTATGATCATAATTACCAAATATTCAGACCAGTTCCTGCACGTGAATCATCATGGACCATTACATATTGACACTGGGCCAGGCCTCCTTTTAGTATCTTATCAAAGAAATCGGAGGTCTATTAAGAGTGGCAAGCCAGCTTCCTCCTTATCCAGTTTTTGCTTGGCAGAGGTAGACTGACTGTTAAATGATCTGTGATGTAAGTAAGGTTGGAGGACATAGGTAGCAGTAGCCGGATAATTGTTGAATATCATAGACATCAAGGATTTTACACAAAAAACAAATAAAAAATGGTTGTCTCTTAAGTTGGTTTAGGAACGATAATTTTACGTGATAACATCATTTATATATATTATATATATATATATATATATATATACCTACTGTTTTTGCCATTCTGGTGTTAGATAGTACGGTATGTATTAGACGAAATTGGAACTTTAATCTTCAGGTGACACTTTTTTGAACATGCTACCCATGTTCATCGATATAATAGACGTTATCATGTAAAAAATGCTGGACAGTTCACACAGTAACAATCTTTTTGCTTGAGACTTTATACTAGTTTAGATATATAAAGGGTTTTCGATATTATTTTGAAGTGCAATTAATTTCGATATGTCTTTAAATATTATTTTATATGAATAACACATAAAAAAGAGTTTCAATTTGATTATATTGAAGTGCACTGTTTATATATTTGGGCAAATAAAATTACTAGTTATTTGTCAAACTGATTTGCCTCTACATATACTCTACCAGTTTATTTTACTTAAATTATTGGAGCTCAAAGGAAAATGGAGCAAAAGAAAATAATATACAGATTTCTTTATAGAAAAAACATAACGTACACCGCCGCACCCAGAGATAATAATAATAATAATAAATAACGCTAAATAAGGCTGTTCGTTATTTTCTTTTCTTTCAAGACTCTAAGTTCAAAAATTGTCCGGATATCTCTTAAAAGCCGGAAGACCGGATGCCCTTCGGCCCTAGATCCAAGTACATGAATAAATCAAGCGACAGCGAAGGCTCGCCAGCATTATGCGAGAGGCGATCGCCGCGGTCATGGACCCAGTAAACTGGTTCTGTGTGGTATTGTTCACTTCCATACAACTTCATAGCACCCTCGTCCGTACTTTGTAAATAGTCACTGCGAAATATAGAATATCTCGTAATTCTATAGTTCCTATGTGGTAATGTATATGCTATGGCTAGATAATGCTGTGTGAATTGTCCAGCATTATTTAATTTGATTTGAATTTAATGTTATTGTATTTATTTAGTATGGTTATACAATTTTTGCTTATGATAGTTTACACTATAAGTAATTTCGGACGCGGGTTCGAGTCCTGTCGAAGTTGATTATTTTTGAGATACCATTCTTAAAATGCACGCCGATCGTATGAAGTTAAGTGGAAAGCGGGTGCATTTTATGAATGGTTTATCTCTACCTACTTTACCTTGTGTTTGTGGGTTCGCGTATTATTTTATTTCTTAGTATAAATTTATAGTATATATATTACTTATAAAATATATGACTTGAAACTAGTACTATATATACTACTAGTTTCTGCCCTCGGCTTCGCACGCGTTGTTTCAATGGAAACGTATAAAGGTAATTTCTATCTCATGGGAACTGATGTAGATATGAGATAAAAATCGAGCCCTAGAACTAACTGTATGCAAAATTTCAGCCCATTTCGTTCTGAAGTTTTGGCGTGAAGAGGTAACAAACATATCGCATTCCCCCATCCATCGAAAGTTTCGCATTTATAATATAATAGTGTGATGTAATGACTGTCATGTTCTGACACATATACTAGAAACCTGCATTCTTTAAATCTGTATTTTAACAATTTGTTGAGATGTTTTTTTTTACTTAAGAAAGAAGATCTAAAATCTAATTTAAGACATTTAAAACTGAAAAATAAATTAAAACTAAAAGATCCCGGATGGTATCTCAGTGATAACAGATGGGGAGTCTGTAATTCCTAATAACCCATCTTAATTATCATCTTATGAGGGCTGAAAATATTCCAGCTATTCCAGTAAAATAGGATTATATTGGTATTTATAAAATTGTACTGATTACATAGTCTTACAGTGGGTGTCTGTAGGTAGAGCTTGACTCTAAGCTAAAATCGAGAACTCAAAGTGACTCTCTGTGTTCGCGATTTTAGCTTAGAGCCTTCACTGTACATAATGCTATTGTAATTTTTTGACCTTCAGTGAAAATTGTCATCCGTTTCCCCTTGATCCAGAAATTTATTGAGCCCACACGGGATATATCACCAACCTATCCGTTGATTGCAATTTAACAAGGTATGTAGGTAGTCAAAATTTTAATGACGTTTTTGTGTACTTATTCTCTTGTCGCAGGGGTTAACGTAATTTTTTACCATCATAAGCACATCTTGTGTTATGTATATGTATGTGGATACTAGATGGATGACTGATATACTTAATATACAATAATCGCTATTTTTTATCATACAATAGAAAATATCCTGAACACCCGGAACAAATATTTGCCGATTGTATAAACATGTGTCCCAAGTGCCAACTCCTGGTCGTCAATTAAGTTTAATATTACGGTGTCAAACTGGAAAGTTTGTTGACGGCATCTTTACTAATAATTTATAATATTTATGAATCTATCAATTAAAAACATTTTGTTATGGTTGGCAGGTAGAAAATGTCTCGGCATAAGGCCTTTGTACTTCAGTGCAATAAAGTGTTTAAATAAATAAATAAATAATTGATGTTTATTTACAAATAAAATAAAGTTTCTATACTGAGTTCCTGTAAAGTCAAGATAGCGCTTACCATGCACGGAGACATCTAGCGGCGAGTAGCTGAACTACTACTTACGTATAAAACTTACAGATGGCGCTGCCTGTGTTTAGATGTAGAAGATGGAATACTTCACTTACCTGAAACAAGTGAATATTTTATTATTAAACAATATTGTATATCTCGATCCCGTAACAGCTTAACCATATTCCATAGGTAGTCTTTAAAATATTTCTTCATAGATTGGGCTTGCGTGAGGTTGATCTATCAACGTTATCAGTTTTTTTGTTCAAATTGCTATGCAATTTATGGTAATCTACATACAAACAGTTGGTTGTTTCCTGTATAGGGGCTATTATGAGTGCAAACTTTGAAAGAACTGCAATAGTCATGATTTTAAAGTATCGCCAGTAAAGAGGTGCCTGAAAGAGATGAGCTCATGAGTGATCTCACGGGGAACGAGCTCTACCGAGCGGAACTAATATTATAACTGTCACAATTTGCGTTGCATTGGACATAGGGATGTTACCATGATGTTACGGTGGTTTGCAAAGCAACAAAGTTTTTAACTTAGTGTTTTTTCTGCTTGTTTCCTGTGTTTTCATTAATCGAATACAGATTCTGTGTAAAATGTTGTTTATTCGCGGTTTGTGCACATATCCGTAATTTATAGTTACTTAAAATGTCTTTATTCTGTAACTCTACTTTTTTTCACATTTTGCTTTTCATAAGTTATCAAAAGTTATCATTTTATAAATTTGTACTCTGTATATTAACCATTGGTGAACATATTAGGAAATAAAACGAACTTTGCAAGCTCAAAAACTTATAGACAACAATGTCAACCTACGCAGTATGATATTGGTTAGGTTAAGTCATTAAAAAATAGGAGAATATAAAAATAAAAATAATGCATTTTTATACTTGAATAGGTAGGTAAAGTACATTGCAGATAATAACATGTTTTGGGGTGAAGTTCTCTCTATCGCAATAAAATACTTCATACGAGGGGATGTTCCATATTGATGTTAAAAGACAAGAAACAAGTGAGTTGATTGTTTTTTTTATGTGAGCGTGTGTCAGTGTGTTTGTGTAATATAATGTATAATAGATTCTGGCGTTGTTTAGCGGAAATCCATCGTGAATATAAGGATGTAAATATTTAGTGACAATTCCGCGAAATATTATAAGATAAGTCGCTGCGGGTTACTGTGTTTTCTATGAGTGTTCTATCCAGTAGTTTGTGCTAAGTTAAGTTTTTGTTTTGCGAGAATATCCCATCTTTTTCTATGAATGCGTATTTCAGCAAATCTAAATCAAACAATTTTCTCAGAATTATTCAACGTACATCCGTTGAGACATCACTAACAAAAAAAATACAGTCTTCAAGCATAAAATTACGTGACACACGATAACAAGATGCGGAATGCGTCGAAAAAACATGTGAGAAAGTAAACTCGCTTAGCTTAGTAGTAGCTTAGTAAACCTGCTCATTATTTAGAGTATTCTTTAGCACGTGATCTTCCGGTATACGTAACCCATTGACGTCTGAGGGACAGATTCTAGAGGCAATGGAAAAGCTGGTTTAGATTTATGTCTTCTAGACCCTTGTGATGCCTCTTCGGCCATATCGTCTCTCTTTAAAAGGTGAGATTGAGGTGAAACAAAGGCATATGACCAAAGATTTAAATCGTTAGATAGGCCCTTTCCGTAGTGACACCACGCCGTTTTTGTTGTCAAACGAAGTGAGTGAGCTCACTCATTTGGAATCAGTGAATTGTGTTTTTATGGTGTGCTTGTCCAGAAAAGTTTGTGGAATGTGATTATACAACAAATGACATTAAAAACAGTTAGGTTTTTCGAAAAAAATACACGAATTTTATCTACTTATACTGTGCGTACCTCAGCATCTAGTGTAAATACTTAGTAAAATTATTTTAAGCTATTTACTCCATATCTGTATTGTACCTACTAATTTAAGTGTTTTTGGGTAAATAAATTTTCTCTCTCTCTCTCTCTCTCTCTCTCTCTCTCTCTCAGAATTTTGTAAACACGAAAATACCACGTACCTCAGCATTTTGTAAACGCGCATTCAAAGACTATGCCAGTTTTTGTTATAAGGGCGGTAAAGGGCGTATCTAACGATTTTAATCTTTTTTATTTGGTCAACTATCTCTGTAGGAACTGCGGTTATCATGATGAAATAAAATGTCGTACGTGCGTTTCATAACGTCCTCCAATCCTCATCCATTTAATATAATATTTTTGTATACTCAGAGAACTGATTTGTTCCTAACAGCCCTGTGGTCCGAATCGACCTACTACAAAAAGTACTTGGGCGATTCGCACTGCGCAGTGCAAAAGGACCCATTCAAAAAGAGCGTTATTATAGGCGATTTGCACCGAGTGGTTCGAACCGCTGCTAGGGGCAAAACGACTAAAGAGCCGATAATTGTTAGAGTATGTACTTTGTCTTTTACGAATTTAACATTACTTGTCGAATTGATCCTTCAATCAATATCGCTTACAAATAATATCAGATAAACGACGCCAAGCAAGGGAATTATACCTAATAAATTTTTATCGGGTATGTATTAATCGCGTACCTTTGTTTTTATTTCCCCTACATTTCTACCTCGTTACAGCAATCGTGGTCACGGGGCGACTGGCGTCTCCCTAATTATGTTAACAAATCGCAAAAGTTTTAAAAGTGAATTTTAGTTATTTATGTCGTGGTTTGTCAACAATCATTCTACATCGGGTTTGACTAGTATACCTATAGGTCTAGGTAACTCGTGCAGATTTTACTATCACACTTTCAAAGCATTATCTTGAAAGCCATAGCGTCAAGTACACGTATCTAGAATTATAGAGTGTGCCAGCTGTTCTACTGGGCTAGTATGTCACATGGTACTTAGCAGTCATGCAAGTAGGCTTCCGTTGAGGGTGACAGAAAAACTGGACTGGTCAACATGCCAGGGGTGATTAGTCTTGGATTGACTATAGGTATCAAGTGCAGATGACACCGGATTTGCGCAAAGCCTGTATGATTTTATGAAGGAATAATATGTTCCCTAGTTAAATATTAGCTGAACTCATTGAAGGATAGTTAAATTCTGAGGAACAATCCAGGTGGGATGACGATCTGCGAAAGACAGGGCGCTATGGCGCTCATTAGGGGAGGCCTATGTCCAGCAGTGGACTAGTATAGGCCGATGATGATGAGGAACAAAGCTGAGCTCATGAAACGATGATGAATGATTATAAGGTCTCTGGTAAAATACTGTATCCTTAGTTATCTTAAGACATGGTGTTCTATGCATCAACGATCTAACAATAAGGGGGACGCTGAACATGCATGGGATCAGATCGAAGCAGGATGATAGAATATAATAGAATAGAATTTTATTTATAACCTTTTCAACAAAAATATGATAATACCATAAATCCCATTATCCCCGCTTTATTTGATCGTCAATGCCTGACCACCATGTAAGTACAATAAACTGTTTTGAAGTTTAGAAGTTAACTTTTAAGCGTAAGCTATCAATATTTGTGTTAACTTTATGAATAGTCACTAATTACCACCTACATTTTGTCTAATTGTTTTAAATCTGTTTAAAAGACGATACTGACAAAACACCGGAAACGACTAAAAGGGGTGCGACAGAGAAAGAAATAGCAGAAACTTGTGAGGGTGAAAGGAACGGATGAATTATGTAAACACTTGTAGACCTATGGGTAATGTAACAGGAACACAGGAAGCGGATGTGCGCGTGCGCGGACAGGTGCGTCAAGCAAACTTCAAACGTGATAGAAATTAACGACTGACTTGAAAAAAATAACCCTTCATGGAGGTATAGGGGTAGGTTTTTTGCTGATAAATAATCAGCAAAAAATTAATAAACCAAATAGGTAATAAATAAATAGTAAATAAATAAAAACCTACGTACCTAAGGGTTATTTTTAAAATGTCTTGTAGAAAATGTGTTGTAGAAAAGTTATCTCAAAGATAAATGCTAGTTGTAAATGAAAGAAGATATTTACCGACAAAAAAGATAAATCTTAATAAAATTAGCTAAAGATGTTTCTTAAAGGTTCAGTTACATATAGGAATAAATAAATAATGTTAGACAATTCACACAGAACAAGAGTTTTCTTTCCCTGATTTAAGGAACTAAGGTATGGGTTGTTAATGTAATGTATGTGTGATTTTATTAAAAACGCCCACAGAAGATTCTTACTCATTTGCAAATCCCTGTATGTTTTAATCAAGTTTCTTCAAATAGGTATATTCTAATAGCTTTCTTACGTGTTATGAATAATTTACGCCTCTTGAGGAAGATACCTGAGGACATCCGGTGACTCATTGTAACAGACCACGCGATTATCAAAAATCAATGTCAAGATCAAACCGAGGATATAGCCACCTACAAAAACTATACACCTACGATTATGAATATTTGGTTCATCTCTATAAATTAATATGTCGAACCTTACTAACCCATTACAAGCCCATTATTTATTTTTTAAAGCTGTCGGATAGGGGAAACTTGAATTATTAAAAAAACCGGATAAAATAATGCCTAACTGTAGAGCTTAAAATATCAATAAAGAGCTAATAGACATTCTTTGATAGAAATTATTTATCTATTGTGAACACTAACATTGCTGTGAAAAATACAGAATATGGAGCGTTTTTAGGGCTCATGGAAATCAAAAATCTGAGTCATTTTCGTGCAAAACTTACACGTATGTCACCTGCATACAATGCAGTAGTGTACTAAAACAAATCGGGAAATACGGTTTTCGTACACAAAAAATAACGTATTTGGGCTATAAAAAAAGTAAAACCAAACATATAATTTTAGCATTTCATTACAATGCTGATGCTGGTTACAGGAAAATTGTTTGCAATTAAATACCTACACCGATTTTAATTTAAAATCATTATACTAATTTTAATTTTAAAAATCATGATAAATAATGGATTACGTTTATAATATGTTGAGGAAACTCAGCTCGTCACATTTAGAAATAACAAGGATATCGGATGTTGTGAATTTATTTTAATGAGCCTTTGTTACGCTTCCGACTTGTATTGACATGGTCTAGCTACTTGTAGATTGTTTGCAACAGTCTGCAGTTAGCTCAATTGTTTCAATAGTAAATACTAGTTTGAATTTATAGCTTTTATATATAAATATACTTTTTTAATTAAGTCGATTTTTATAATTTCTACAATTTCTAATGGTGTCATAATATTTTAGTATTATTAGTACACTGCACACTGTTTTAATTCTACTGTTTTGGAACAATCAGATGGCATCTACTACGTTAGCAAACAAACATAAAATAATTACCTTTACCCAAGCGCGTTTAGCCCCTGAAAACCCTGGGTATCGATCAATCAATAAGCCATAATGACATTAAAGTTCATTATAGTCAAGTGAATTGACATTGTATGTATAAGCAAGAAAGGCATTATATAATGACTCAGGTCCAACTTCACCGATCGTTTTCTCTTAAACGCGTTTATAATAACGAAGTTTTCATCTGACTTTCAATGGATGAATTTTAGTTCCAGTCTGTCTGCTCCGCTGTTTGCTGTCGTGTTTGACATTTTATGGCATGACAGCTTAATTTATCTATTGATCACGTTTAATTGCAACGGTGAAATTGGATCGATGTACATGATTGTAGACAGAATTCTTTCTACACTAAGGTCCAATTGCAATTCAACGTCGGACGTAAACTTCGATTTCGTAAACGCTTTTAAAAGGTAGCGAACGGTGAAATTGGACCTAAGGCATCCATAATCTCATAACGTAACTCGGTAGCGTATACCGCTGCATGCGGTTGGCTTGGCTACAGTTAGGCGCCAACGATGTAATGTACGCAGAGTGTTCCTTATACCTTCCTCATCGCCTACAAACACGTAGGAAGGTAGATAAACCATTCTTGAAATGAACGCGTCTCCACAGATTTTTACCGCTTTATTTCTCTTTAGCGCGAGGCATTTAAATATAACTTAAAAAAAGTCTGCTTGCTTCTACTCTACCAAGCAAGCAGAATTTTTAAAAGCCTAAAGACCAAAATGAAGAAGTCTGCTTTTTGCTCACAAAAGAGTAATAAATTGGTATAATTCTGTGGAGATGCGTTCATTTTATGAATGGTTTATCTGTATAGTATTAGGTATACAATTCATGCAAGTATTATTATGTCGGCAAACGTAGTGTAGTCCGGCCAGGTGGGATGACGGTCTGCGAAAGACTGCAGGCAGATGCTGGATGCGTCAAGCTGAAAACAGGGCGCTATGGCGCTCATTAGGGGAGGCCTATGTCCAGCAGTGGACCAATATAGGCTGATGATGATGATTATTATTATTATGTCAAACTTATCCTTTGTAAAAAAGCCTTCTAGAAAATATCAGATTATTTTAAAATGTTTGGGATAAGTTTTGCTACAACTCGGATTTTTATTATAACTCAACGAACTCAAAAATAACTGGATTTGATTCAATTCGATTTTTTTTTGTTTCAAGCATAAATCAATATTAAATAAATTCTGTAATGTTAAATAAATTCTGTAAATTCTGTAATTTGAATAAATTCATTAAAATGAAAAACAAAAGTTACCAAAACAATATCGTCAAATAAAAACAAACAATTGCAAATAAATACTTAACTATTATCATTATGTAGGTACTACATACTACATGTACTCGTAGTAGATATTATCAGCACAGAAAATGAACAAGAAATTGTTGACGGAAGTCAAGATGCTATGACACTAGTTCAACTAGATCATTACTGATTAATTTTATTACAATTATGCGCATCCGTTTGTCTGAGTAATGTTATCTACACAACGACGACAAATTAATAATTTATCATCTGGATTCAATTACCGGTTGCTCAGAGCATAGAATTACTGGACAGAAGCTACAAGGTTAATTAATGCTGTTATTCGATAAGCATTGCTCATTTCTAATAAGTACACATTTCTGCAAAAACAATGAATAAATAGTGCTGGATAGAATTCAATCAGCATATTCTAGCTCCAAAGTCCAAACGAAGCAGAGCTTGTGTTACTAGATAACTGATATACTTTAACTGAGGTACATAATACCATACCATAACAAATATATATGTATATTGTTATTATACATATTTCATTTTAGAAAATACCTAGAACATTCAGAACAAAAATTCGTCGAACGTACAAACGTGACAATGTCCATTGCATTTATTCCTCAGTGATAAAAAAACCTAGATATTTTTAAGGTTATTCAATTGACATCACCCATCTTGCAAAAAGATTTTTAATATGTGTCAACATATCAACATAACGAACGAACATAACGAACATAAATTTGACCAAAACAACTTGCCTTTGTTTTGGTCAAATTTATGTTCAAGACAGCAATTCAAAATGGAATGTAATCAATATCATGCGTAGTTCGAATACGCAGTTATCATTGTGTACATACTCTATGATGCTTGCAATAAACAGTGATAAGCTTTCTACAGTAAATTATTCCCGATGCATGCATTATCACACTGACGTTTATGCAGGTCTAAATAACGGCAATGAAAATTGAGGATATACGATCATGTGGGCGAACATCTTCGTATATCAAATAGATGTGTTTATTGCTTTATTCTCAGAGACAATCGAAAAGGTGTAAAGTAATTTAAAGCTTTTTTAGGTTAAACTCGTCAAAAAGTAATTTTATTCTGCTATCTAGTACATGAGTACTTACGATCGTACTGAAATAGACGTGAGTGTGCATATGGGGTCAGTTGTGTCGTTATATCGTAGAATATCTTCAATCTTTTGTCTTATAACTCTAAATCATAAAGAAAAAAGGTTGAAAAGACTAGTAGTCAATCAGAAATACAAACCATTATTCTCATCCTGCGTTGTTTCAAAATCAGCGAGCGAGATGTTGGACAGGTCTTCCACATAGACCTGTGGCTGCCTGCTCAGGGAATGACGACCCCCCAGGGAGTGATAGCATGTGTCCTCATCATCAGCAGCCTCTTCCGTCGAGGAGCCCTTCAGACACGAGTGGAAGCTCCGGGAAAGACGGCGTTCTGTGCTCATCCTCACTCATGTCCCGACAACGAGCAGAATTAAACTCTATCACGTTACACTTAACACTTATTTCACTTGCACGTGTGCTTTCATCACTTCTTATTAACTGAGTCATATGTGGTGACGTAACTTTGTATTTATCATATCGGTTATCTTGCAGATGTGCGATCGACACACCTTTTGATATATCACTGCACTTATGTTGTTATAAAAAATATCGTATGTTTTTATCACGAAGGTCACTGTAATCAAATCACCGACACAATGAGCTAGTGATCTACTTGTAAATAAACAGCAATTCAAAAACAATATCGGATCTAATTTTTTATCAAGAGAGACCCTCTGCAGTGATAATGGTAATGGGGGCAAAATAATAATTTATCTCTATCAAAATGTCGGCCAATAAAAACTGGAAAGTAAATTGTACACAGAAAACACTAGAAGTAGCATAGCCTGTTCTATCCTTCCCTTATTTAAACTGGCATATTATTTAAAACAGTTGCTTTGAATAATATGTGTTCATGTAAGTAAATATGTTGTTTTTCTGCCATTCGTACGGATTCCTAATTAACAAGCACTAGACACGCACTTGTCAATCATCAGTCGTCTCTCATTTACTCCAGCGGTAGCTAGAGCATACACAATTACATATTACACATTACACCCGTTCTGGTTTCATTTTGATATCCGGATTAGCCATATTTTTCTCATTTACGTATCTAGTAGATATCATACTAAAGCAAAATTCGAGAGAGTTGCCTAAAAAGTAAAAAAAAATGTTAGTACCGCCGGGTATTGTAATTTTTCTACAAGTTGAATTCTAGCGCAGCGGGCGAACGATCACTATATGCCAAAGAGGTTGCGGCCGTTGCGGACTAGTTTCCCGCCCTGGGATTTTGAGAACTGCAGATACCTATTAATTTATTTTTAATTGTTCCGTAATGCAATCAGTTATCTAGTCGGTACTCTTCCACTATGTTCTGGGTTTTGGGGCTAGATGGGGTGATGTGTGAAATTGTCCAATCCATTTATATAGTAGTGGGTATTTCGTATAAGCACAATGGGTGGTAAAAATTCAATCCAAAGTCCGTCCACTTCCTGAGCGATTTGAAAGTTCTATGAAACGACTGAACTTTGCTGAACAATAAATCTACAAATAGCTTCGTCGTTCCTTCAAAGATTAACAGCGGAAGTAAGCCTCGAATAACGTTACTGTTGTTATGTAAACACGTCTACGCAATTATTGTAATGTTTACATCTGTAACATCTGGTTGTACAACACAATTTTGGATTCGACGTCTATGATGTAAGCTAAATATAATTAATTTGATTACCTTGCGTTTGATGTTAAACTCATCTCTTACCCAGGACATCAATCACACAGTTTGGTAACAAACGAAACGTAAAAAGGAAATATTGAAGAACTCATAACTTTTTCAACCCACGGGTTATTTTCAAAATTACACAGAAAAGCAGATCGAATAGGTAACAGTACAATCAATCTGAGATCAGTAAGTACCGTCACTGGGTGAAACGGACTCCGATTTCCACAAAATGATTGGTTCTGCCCACCGAGTTGTATATCATTAGATGCAGCGAATTGAATGACAGGCTGCCTTTACGTGGTCAATCTCCACTTCGAGCTCACGAGTAGGTGGTCATCTCATCCACGCAAATTTCATCGACTTTGGATGAGTTGACCCCTTGAATAATTGATATGATTTTCATGCGTCAACTCATCCAATTAACATCAAAGCTAAAATGCTGTTAGAGTGAGTGTAAAACGTGTAAGGATTTGCAAAAGGTTTAATGAAACTGTTGTTTAATGATATGGTTCCGATAAAATTTCACATATCTATCTAAACTTCAAGATAAATATAAAATTTTATAAATTGCAGAGGAAGGAACATTGATGAGACAAAATTTCCCCATGATATAAAAGTATTTTGCTTGGAATGTCTTCAAAAAGAACACATTCCCAGTAATTAAAAATTAAAGTGTTCGTTGCCACCGTTTCTCTTGCTCTTTTGTAAAGCCTGTTGCGACATACCATACCTCATTGTGATGTACCAAAAAGTAGTACAACCCGTAAAACACGTTACATGAAACACAGGGAAACATGACAATTGTCAGGTCGACGAACTCAGAGAATGGGGCCTTCCAGCCACATTCGGCTAATGAATGGCAGACAGACAAAAGCGACACGTAGTGGCTTGGACCTATTCATGTGTATGCAACTGCAACGCAACGCATCCTTGTGTCTTATGGAAATATGTACATACATAAAGCCTTGCCTGAAATTACATTAATATTATATATGCGAATGTTTGGATGGATGGACGTTTTTTACTTCTTCAAGCCAGAACTATTGAACTAATAGCTGAAAGTTTGCTTGAGCATGAGGTTCTAGAATTAGAATAAGACATAGGCTACTTTTTTCTCTTGAATAAGTTCTTATAGGTTAAAAAAAAACTTATAAACGTTACCATTGAAACACCGCGTGAGTAGGTGCGGGCAGTGACTAGTCAGTTATAATTCATAAACAAAGAATAATTTGTCAAAATACGAAACACCTTCTCATAATTTCATTTATCTAGTTAATTTACTAATATAATATGTATAAAGGTAAAACAACATATAAGATCAACGAAGAGCTCTAGCGTTTCTTACTCTATTGTGTAAAATAGTTACCAAAACTAACCCTGACCACCAACCGAAACCAATCCCAATTTAACCGTAAAACGCTAGTTAATGAAAGAATTGGTAATTTGTAAACAATCCCAATTAGCAACGGACATCGATTGTCGGCCTTCAAATAACAAATCGAAGAAGAATCTAAGAACTGAGAGCCAAAATATTAAATCACTTAAGAAAGGTAAAAGCCAATCACGAATATCGCGATATGTTATGATGTCATTTTATCTTATCAAGGAGTACCTACACAATACTGTGTACTCCTACGATTGTAATAACGTCAATCATAAAGTTACGTGGATCCATAAAAATACGGATGAGAAAAGAAAAAAGTAATGAAATGAATTATGTGAAGATTCCTTATTGTGCGACGTGCGACGTGGGATCTCTTGCGTAACAATTAAAGGTATCTCGATCTAGGAAAAGCCAGCGCTGTAACAGCTGAATATAATTAGCACCAAATGCACTGCGGTGACAAAAACAGTGAAACTCAACAAGCCATTGTTTTAATGGAAAGTTTGTGGGAGCTAGAACACGTAAATCAACATGCGAAGAGAATTGCGGAATAGGATAGTGAGCTTTCATACTTTTACACTGCAATATGACAATACTTTTTGTAAGTGGTATTGTTAACCACCGACAAAAGATCTTATCATACTTTTTTCAGAGTGGCTAACAAAAACCTAAATCTAAAAGCGCGTAATAACAAAATGCCGAGAACATTTAGTAGCCACTCAAGAAGGCTAACTGAATTATGTATATGAAACTGAGACTGTAAAAGAAAGCGTTCGTTGTTATGAGCAACAATCAAAACATCCTGTGCTCGATAGGGAGACCACTGATAAGCGATAAAGCACGAGTTTTCGCGGAAGGGCCGTATCTTTCCGTTAGGGTCTATCTAACAACCTCCGATAGGCTATTGTTCCGAAGGCCGTCTTTTGGCGCCAACCACCCGGAGCATGCAGACATCAAAATTTCCATTCAAGAAATAGCCAATAAACAGCAATCGGAAGCTTGATTATGAGCGTATATTTTTGGGAATAATAACTTCCTGTGCCGTTCCATTTGAGTTTTCAGGTAATGTAGTTTACAAAGGGTGATCAGCACCGTGAATAAAGTACAGTAATGGAACGTGCGAGGGCTGGCGTTGGCTGGCTGCCAACGTTTTCCGGCACGAGACCGATATTTCCTCGAGATAAAGAAGGCCAGCAGACCACGGGCCTCAGAAATGGCGTGCGGGCACCTAAATCATCTATGGCACGGCACGCTAAGGCTACACTTAAAGAATAGCAGGAAATAAAATAGTAATTATCGCATTATGAGATTATCGTGACTGCGACCTTGTATTGAAAGCGCCTGCATTGGCCTTTGTTTTGTCCGCGTAACCGATAAGATTTTGCGGCGATGATCATCATTGGCCTGTTTTGCTAGTTTTGTAGCGCACAGCGCTAGACAATGAGCATACACAAGTGGTTAGATTCGGTCAAGGAGATCGGAGCGAAGCAACGGCTGGTCCATATGGCATGGCATAATTTACAACGCGTGAAAACACTGAAAACGTTGCACATGGTTGAAATTATCCAGGGCACGCAAGGCGTGGAAAGTTTACATCTACGCTTCGCACTTTCGTACATACCAGCTTTCAAACTGGCTACAATTCCAAACCAGCTAGTTTTCAAATTTCATCATCTCATGCGATAAATATAAAGCACAATCATTTCAATCTTTATATTATGACTGCGACAAAACAAAGTAAGTCAGGAAAACGAGAGTATCTAATGCAAACCTAGCGTCTAAAATTAGCTTCAAAGGCTCGGCAGAATGGAAAGCCTGAACGTGGATGATGGAGCAAATAAAGCGCATCCGCCAGCGACAACTGCTGACATGTAAACTAATGGCCTGGTCAGGTATAAATCATCGGTAATAGCAAGACTCGAAGACGAAGGAAGCGGTCCATTTGCGACGGATACGGCGATTGAGGCAAGTGGGTCTGAACTGTTGAACTGAGTTATTAATCTCACTCATTATGCGTCGTAGGCTTCAATAGAGGCATTGTGCGTCGGTGAACTGTTAGCACTAGGACAGAATGTCATGTTCTGTATTAATTACGTGTGAAAAGAACAATCGGTATACAGTCGTAGAAGAGCAATTACTGCATAAAGTTCCGACATAATTTTATTTAAATTTGTAGTTTTGATGAAGATATCGTATTGAATGAATAGATTAATAACATTTTGATAAAATTTTCTATTCTTATAAAATAAAGCAAACAGAGTCATCATCGTAACCGTAGAAGACAAGGACACCAGGTTAATTACCAACGTCAATATTGGTGAACGCTTAAAAACCTACATAAGTTTGTTTGTAAACCTGCTACTAACCACAGTTGTACGACTCACTGAGCAATTACATGTTGAAGCTAAAGCATTTTGAGATGCTGTTTATTCACACTGAGAATCACCATCACCGAAATAGAACGACACCAAAATAAACCGGTACGTCACAACAACGCCAAACAGGGCTTACTAACACCAAGATAGCACTGGTACTGTTCTTTAGTTGATTAGGAACAAAATCTACTATCCCAAACACGGATGTGCCACAGTTTCGATAGTTAGCACGAGTTGCGTGAAGACAGGAATGGCGTGACTGTCTTCATTCAAAGATAGCAACACACTGAGTGGCGCGCACAAGCAGACGTGCGGCGTACGCGCCTGTGCATGGCGACCGTTTATTTACTATTCAGTTTAAAAATTCGAACGTGCTCTAATAATCAACATGGCGCATATACCGGCGTTTCTTCATGCCTCAGTGCGCAATCGTGTAAAAAAAGGAAACAACCATGATTGCAAGGAAAAAGATAACGATTCATTAAAACAGTAACGTTCTGTAAGAAACGCACCAGGAGGCTTGTCATCGTTGCAATCATTTTAAGTTATTGTTTGTAGAACATTCTTCTATGTACCTATGAATCATCTTTACAGAAGTGGTGATCAAAATAAATAAACTAGCCAAACGCAGAGTAAAAAATACCCACAATCGTATTTTAAATTCTTGATAACGTAATCAAAGAAAGTGAAAGCAATCAAATATCAGAAGGCGCTACTTAACGAAAACCTGTTAAAGTAGAAGCAAAGAACACTTTTACTCGTAAAAATTAGGCAGGTAGTCGAAGGCAACGAACTTTGCCAAGAGGGATGTACTCTTACAATTATTTTAAGCCCGCTAGACGAGACGGGCAAACAGAGACCTGTAGGAATGTCGATAGCTTGTTAAAGCAGTTACTGGTGCACTAAAACTAAATAATGTGAATGTGTGTACGATGTAATTAGAGTTAGTTTCCTAGACTTCAAATGCGGGCGGTTATAATGACAAGACAGCACATGCATAAGAAATAAATTAATATAAGCTACAAAGATGTGAAGAAAATAATCGTTCTTTAGGAAACTAAACCCGACTTTATTGAACATTATTTTTAAAAGAGTTATGAAAGAGCCTTGACAAACAACATCAGTGTTACCTCACGGCAAGGCGAGGAACTAAAGATCGGAATTCAAGCAAATATTGACCCACAAAATGAAGCAGGTGTTTTGTTTTACCAGGTGTAATGTTGACCTTTCTACTTTTACTGAACCTGCTACTACAACATAAGTTGTATAACTAAGTTTAAAGAATTCCGTTTTTATAAATGGCGTATAAGATGAGAATAGTATAGCAGTACATCAAGCTGTTGACCTTGAAAGCAGTTATGGCTTACGTATTTGTTGTAAAGAGCTAGTTCA
Organism: Eupithecia tripunctaria; assembly: GCA_955876795.1. Classification (NCBI taxonomy): domain Eukaryota; kingdom Metazoa; phylum Arthropoda; class Insecta; order Lepidoptera; family Geometridae; genus Eupithecia; species Eupithecia tripunctaria. The sequence goes on from OY041600.1 coordinate 5,375,981, forward strand.
TGGACATGCTAAACGAGTATGTAGTTTGCTCAATGGCTGGCAGAAACTGGACCACGAAGGTGCAAAACGAATCGGAATTGTTACGATGAAGATTAAACTTAAGATCGCATAGTAACTTCACCTACATTATAAAAGTTTCGTTTCGTCTAGCTGGATTTCAAATCCCATAAAAAAAGATGTTCTTTAGTTATCGCAGAGTAAAACCTACTTCTACCTAAATATAAAATAATTTAGCTGTATTCTAGTCCTAACAGATGCAAAACTTGCGTAGGAGCTACTGGCGTCAGTTGTAGGCGTATGAACTTGGCAAGACGGCAACTCTTGCGCAACCTTAGGCCCTTCTATATTCAATGACAGTCTAGTAAAAATATTATCTATGCTTACATCAAAACGACCTTTGTGATGTCATTGCGAAGCGGAATTTTGTTTTTTTTATAGAACAATAGCTTGACATCGATTCTGACGCCATATTATTAGGTTGCATATTTTTTATTTAAATTATTGAAATAGAAAAAGTATAACAGTTATAATAAGGATAATAATATGAGTTTAGAAGCGCAACGCATTTTCGCGAGACATGACAAATCTAGGCTATGGACATATCTTTAAAACATTTTTACATATACATAGATAAAACGAACAACGATATATAGAAGTCAATCATATTCATCGTGATCAATATATGATTGATTTCTGGTTGAAGAATTTTAAGTAGTAGTAAAAATACGTTCCTGAAAAGTACTAGAGGCGGCATAACGTTATAAATAAGTCATTGTTCATGACACCGCGTCTATTACAAATCAAACAATAAAACAGTACAGCCGATCAAATCGATTGCTTTCGGGCTGCTGCCCCTAGAGCGGAATTGTACCAACGATGTGCAAATACATATGTGTCAAGTTCACTAATATGAGTAAAGATGAATGACAATTTGGGGTGACTTATACTGACGAGTGAGTATTAAGAAAAATAAACTTTAGTAGATACGAGTCTACAAAGGAAAGCGCAAAAAGTTGAATAAGTAAGGAACTTTCGATGAAGAGAAGTGTGCCAATAGAATGCGTTGTGCGTGCTAGACGAGCTCGGTCGAAATGTGAAGAATAAATGCATGCATAAACGCACTAAATAGGTGCTAGTGAAACTGGTTTGTATTTAATCACTCACTTCGTAATATTTTTGTATTATAGAGGTACATATATCTATCTATTTAAGACACTACAGATAATTTTTTTTTTGTGTGTTTTACTCCAATGACGCAAATTGAAAAAAAAAATATTAGAATCAATTGTTCTTCTACGTTAATTAAAAGATATTCTTTCCATTCTAACATACGAGTCACATCAAGTTTCAAAGAAAAATCTCATAATTATGACTAAGCTAAACTTTACAACCTTTCCCACAATAATCTTGTAGATGAAGTGAAAGATAAATTATAATGCTTCAAGCCGTTTCACAGAATTTCCCCACAAGTGTCTCAAAGACACTTATGAAGTGACATAAGGTCACATTACGTTACTAAAATATAAAAGTGACATAGAAACAAGTAGATACCTCAAAGAATAACAGAAATGACTCACAGTGCAAATGGACGCCCTCTATATAGGGTAATCTGAAGTCAGGAAAGAGTGTTAGAAGGTACTATGCCGACTATGGAAGAGATTAAGCACGCAACCCGCACTAGTCGTCATACACACACAGATAAAACACCACAGCTGTAACTGCTATAGAAGTTTGCACATGACCTCGCATTTGTTCACACTCACAGACATAATGTAACATAGTTAAGCGAAACTCTATGTCTATGGAGAGAAAGCTCAATTAAAACAAACTTCAAACTCACAAGTCAGACATATCAAAATACACACTACAACCTACAATAGCCTGTAGACATGACATAAATATGACCTTTGTGGCGCAGCGGGCAAAAGTCCGCCTGCGACGCAGCAGATTGCGGGTTCGATTGCCGTCTTGAGACAAATGTTTGTACGATCTGCAGATATTTGTTCAGGGTGTTCTGGTCGTTTTCTATGTGTATGTCTATGTTTATTAAAAATATCTATCTATATAATGTATTGTATTATGTGTATGAGTCATCTAGTATCCATAACACAAGCTCTGCTTAGCGTGGGGCTAGATGATGCTGTGTGGATTGTCCAACATTATCTATTTATTTATTAAAGGAATAATATAGAACTGACTCAGCGAATGTCCAATGTTCATGTAAATACAAAATGCAATGTGATCACGTTTATTGCAGTAGCAGAAATACATTCATTTGTTTTGGTTACTGCCAGAACAGTTTTGTTTTCATAACCCATTCAAGCAGACAAACGACTAGAAATCAATATATGGACAACATTACTCAATGTTTTCTTGTGTTAGAATTTGGTAAATCTAAATAGTGATGTAAAACACTTTGAGTAGGTACAACGATAAAACATTTTAGCAACGTTGAATTCATATTATTTGCTGTTACGTTACGCGTGCTGAAAATTGAAAAGACTGGCAAAGACTATATTTATATTGCTTATATTAAATGTTTGAGTCGTGACGACGCGGACGCTATTAAAATCATAATAAAACTCATAACCAAACACGACGGGGCATAGACGCCGACCTATTTCAGTTTATTTATCTTGCCCATCATTTCAATGAGATTGTAAACGTTTTCCGGTATGAGATAAAAGATTTGCAAAGCCTCGAGCTGGGTATTTGTTTAAGTCTTGAGATGGCGCTATTTCCATTGATTTTGTTTATTGTATTTCTTGATGACGAATGTACAGAATTGTTCATGGAGGAATTATCAAACACTAATATTATATGCAAATTACAATAATAAAGGTAATATGTAATGTATACAATATTTGTTACAAATTCCTTATTCTCATTTTAAGTGAACTTCTATAGTTTTTTTGAGAAAATAAAGCTTCTTTAACCTCAAAGCTAGAATACCACCACACAGAAATTAATGAATTAATTAACACTATAATGTACATACAATATAAAACAACAAAACGTTCAATAGACGGATGACTTGTCTAAGTGCTTATTTTGTAAGTCTAAAGAAATAAACGATTTGACTCTGACTCTAATGCACAGGATAAGTAGGAAAAGGTTTATGGATAGTTTTCGTTACCTTCTCTATTTAAAGAACGTTAAATTTAAAGTAAATGGGATTCTAAATAAATAGTTCGCATATATTTATACAAAATACCCACTTTATCAGGTATAGGAAGACAAAAGAACTTTACATCAAGCTGCAAGCAGATTTCATAGTGAATAAATATGTACGTTTTTGGAGCGATGCCAAAAGTGCCCAAATCCCTCCGGAAACTGGACCACGTTAAGCTGTCGATGTGAATAAATGGATATAATCTCCAATACAACGGATGCATTGCAAAAGTGTTGCCAGAAATAAGGATAACGTTTTATTATAAAAAAAACTATAAATTGACTTTAATTCTCTGCTTTTCTCATAGATGCCATTGACAGAACTAGACCAAATTTAAATGAGACCACACTGAAAGCATAAGCTTTCAAATAAAATAGATTCATCAAGATCGGATCTCCCAGTCAAAAGTTCTGAGGAAACAAACAAAAAAAAACACAGTCGAATTGAGAACCTCCTCCTTTTTTGATATCGATTAAAAAAAGGAAACAGTGCAGCTAGGGTTGATGATAAATATTAAAGGAGCATTACAGTAGAATATTAAAAGTGATAATCTCTACAATAGTATTATAATTTGTTTTGTCACGACTCTATAGCGCGTAACAGCAACGAAAGAAGTTGAATGTTGATGTCAGCAACAGGCAAATGTTATTGTAGCTGTTGAAAATCGTAAAACTATTACTAAACTTGGGGTTTACAACCTAACTTAACGATCTACAGAATAGAATTATAGAGCACAATCGACCATAAAATACGACCTCTTTCAAACTATGCAATGTAAACTATACTTTACAACATCGAATGTGACTGGGAACACCACTTTCAATATAATATGCTGCTGGTACTTATTGGAAAATCTACATTTGCGAGTATTTGCAGTAAAACCTTTTGAACTGAGAAACTTTATAACTTCCCTAAGATATTTCATTTTACATAGAAATGAAATAACCCGTCTTATTGATTTCACATTTGCAGTATGCTTACTGGTTTAAGAAAACGCGTGAGTGCAACTTTTCACATTGTCAAACTTACTTCAAAGTCGCTTTGCTAAATAAATAATATATCCTGGCAACCAGCTTCAAGACCTGTAAAGCAGAAGGGCATTTAGATTGAAATACTGGCTAGTAGAAATACTGGCTAGTAGGCACTGTTTTAAAAGAAAGAAGGAATTTGCATTTTTGAGGGAATTATAAGCCATGTGTACGTAAATGGGAGCCACGCTTTTTTCACAAATCTCAAGGAATTTATTTGTTTTCTTAGAAATGTCATTAAAGTTCTGTGCATGCAAATATTTTGCATCTTTCCTGGATGTAGCTATAATTTTTTTAGACTTTTTACTAACAGTGTATTCAATTCTAGTATTTAGATGGCCTTTCTGATCCTACGAACCTTGTCCGCCTTTATTCGATTTATGATCGAATGTACTAATACCACCAACTGATCTGACTGACTGAACCGATTACGGATCGCCGTATGCGGCGAGATGATAATCTGCGTAAACGTATGGGCACGAAAGAAGCACAACAATGAACTGTGACGAGATAAATTTAAGATAAAGATCACAGACAACGGCTCATGCCGTAAACTTTTGGTGAAAGTAAACCACAGTTACGTTGAAACCTTAACATTTATATTCCTATTGAATTTCACTTTTGATCTGCATCTTGTCGGTTAAATAGTGATGTCCCATGTCCCTGGGAAATGGACTATACAAGATCGAATCGTGATCAGGGCATCAGTCTATTGCGAACCGATTAGAGGAAATTAGGGTAAGTCACTGCACGACAACCACGGCTTTCTGCGTTGTTCTCGATTTACGCAATCTCGCTTACTGCTCTATTCTAAGCTCTAACAAGATACTTTGGGTTCCGGAGCTAGCTGCAAAAAACCATTTTATTTGCGGATCACGAATCATGTTTTGATGACCCCTAAAATGGTCTAAGCACTTAGTCTGCTACTATATAATGATAATTTTCATTCGTTTTAGAAAGATTACATTATGAAGTAATCATTATAATTTTTCGAGTATCATAACAAAGCAGCTAAACGACTGGAGTAATATCCGGTTGTCATCGCAGGGCCGGAAGACGAGGGGAATGACCGCTCGTCGCTCTGAACTGACCATTTAGGCGGTGACAGGGCTATGCGAAAAATGTCACCTGAAGTATAAAGAAAGCAGGATTCAATCTACATAGATGTAACAGAGCAATTCCTATTATAAAGTCACAGCGTAGACTGAGACAAAGTTAAATTTAACTAATAATAAAGTTACATTAGAGTTTCAAAACTGAATCTGTATGGAAACCAATGACAAGCTTGTTCTCGTAAATATATTAATATTGTGCAGTGGAAATAAAACTAGGTCGAAAACTAACGGCACGGAAAAAAACTGCAATCAAAGTTGCCACATCGAAGGGCACACTTAGGGGTAATAAATTAATAATACACTTCGTTGTAATAATTTACTCGCTAATGGATTTCAGTTATCGCACCTTTTTGTGAAATCTAAAAACTTATTCAATATTGCATTAGCTTTGTATTTTGGTTATGAATATTTTGTTAAACCCGTCTAAATATTGAGTCTAATTATCAAATTGTACATAATCTTATCTCTCAAAAGCAAACATTGATATTGTTAGATTCAGGCGAAGGTAAATGTCAAAACCAACTCTGATAAAAGATCCATTTGAAATCTATAGCTTTGATTGGCACTATTATTTGACAAACAATTGATCGAATACCAGTAGGTAAAGGACATCATCTGATGAAAGTTTTGCTCTATTTAATTCTTGCCAAAAATATAGACTTACAAATTTGTTTTCCACCACACACACATTTATTTACACATTGGAAATAAAAATGAGAGATAGGTACTTAAAACCTTGTTTCAATTATTGTAAAATATCACACTAATATTATAAAGGCGAAAGTTTGGATGGATGTATGGATGGATGTTTGTTACCTCTTCACGCCAAAACTACTGAACGGATCTCGCTGAAATTTTGCATACAGGTAATTCTAATACTGGAATAAAACATAGGCTACTATTAATCCCATCAATCTGTTCCCGTGGGATGAAAATCACCTTTTAATGTTTTCATAGGAACAACGCGTGCGAAGCCGCGGGGCGCAGCTAGTTCTCAATAATTTATTTTAGTATTTGATTGTAATTTTCTTTTTTAGGAATAAAAAAAAACATTCAGAAACACTGTAGTTTCTGTACACCTGCCCCTATGCCCCCACAAGTTCAATGCTACTGAAAGGATAGATGGGTCACATAATTTCATGCCTGACATAATCTTTGTCGGTGGGAGGTCACTTGTGAAGTGGATACGCTCCTGGTGACCCTGATTAGCCCATCTCAGGTGCCTATCACACTTCACTGAGCTTGACAACCATTTGACATTAAAAAAAATACGCAGCATCTTGAATTTCCCTCGGCTTTGGTCGCAAGTATTGAAACAAATAAATGACGGTCTATTATGGAAGTTTCGTATTTTTGGTGTATTGTTATTTCGACCCACAGTTTCTCACTTCGATTTTATTTTTATTTTTAATCATGACGCGCAATTCATTCTTTTGTTTTTATTTGTAAATGATCTTCCTTGACGAAGTTATAAAGCTTTTTATTGCACAGTGGATAGATTATTATGATATCCGAACTCAGAAGAAGATGGTGCAATAATGGCTACACCGACAGGGCAAAATAAATAAAAAAAGTTAATGAAGTACATTTTCGTCGCCAGCTTTTTGACCCCTAATAAAGTGTAAGAAGGAAGTACTCGAAGTCAAGTCGCCCCCAACCTTTCAGATTGTTCCAATCCCGTGTTATTTATCACGAACGCTTTAAAAAATCCCGGATTATCCTGCAACGTGTTCTCACGGCACGTTATCGAAGGGAATTTGACTGTGATAACAACACAACACTTATCTTTGAGTCCTATTAAGCAGTTAACATTATTATCTAATCCGTGAGACGAAACAGAAAAAAAAAGAAACGTTTTCGACTTATTTATGAGGAATATTTATAGCACCCATATTACTCTGTATTATGTAAGAGCACCTGAAAGCTACAACATTTACTATGAATGTAAGCTAAACACAGGTAAAATACTTTACTTAAAAGGTGTTCTCAAACACTGTTATATAATGTATTTTGAGTTTCTGAATAAAGATTTTGTATGTTAGCTAGAATATTGCGAATTCTGATACATCTGTTATCACTTAAGGAGATGATTGCTTTATTATATTCTTGGTATCCATGATGTTTACGGTTGTTGATACCTTAACTGCCTATAAATTAAAACTACGAGCACAGGAGGAGTGCGAGGCGCGATTTATACCAATGTTGACATTCTACAGATGTGAGATGCGTGTTCTGAACACTATGATGTTGTGTGAAATGTCCAGATTTTTTTTTATTATTATTACGATGCGTTTATAATTTAGCTTTACGGCAGTCTTCCATCGTCCCTTTCTTAAACAAACTTTTGACGAGAACTGTGCGCCTCTAAACATTAAAGCAAATTTCAAGAATCATAATAATATAAAATAAATAAATAATGCTGGACAATTCACACAGCTAAATAATAGATTCAGGCGTTACTTTGCGGAAATCCAAATATTATATATCCAAATATTTAGTAACAATATTTAATATGGAAATCCATATTAAATATTGTTACTAAATATTTTTCATTCTTATAAATTCACACAGCATTATCTAGCCCCAAGCTAAGCAGAGCTTGTGTTATGGGTACTAGATAACTGATATACATAATACAATAGACTACATAGATAGATATTTTTTATTATACAGAATAGGTAGACAAATGAAAAGCTATGCACTTAGGATAAGTGCTATACAATATATTTTGTCGGGTGCGTCTATCAACATCAATCCTCTAACCGTAGTTCCATCAAAATCCCCCAAAAAAGTTGGCTCAATAAAAACGATTAAAATTCCTTAACATAAAGGTGCATGGAAATTCTCTTTGCATTTCGCTTGTGAAAAGGACGTGGCGAAATTGTCAATTTACAAACCCTAACTATGTTTACCTGCATTTTAATATTCCGATAATGTTGTCAGCTCGCTCACAACACTGCATAATTGATTTACAGTTATAATTACATTCATTATGAATCCTATATTTGCCAACACCCAAAGTTATGGTTTTGACGGTTATGTCAGCCATAGATAACGAGGCAGACAGTCCAAGCAGAGAAGTAAGTTTAGAAATAAATAGTTCAAGAATAAAAACTACACAGTAGCTGCGCAGTAGTCGTAGTAGTCAAAATTTATATTACTGAATCAAGTTTTAGTGAACTATTTTTGTTCCAGACTTGAAACTAGGAAAATATTTGTTGGTTTGTTTGATTGTGTGACACAAGATTGTGCACCTAGGGCTTTTCCTATCAGTATATCAGATTATAAACAGTCGGTGCGTTATTCAATCATCACTTTTATGAAGTGCGCCTCCCAAAATGGCAAGTGCTTCCTTATCAAAATTCCTAGAGCCAAGTTGTAGTCAAGTACGACATTGGTGGCGTGGTGGAAACAATGCGTTATTGTTATTCAGACAGAATAGACTCAGGCAGGTCCATATTGTCCTCGAAAGAGACGGAACAATAAGAGCAGGTAGATAGATATAGGGGATGCGGGCCCTGCAAGATGTTGCCTCAAGATTCGACATGTGCAAGCCCGTGCCGCGATTCTCTCCTGCTACCCTCGATGTCATTTGACAAAAAAAACATCGCGCATTTTTATTCGTTGTTTAGACAAATTTGTACCTAAACATTGATCCAGGGATTAACAACAAATGTGACGATTTTAAAACATTTAAAAATATAAGTTGTATTGGTTGTTTGTTGCAAAGAGTCTAGCGTTTGAATTGCGGTAGGTAAGATAACCTGATAAATTGTTTCGTAATATTTGGCACTTACTCTAATACAGTTTAATCTAAATACGTAATATTAACGTCATTATATTAAGTTTTCGTCGTGGTCGAGTTTGACTTTCTTGAAAAGTTGCTCCCTGACTGGGCCCGATTCCAACATACGCCAGCTGGTCCATGCAGCAGCTGGTTAAAACAGATTTAATTGGCATCAGAACCCGCTTTTGCTTTTTTACGCACGACTATTTTCACGGTGTTGATGCAATAAAGGAAGTCTCTCAAATCTTAAATATTATGTAGTTGCAGAAAACACGAAAACTATTGTCAGAAATATTGAATGGATCCGTTCGTGTGTATCTAAACTGTTTGCTGTGGAGCCGACCGTAAAGTTCGGCCTCTCGGAATCTGCCACGGTGATCAAATCTTCAGACATTTTCAAGGGTACTGAACATTTTAAAACTTCAAACGAATTTGAATTACGGTGACCTAATTTTAAAGGTGCAGATGTGTCTTTGAATATTGAAAAACATGATTCTTGACCTGTTTTCTCCTCAAAGGGCATGAGTTTGAACTGGGGGCAGATTTAAACAGATTTACAATTCATATCTCAGCGATCGTACTTATTCGACAAGGGAACTTGCTATTGGAGTAAAAGAGTCAACAAGATGAATTCCTTTACCGTTAAAAACTCCAAGCTAAACACAGGCAAGTATACAAACGCTTAGGGAGAGTAACTCTATATTTAGGACTCCACTGCGAGTTTGCGAGCCAGCGATGTGTGACACGGTAGAGGCAATCAATATACACTGATCAATTGATTTATCAGAACACTGCCCCACACGGCCACTTTCAAGTATATAACCATTTCGTCTGTTCGATATAATAAATTATCTACCTACATATATCTAATGTGTATATATATATATATATATATAATTTACTCTGTTTTGAGTTATCGAGAAGCAGCTGCGGAAAGGGTGCTTCGGCAATTTTATCACTTCAAGGAACCCTTAAGGATTCAACACGATTCTTGAAATGTTTTACTATCGCTAATCCGTTTAAGAATGCCCTACCCAAGTATTTCTGGTTATTGGATGTCAGCGTATATAGCGTTACCTAATATTTATGATTTGTTTCCTATAAATGAGATCTTAAATGCAAACAAGGTAGCTTGAGTTCTGAATGAGCTGTTTATTAGTTTAAAATTTTCAGAACTTTTCAATTAACAGAACAAGTGAACCATCAATTGCCTGTGCCTTGCCTACAGTAGTTTGTGTTTAAGAATTAATTGTCTTTAAAATCATACAAAATAAAGAAAATACAAAAGAGAGGCATAGGTAGGTACATGATTACGAAAAAACAGGATTCTAAAATGTTTTAGAAGAAAACTTTATTCACAACCAGGCTTCAGGATCAGAAGAGCTCCAAGCCAAGACTGGTAATGTCCTTAAAAAGGAAAGTTGGCATTCAACGTCATATTCCTTCGCAGAAATCTCGTACATCAGCTTTCGAAAGTTCGTGACTTACGTAAGTTGCGTGAGCGTTCGTAACTTTTGGCCGCTAAAAACTTCTGTTCGAAATGATAACTTTTTTATTGCATATTCTGTGTTCCGTACATACATTTTTACGGATAGCGTTATCGGTCATTGTCCTTTTAGAGAATGACCTAGTTAGGGAAGCTTTGTTAGGAGCAGTTTGACGTTATTAAATCGCAGTTTTAACAGCATGCCAGCTCCATTTAAAAAAAAACGGAAAGGGAAATTGGAACTACAACTTCTTCTGCCCCAAAAATCCTGAGGGCCCCTCTAAATTTCCGAATGGTATTAATATGGATCAGTAAAGCTACCTGTAGATTTTTTGCAATAGTCTGCAGTTAGCTCAATTACGTCCACTACTAAATAATGTCCTAAATCGTGTAGTTACCCTACCGTTTCAAGAGATCACTAGCCCAAACACGACACGACCACGAAAAATTCAAACACACTTCACAGGGATGTTCAGTTCACAATGGTGTCCAGGGACCGCAGTTCCTGCGTATTGTGTTCCACCGCTGCAAAAACTAAAAAAAAAACCGTAGAGCACGCCACAAGCGCGTCGCGCGCGCTTCACAGACTGACTGTGTTTACCAACGCGGGCTTGCTACGCCACGCCGGTGAGCACCCTACTTTAGGGCTGCTACCGGTAAAAAAGGGCAACTTTTAATTACTTTTTCTTTTTTGAGCGAGGATTTTCTATAGTAACAGAACAAAACAATTTTAATATGTGCCATTTAGAGACAGCGATAGGTATGGTGGATACGAGGGGTAAAGTTAACAAGAAATTTCCGTCCAACTATTTGTGATTATATAGTAATGTGTTTACATTCATCCTGACAATTAAAAATTCATAAGCTTTATTACACTAGTCATACTAAAATAACAAATATGAAAGATGAGATTTTGTTTCTATGTGGATCTAGATCTTGAATAAAAAATATGCCAGTTTTAATCTCATAAATCCCATTAAAAGAAATAATAGAATCTTTTTAACATTTCTATAGAAACGACGCGCGAAGCCACAAGCTGATACTAGTATTTTATAAACTTCACAAAAATCATGAATCAATTTCACTCAGAATTTATAAACCACCTCTATAATGTGCCCAACTAAGTAAGTCAAGTGCAGCTGCAAGGAATGTGGCGTAATCCAGCAAAAAACAAGTCAAATGCTTCAAAAACATTCCAATGTGAGGCAGCCCTGTGCAGCGGACCGTATAGCCTATTTGGGATCAGAAAAAACTTGGTCATACGCGATAACTATTATCATAATAACGCATAGTCCAGTTATCGCTTTTAACAACATTGCATTAAGACCTCATTAAAACTCAGAAAACTTATGTTTTAACCTATAAAAACATTTTGTAGGAAATATTAATGGTAACCCATGGTAACAAAACGTATAAACAAAAGACGATCTATTTCAAGTAAAACTAGGGTCATTTGTTTCACTGAAACTGAGTAGAGTTCTCTACTCATTCAACGTGATTAAAATGCAACATTTAAAAATGTTATTTTATGTTTTTGTATAGGTAGGCAAGTTGCTACAAACGATATTATGTTAGGGAAATATAGTGTCAAAACAGTTATCTACTATGCTATAAAAGTTTAAAACACTGTCTACGCTTTTACTACAAAAGTCGGAGTCTTTTAAAAAAAAAATTCAATAAGTAAAAGTCAATCAAATTAATAAACTAATTTTCTATGTAGGTAACAAGGCCGCAACTCAAAAAAATAAACAACTAACAGGCTAAAGGTTTCTTCGGCGCTTTTTACTTTAGTCTACATATCGGAGCAACAGATATATTATAATCAATATTATATAACTTTATTTCCATACGGAAATAAATAAACTTTGATTTGAAATGGAATAAACGGGTCGAAAAATACATGTTTCGCCTGATAATGCTACCGCGTAGCGTAGCCGGTGTCGTCAATGTTCTCGATATCGCTTTTATCGTCGACATTTCAGTCCCCCACGTGGCATTGTTGTAGAATGCATAGATAATTATACTACCAGTTAACAAAACGCAAACGGGGCCACTCGCAATCTCTCTTTTGTTTCCGTAAAAAGTGAACAATTTTAGTGGTTGATTCGTAACAAACTTTTTAAGCCTTTTTAAGGCCGAAAAGCGCAGCTTCGTATCTCTGCCAAAGCTTTACAAAATGAAACTATTACAGAGGCATTAATAAGTAACTTATAATAAATACGACAAACTGTACGATAGATTTTTAAAACTGCCTGTGTTTAACGTAATAATAAGATAAAATAGGCGGGGGCGCCACTTTCTCTGGTGTATGATCCTTAAATAAAGGTTTTGTTAATCTATCAAGAAAAATATAGGGCAAATGTAGAAAAACTATAACTCCGACACAGTGAGATAAAATAAAGTGATTCCCACAGAAGCCATATCAACGCAATAACAATAATTAAGCAATAAACAGATAGGGTATTACAGAAAGTAAACCATTTTGTAACGTTACGTTATAATTTCACAGCGATTAACTATTTCACAGAGATAACTCAGATAACCAACGAAAAACAATTCCAAAACCGTTCGGTTCTGTTTATAACCGGAGATTTATCTCGGTTAGCACCGGAAGGAATCAGTAAACATAACTTACACGGTTAAAATTAACACGTTTACCGAATAAGCTTTTATCTGTTTTGGGAATTGGACAAAACGTGTACGAGGAAGAGTTGTGTCAAGCTCGATGAGTCAGACAGTAGCTTAGGTCTTGTTTTACGAGCAGGGAGCTAATCTTACTAAAATTATGGCGAAAGTTTGTGAAGATGTGTCTGTTATGCACCTTGTCCGCTAAAAGTATGTACCTACTCGAGGATATAACACTACACGAACAAACTACCGAAGAAGAAAAACATCGATTTAACCGACGAGACTGTGTTCGCTGTATTTTTATATATGACTGTTTTTGTGCATGACATGCGACTTTTTGATCTTTTCTGTCTGATTTTGTTTATTTTACTATTGCACGAGTATTTTTTCCGCTCCGCAGTGTCCCAAGAGACCAACTAGGAATTGATAAGCTTCTAAGGATTGTGCCGACTAGGTAAACTGATCGGCTGATTATGTTATCTGTCACCGAACCAATGGCACTGCAAGATGACCAAATAGTGACGAAGAACTAGCTTATACATCTTTAGCAAACTGTGTTGCACCCGGCCTTGCGTCAATATTGTCGTTTTGCGGACTTGCCGGACACTGGACAAGAGTTTCTTTTGTATGCGTGAAACATCTGCATTGCTGCCGAATGCGGCAGTTATATTTTTGGCACGGAACTTTTTAAATAAGGCCAAATAGCCTCTATGGGGCGTAAATTGCCTGGAGCTTCACCTGCGGTGTTAAATTTGATTAAATTTTAATCCTTCTATATAACGGACGCGTAAAGCTGCGTAAGTTTATGGATGTTCTTACTCCAGGCAAGGTAGCATATCGATATGGTAACAGCAGGTAATTTGGAAAGGAGCTATAGGAATTTCGGATTGCTAGGAAAGAAAACCTAGAGACAAGGTTGTGAAGAAATAGTAGTGCCTAGTATTCTTTAGTTGCGTGTTAGGTGATTGTTGTATGTAGATAGGACAATATTCTCCACACCTGACACCGTTTACTAATAAACTACGCTTTCTCACACTTACTACGCGTTTAGAATTGATAATAGCTCGAACATGGTTATGGTGAAAATTGAAAGCTGTCTGTAGAGAAATGAACTGCAGTTCCAGAACGTTGTAGTATTGCGTTGAACTTGGAACTTAAGACTACTTTAAAGTAGTCTAAGCACAATTTGCGACACTATAGAAAGAATAGGTACCATTTGTACCAAAACAAAAAATATACGATATCTAAATTAAAAATATTCAGAAGTCTATGCAGATAATTTTATATCGGGTATTTGTGACCATTTGTTAAACAAAAAAACAGCAAATTGGAAAATAAATTAACTTTAAAACACAGAACTTTTAACTGATGTAATGCATTACACATCTATTGTCAGTATTGTTGTTTACCTACATTATATAAAGTAATACCAAAAGAAGAGGACCTGATGATATCTGGATGATTAAACTCTAACAATGACATAAACATTCATAATGCATTATAACAAATACAATTAATAGACTGGATGACGACTCAATGAAATCATTCAAAGGTGCTACCTACAGACTCAACTTAACTATACATGATAAGCCACAGATAGATTTCTGAGTAGTCTCAATGGAGATTTCCACGAAGGTTTGATCTATGAGTAGGTTAATATAGCTAAGCTACCGTGAAATCGGCTTTTGATAGTGTAACTGACTTGTTGCTCTACATACTGCTGGGTACTCGTAAAAAGTGCGTGAAACAATGTGAAAGTAAAACGAGTAAAAAAACGGGATTTGTGAGTTTGTGAGACATTCAAATAGAAAAGCCATGCTCTATCATAAGATATACCTACTTTTAAAATTGGCCTTTATTATTCATTATTATTACTAAGGTTTAGAATTTATGTTGAAAATAAATGTAAACCAGTTCGAATATAGAGACAGCCATAATCTGAGATATCAATGCTGTTGCCTCTAAAAGGCAAGATCCGTGTGAAACAAATACTTAAGTCTTTTTTTATTTATGTTCCCTGTATTTTATGTTATGCTCAATTTAAATTTATTAAATAGTTTTTGTCTATTTTTCATGCCAAAGCCAGTGTAGGTATTAGGTATGTGAACAAATTTGACCTATTGTTTGTTATAATAAACCATTTTTTCAATTTTTACCTATTTTTCATGCAATTATTAAGCAATTATGATTAAAAAAGATATTTTATAAAAAAACTAAAAACGTAAATTATAAATAATTAAGACATAATGTGTGAATTTCCCATTCGGAATAGCATTAACAACAGATCAGTCCTTTCCCAGTAACCATCTAACCTAGTCACCCGGAGATGCATCTATCGTACAAATGTTCGCTTGCATCACATTGGTCCTTTCAGAGTAGTCACCGCAGCGTTCTAAAATAGCTGCACATACAAACTCGCTGCGCCGGATGCAAAGATGCGCTTGTTTCACGTCAGTCGAAGCATCCGGCGACGGACAAAGAACTGCCATAACCTGACTGATATTCATTGGCTTGATGTCAAGTATATCTAGCTAGATTGTAGAGGTAGACAAAGAGAGATAAAATAATGTTATAGGGACTCTCATTCTAACACAATAATTTGATAATCAAAGAAGATCCATCAGAGGAGCTTTGCAATGGATTTAAGTGGACCTAGGGTAATAGTAGTTTTAGACCTATTGAAGTTACGCGATATATTTTATAATAGAAACTAAAAAACGTTGGTGTTCTTCCAACACAAATAAAGTTCGTAGTTAACCCGCTTACAGCCGTAATCAATTACGCGCTATTTTTAACAAAATGGTAGTTTCCCTGAAGATCTAATCGGTATAAGTTTACAATGTGGTGGCTCTTAAGAAAAGTAGGTACCTAGCAGACCAAAACAACGCGAAGAACTGTAAAAAGATTACAATCACGTTAAAAAGAGTTGGATAATAATATCCACTGCTTCCTTAGCATTTCGAAAATCCGCTACAGGCAGACAGTCCCACCAAAATTGTAGATAAGTAGGAAAGTAAGTTGGTCTACAATTCAACATTATTTATTACACAGGCTTAGCAGTTTTCATTCTTATTGAACTTGTTCATATAAAATATCTACTGTCTAATTCATTATCGGTGTATTTATAAAAGTCATCAGAAGTAAATAGCCCTTTTTGTGACAGCGCTGATTAAATATACATAAGTAGTTGCTTACCAACTTAGAAAGCGTGAAATGTAACCTAACTTTTCCTTTTTATTGTACTTACCGGTTTCACACTACTAAATGGTAATTACGGGCTTAACCGAAGCGCTCACTTACCTGTAACAAAAAAAAACAAGATTAAAGCAACTTTATTTATATTTAAGTAATTGTTTCTGCCTAATAAAAACTGACTGCGAAAACTGCAGGTAGATGCTGGGGGCGGCAAGCTGGAGAAAGTGCGCTATGGCGCTCATTAGCAGAGGACTTTGTCTACTGATATAGGACTTATGTGTGACTAATATAGGATCATCTTCCCTTTTTAATTAATCAATGATGTTTGCATGTTAGAGGCGCTGTAATAATACCAAAGACGGAATACATTTCTCGCCTTCTTGAGTACTGTAGTGGGGTAAAAAGAACCTCTTGAAAAACAAGCAAGGCCCGGTCGAGCTCATTTAAGTCTTCATAATCAACGGAAATAATTGGCAGACACGTTTATTAAGAATCATCGTCACTTTCACAGAAAACAGGTTGCCCGCCTACCGGATGCTGGTTCATACTTACCGAAAAACTCAAGCTTCTACCAAAACGAAGCAACTCGTTTACCCCAGCGCGGTTGTCTGTTCTTCGCGAGATACGGGCGGCCCACCGCCACTTCAGCTTGCTAATTATAATAATAATAAATAATAAATAAATAAATAATGCTGGACAATTTACACAGCATTATCTAGCCCCAAGCTAAGCAGAGCTTGGGGCTAGATAATGTTATGGGTGTTATGGGTACTAGATAACTGATATACATAATACAATACACTACATGGATAAATATTTTTTACTATAATTCTTTGAGCTATGTCGATAATTTTGGTTCTCTGTCTGATGTATTCATTACGAATCCTCTCCTTCAGAGAGACTCCGAGTATAGCTCTTTCCATAGCTTGCTGAGCGACTTTGATTTTGAACTGGTGGACCAGCCCAGTGGAATTTTAATTACCTAACCTACACAAATATAAATATCAAATTATGCTGGCCAATACACAAATCATTATCTAGCCCTAAGCTAAGCAGAGCTTGTGTTATGGGGAAGATAACTGATATACTTTTACGCTACATAGATAAAAAAAATTATACAACGAAAATATCCAGAATACCCTGAACCAATATCTGCAGATCGTACACACAAATATCTATAGATTGTCCCGAGGCGGGAATCGGAGCCACAACCTCCTGCGTCGCAGGCGGACTTTCGCCAGCTACGCTACGGAGTTCGTCACCACCAATACACCAATAAAGATGCTGGTAAGTCATCGCATGGGACAATATAAAATAACCATACCACTTGTAACCCGTCGATTGCAAAATAATGATTCATTTGATTTTGATTTGAAGAACATCAACATAATGACAATGTTGGCACATTGTCAAAATAAAGTGGGAATAAAACAGCAAATCATCCGCGCCCCGTTTTCTTTATGATTGCATCCATAGCCCCATGGAACACGCGAATCAGACGCAATGAAATGACTCACCACTAACGAGCAGTTGAATCATTGTTTTCATCACAATGAAAATTTACACAGAACTAAATTACCATTGGCATTGAACCCACACTCCTGTCTGAAGCTTCGTTATGCCAGAATATATATAATGATATGGTTATGCTAACTACAAATTCCGACCTTCCAGAGTTTATTGTGAGATATTTGTTTATGCTTAATTTTGCCATTAATTGCCATTAATTTTTGATTGGCAAACAAGCGACTTGTTTAATAAGCTTTGCAGGCATTCTGATTTAGATCTAGATCAATTCTGTACGAGGGTAAATTCAGCCAGACCAACCTTTACTTTAATAGGGTACTTAGTGGTGCTGACTTAGAATTTTCACCACCTCTCTTCCCGTGGGAGTCGTAAGAAGCGACTAAGGGATATCCACCGGAGGGCAGGCAGAAGCGCCCCCTGCAGAACAATTCTACCACCGAACTGCGATCCCCAATCCGTACGCCCAGCTTAGGGATTATGGGCATTACCCCCCATGAGATAAACACCAATAAGGCGCTTATCAGGGGGAGGCCTACGTCGGGCAGTGGACCGATACAGGCTTTTGAGGTTAGGTTTACATTAATTTTACGCATGTACTTACATATGAACATAGTTAATTGCTTATCTATCTATTTCTCTTTTATTTCACGTCATTGCCATTTAATCATTTGTTCACTTATGTTCATGTTCACATGTTGTTAGCTATACGTGAAAATATATTATTTGCTCTCTGATATTATTTAGTTTCCTAGTAAGTATTTTGTGTTTAATTTTCCAATAAATTTAATATATTAATTAATTAGTAGGAGCCCACAGGTGCTTCTCTCCAGGTTTCCTTCCTTGGAAATACCAATCGGAAATACTCTATTAGAGTTCTAGCACACAGCACAATTAAAACTTATCTGATCTTCCATCTGGGGCATCGCCATTTTCACCTCGACTGGCCGAGAGTTTCCTCGAAGTGATCGGGTGAAAAAGTTAGAATTTAGTAATGATGGCCTTCAGAGCACGACTGGCTTCTTTTTGCGACGGATCTCACTTCCATGACCAAGTACGGTCGTCTCATTAGGGTAAGTTGGCTTTTATGGGCAGAGAAACTAGATTTTAAGTATGGTGTCGACGTTTGAAGCATTCGAGGGCAAAGATGCTGCAAGAAAATTCGCAAGATCGTGTTTAGATATTGCGAACATAAGTCCTTAAGTCTTATATTCGTCATCATAACAGTAACAAAACCCACAATCCACTTTTATAATATGTTGAAGTTTTAAACCCGGTGCAAAACAGCATAAAGCTGAGACGGGACGTAGACGGGGAATTGTTTTTTTTTGTTGGAACTGGAAACAAAAAAATATTTCAGTAGGCATTATATTATTTTATCTACTCCAGTAATATTGAGTGTACTATAAACTTAGTATGACTATAAAACTTTACTTAAAGAGTTCTCTGAGGATGACTTCTCTGATTGCAGTTACAATCTAGTTCAAGGAATTTCAAAATTTCAGCCCGAGCCGTTCTGTAGTTTCTGCGTGAAAGAGCTACAAACATACACGTACGTAAACATAACATGTTTAAAAACTTTCTCATTTATAATATTAGTAGGATAAATATAAATATTAAAGCACTGAATAAGGGTAATTTCAAAGCCTATATATACGTATGTATGTTCATAGAAAAGTCCACCGGGTTTTACCCGTCCCTTGGTCTTATGGGTGGACCTCATAGCCTCATAACTAGGTCAGACATACCTGCGTGCCTTGTTGTATAATGTGCAAACATAATGTGACTCGCGATAAGATCTTACTACGGTTCATTTGCAGTAGTAAGTTAAAATTAAGAGTAACTGCAAATTAAACATTATTAATTTATTTTGTGTGGAATCCATATTTTCATTGAACGTGTTAAGCTCTTGATATTTGATTTAAGTGTATGTTTATACGCTTCTTCCTTATATTTTATTTGGTTTCTTCACCTACTGTAGCAATAATTCAACAATTAATTTAATGTGATTAAAACCCCTGTTCACATTTAAGGTAAAAAAAAAACATATCATAAAGATTCGAAGCTTCGTTATCCTTATATTATGAACAGCCTTCATAATAAATGAAGAAATACCATTGTTAAGTTAAAACGCAGTAATAATTAGTAGGTTTACGTAAAGTCGTGGTAACCATGTCGTGGGAGGCATATTGTCTGACACTGTTGCATTACACGTACACAGAGTGTTTCATTCTAAAACAATCTATTTCTGTTGTTGGGGTGTTCCAAGCAGCATCGAATGCAGTCCTAGCTTGTTACACGTACACAGGATGTTCCATTCTAAAACAATCTAACCATTTCTGTTGTTGGGGTGTTCCAAGCAGCATCGAATGCAGTCCTAGCTTGTTACACGTACACAAGATCTTCCATTCTAAAACAATCTAACCATTTCTGTTGTTGGGGTGTCCAAGCAACATCGAATGCAGTCCATATAAATTCTGCGATTTTGTTCGGTTTAATAAGAACTGACTTCTATGACGATTTTTGGAACATGTTCAAATGCAAAACATGTTCTTGGAACAGCCTGTATAGCTGTATAGAGGTGTTTCTCTTTTGTACCTAGGCAGGTAATTATTTGTGTATTGTCTTAGTGTAGGTAAGGTTGTTGAAATTACATATTTGTGTTTTATTGCCGAAGTAAAAAGTAATATTGCAGCTTATTGTTTTAGTGCAAATACTTTATCCTATCCTATCCTCATCCTATCATAAACCGGACAATATCAAAGAGGATTTGGTTTGTTTAAAAAAAAATTACTCTTACTGAAACATTGAGTTACAATGAGGGGTTTTCGATTTGCATTCTTATGAAGAAAATAATGAGTAAGTACGAAATATCTTGATGTGGCAGGGCCACATCAATTTGGGTTTATCAATGTCAAATGAAAGGAAAACAAAAACAAAAAAATATGCTATATTGGCAAAACAAACTAAAAACTTGAAAAAGTTGGTTTTCCTTTTAATTTGACACTGATCATACTCTAATCGTCGGCGTCTCTGTCAATCTGTGTCCCTGATCCTTCCCTAGTCCCTCTGTTCATTGTGTGTAAGACACTTTTCCCAAGAAGTCCACAGGTCACATGATTCCAAGTGGGTTTCGTTTCGCCAGAATCGTCACAAAGGTTGACCTTATTTAAGAGTCGCGCCGGTACGTTTGATGCGGTTGGCCCAGCTAACACAATGGTGTGAATCATCAGCTTATTTCTAATTAATGACAGGCTTTCGACACTTCATATTAAAATAGTAAATATTACGCGTGTACTCCTTCTGTGATGTTTACCTTTATATAAGTACTCGTATGTAGGTATTTCATGTTTTCCTACACGTGATAATTGCGATCTTATTTTTCCGTAGGAATCTATCCTTATGACTTAGTTTATTTTAATAATTAATTGTTAAATTAGTTTGATTGAGAATACTATATTGGCAGGAAGAGAAAGGATGGGTATGTAGACTTTACTCTTCTAGGTACCTAGAGTTTTAAAAGAACATAAAAACCACGAGATTACAAACCTTGCTACCACAAAATAGTATTATTCCTAAACGCATTTAATGAAGATTATCTCGGCTTTAAAATGCAAAGTAGCGCCATCTAACGTTGAGTAGCAGAATAACTTACATGCTCGTAACGCGTCGAGTGACGGCGGTAGCGTCGCCGCGCTGCCTCCCTGCATGGCCGCTAGGGCGGCGTAACTCTCGCGATCACATGGTAAATTTTCACTGTATTTTCTTTTCCTGTGCATCAGTGATTTCCACATCTTGAACTTGGGTCGTTTTTCTCTTTGAAGACTCATTTTAAACCGTTTTGTTTCACTTTCAATAACAGTTGTTTCACTCGTAAAAGTCGTAAGCTTGAATGTTTACTCATAGAGCGTGGACAAAGTATTTTCTACACACTAGAAAGCTGATTACAGAACGAAAAATACTTGAGTAAAGTGTCAGGGAGATTTACACTGTAAATATGTTGGTAAATTGGCAAACAAATCACCGAGAGTGCAATGCAATGCAACAAGCTTAACGATTCTCAATGAATAGGGGGCGCCGGCCTCACTATTCCTTTCAATTAGTAGGATCCCCATCCAGTTCATACATGATTATGAGCTTGTGAACCTCACTTTCACCAGTCAGGGTCTAGGTTCTATAAGACGCGCTATTAGAGATTGGGATCTCTTTTTAGGGTTAATCCAGCCCTTGCCATTCCTTCAACACTTATGTTTTATTAAGTGCATTATACCTAATAAAGAAATATATGGAATATTATCATATAATC
Organism: Eupithecia tripunctaria; assembly: GCA_955876795.1. Taxonomy (NCBI): domain Eukaryota; kingdom Metazoa; phylum Arthropoda; class Insecta; order Lepidoptera; family Geometridae; genus Eupithecia; species Eupithecia tripunctaria. Next base: position 5,398,222 of record OY041600.1, read on the forward strand.
GCGTCGAGATAGTACACTACATGATGGGAATATATCAATCTAATTGGAATTGAACAGGACACTCATCTTTGATTCCATTTTTTATCTACGAGACTTTAATAAGTGTTGATTTAAATTATGTGATCTATCAATCACAAATTTCTCAATATTATTGTGTTACCTATCTTTGTTCTGGCGCCCTTACCCTATAACACATTCAATACCCAGCCGTCTACGCAGTATCGCAGTTGGGGCTGTGTTTTGGGCCATGAATGTGTTAGCCTGTCCTCCTAGTTGACCAAATCATTAAATATAAACTCAATGTCAATGACGTTTAGTATTGGAGTCGTATCGTCCTCCTCACAAGGAAGGATGGAAACAATGAAGTTAATAGGCACGTTCGTGACACTTATTTTTAACAATATGGGTCCAGGTGCGGTATGAAATATGTACATACCTATATATTTTACCGCAATTTCAAAAGTTATTACTATACTAGCTGCGCCCCGCGGCTTCGCACGCTTTGTTCCTATGGAAACGTTTAAAAGTGATTTTTATCTCCCGGGAACAAAAGTAGCCTATGTTTGATTTCGGGATTAGAATTACATGTGTGCAAATTTCAGCTAGATCCGTTCAGTAGTTTTGGCGTGAAGAGGTAACAAACATCCATTCATCCATCCATTCATCCATACATCCATACAAACTTTCGCATTTATAATATTAGTGTGTTGTAATAACTTTTGAAATTACATAGACATTATTCAAGGCCTGATTAGTCAGTTCCGAGTGATTTTCACATTGCTTATAATATTCCTCTAGTTGTCTAGTTCGCGTCTAGCTCTACATATATAATGAAGTATAATTCAGTGTGAGAAATAGTTTTATGCAAGAGTTTCATACTCAAATAAGAAGTTGAATTGGACTGCCACTAAAACAGCTGTTCATATTTGGTCGACAAATAAACAAATTGGGTTGAATTGCGTAAACTTAAAATGTTTTTAAGAAAAAACTCCCGTGTCAGATAGCGGCCAAGAATAATCATAAAAAAAACATAGGTAACTTTCCTTCGTACGCAGTCGGGTAAAATTCTACGAACCTACCGTCATTCGTTAGCTGAATTATCTTCAGAAAGTTTATTTTGTGCTAAAAGCATCAACTACCTATTAGCTAACAATTAGTGTTATTTAGTATTGAATAATTAAGGTAGTAAGTAAGATTACGAGTATTGTATATACTCATTTAAGTGAACATTGTTCTTTTGAGTAAATAAATTCTTTAAACTGAAACTGTACTGATTTGTCATTATGATAATATGAACAATGAAATTAATTTTTCAAATGTGGCATTGCTAGACTGATTAAGATGAAACAATAATGAGAACTGAAATAATAATCAACTTAACTTGGAAAACCTTGCTGGCATTAAGACGTTGTCAAGTAAATATGTACAAAAATAAGGTTATCAAATAATATACCAAAAAATATCCACTTCTACTGCGTAGTGCGTACTCCCCTCGAGTCCCGACGATGTCGAAAAAGATTCGGTCCCAAAATAATTTGAGTGAAAGAATTTTCCAAATCGTTCCAATAGTCCTAATTTGCCCCAAAATTCGATGAACCTCCTCCTTTTTTTAAAATCCGTAAACAATTTATTGTAATAGGGTATATGCATGTGATTTCAAAATGGCTAAAAAAAAATATACGTATTCTCTATTGATATAGAAACATATCTACATATTTATTTTTGCATTTTGAGATGTTTTTATTGTAGAATTTAACCATTGAAAAATTGATATTTTAAATCTCAATCGCAAAATTTCAAAACGCTACGCCATTGACTAGAGCGGACGTGACATCACTGTGCACATTTTTTCTTTTTTTATTCTGCTTGCTGCACCATGATTTGACACTATTCTGCCAACTTGACATTTCGTATTGTCGATTATTTTCAATTTTTTCGGAAAACATCTTTCCTGAGATGATCACTACCGAGGTCGTCACAAAAGGTTTTAATCAAGTGTGTACGTCGACGTCACATAAACATGGCGCCAATATGGCAGCGTTTTTATCACCCGAAAATGATTGTAGTTTTGATTTGTTTTTTTTTACCTTGTTAATGCGAAATTCAGTGAGCGTCTTATCATTCCTCGGTTAAATAATGACCTAAAGAATCGATTCAAACTCAAACTCAAACTCAACTTTCAACTCAAACTCGTACTTTAAAGGAAGGCAGATAGTTTCATTCCCATTTGCATATAACATGAAAAACGCTGTAACGATTCCGTTCGTGCTTCCTAATTCAAACCTTCGCGCCACTCGCCGTGTCCAACGCGATCGATATGTTGGCGGCACTGTTTCTATGCGTGACTGGCTTGTCTCTGACTCGAGGAGAGGTGACTTGCAACCTTCTTGCGGACGGCGAACTGTTTTCGTTTCTGTCCAATTTTTTACTTTTATTGAAACTTACACCAAATATATATAATTGAACTAATATCCCAGTGAACCCCATATCGGGTGAGTGTTGCATTATTGTATTTAGTGTGTACTTAGTGCTAGAAGTTGTGAGCCAGGTATGTCGAAATAACGGTAACGGTCAATGACCTATCTAACCGCTTTTGTGCCATGAATGCTATTTAATTAACACAAAACTTCAATTTGTCATCATTATTAATTTATAGAACAGCTTCATGGATCAATATCATTCATCGTACAAATACTTGTCTGCCTTTTAGTGAATACTTACTGCAATTTCAATTCCTTAATTCTGTCTGTCTTTGTTATTGGTATATTGCTAAATCATTCTGTCCTGTCATTCTAATCATTCATCTTCTATTGTTTAGATACCTCACACTCATGTAAATTCTTACCTTGACTCGGATACTTATCTCACAATCGAATCGATTTAGTGAGGTGAGTAACCGTTAATTAACTTCCATTTTCTTTAGCATAAGTATCCATTTGTATGACTGCCTCATCATCGATCACTGCAAATGCTTGTTTGCCATTGCGCTTACGCTTTGAGTCGAGGATGCTGCAGTCATAGCGTGAAACCGGGCAAATCTAAAGTGTCTGGACGTGGATTCCAGGGTTCCATTCTACGGGTTGCGGATATCCGGAAGGGATCACCGTCTACCTCTGCACTACCCCGTCGGCCCCTCTACGGCACGGCTGCACCGACGCCATCCGTTCCCGACAAGCTCGCCACCAATATCCGGCGAAATTTACCAATATCCGGCAGGATTCTCGAGCCACTACTGCACTACTGTTGCTGCCAGTCTATACCTGGATCCACTTGTCGCCCTACTGCGTCGGACCCCGCTCCAGCTAAGGCCAGTGGCAATAATTTTTAGTAACGTGATATTCGGAGACAACGAACCCAACTGTGACCTAGACATAATAAAATCGTAAGCATTATCTCTGTTTTTCCGTTGGGACTAGCCACTCTCAATCATAGGCAGGTCACTACAAAAACCATAGTGTTTCACTGGCGCCCAATACAGGTAACTTTGTCTCCGAATCACGTTACTTTCTGCATTTTATGGTTTCTTTGGTGTTGGCTATAAAAACCTTAGTTTTAAGTTTAATTTACGCTACTTCTCACCTATATGTGGTACCATTAGTAGTTAACTTGTTAATTTTTAATAATTCATAATTTTTTTATGTACCACACACTAGGTGTGACTTTAAAATTTAGCTTTTAATCATCGTAGTTATAAACTTTATTGCAACACACACTCAATATGGCGTTTGCTATTAAATTCTTATCTCTACAAAAGCCTGAATTAGAGTATGAAGTTGAGTTGCGCGGAGGCAATACTGGTTCTGTCCAAGAATTACGTAAGCAAATCGTTAAACTTGCACAAGATTCGCCATCTGAGGACATTCTTGAATCCTACCTCGAGCCTGAGAGAGACTTGATGGGAATCAGTGACGTTCAAGTAAAAGCGCAAGGCAACCTAACTACATTAAGGCAAAAATTTGATAAAAATCTCTTTTCACGAACGGAAACGTTACTGCACCACCTTTACCACAGGATTAATAGGTTAAGTAGCATCGAGTCGATATCTGGTGGATATCAGTTATGCCGTTCCAGTTATGAGACTCTTTACAAAGAATTAACTGCACTAAGGCCTAATAATCCCCAACCCGGAGCCGCCTCGTCACTTACAAACCTTAGTGCAACCTCTGAACAAATTGCACCTGTTCTTTCCGTAACATGTGACCGAAATATTGCTGCGGACATCAGTAAACTGAAATTTACAGGGAAATCTTGTGTGCGCTCTTTCATTTTAAGGGTAGAAGAGTTCGTTATATCGAGAGGCATTTCTTATGAGAAAATTTTATCCCTGGGCTACGAGATCTTCACTGATGATGCTTTGCATTGGTATCGCTGTAACAGAAGCAGAGCTCAATCGTGGGAGGAACTGTGTAAGCTTTTGATAGAAGACTTCAGCAGCAGTGACTACGACTACAGGCTTGCCGCTGAAATCCGAACTAGAACTCAAGGCGCGACAGAAAACATAACGATTTACCTTTCCATAATGCATGGCATGTTCTCTCGTCTGTGTAAACCTCTATCGGAGGATGATAAATTGGAGATTTTACTCCATAATATTAGACCATGTTATGCTAGTACTCTGTCCGCCTTTCCGGATATTAGGACTATCGAGACTCTCAAATCCGTATGTCGCAACTTCGAAAACGTGCAAGCTCGGTTTGCTAATTTCCATGAGCCACCAAACGCGTCTACGAGTACCCTCGCTCCTGAGTTCGCATATAAAGGTAATAACGAATTATTTACTAACAATAATGTCTCCTCCATTCAGAAAGAGGAAACAGTAGCGGCTTTGACGTCTGAATCAAAGGCATCTAAATACTGTCCAAGATGCAGAAGTACTGATCACTCTTTAAGGTATTGCAAACAGGAACGCTTTTTGATTTGTTTTAGATGCGGAAAGAAAGGTTTTCGTATTGCGGACTGTCCCGAATGCAACAAAACATTACCCACTAAATCGGATAAAGAGGACCAAAAAAACTAATTGGGTCGGATTGTAAGGTACAGCATAAAAATTTTAATCCTTCCGAATGGGAAGATTGGCTAAAATTTATCTCTTCCTTCTCAACTTACAATGCTGTCTCTTCAATCCGGGATAATTCAGTGGTTGATAAATCTCGACCGTACGTTGCAGTTAATCTAAACAACAAGCAATTGATTGGTCTCCTTGACTCCGGCTCTTCTACCACTATCTTAGGTAACGGAAGTCACGAGTATCTCTTAGCCGCCGGATTACAATTAGATACGGTAGACAACACTAACTTCATTGCTGCAGGTGGCAATAAACTTAAGTCTATTGGAGTTCTAAATCTCCCAGTTAGGTTTCAAGACCAAACTCACACTCTAAAGCTTTTTGTGGTACCAGGTATCAAGCACTCACTTATATTAGGTATGGACTTTTGGAGGACCTTTGGCCTTTTCCCTAAGTACTTAGATCGCATCGCATATTACAAGGACTCTGATACTATCCTTGCTGTTACTGATGTAGTGCCCAGTGAAAGCCAAAATCTCTGTTCGTACGAGCATCTATCGGTTGAAGAAAAAGTAGTAGCCGATCAGATGATGTCTCACTTCCATGACATCTCTTATGAGAAACGAGGCTTAGGTCGTACACATCTAATTACGCATGTTATAGACACAGGTGACGCCGCGCCTATTCGACAACGGTACTACAGAATGTCACCTGAAAAACAGCGTATCCTAGTCGAGCAGCTGGATGAGATGCTCAAAGAAGACGTCGTTGAGGCAACCGAGAGCCCTTGGTCGTCCCCGGTCCTTCTGACACCGAAAAAGAATGGCGAGTTGCGTTTTTGTTTAGATAGCCGTAAACTCAACTCCATAACTAAGAAAGACGCTTATAGTCTCCCTTACATATCAGAGATATTGGACAATCTGCGCGACGCCAAATATCTATCGAGCATAGATTTATCAAAAAGTTTTTGGCAGATCTTAATTCAAGAGGAGGATAGAAAAAAAACTGCTTTCTACGTTCCTTCTCGGGGAACCTTCCAATTTAAATCCATGCCTTTTGGCCTAACTAATGCCCCCGCTACGCAGCAAAGACTGGTAGATGCCCTATTTTACGGGCCTGAATTTGAGCATAGGGTGTTTGTGTTTGTTGATGATGTTATCATTGTTTCGAATAACTTCGAACAACACATGTCCTTGCTTCATCGTGTTTTGCAAAAACTAAAGATGGCTAATCTGACAATTAACTCAAACAAAAGTCAATTTTTTAGGAGGCAATTAAAGTATTTGGGTTATATTGTAGACTCGAATGGACTGCAACCAGACCCGGAAAAAGTTGAATCGATTCTGAGCTATCCAACTCCAACGAATCGTAAAGAGGTCAGACGATTTCTGGGAACAGCCTCTTGGTATCGTAGGTTCATTCCAAACTTTAGTTCCTTGGCTTCCCCTTTGAATAAACTTACCTCTCAAAAGAAGGATTCACCTCCCTTTGCTTGGTCCCCCGAAGCAGATGACGCCTTCAAAAAACTCAAATCTCATCTCGTATCCGCTCCTATTTTATCGTGTCCTGATTACTCCATAGCCTTTGAAGTTCACACCGATGCGAGTGACTATGGCATTGGAGCCGTACTTACGCAAACTTTGGATGGAACTGAAAGAGTCATCGCTTATATGAGTAAGTCACTGTCACAACAGGAACGTAACTACAGCGCTACGGAACGTGAAGCACTAGCCGTCCTTTCCGCTATTGAGCATTGGCGGTGCTATCTCGAAAATGGCCTAACGTTTACTGTATTCACAGACCATTCTTCTCTAAAATGGTTCCTCAATCTAAACAATCCAACTGGTAGGTTAGCTAGATGGGGCGTACGCTTATCGGCCTATAACTTTGACATCAAACATAGGAAAGGTTCTGAAAATGTCGTTCCTGATAGTCTGTCTCGCGCTGTTCCTGTTGCTGCCATTGACTCCGCTGCACATATTCCCATAATTACCAACGATACTTGGTTCTTAAATATACACGATGGTTGTACTAAATCACCCACATCATTTTTGAACTATCGGATAGAAAACGGTAGGTTATATAAGTATGTGAAGTCCTTGAATCCTCTAATAAGGGAATTCGAATGGAAAGAAGTTATTCCTATGGAACAACGTCAAGAAATTATTTCTAAAAATCATTCAGAACCAACTTCGGGTCATTTTGGTATCTTTAAAACTCATAAGCGTCTTAGTCTAAACTACTTTTGGCCAAACATGCACAAAGATGTTGTGAACTTTGTATCTAGCTGTGATAATTGCATGTCTCATAAACACTCAACCCAGGCCACGCTTGGAACAATGGGTCGACCTAAAGATTGTAGTCGCCCATTCCAAATGTTGAGTATGGACTTGGTAGGGCCGTTGCCTGTCTCTAAGAAGCAAAATACGTTCTTGTTGGTCGTTACTTGTTGTTTCTCCAAATACTGTATGCTTTTCCCTATACGGCGAGCAACCGCTGAGATCATTGTTCGAATTCTTGAAGAACAAATATTCTTGGTGCACGGTATACCGAGCACACTCTTAATGGATAATGGCAGGCAATTTACCAGCAATATTATGCGAAATTTACTTGCTAACTACAAAATACCGAACATTCACTATACACCACTATACACCCCCCAAGTGAACACAGTTGAACGTTACAACAAAACTATTGTGACTTCTATTTCTACTTTCATTGAGAACGACCATCGATCTTGGGATATAAACGTTCCGAAAATTCAATTCGCCCTAAATAGCGCTGTTAATGAAGTTACAGGTTTTACTCCTGCATTTCTTGTTTTCGGTCGTGAATTGGTTAGTTGTGGATCTCACTACCTTGATTCTGACTTAGGTAGTGATATAGTATTTTCACCCCGTGACAGTTACGCTGAAAACCTAGGGACTCTCCATAAAATATTTGATAAAGTACAACTATCCCTCATTAAGTCTCACTCCCGGAACAGTACTCATTATAACCTTCGGCGTAAGAATATTGAATTTGACGTTGGTGACGTAGTATGGAAGCGCACATTCTATCTCAGCGACAAGGATAAAAAATTCTCAAAAAAAAAAAAAAAAATTGGCCCCTAAATTCATTAAGTGTCGCATTAAAGCAAAAAAGTCCAAACTAGTGTATGAACTCGAAGATATGTCCGGACACAACTTAGGGTCATGGCACATCAAGGATTTGAAACTGACCTAGTATTCTTGGTTTTCGATTTTTCTTAGGAAAAATCTTAACCTAAAAAGGGGGGTATGTAACGATTCCGTTCGTGCTTCCTAATTCAAACCTTCGCGCCACTCGCCGTGTCCAACGCGATCGATATGTTGGCGGCACTGTTTCTATGCGTGACTGGCTTGTCTCTGACTCGAGGAGAGGTGACTTGCAACCTTCTTGCGGACGGCGAACTGTTTTCGTTTCTGTCCAATTTTTTACTTTTATTGAAACTTACACCAAATATATATAATTGAACTAATATCCCAGTGAACCCCATATCGGGTGAGTGTTGCATTATTGTATTTAGTGTGTACTTAGTGCTAGAAGTTGTGAGCCAGGTATGTCGAAATAACGGTAACGGTCAATGACCTATCTAACCGCTTTTGTGCCATGAATGCTATTTAATTAACACAAAACTTCAATTTGTCATCATTATTAATTTATAGAACAGCTTCATGGATCAATATCATTCATCGTACAAATACTTGTCTGCCTTTTAGTGAATACTTACTGCAATTTCAATTCCTTAATTCTGTCTGTCTTTGTTATTGGTATATTGCTAAATCATTCTGTCCTGTCATTCTAATCATTCATCTTCTATTGTTTAGATACCTCACACTCATGTAAATTCTTACCTTGACTCGGATACTTATCTCACAATCGAATCGATTTAGTGAGGTGAGTAACCGTTAATTAACTTCCATTTTCTTTAGCATAAGTATCCATTTGTATGACTGCCTCATCATCGATCACTGCAAATGCTTGTTTGCCATTGCGCTTACGCTTTGAGTCGAGGATGCTGCAGTCATAGCGTGAAACCGGGCAAATCTAAAGTGTCTGGACGTGGATTCCAGGGTTCCATTCTACGGGTTGCGGATATCCGGAAGGGATCACCGTCTACCTCTGCACTACCCCGTCGGCCCCTCTACGGCACGGCTGCACCGACGCCATCCGTTCCCGACAAGCTCGCCACCAATATCCGGCGAAATTTACCAATATCCGGCAGGATTCTCGAGCCACTACTGCACTACTGTTGCTGCCAGTCTATACCTGGATCCACTTGTCGCCCTACTGCGTCGGACCCCGCTCCAGCTAAGGCCAGTGGCAATAATTTTTAGTAACGTGATATTCGGAGACAACGAACCCAACTGTGACCTAGACATAATAAAATCGTAAGCATTATCTCTGTTTTTCCGTTGGGACTAGCCACTCTCAATCATAGGCAGGTCACTACAAAAACCATAGTGTTTCAACGCATTCAAATCAACCGTCAACTCAGTCAACCAGACGACACCGACCATTTCCCAACTATGGCATCGCATGACTGCACCCGATGCAACACAAGAAACTGCCTATTCTGTGGCAATGCCATAACAAATTACCTAGGCACAGGCTTTTGTCTTAGTACACCATTGTTCATGCCAAATTAAGCAGCAACTTGACCGTTTGCATACAATGAGGAATATGACTCAAAGGTACTTACTTTGTTGCTTTTTAATCGGCAGTCGATTCGATCTTCAATCAGTCGATTCCTTATGCTCGATTGTTAATCGAATAGGTATCAATAAGAAAAGCATTTTATGTTTATAAAAACTAAATATTGAACTCTTTAGACATTGACACTCTTTAGTATTGAAGATTTTTTCAATAATAAACAAGTTTTTTATATTATTTTATTTGTTTGTAATTTTCTTTGCAATACTTAAATGATAAATTTTATTAAATTTTAAGTTATTGGATGTTAGTATCTCTCAAATATTTTTGCATACCGTCCACTGGTCAAGCATGTTGATTCATAAACAAAATTGCAAATAAAAAATATTCATCATTATCAACGAAACCAAGAATTTTATTTTTGTTCCCAGAAACACCATAAGTAGTAAAATTACAATAAATTACCCAAAAAAACTAATTATGAATACCAAAAAGACGAGGTAAGTTGATAAAAAAAAATTGCATTACTCGTATTTCATTTGTTTTTCCTTTTTCAACAGTACACTTGCGAATAGTTCAATGATAATAATGATGGATAATCAAGTTTAAAGGAGGATGGGCATTTTGGGCCTTTTGGGTAATTTGTCCAATCAAGACAAGTCATACGTCGTTGGATAGCTCTTTTCAGTAGGACAAAAAACTATACTACAAAAAAGCTGTTGCAGTTGTCCGTTTTGAAATATACTCGAAAAAGATGTTGAATATTTATCAAAAAGAATAACAAAATCCTATTATCACGTGGATCGTTTAATTAACTGGATACTATATTATACATAAGAAACTATAAAAAAAATATCTTTAATCTAAATTAAGTAAAAAAAGTACAACGGGCGGCTTTATTGCTAAGAGCAATTTCTTCCAGGCAACCAATTTCCGTCAATTTTAATTGTTACCTCAGAACTTTTTACTGGGTGGAGTAAAACGTTCTGAGGTAACAAACATAAAAAAACACTAGAATTGAGAACCTCTTCCTTTTTTAAGGTCGGTTAAAAATAGCATACTTATAATGGATAATAGAGTTTCATACAGTTATCTGTCCATTATTTTGTAACAACGGTAATGACGTACTTTTATGTGCCGACTTCAAAAAAAGAAGGAGGTTCTCAATTCGACTATATTTTTTATGTTTGTTGCTTCAGAACTTTTGAATGGGTGGTCCGATTTTCGTGATTCTTTTTTTATATGAAAACTGGTGCTTTCCGTGTGGTCCTATTTTCATTTGGTCCAGGTCTGACATGGGATCCATATAATTGAAGTCGGTTTATAGTTTTTTTAAACAAAATCAATTATTCATTACTCATACTCAAAAAGGTGTGGTGGTGTAGGTGGTAGTTGCCTGCAGAGTGGGTTGAAAATAATACTTTTCAGCCCTATATCTCATTCTTAAAGTATATGAAATAAAAACTATTGGCACCCTGCCCTCGCCGTCTCGGGACTAAATAGGTTACTTTCACTCCTACTGTAACAATGTACCTACTATTCCCGCTAGTATGTGAAGAGTAGTATAATATGATTTTTATTTCCCGCCTTTTTAAACCCTTGTTATTCCAATTTGTATTACAGATTATTACAATTTTACAATGTATAGTTTCCGGATCTGTGTAATGTGCCGAAGAGGGCTATATCGAGGTAGATACCAAACTCCTGTCCTGTCGGAAAACCTGCTAAGGGTGCGCGCAGAGCTAGCAGTATAACTTGTTTTATTTACCGAGATTCGAAAAATATTATTAATATGTAGTTATTCAATGTATAAAAGGAATTTCTGTGGAGGATTCGTCACGAAAACATACGACAGAGAAGCAGAGTTATCGACATAGCTCAAAGAATTAGCAAGATGAAGTGGCAGTAGGCCGGCCATATCTCACAAAAATCGAAAACGACTACTGCTGTGGTATACGTCTTCTTGAGCCGAGACCGCGACTTGGCAAACGTATGTAGGACGCCTTAGAGCTAGGTGGGATAAAGATCTGCGAAATACTGCGTGCAGATGCTGGTTGCGTCAAGCTGAAGACAGGGCGCTATGGCAATCATTATGGGGGGCCTATGTCCAGCAGTGGACTAATATAGGATGATGGTGATGATGATGTTATATTGTAAAAACAATACAATGCTAAAATATAAAACACTGATGAACTTCTGAAGTAGGTATGCCCCGTTTAAGATAGTACTTTAATAGAAAGGGTCAAAGATCTCATGAAAATTAACAACTTTCAAAGTGGAATTACTCAAAACGGACAACGAATCAGGACTAGCCCCTTAGTTATTCATATTCTACAAAAAAAGAGCTTTCCAACGACATATCAATCAGTTCGATTGGTGCCAGGCCCAGGCGCCATACATTTGTGCCCATCCTCCTTTAGCTTAGCATCATATTAATTACGATTCTTCCATAATTTATTGAACCAGAGAAGATGTAGGTACGTAAACAGTATTTAATTACAGGGTAGAGGTATATCGTTACTCATCCATCAGCGAGGGCGGGCGCCGCCCACACATTGGTTCCGCTAAGTATTTAGCAAGGAACGTCATTCGGACTGAACGAATATTTGAGTATCATCATTATCATGGTCATATCAGCCGATGGACGTGCATTGCTGGACATAGGCCTAAGTATATGGCCATAGCCATAGATCTATATATCACCAGATATTATTATAATAGTCCTAGCTTCGGATTATCCAACATCAAAAGCACAAAATTCATTGTTTTATTACCTGCTTTATAAAGATGTTTCGAGCAGAATTATACATAGATGGATCTATTATTACTTTAATGCACCATTATGTCAACTAATAAGACCCGTTGTTCAGGGCTTTTTATTTTTTTTACGTTAAAAAGTTATGCAATTGTTTTAAATTTGTTTTTATAGTTCTACAAGCCTTTCCTGCTACAGCGAGTTCGTTTTAATAATTACTTCGATTACGACTATTAAAGCCTAATATAAAATACCAACTGCTGTTATCTGCTTGTTTGTAGATATAAATCAAATTAACTTCACACCTTGAAACGTTTATACTTGGACTACCTACAGCTAAGATGAATAAGTATGTACATGTATAAGTGATTACGGTACAGTTCATCGCGTGTGGGTATGATACTTGAGCTATGAAGTGTTCATTACCATGTACCTACCTGCTAATCTATTCAATTATATTGTCAACTACGATGAGAGATAAACACTCTTAGCCGGTTATCAATGACGTTGCAAAAATACACAGTATTTCATTTTCTTGTATTTAAAAACCTTTTGGATGATATTATCTGTACTCGTATCCATCCATACCCATAATAAAACTAACAGTTTCAATTAATTCCGTAAATTAAACATATTTGGGGGCTATTATAGATATTGAAGCCAAAACTGTTTTTATTTTTCATTTTTGTTGCTCTCTTCCTGGACGCGCATCACAACGAAACTACTGAATGAATTCAAATAAAACTGGCATGATTTGAGTTATTTTATTACGATGAAAGACATAATATACTTTTACGTGCTTTTACTATCTCGGCATTCTGTACGTTTCTTTTGGGAGAGGGATGAAATTCAAATAGTAATAAATAACTTATTCCAAATAAAACCGGCTAAGTGCGAGTTAGCCTCGCACACGGTCCAGTACTACATAACATTATAAAAAAAATCATATCTGTTATATGGGATGGGATAATTATATTACCTTTAATATTTATTTTATTCTTTTTTCATTATTTGTTGTTATAGTGGCAACAGAATTATGCCATCTGAGGAAATTTCAACAGACCGTCTAACTATCACGTTCATGAGACAGACGGACAGACGGACAGACGAACAAACGCGGACAGACGGACGGACAGCGGAGCCTTAGTAATAGGGTCCCATTTTACCCTTTGGGAACGGAACCCTAAAACGGACTGCTTTTCGTAGAATATCATGAATGATTGAAGTCGCAAACTAAAACTCACGGAGTATTTCAATAGCTAATCTTTATGTAAGTAGATACATAATATATACAGGTACTATATTATAATAGGAACCTACCGTATTGTAAGTCACCTTGAAACAGAGATTATAAATCCCATATGCCTTCCATCAAAGTCTAGTCATGTCCTGGACATTAACCTTGGGTATTCGATCACCAGCAGGTGGCAGCTCGCCAGCTAAATGTTTACAATGGCCACCCCATAAAACAGACTTTAAGGTGGACTGTTAAAAATTACAGTGCCTGGACGGATTCATACAAAAAACCGGTACCGGCGATTGTGAGTTCAAAATTTGTTTGTTCATATGCCTCAAATCAGTAACAGGTTTTCAAACGATCAAACATTAAATAGAACCCAACACTAGTCGATCAATCTGGTCAATGAAGTCACACAAATTAGTGACCTGCATTCTAACGATGTCCGCTTAAGGTTCGCAAGTTTTTGGAATAGTAACAAATTCTTTGACGGATTCCATTAAGCAGATGGGCACATAAAAATAACATTCTCAATATTAACTGGTTCTAGAAGAAGATAATATAACAGTTGAATATGATGAACTCTAAGTACTCGACTCGAGAAAATAGCTGCTAGCTAATATTGCAGCTTTGACTAATATAAATTTTGACGAATTGCCGATGACTTGACCAATAACTTTCAACCCAACTAAATCTAAACTGTAACACTGACTGAAAGCTCTATGTTGGCATGGCATTCCTTTTCTAAATAAATAAATGTTTAAACCGGGTTCATGTGTAAATGCGACGTATATGTAATGTGTAAATATGGATTCCGTCAAACGTAGCGTCCGGCAGGATGCATTAGTTACACAGTGAAACTGGAAACTAGAAGAATGTTAACGTCATCGCTGTTATGAACAAAACTCACAACAAGGTAGAATAACTCTTCCTACTAAAAAATCGCCACGGGTCTTCAAAGGAAATCATTCACTGGGAATTCCACATGTGACGTCTGCAATATAATGACTCATTTTTAACCAATGAGACATAATAATAAAACTACGGAACATTGTTAGCAAACATGGAAATACGAGTTGAAAATTGGTTAAAACACCTGCTTTATTTACATTTGTTAACTTTTTTAGTTCAGATATGGGTAGGTACAGTTTTAAGGACATCTTAGGTCGCCTTTTTTAACAGTTTTTAATGAAAATCCGTCAAAAATTTGTCACTTGAAACTTACTTAAATTTGAGTTGCGTTTGAGTATTCGGAGGTCAGTGTGTACCTATGTTATTAGGATTTATTTTGCTAAAACAGATCTATCGTTTTGCGGATACACAAAGGTCAGGTGTTGTCATCGCCTACTTTGTAAGTCTTCATTGTGATTCTATTACTCGCCACTATAATAGCCTTGTATAAAATAGTAACAATAATGTATTCACAGTCAATTTGTAGTGTTTTATCAAATAATGGGACATTATAGGTCAAAGATTGAATCGGCTTTGAGTTGGGCGTGTATAAACTAGGTAATTACGTAATTAGCCACACCCTAACCTATTAACTACATTGTTAAATTACTTATCTACATTACGAGTAGTATGTATTATTGCTTTAAGCTGGGTACCGATTATAACGAGTTATGGTCGACCTTGTTTTGTCTCGAGTTCGTCTCGTATATGAGACGAAATAAACATTTTTTTTTAGTTTTTTTTGGTTGGACGTTCGGATCTTTACCCCCTTATTCATAATAGTATGCTATCTTAGCACACTGCTAAATCTCGCTCTGTCTTCTTCTATTGACATAAGTCAGACTGAGAAATAACACTTCTTAGCAGTTGTTTTATGTTAGCAGGCCATGGTAAATAAGGGGGTAAGTCTTTAGTCGTAGTTTAATAGTTAGTCGTTTCGCACCGCGGGCGAGTCGAACTGCGGTGCAAATCGCACAAGAGCTCTTTTTGAATGGGACCTTTCGCACCGAGTGGTTGGAGTCAGTGCGAGCGAATGGCCTAACTAAGGTATCTTTTGGCATGGGTCGATTCGGACCACTGGGCGAAACGAAACAATGCTCTTTTCGTGGAATTTAGATTTGTATTGTACCTACTTAGACATTTTGTTTTTGTAATCTCATCTCATCTACTCCACTGTGGTTTAATAAACATGTTTTGTACGATACTCTATGCTAGATAAAATAAAAAAATGGAAATGACGAGTCCAGTTCAATTTTAATTAAATTTATCGTTTCCACAGGCTGACCCCGAACAGAACGTTATCGTTCGAATAGAGGCAATTATTTCATTGCGATTGGTGATGATTATATTATGTCGAAGGTACTTATATATTGTTGATGTGCGTGCATGCCAACTATTCAAATTGAAGAACCGACCAATCTTTGGGGTACACGTCTTCTTATGTAGGTACGGACCGCAACTTAGGTAACGTAGTGTGGGACGCTCAGTTCTAAGAACCTTGTCGTCGATGTTGGGAATGAGCACGTTTTACGTGAGACGTCGGGAACTACTCGTCCTCAGATGACGACCTGCAAATGAGTGCTGGCAGATGCTGGAGACAGATAGGTATCTCTCCTCTATGGTGCTTGTAAGAGGAAGCCTAGACCAGAAAAAGACTAGCATAAGATTCAATTCAATTCAATTCTTTTGTTTAAAACCAGACAACATTACAGAGTACACTCCAATGCACCTATGGTTTGTCCACTTTAAATGGAGCATGTTAGTAAACAAAATACGACACAAATAACAAAATCTCACTTGCTTGGCGTCGAGTTTCAGATATAATTGTAAGCAATCTTTATTGAAGGGAGGATCTAAAATCGACAAGTAATGTAAATTACGTATTAAAGGACGCGCCAACAAAGTAAATTTTAGGTAAAGTATGGGCGGTTTGTTTACGTTTATGCCTCATTCAAAATGGACACAGTATAGGACATCTAGTGCAGCTATAATCAGCTAGTGAAAATAAAATTACAACAACATAACAAGATGTCGATGATGGTAATGACGCTACTCAATCAGACAAGTTGTGAGATTGCCCGATAGGTGTATATGAATATGATTGCTGTGTGGATAGCATTTGCCACCCCATCTCTTCCCGTGGGTGTCGTAAGAAGCGACTAAGGGATAACCACCGGTGGTGGGTCCGATCCCCAACGCGCATGCTTAACGTGGGGATTATGTGCATTACCCACCATTAGATAAACGCCAACAAAGCATTATCAGGGGGAGGCCTGCGTCCAGCAGTGGTCCAATACAGGCTGTAGAGGTGAGGTGAGGAATATGATTCAAATAGGCTGCAGTTGTCGATGGGTACGACAACTCACTTTCCTACTCATCGCAGACAACCTTTGAAAGATTGAATCAGGCAATAAAAGTAACTTTCGAAAGTTTCTTGGCACTTTACTTGAGCCAAAGATAGTTTTTATGTAGGTACAAAGTATTTGCTGCTCACTTTCATTCAGTGCCTATCAGCAGTTATTTGTAGGTAACTTTGTTTTGAGAAGAAATTCAGAATGAATCTATAGTCAAATAATGTAAAATGCAACACCTATTCATAAATGTAGTAATAAGTTAGAAATACGGATTTATTTTATGCAACTTTTTCGCCTTTATGGCACTTCTAACCAAATGTTTTGTCATCTATCTTTTACCTATAATATAATTATTATGCTTTTACCATTCCACCTTTTATTATTTTGATTTCTATGACTCCATCAGATATTACTAGTTGGATTGTGGAAGGTGGTCAAATTATCGAGAACTGCTTATGAGCAATTAGTTCTATTAATTTGACATTTAATGTACTGCACTTAAAGGGGATTCACGGTAATTGACTTTGCCGGGGGCCTAGGTCCCCCTCAGGGGTAGTGCCTAATCCATTACAGGGGTGGCTCAGAAGGGTTAAGGCACAGAAACTATACAATTACAGTCAGTATCGACACTTAAGATAATGCGAAATGTAAAAGTGGACTTGAAACGCATTCGTGTTTCATCGTCGTCCACTTACTATCAGGGAGATTGTAGCCAATTGACGAACAGGTTTCGAGTTCTATGACTGCATCCAATAGGGATAAAGTTATTTTTTAATTTGAAAATCATTTTGATAACCAATACAGACCATACCAATAGAATAACAAACCATAAAAGAACATATAAAATAGAATCATGAATGGGATAATCAATTTGGTATAATCGTAACAAAAAACAGAGTATTTCTTCAATGACCACAAGACCTCTCAGACTCACTAAAATTATAGCTTATGTATAGAACAGCACCTTCGATAGATCCTTTTAAATGTATAATTCTGAATCTCTCCTTTTAAAATGTACTGTGCGTAGAGTATCCATTAATAAATAGCGTGGCACCCCTCGCAGACTGCGTAATTGATTGTATTGTTTGGAGCGCAGCAAGAATTATCTCCAGACATCTAAATGGGGATTTACAGTTAGTATGCAATTGCACCATCCGCAATTGATATATCAATTGCGGTAAAATCTGTTATGTTCCTACTATAGTAGGAAAGATATGGGCCGTGAGGAAAAGTTTTCTTTAAAAAGATGGCCGAATCATTTCAAAACTGCTGACTATTTCGCAAAACACAGCAATACTTCGAGAGATTGTCCACAATAAACAGACAAACATTTACATTTTATCTGTTTATGATACTAGTAAGGTATGTTTATAATTCCATGGGTTAAGTTCTACCTTGCTGAACGTGAATTAAATATGCTGCGTACAATGGAGCTAGTAAAACCCGAATTAAATTAAAAACATTTCTTCGATAACTTTATAAACTAGCTATTGCCAAAAACTATTAACATTTCGATTAATTAAGTTACCTAACTTTTGTAAACTGGGTGACATTTTCATATAAAATTTTATCAGTTTATGTAATGAAGTGAAAACGAGAGCCAATTTCCATAATCACAGTTCACTTAAATTATATATTAATAATTTTCGATGATAAAATGTTAAGGTAAACAACGTAAAGGGCGAAAATGCTGCAATTTCTATAAGACATACAGTGTTCAATATTTTAAAATCTTTGCTCATGCAATAAAAGATGTATATTTTTTTGTTAAGTTTAGTCTATCTTTAAATTATAGTCAGTAATGTAAATGTTTTGTCATTTTAGTAATATTACCTCTTATATGTACCTATGTTTATCCATCCAGCATGGAGCATGTTAGTAAATAAACCACGATACAAATAACAAAAACTCACTTGCTTGGCGTCGAGTTTCAGATATAATTGTAAGCAATTTTTATTGAAGGGAGGATCTAAAATCGACAAGTAATGTAAATTACGTATAAAAGGACGCGCCAACAAAGTGAATTTTAGGTTAAGTATGGGCGGTTTGTATACGTTTATGGCTCATTCAAAATGGACACGGTATAGAGCATACCAATAGCTAACGTTAAAAGAGTTTAAGAAGGCTACGAACCCTTCCCAAATCTCAGCGGCCGGCCCGAGCTAATTTGTTGTTGTTTCACGTTGAATCGCATCGTGTTGGCCATTCCGCGGCATTCGCCTTATTTTGGAATTGTGCTCCCTGTGTCGCATTGCCCCCCGCGTTTGAGCGAGCGGTTGCAGAAATTTGAAGGAATTTCTAAATTTTTTATATATTTTCGTACTTTGCGATTCATTTTGAATAAACGACTGATTTCAGAAATATTTTTGTTTATTTCTAATGGTGAATATATTTAGGATGTCTGCAGTGTGGCAGATTTTCGAATAAAGGTGTCTAACATGCATAAAAAATAGCTTGAAAATGACTCGATTTGATGGTCAAAATATGGGAAATTAGTTTCACTCTCATTCAAAGATCATAATGTTTTTTAAAAAACTAAAACACTACAAACATAGCTATTTGTCATCCGATTATGTATGGAAAATTTCAATACGATCGGGGACGTAGTTTCCAAATGAAGCGGGAAGTACGTTTGTATGGGGGCTAAGGTGTCCGTTCTGTTCTTAAGTCAAAAAGTGATAATATGCCTGACGAAAAAAAAAACAATAATCTTCAGTTAGATTATAAGAACATATCGGACACGTTTTTTTCCGTTTGACGATTAAACAAAGAAATATGAAGAAGTTCTACGTGACGTCACGGCTGAGTAAAAGATGTAACATTTTTTACTTAGCCGTGACGTCACTAGCCCCCACTCCCAAACGTTGACGCGCTGTATTTTTAACCGACTTCAAAAAAAGGAGGAGGTTATCAATTCGACTGTATTATTATTATTATTATTTTTTATGTTTGTTACCTCGGAACTTTGGACTGGGTGGTCCGATTTTCATGATTCTTTTTTTATATGAAAGCTTGTGCTTCCCGTGAGGTCCCATTTTAATTTGGTTATATCTGACAATGGGATCCATGAACATTCATAAAAAAAGTAGAAAAGTTGAAGTCGGTTTATAGTTTTTTAAAACAAAATTAATTATTGTCATTTTTTGTTTGACTGAGAAAAGAAGAAGAAGGTATCCAATATCTTCTGATAATCAAACTGACGGACTCATTAGAATTTTTTAGTCGTCAGGCATATTAAATAAATAAATAAATATTGTATGGTAATTGTGATCACAATATTCGGAAATTGCAGCACTTGCCTAACATCCTAACAATATTAATGTCAGGTTATGTGGTCAGCAATGTTATTAGAAAGGAGACAGTTTTACGTAAGCTAACATAATTATGGAAACCAGTTTCATCGAGTAAGGAACTTTGTGATATGTGATTAAATACATAACCTGAGAGGCCAGCCTACCTTATGATGTTAAATGACAAATTTATTTTAATCTATATACTAAGTAAAAACTGAATGCTAGGTAAAGCTTAGGGTGCGTGCTCAAGGTTGCCTGGAAGGGATCGCTTTTAAGCGATAAGGCATTGTACTTTTGTTTTATGTAATTTCTTTTGTACTGTATTTTGTTAGTGTACAATAAAGTATTTTGTATTGTATTGCTCTTAAAAACGAAATCGAAGTCTATGATTTGTTTTCGTAAACGCTAATCTGTATGTCGTGTAACGTGACGTAGCGATCTGCCCAAAACGTCGATTAATACAATAACCTTACTATTAGCTTCTAGAAGAACACCAACCCTCATACATTTAGTTGTAAAAATTAAAATTATTACTTATTAACTGGGTAAGTCTATAATTAAAAAAAAAACAATCGCATTGAAAGAGATTTTCTCTATTTATGACATAACTTAATTAAAAAAGAATATTACCATCGACCATAATCCATGAACTAGAAAAATAACCGCAATAGATCGTATCGGTCCATAAACCACGAATGCGACAAATTGATTTCCTCAATTTATTGATTGATTTATTTGAAGAAAACTCCTCCCTATGATTGAACACCACCATTCATTCATTATATTACCTGCGATGAATTACCACATAATATGTAGGTAATCAATGAAATTGCAGGTATGTGATTACAGGAAACCTTATTTGTTTGAATGACTAGATGCCAAGATGATGAGGTATAAGATATACCTTTCACTATCATATATTAGAATCACATTTCATAAAAAAGAACGCATCTAATAATATAAGAAAGAGAAGACCTGGGTATTTCATATCAGTCAATCATCAAGTCCTCAGATCAGGGAATAATTGGCGCCTTTAGTAGGAGCATTCCATATGTTTATGGAATACTCCTATTTAGGGCACCTAATTTAAAGAGGCTATTTAGGCACCTATCTTATTTCCAGTCAGAGCACAAACCAAGTAGTAGTACCTATTTCACTCGACCAACCAAAGATAAAAGGCATAAAAGTCAAATTTGAAGTTCTCAATAACGTCTGATCAAAAGTTTGCTCGGAACATAAATCAAATTGCAAACGT
Organism: Eupithecia tripunctaria; assembly: GCA_955876795.1. NCBI lineage: Eukaryota > Metazoa > Arthropoda > Insecta > Lepidoptera > Geometridae > Eupithecia > Eupithecia tripunctaria. The sequence continues at coordinate 5,419,746 of OY041600.1, forward strand.
CTCTACCAAGGTAGAGGCTTGTAATTTAAGACATCTCTTGAATTACAAGTCCTACCAAACCGGGTTCACTTTCTTGAAATACAGAAAACGTTTTGGAATATCACCTTCTCCATGAATGAAAAGGACTGAGAGCTCAACACTGAAGGAGAATTGTAAAATTCCAGTTCTAATAGCTTCTATCAGTCGCGCGTGCCCACATCCCGTCAGATGGTTCGATAGACACCCAAGATACCGATACATTCGATACCGATTCACTAACGGAACGAATCGAGTTACGTCAGTAGGAAGCTATCTTTAAAATAACAGCACAATATCGATATTTTGATCGAGTTACGCACGAGAGACGGTCACCGACGGAAACACCGTTTTATGTAAGCACGGTTATGATCCTTCGGCAGTGAGGTAAAATTAGACGCCACTGCATCTGTAGTTTTACTTTATATGGTGACGGCAGAACATCCAAGTATTTATGGAGAATAGCTCGTAAACTGGAGAACAAATCACTATTAGGCTTAATGTAATCGAGCTAATAAAGCAGTAACCAATCCAAGGTCTGTTCTGCCCTTAAAACAAGTGTTTTCAATACATAGTAAATATTTAAAACATCGATTCGGTCTCCAAGCTGCTAGCAACATCAAAAATACCTCTTCACATCAACTTATGTTGGAAATTATAATAATATTGAACAATTAATTGATTGAAAAGTATAAAAAACCCAATGCTAAGAAATGAAGCTGAAAATTGATAGGAGTACAAAAACTATTTTAGTATCTTATCCAAATTGCTTCAGCTTAGCCGTTTTTATGTTTCTAGTCTAACAACCAAGAAACACTCTAAAATCATAACTCAACTCGTTGGGTTAAAATGCAATGGAGTAGATATGTTTTTTTTACTCCCGATTGCGTTGAATGTGTGTCACGGCACGTCACGTAATAATGAACGTTAAGTAGCTTCATTAACACGGCAACGCATCATATCCATGAGCATTTGAGCATGGTACACTGGGTAACACTGTAGGAATGGAACCGTAATCCTCGAGGCAAAAAGAATGCAGCCAATGCTGTTCTATTTATTAAATACTCGTCGCCGTAAATAAGTTTCCTGAAGTTTTAGTTACATTCTATACTCAGTAAAAACAACAATACTAAACTTATAAGTAAAGTAATGTTCAACTGAAAAGTCCAGTAGCATCGAGTACTTTACCAGATGCTCTGTTAAATAAAAGCAAACTTTATACTTATTTAGTTTAAAAGAACGAATGTCTTTTAATTATGAAAATTCGCATTCATGCTTTCGTCTTTATTTAGACTTTTAGTAACACTATAGACCTACTAAGTTAAACAATAGTGGAGGTGATAAATATTTTTCTATTTTGAACACTCACTCAAATAAAAGCGAAAGCCACCAGTCGATACCTATGTAGTCTTTTAGTTACATGCGATACCGCCAATTATGTTGTAACAGACGCGAATGCTACGAATACCTCTTTGGTCAATTGATCAGGGCGATTAGCATACAAAAAAGCTGCCAGCATTGCAACTTTTTTGCTGTATGATTCAGTGCAATTACTCTTTATTTTTGAAAATCGATTTATTAATAAAATGAATATGGTGCTAGACGATTATATATGTATGTAAAAGTAGTTTTGTTTGTTTGAGAGCCAGTTGAGCATTCGCTTGTAGCTGAAAAATTATTTGGGAGCGGCAACACTATTGTGGTAAATGAGAAAATATTAACCCCCTTATTCATAATGGTCGGACTTTACGACGTGCTGAAAAAAGAGAGCTGGGGCCCTATTGTCCTAAACGAATCGCTTTGACTAAGCAATTATATATTATTATTAATATTTATTGTGCACTCGCAGAATTGTCACGAAAAACCAGCTTTGCTAGTTTACGTGGCGATTCTGCGATGACACCACTTTCATAGAGAAGTCTTAGGAGAATAAGCCCCTAGTGTCATGATCATAATGCTATTTCGGCATTTGCCTTTATTAATATTTTACGTACCAGCACAGTGAGAAACACTCATTTAAAATCAACACATGGATCTAAATGTCCGGCTTATTACACTGTTAATGACAGCTATCAAGGTATTATAAGACAACTTCTGTATAACGAGCTAATGGGTTTAGCTCTCGACTCCGATCGAGTGCTAGAGATTTTCCTATTTCTAGCCGGCTTAACATAGTCAACTTCTTTTTTTAAATAATAATTCTTAAAATATAAAACTATGCTTACTTCGTAGCTAGCAGTATTATTAAATTATTCTTCATTTATTCCCATTGTTGACTTAAACATTAACATTTTTACCATGAAAAATTAAACTTTCATGGGATACAAGTCATTTAGAAACACACTGAGACCATCCCATGGGAGTTGGGGAGGCCCAATGTGAGGGATGCTACATGCATCCACACACTTGCACCTTCCCATCTTCCGAGGACACCCGTGAGGACTGTGCGGTGGCAGATTTGGCCAAGGATTTCAAGAGGTGCCATTACACAGGACTCTGCAAAGCCTACACATCTGCTCTCCTTGGAGTGAGACCCCACGTCCATGGGGTGCAAAACCGAGGCTCCTCAGGTTTAAAAAAAAAATTCTTAGTGTTTATTGTCGAAGCGATGCGTAACCCGAGCTGAGTATCTGGCGCATTGCATCATCATTGCTGTACAGCGCGGGGCAATGCAGCTAGCAGCTTGGGGACGCTTCCTACTGGTTGTTTCTACATTTTTTGTTAATAATATATTTTATATAAAATCTCACTCGCAGTGACTTCAGTTATTCCTTTATCATAGCGTATGAAACTGTGCCGAGATATAAGAAAATTCAAAACTCAAATGATGGTAATATCCCATTATTATGTACATAGTTTGTTTGGCGTCGTTTTGTTTTTGCCTCCACTGGAGTTAGGATTAATATTAATGTTGTAATCTATTAATATAATACTGATGTGAACTTGAAGCGAGCACTCCTACGCACCATATGCTTGAGACGGAAACTGAACACGGATTGTTTCTTTTTTATTTACTCCTTGTGTAAGTACCTTATCTACTTACAAATGAAGCGAATTATTATATTTTGTTTAGTATTTTTGTGACTTCGTAAAAGCCATCTTTGTAAATAAATTCCTTGTTCTTGTTAATGTGATAAATGCTTACTTTTTTCTTTAATCTAGTTTCTGTTCTAGCCAAAATATTTTTATAGTGTCATTTACGCCACCACCGTCAAGTTTTATTCTAACCGATCCTATCCATCCAAAGGTTGCCTAGAAGAGATCACTTTCAGCGATATGTCCTCCGATTGTGCCGTACATGATTTAATAAGTTTGTAAGTTAAGTGCTGTAAGTAAGTTATTTTATTAATTTTTGATGGTACAATAAATATATGTAAGTATCTATGTATAGAGTATAAAGATGTATGTAGTTGAGATAAAAGTTTGCATTTATATTTGTTAAAACGTGCTCACCTACGAGGCAAAGGGGCTTAGGTAAACAAACTGCGGGTACCTTAATACAATGTTATTGTTATTAAATATACACAGAACGAACAATACCAAGTTCTTGTTAAAATAAGAGGAATCTAGCTCTACTTCGTTAGGAGGAAAACGATAATGACAAATAACTAAACGCCAAGACTGGGTACCTAAATTAAAGTTTCATGGTACATTTTTGCGTATTATTCACTCTAGTGAACGAGAAATGCAGTAAGCCACTGGAACCATGTCGATATTCATAATTTCCATACGTAACTAACAAGCATTGCATTGCACTCATTACAGTGACCACGGCATAACAAATTCATTGATGCATTATTTGATGCAGGAGCCTTACCTACACCTTACTCAAAACAGCTGATAAATCACAACACTGTTCCAATGTTGCCAGTTAGACACAACAAAAACTTTTTCACAAAAGCCACGTGTGTGGAAACGGTTTAAAAAAAACTTCGCGTTCGTTTTTCAGAATTTGAAAATGGAAAAACGATCGGCGCCGAAGTGCGGCGGGTCGGAAGCGGCACAACACACTGAGTCGACGCTTGGCGCGCGACGCTACTGTCACTGACTCAGAGAAAAGTAGGGGCGTCGCACATTATCCGCTATGTTGACAATTAAAATTTTAATCACGCTCGAAATTATGAACACGATTTTTCGTAGAAACTGCTGCAATATCGTTGAAAGTATTAAGCTGGATTAGAACTAGTTGGTAATTTTAATTTCCCCTATTTAACTGGTCGGTTGTTTACATGAATTTACATGGCTAGCTTATTAAGCAATTATCTTAAATTATCTACACGCAGCACACAACTCAACTTACGATTAGTCATTTGTAAATGTCACAAGAAAAACCTCCCCTAAAGCAATACGCATTTTGTAAATGTCAAAACTCTGTGTTGATACCTCCCATGGGTAAACAAGTCTTCCAAAAATATCATTCTCCGCATTGGTCATATTGCTTTGAAGTGGCAACCCTGAATATTGGAGCGTATCAAATCAAAGCATTACGGAGAGACAATATAGATATCGGACAGTAGCCTAGCGCAGGCACTATCTGGCAACACTGCATCACGGAGTAGTATGAATCACTTCAGTAACGTCAGCGTGATGTATAATAATAATACTAATGGTACCGCAAGTGCATAAAGTATATGTACCGCAAATCGCATTCGCCGTCAGTGCCAGAATAGGTATTTATTTTAGTAGCGCGTACTTATAAATAAATACATACAGATTTGATGTATTTTTTTTCATGATTCGTTTTGAAGTCGACATACATTTGATGTGAATGATTGACTATAAATAGTAGTGTATTTAGATGGTGGAGTCAAAATCGTATAAAAATCCATGGTTGCTTTACTTTTGTAGAGGCGACCGACGTGTATCTTCCTATCGATCATTATCCACTTAACGATTTAATCAGTTTTTTTGATGCATAATGTTGAAGGGCTGTTTTAAAACATCATATTACAACATTTTAAGCTTGCATGCGAAAAGCAGAGGCTAATGAAATAAGAAGACAAATGCAAATAGGACCTCTAGCGCACAGCACATTCCTGGCTAAAATGCTTATCGTATACGATTTTTTTAAGGCAGTACCGATATGATTAAATGGTTTATTCTGCCCAAACACCAAACAAGACAACTGGTTGTCTACGTGAAAGGAATTTTCCGCGGAGACAACCAGTTACCTGAACGTAAATATAACATTCTGCACCTAATAAGCGCCGACCATTTTACGTTCAAATCACGTCACGAGAAGATGAAAATCATATCAGTCGAAACTAATAAGCGCACGTACGGTTACGTGCAACGGAGTGGATTGGCAGTCTTAAGGCGGTACCTCTCTGGGAGTGTTCGTCTGCACAACGTAATAATGTAAGATTCCATTTGAGCTATAAGTTACAATACTGCCTAACTGACTGACGAGCATTTCCCTGTAATGTAACAATCTATTCAAAAAGTCCAATCGGTTGTTTTACAATGACAGACGAAGCAGTCATATACGATAGCTAAGCGCGACAATATTTTATTTATTTATTTGGGCAAAATATACAGTTACTAATTATTATAAACTAAACAAAAAATACTTTACTAACTCTTAAACCAGGCACAAATTGTATCATTAGATTCGATACCAGCACACCTACATCGCATCGTCATACATGAGTGATTAGATCTCTTCCCCGAAATCGTTAATTCCGCATAGCAAACTTTCCATTCGCATTTTTCCCCACTAGAACTTTTACCCATTCTACTTTTTTATCATTCATAAAATATTTCCAGTGTCATAATTTCCTAATAGCGAACATAACCGATATTTTATTGCGTAAATTATTGAAATTGAAGGAATGAATTTCACATTTTACGCATTAGATAACACGGTGACGATTTTTTTTTATATTCTTCCCTACATTCCCCGTGTTAGGCCTATAGTTGCACACTGCAAGGCTCGGTTCTGCTAACTCACTGATGCAATGAATTATGAATCTTAAATCTGAACTGTTACAAACCAATGCTCCCGATGAGGAATCGCCTTTATGTCGGGTATGACTGGCTCATGAACGTAATGGCGACACTGACTCTACCTTCCTTATAGAGAGTTATTGAAGAGCAACATTTCCATATAGATTGACCTTTCCAAATTAATTACTGTTAGATCATTGGTCTGGTTTTGTTAATCATTAATTCAGTGTTTTTTGGTGTCAGTGTTACTTAATATCAAATTTTGTATTTCTCGGTTCATGCAATTTTCATGAGAGACCGAATTTATGGCTGTTTTTGATATCGCCGTCATTATTAGTTAAAATATTTTGTGATGCACTTAAAAAGGAACGAATTAAATTAGAACTTTGGTATAATATAAAACACAAAATTACGGTAATGTTATGTAGGTCATACAAGAAATACTTTATAGGTTAGATAAAAGAAACATTTTGTTAGTCAGGGAACAACCAGAGTTATAATTTCCCACCAGATAGGATGAAACGTTGGTGCCCTTTATAAAGGCTCATAGAAGACCCGTTCTTCCAAAACAGATTTTATTCCAATATGACAGGCCTATTTTTTTGGACGGGACAGTAAGGTAACGTACCTTAACCGTTGTAGCTATACGAGAATGATCTAAGGAGATTATCCGTATTTTTTTGAGAACTGTTCATCTCTGTCAGTAAGGTGTCTATAAGGTTGCCTGGGAGAAATCGCTCTCAGCGATAAGGCCGCCTTTTGTACTATATTTATTTATTATTTAGATATAAGACTTCCATGTACTTATATTGATTTTTAGTAGTGCAATAAAGTGTTCATTCATTCATTCATTCATTCATTCATTCATTCATTCTGTCTAGTATAAAGTATTATATTATCTGTGTCTCTCTTTACTGAAAAATGTAGAGTCAGCAAGTTAACAGGCATTAAACACAAAATCTTTTTTGTGTTTAATGCCTATTATTTTAATGCCATTAAACACAAAATCTTTTTTGTGTTTAATGCATATTACTCTAGTACGAGTCTGCAAGTTTTAGGATGAATCTTATACAGGGAGTAAAAGATTCATCCTAAAAATTGCAGACTTAGAATTGTAGCCCGTTTTATGCACGTTATATCTTTGCACGTTTTAAAACGTATACAAAGACATTGACGATTGAATGCCTTCTTTAAGTTCAATAGCATTCGTCTCATGATCTGAGCCATCGAGAGCTTGCCTTTTATGGCGAAGGCACGGACGGACCGACCTCTTTTTATTTGTATGCATTTGTTAAGGATCTACCTATGTATATTTTAGTAGGTATACGCTAGATGGACGGAAGTAATTGAAATCAAGCTTAACATCCTGATTTAAGAGCCATTTAATTATATTCTTACGTAATGATACGTAACCGGGCCGTGTGGGCCGGCTTAGAATTTGCACCACCCCAACTAATCCCGCGCGTGTCGTAAGTGACGAGTAAGGGATATCCACTAGGGTCTGGGGGGTGAGCATCAGTGCCCTTAGCAGAACCATTCTACCACCAGACTGTAATCCCCAAACCGCTTGCCCAGCGTGGGGATTATGGGTGAGATAGAAATCAATAAGGCGCTTATCAGGGGAAGGCCTGACTACAGCAGCGGACCTTTATAGGCTGTTGAGCTTGATTTGAAGTTACATAATCGCAGCTCGTGCCTTATTTAGTTATGGAAATCTGCCAAAAGGCCTATAACATTTCTAATGTATTCATATGTCACTTATCTATTTTAAATCCAAACAGAAGTTTTAAAATAAAGTACTTAAATTTCTTATCCTCATCTGAAATGCAAAAATGCAAACATATTCAAATACAATAAAGAAGCCGTTTTTTTATTTTAAAAATTATCATTCTATATTAATCCTATATCTAAAATAGACAATTTATAAACTCGTGCTATTTGCAACTTTTGCTAAGCAGATTTATATTTATATTATTTTCCTGTTTATGTAATAGATTCAATTAGATTTATTGAATTCCTCTTAATGAACACAATGACTTAGGGAGTTTCCTCATGGTTTTGAATCGTAGCTATTTGGCGACGGAAATCCCTATAGAATTACTTGCTTCTATCTATATGTGACTTCGCTCATAATGTGGGAGTACATTCTTAGATATTTTTTTAGGGAAAAAACAGTAAGAGTACAATTTATCTTGGGGACTGCCGCAGGATAGTACGTACGTATGTACATACTTGTCTAAGTGCTTATTTTGTAAGTCCAAAGAAATAAATGATTTGACTCTGACTCTTGACTCTGATTATTCTATCTCCTTATCAAATTACATACGTATCCGTTCAGCGGTGTATGCCTTGTATGAGAGATGTAACGGCTTAGGCTAAAGTTTATGTCATGTTAGAGCTATATTACGATGTGAAATTAATAATTGGAATTTTAATTGTGATGAAATTTTATGCAGCAATAAATTTATTTAGTCGTAGTACATTCTCTCCTTTAAAAAAATCATTAGGATCCGTTCAGCGGTTTCGTTGTGGATGGACAAACAGAGTAACTTTTTCATTTATAATGTATGAGTATGGATGCGTATTTGCTTCGATGACGAGTGGTCTGTTAATATTCAGGACGAGTGCCGGTGATGTGGCGGCGCGGCGGTTCTCGTCGGCGGGTAAAGCCTGTTAGAACACTGGTTTATATACTTTTGGTATATTATATATTATAATTATATATGTAAATATCTGCATTTGCGACATGGCTAGTCTCCGGTGAGATTACATCTTATATTAGGTCCTTACATATGAAATTGGCGTTTTTCGTACTGGCCACTTTAATCACAAATTTCTCCTCTTTGGTAAGGAATTCCAAATTCAAATTTGTACAGCTATAGGACTCATGTATTTGTGCTTCGATGATCGTCATTCATTTGTTTTTTTTCTTCTGTTTTTTTCTGTTTGCGTCACTCATTTTACAAAATGGAAAACTTAAAATATCGCATTATTTACGAGTACGAGTTCCGCCGTGGCACTAGTGCTGCGGAAACAACTCGAAGGGTGAATGATGTGTATGGCGGTCGTGTTGCAAAAGAAAACACAGTTCGTTTTTGGTTCCAACGTTTTCGTTCTGGAAATTTCGACCTGCAGAACAAGCCCCGTGGACGGCCTGAGACTCAAGTTGATAATGAAGAGTTGAAGGCTATTGTGGAAGCGGATCCATCGCAAACCACGTCCGAGTTAGCTGCAGGCTGCGATGTTAGTGATAAAACTGTTTTAATTCACTTGAAGCAAATTGGGAAGATTAAAAAGCTTGAAAGGTGGGTACCTCACGAATTGACTGAAGCAAACCGGCAAACGCGCGTCGACTGCTGCGTTACATTACTAAACCGGCACAATAATGAAGGTATTTTAAACCAAATCATTACCTGTGATGAAAAATGGGTTCTTTACGATAATCGGAAGCGCTCAGCGCAATGGTTGGATCCTGGCCAGCCAGCCAAATCCTGCCCCAAGCGAAAATTAACCCCAAAAAAGTTACTTGTAAGCGTTTGGTGGACTAGTGCCGGTATTGTTCATTACAGTTTTCTCAAATCTGGCCAGACTATTACGGCTGATGTCTATTGTCAGCAATTGCAAACCATGATGGAAAAGCTAGCGGCTAAACAACCTAGGCTGGTCAATCGCTCCACGCCACTGCTGCTTCACGACAACGCTAGACCACACACTGGAAAGTCTAAGACATCCTCCGTGTACTCCCCGGACCTTGCTCCAACAGATTACCATTTTTTTCGAAATTTGGATAACTTCTTGCAAGGGAAAAAATTCAACTCCGATGGGGCAGTCCAAATCGCCTTCAAAGATTTTATTGATTCCCGTCCGACTGGTTTTTTTAGTAAAGGGATCAATGAACTACCTATAAGATGGCAAAAGTGCATAGAAAATAATGGTTCATACTTTGATTAATTAAATATATTAGGTTAAAAAATATTCGACTTTTTGTTCCTCCCATACAAAACGCCAATTTCATATGTAAGGACCTAATATAAACATTTTATGTTGTCCATTTGTTTTGAAACTGTTTTTTTATGACAGTTTTTTCCCACTCCAATTTTATGCGTTCCAGTATTCCCTCTTGGGTCAATGAGTTGATATTTACTTACACAAAATAAAATAATTGGGTACTATTAAATTGTCAAGTAAGCTCATTTTATCTAATTCAGCAAGTTGATTTCCTGCGGTTTGAGTTGATTCACAAATTAAAACATAATGTACGCACAAGTATTGAAATGAAAACACTCATTCTTAGGTACCTAGTTTATATTATGAATCAACTCGTACTAGAGTAATAGACAATAGTTTATAGAAATTGTTGTGTTTACCCAAGAATTTGCGTCAAGATTCTTAAGCGGAAACAAATGAATTGATTCGAGATACATCTCGATACAATAAGAGAGACAAATAGGTACTTTTTCTTATTTGTCTGATTTAAAATGTTGCACTGCCTTACAATATTTAATAATTATTTTATACAGCATGAACATGTTAATTTCAAAGTTTCAAGTTTTTGTTTATGTTTTCGTTTGTACCCGTCTGTACCCCCCAAAATTGACTCAAGTCACGTTGCCAGTTTCAAGGATCATCATAATACAAAATAAATATTATCGTCATTATATGGTTAAATAAACTGGCGTTAAATACTCGCTAAAATAAATACCTACTGGGGTATTGCAATAAAATAAAGTAATTTTTATCACGATGAGGACATTCATGAATACAACACTACTGATAACAATAAGAACTTAACAGGAAATCCTTTTTAGAACTTACCTCATTATTGGGTACAACATAGCTCATATATTATTATATATACATAGTCCTAAGATATTTAGCTCATATTTATTTATAGCGTTTGTTGTTGTAAACGATACCTCTAACACCTCCCATAAACCCTTTTGTTTTAGAATTATGAGGAAACGAAATAGTAGTTTGTACGGAATTAGACGTCCGTTGGCTTCCGCTATTTCTGTGGCGTCAATCGACTCTATTTTTCTCTGACCTGAAAGACGAGATTTTGGAGAAAAACTTTTCTTTCAACGGGTTTTGAGCAACTACTAACCCTGGTGTATAACTATTTTTACTTTTTAAGAGCAGTTGATACATAGTTAATATCTTTATTGTAGCATCAAAGCCTTACAGACAGTAAGTAGGTACTAATTTATATTGCAATATGTTATATTGCACAGAGTACCTTTTTGTAATATAATATAATTGTTGGTTTTACTTCTTTGACATTATTTTACGAAAGTTTTCTAACGAGGACATTTTGCTTTTAGAAACACCTCCTCCGAATTTGTGTTATCCAATTTTTCGTCAAAAATGTCGTGAGATTTATTTAAGTACAAATTTATTTTCTGGTTTCGGTAAAATAGTTTGCGCAAAGAGACGGTACCTACGAGTTACAGCTTCGACAAATTTCTAAAAAGGTATAAGGTCATACGTATAGGAATACTTTATAGAATGAATGGAAGCCTAGGTACCTGAGCCTATCCTAAATAGTTTGATACCTAATCATCGAGCTTCATTGTAACTTTCATCCTTGCTTCTAGGCAGAACTGAAACCGACACTTTCGCCTTTAAAAATATAATATAATCTGAAGAGAATCCCTTGGCCCGGGGGCCGCCGGCTGAGCTAAAATGGGCACAATTAGTCCCGACCTGTGTATAATTGACGGCCCTCACTCACGGCGAGATTGAATGTCAATCTCGGTTAGATTTGGGAAGAGCAATGCCAATGGAAAACATTTTGCTAATGATAAAAGACATTCACGCATAATTTAACGGCTTGTTGGCAAGCTAAATTTTGATTGAAGTTTTCGTGGACTGCGGCTTTTATGTAAAGTTTGCCTAAATACTTATGAACACAAGGTGTTTGTATGCGGGACGAATATGGACAAATATTATCGTGCATGACAAATAAAGACGTGGGCCGAAAATTTGGGATGTGGCATAAATCCTGGAATGTATACAAAAAGCCAAGGCAGGTACAGCGGGACTAACATAGGCTGATTAATCTGATGATGAATAAAATGAAACTATTTATTGAAACAGAAATACACAATAGGAATGGTTATGTGTTATCAGTTCCTCGTCAAGTAATAGGTATTATGTATAAATTACATAGATTGGTTTTATTTATGATGATAATGATTAAGATGAAGATCGGTAGAAGGTAACCTACATACCTTATATTGGTATCTCTTAAGTCGAAAGAACTCATTCAATCCGCGCTGTTACTCACAGGAAGTGCTTCATAGAGATGCTCTCTCGTAATGCCAAGGAGGGTTTGGTACGAGCCCGCACTTACATAATGCCTAATCTACAAAATGCGGGTGGTGTGAATCTGAGCTCTTAATCTTGTAAGATTTTTAAAAGTTGTCAGTCCGAAGATTTATTTTTATTTACTTTTTCATTTCAAGTGTAAAAGTTCTCATGAAAAATCGTGAACTGAATATTTTGTTATAATTTCCTTATTAGTTTTGCATGAAAGTTAGTTTTTGTCTACTTAGGTATTTTATTTTACTAAAAGCAAAGATTTTCAAGTTTTTACTAAGAACTATCGTATACGTTGGTAATGAATTCGTCAAAGAACTATCGTAGTTTGACGAATTCATTACCTACGTATATTGATTTAAAAAACCTACGTATTTAAGTAAATAAGATTCGTACTTAACCCACATACATCCGTAATGAAATAAGTCTAGCGTTAACAGGACCAAGACGCGATTCAAAAATGTATTTCAGTAAGCTATAATTTTATAGCCCATGGAATACGGACCCAGAAGGAGCGTGAAACACGAATAATCGATTTGAGTCGGGTGGGTGCGCCGGCGTCACGCTTCGAGTGTTCCCTGTCTTGTCACCGGTCCTGATTGGCGTAGGAAATGTCGAGGAAGAAAGGTTGACGTAAATATCACGGGGCATATTTTAAATAGGTTGGACTTATGAGGCGAAACGTGAAATTTTCGAAGACCAAAGTGCGCGACAGCGCGTCGAGAAAATCGAAGAGTGTTTCGTTCCCGATAATGATTTTGTCACTGCATCAGCTTTATAGTTGAGTAATTAATCAATGTAAGTAAGTACGCTGTGTTTTTATCATGCCATTAATAATTTATAAAAGCTCTACATCACATATTTACATATTTCATTCTTAGCGCCATCTTGTATACTTTTAAGATACTAAACACAGCACCTTCACCAACCGTCAACGTAAACGTACCTTACACTAGTCAACACTAGATGGCGGCAAAAAACTGAGTATGCTACTCGACGCTAGATGGCGATACTAGTACCACAACTCAAATACGGTCAGAACCAAATCGTTCGAATAGTACTTACTCAGAACATAAAAAGGTTTTAGCTAAAGAAGCTTATAGAATTCTGTTACTGTATGGTTTCAGATGATCAAACTTTTTTTTTGTAAAAGTGATTACAAAGAGGTTAGGTTAGTCTACACTTCACCATTATCAAAAAGGTGGTCTTACCTTGTGCAGGCATCGCCCGTAAAGAGACAGCATCTTCCTCGACCTCATCTTCGACCTCCTCCTCAGTGATGGAGGGCGGCGCGGCCCAGCACCGGAGTCGAACCCCGGCTCCATTGACTTGTGTCCCGCTGTCGAGTCTCACCCGAGGCAGGCTGCGTGTCGTGTACTCCCCGTTGTTATTTGTATTCTGGAAAATCAAAAGAGTAGGTTTACAACTTTTAATGAACAAGCTTCATTATAGGCTGTGTTTTAACACTCTAAACATATATAAACTGGGCAGTGCAAGCGTATATAAATATAAAGCTATACACGTACCTATAGCCTTTTGGATGTTGAGCTGAGAAAAAAAAACAGGAAATGCTAAGGGATAGGAAGGGCATAGCTATGCTAACTTTAATTTATGTGCAATTAATTATTTCCAATTTATTTACTAGTTTCTGCCCGTGACTTCGCACGCGGTCTATGGATACGTTTAAAGGTTATCTCTATAACATATAACATGCATCTAGAACACTGATTTATGGGATAAAACATTTTTTCCAGGTACTAAGCCTACTTGTAGGTACCTATGCAATTTCAACGCGATCTGTTGAGTATTTTTGGCGTGAGAAGGTAACAAACAATATTTAAACATCCCAATAAGTGTGATATAATTATTATGTATAATAATAATAATGATGAATATGAAGTAAACTACATAACCCTTTCTATGCTAAACCATTGAAGACATAGTTTAGATTTATTGTTTATAATTCCCTAAGAAATCCACCCATACCCATATCAGATGACCAGTAATTAGAAACAAGAAACATCTGGAGACTAAACTAAGCTTTGCAACCCATTTATCTTTCCTAGACTTTTAAAGTCCAAAGCATCAATCTCATTAAAAAAATTACATGTTACAAAGCCGACCGGTTTTCGTGGGAACATTAAGGCCTCAATGCCTTTAACCGATACTTTATCTTGGAGTTTACTATGTCTACGAGTAAATGTTCAGAAATGTTTACAAGTCGTGATCTATCGGCACAATGTAATGTAGACCAAAAGGATTATCTTTATGAACTTATCTGGGTAATTACCTAACTATCTATTTATTCAAAATATTGTTTATATACTCGTAATTGGGTTTTGCAGTTTCTTTATTACCTTTAAGAACTTTTTTCCATTTAGTTATTATTTGTAAAAAAAAACGTAGAATGCCATGACTGCAGTCCCGGGGCGAGGCGTAAGTATCAACCACTTTACTTAGCCTATGAATGTTGTAAGAGGCGACTATGGGAAGGGAACCTACAAATGGAAGAGCAGCAGCTGCCTTCTGACGCCTCCACTGCCACCATCTGCTTGCCTAGCGTGCTGATAATGGCAAACCCCCCCATCTTAGCCGTGTAGTGCCGGCTGGCCGTATGGCTTAGAATTTACACCACCCCAACTCTTCCCTTGCCGTAATGTCGTAAGACTAAGAGATATCCCAGTGGGCGAGCAGTGTCCTCTCCAGAACAAATCTACCACCGAAGTGCGTTCCCCAACCTGCATACCCAACGTAGGGATTATAGGCATTACCACCAATGAGAAAAATGGCAATTAGGAGCTCATCAGAGGGAGGCCTGTGTTCAGCAGTGGACCAATATAGGCTATTGACGTTAAGGATTTTTTGTAGTGCATGTACGAATGCCGATGCGGAATCTTTAACCACCATGGCCTATTAGATACATTCAATATATAAATGAGATCATAGCTTTGTTCAGAAACTTCTCAATACAGACTGATGTTACGAAACACCATACACCGCCTAGCTTACTCAGATAAACCTCAACGTCCAACCAGTCTGTAAGCGCTTTATAATCATAAAGTTACAAGCCGTATAAAGCCGTGATTACCGTCGCATAGGTCATTATTTTACATATCATAGGACAGGAGCTTTAATCGTATTATTTATGTCATTGATGCAACATATTATGATTGGTCCCGATACGAATGAGGTAATTCTGACAAGATAGATGCGAGAACTACAGAAAGCGAAAGGTTTTACATATTATTTATTACACTTACTACCCCATCAATTACCTAATTAATCATTAGATAATAATTATCATCGTAAGGCGGCAGAGCAGGTTAAGAAAAAAAAAATTCTCAACTTACTTGTAAATATTTCAACGAAATCTCATAACTTCAATTTTTATAAGATAGGAGATTAGATACATTTATGTGTCTATAAATAAATAAATAAATAAATAATGCTGGACAATTCACACAGCATTATCTAGCCCCAAGCTAAGCAGAGCTTGTGTTAGGGGTACTAGATAACTGATATACATAATACAATACACTACATAGATAGATATTTTTTTATTATACTAATAAACATCCAGAACGCTCTGAACAAATTTCTGCAGATCGTACACAAATTTGTCCCGAGGCGGGAATCGAACCCGCAACCTCCTGCATCGCAGGCAGACCTTCGCCCACCGCGCCACAGAGGTCGTCTATAACTTTACCCTTTATAACCACAGCTATAAATGCATGTGAACATAATGATGATTATTTTACAGAAACACAATCCTGTATTAGCCGTATGTTAGTGAAATAGTTTGTAAATTTTAGTTCTCTTCTAGGCTGTGGATTTTGTTTATATAGTAAATAAATGACAAAACCCTTGCTCTATCTGTAAGATTACTAACTCAACGTTTACGTTATTATGATATAATAGCGTCAGAGGAATCTCGACTATGCGACTTCTCAGGCCGGTACACCGACTCACGTCCTACTCAGCAGTTACCGTGCCCACCTAGTCGCTACTTGGTAAATGTTACCGCAAGACGGCGCTTAAAAAAAACAGAAATAAAGCTTGCATTGTTACGTCCACTTGTGATAGTTGTTCTTCGGTAAGACTAGGTACATATTTCGATGAAAAATTCCAACAGAATTTAAATTATCCATGTACCTCAAAATTATAGGTTTACATAGATAAAGGTATGTAACTGGAGTAAAACAACATAGATGGTACCTACATATTATAGAATAGAACTTATAGAAGTTTTTTTTTATTCAGCACAGAACACAGATTAAAAATAGGTAGGTTTAAAAAAACACAGAAAGAAAATAACTACAACTGGACTTAGGTTAGATGACAATAAAAGTAATCTTAGAATAAAATATAAACTTATACCTAATTACACCTAATTACCTATTATTACATATTATTATGTATGTATATCGTTATTGTAATAATAAAGCCATTCCAGAAAGTTCTTAAAGTTCTAATAATCAATAAGGACACTCGAATGTGATCTATTATGATATCCCTATGAGTTTGTCCCACCAGCTTCGTCCCAGTAGTGGGACGAGTGGGAAAATAATAGGCTGAATTGAAACTAGTTCGTCCCACCAACATAGGTGTTTCCCATACCAACATAGGTGATCGTCAATGATCCTGATTCCTCTTTACTAAAAATTTTCAAGGGGGAAAACTGGAACAGTTTTTAGCAGTTTATTTATCCTTAAGGGGGATTTCATGTATGAAAACTGGAATAACCCGTGGGACGAACTAGATAAAACTTTGCTAGTCCGATAGACCATTTAAAATTCCTTAATGTTTAGTGCAGTGTACACTACATTAAGGGAGGAATTTTAAATGCTCTACCTACAGAACGGGGAAATTACAAGGGGGAAACTTGAGTAAAAGCTTTCTTCCACCTACATCCGTTACTTTCTACTGCAAGAAACACAGCTACTGAAGCGCAGGATTGTAGGAACAAGAAACAAATGACGGCTAATGGCTCTAATGAGTAATGATCAGCCAACGAGTCAATCGAGGAAAAAGCTCAATCGATCATTAACACTTTTTTCTGCTCTAGTACGTAAAAATGTCTACAGTATTGAATGCAATAAACAATGGTTGGAGTTAACTTACATATATATACAACCGATTCTGCAAATGACTCTGCCAAAAATTAGACACGTCTTTTATACTTTTCTTTTGCGTGTACATAAGTGTAATGGTTGTATGGAGATAGCTGTGTGGTGCTGGCTTAGAATTTGCACCACCCCAACTCAATCCGCGGGTTTCGTAAGAGGCGACTAAGGGATATACGCCGGGGGCAAGCAGCAGCACCCCCTGCAGAATAATTATACCACCAAACTGCGATCCCCAATCCGCATGCCCAGCGTGAGAATTATGGGCATTACACCCCATGAGATAAACGCGAATAAGGCGCTTACCAGGGGAGGCCTGCGTCCAGCAGTGGACCGATACAGGCTGTTGAGGTTGAGGTAACAAACATCATTTATCTTGAACATACCATCGCCAAACGTAATGCCTATCCAATTTGAAACTATTTTGCTTTGCGTTGAAAACAAAAGATATCGAGCAAGCCGGGGTTGGCAACTATTCACTTCACAGAAAAATCACCCTAGTGGTTGTAAGGCGCAATTTTTTCTGACTATGACTATGACATGGCTCGAGTACAGGTATGTGAACCTGTTGAAATAACCTAAACGTGATCGGTAACGATTGGAGCGTGACCAAGCACTCGCTGTCATTTGATACCAAACAAACAGTGGCCTTGCGCCGCTCTCTTACTTCTGTCTGCCACTTCATTTGCATGTATCTTTCATTAATTAATTAGCTAGATCTTCATTTACCATTGTTTTACAACAAGTCAAATGGCATTTAAGGCACATACCCGAGCCAATATGACAGCGCCGCCTATTTTATCATATAATACGTTTTACACATTAAATTTAAAAAAAAATCGTAGTTTGTGGTGTTTATTACAAGCCATTTTTTAATACCTCTGCAATAGTTCTATATTGTACCTGTAGTTTAGTCAGAGATGCGAAAATAGAGTTTGGTGGCCACAAAGGGTAACTTCGTATCTCTGCCTAAGCTTTACAAAATAAAACTATTACAGAGGCATTAATAAATAACTTATATTATAATAGATACCACAAACTGTACGATGGATTTTAAAAATGTCCTGTGTTAAACTTAATAATAAGATTAAATAGGTGGCGGCGCCACTTTCACTCGTGTATGGGCCTTGAGCTCAAATGTTAAATCAGAACGTTAATGATCTCGGTTCATTAAATTACAATACCAATTTATAACTTTCATTCCTTTGTGTAAAATATGTACTTTTAAGACCCTTTATAAATAATCAATAGTTTGTAAATATGAGGTATATGTTTTATCTTGTCAACTCACTCTAAGGCCCGTATTATGAAAGCTTGCTCAATCATCGATCTATGCTTTAGCAACGCTTTTCTATGGCATAAACTTCACTCAAGCATAGCTCTATGACTGAGCAAGCTTTCATAATACGGGCCTAAGTGTTAGCTTTAACGACTTTTATTTGGGCGGCTACTACTGGTGTTCTTTGTTTTGATTTGAGGGTATCCTCTGTTGGTGGTGAAAAAAAAACATAATCAGCCAATACTCGTCCACTGCTGGACATAGGCCTCCCCGAATGGAAGTCATAGCAGTCTTCACCTTCACCTTCACATTCACCGAATGAAAGTCATGGCAGTCTTCACCTTGTCGCATCCAGTATTTTCTTCATCTAATTTACAATGTAATCAACAAAAATGTGTATAATACATAAATAACAAGATAAATAATGCTGCACAATTCACACAACAAAATCTTACCCAACAAAGCAGAGCTTCTAAAATAGACTATTCTCACTAAAGAAGCAAAAATTACAAGAGAACAAGTTTGAAAATATTATTTTAAACCTATTATCAATATCCATTATGTTTTCACTCATGTTTAGAGATAAAACAAGTTCAAAGCGCATGCAGAAGCGTAACAAACCAATGGACGCGTGCATCAGCTGCATGGGCTAAATGAAAGTGACCTCATTACGCTTCCTTGTTGCTTGTGTAAGTCATCGGTCCAGAGACGTTTGAGGGGGTGATAAAGCTCTTACGAATTAGACTCTTATCCTAAAGTTTTTGGTTATTATATTTAAAAAAAACTTATTTATTCACAGAGATACAAGGAAGGTACTTACAATCTATAATGTAGTTAGGTTAATTTAGTCTGGTATTACATAGATAACTACTTGTAATAAAGCTTTTAGGGTCAGACGAGAACTTTTGATTCTATTTTCTTAATTTTTTTTATTTGAACGCTTGTGCTTCCTTTGTGGTCCCATTTTAATTTGGTCCAGTTCTGACAATGGGATCCATGAAAAAACTATATAATTGTAGTCGGTTTATAGTTTTTTTTAATAAAATCAATTATTGTTTTGTTACTACCTACACTATGCAAATTAATTATTGTTTTGTTATTACATCTCCATTTTTTATTCTATTTATATTCCAATTTCCATCCCGAATTATTTCATCTACTGTGTTTATTTATTAATATTTATCATGTGGAATGTAAATCACACTATATCACACTAATAATAATATAATAATTAATAATCACACTAATCACACTATATAATATTATAAATGCGAAAGTTTGAATGGATGTATGGATGTATGGATGGATGTTTGTTACTTCTTCACGCCAAAACTACTGGACGGATCTGGCTGAAATTTTGCATACTAATTAAATTCTAATCCTGGAATAAAACATAGGCTACTTTTTATCCCATAAATCTGTTCCCGCGGGATGAAAATCACCTTTTAATGTTTCCATAGGAACACCGCGTGCGAAGCTGCGGGGCGCAGCTAGTCCTTTTATAAACTGTCGGTTACATTCTTAGTTTTGTTTGATTTACGTTTAAGAGCTGTGAATTTTGTTTTCTAAATAAATTTGACCAAGCAAAAGGCAGGGCCATTCGAATATGTTATATGAATATGTCCAGACCGGAAAAAGAAGAACCTAGAACTCGTTATAATTATGCCTCCGTCAGTAATCAGAGGAAACTTAAAAGCTTTTCCAGCAGTTGTGCTCAAAAGCTATATACAGGAACGTACATTGACATGAGGAGAGTGCTGTAATGGATACCTAAAAATAGGTCGGAGAAAGCATGAAATTAGAAACGCCTCTCCGGCGGCCCTTTGATACACCTACGCTGTAGATTACATGATAGCTGCCAGTGACTGTAGATAATTTGATAAATATACTCCTAATAAATGAAGGACTAATTCATACGAAGATAGTGTCAAAACTTATGAACCCCCTTAGAATGATAGTATTCAAGATGGACCAGTTTTGTATTCGCATATTCGTAACTATTATTCAACCGGCCGGCAAGAGCCTTAGCCTGGGGCTGAATTCTGATAACCAATGGCTTTACTATGTGAACGGTATCGTCGAAAAATCGTTCATCGATGAAAGTAACTTAAGATAGTGCCTGCGGTCCTATTTTCACGGTGTATTCACTAATTCCCTTATTCATAATGGTCTGCTAACATAAAACAGCTGCTAAGTAGTCTTATTTCTGAGTCTGACTTATGTGAATAGAAGAAGACAGAGCGAGATTTTGCTAAGTTAGCAGACTATTATGAATAAAGAGGTTTAATTATGAATGTAAGCGGGTTAACTACGAACCTTGTTTGTGTTGGAAGAACACCAACGTTTCATCCCTTAACGAGGGACATCTTCAGGGCGATTCCAACACAAACAAGGTTCGTAGTTAACCCGCTTACATTCATAATGAATTCTTCAAACTACGAAAGTTTCTATAGTAAAAAAGGAGGTTATTATTTATGAGTGCTTTAACTGGTAATTAAAAAGGTGCCCTAAATGTGGTGCTCTTAAAGTTGGTGCCCTAAACGGGAATACTCCATAAAATGATTTTACATAACCTTACTTTTGACATGCGTCGCTCCATCCGTAGTCCATCCGTTTCATTCAACAAAGACAAGTTTTTTTTTTATATTAGGCCCCCAAGATTTTGATTACACTTTTCTGTAGTTTATACTTACGTAAAATAGACACTATTTTACATAAATGACATTTAAAATAACACCTGTAAATAAAACCGAAGGCACTAAACTTAAATAACTACAACGGACTGTAATAATGACACTTTGCGCTCATTAAGGGCGTAAGCAGTCGACATTTAATAGTATTGAAATTCCGACACTTTGCCGTAATATTCTTATTTCGTATTCTTAAATATCAATAGTAATTATGCTGTTCCGCAGATAAATAAACCGTTTCTACATAACGAAGTGCAACTTATATACTAAAGTAGAGTGCTTATAGAGGACTTGAAGCTGTGTGAGATTTAGCCTGCCTGAACTATTTAAACTTTTTTTAAACACGTATATATTTAACTTCTTAATAGAACCTTCGTCTACGGCGAAGGTTCTATTTTTGACTTATTTTCGCCGATGTCTCCGTCATTACGAGCCGATTTTAAGAATTATTTCACGGTTGAAGAATGATTTGGGAATTGAATGAATGAATGATATATATATATATACATATATGGGTACAAAATATAGTTAAAAATAACCAAAAGGTACTTTTTCGTTAATCTAATGTGTCGAATGTCAGTCAACCTAACTAAGGTATTCTATAATTTTGTTCAAAACTGTAGCGTTTATCCAATCCCTTTGGTCAAGGATTACTCGTAACATTTAAATTTTGTCGCTCTATTAGCCTTTCACTTGTTACCAACCTTAAATTATTATAATACTTCATTGTTATAGAGACCAACAATTTGTCAAGAAAGCAGAACGACCACAGGTGATTTTGTTACTGTTTTACACACTAAAACCATAAATGGACAACGTTTTATGGCATAACTAGACATAATTGTAAGTAATAACACGGTCATTATGACACAATACTAGACCACCAATTTTCGAAAGTATGGATTACGGAGAACTTGAAATAAATATTTACGGACTCTACGCAATTTCATGGATTTCTTCTCTAGTTCTATTCTTCCTCTTGCTAAGGTGAAATCAAAAACGATAACTAATTAATAACAGAGTACTTTGTTCTATTTGAACTGTAATCAAGTTTTAACACGGCAATTAGTAAATAAAATTTAGTAATCTGTCAGATAGCTACAACATGTTCTTTAATAATTAAATGTATTACAATTGGCGGTGCTCTGCTCTGCCATGCGTAAACTAAATGAAAAGATTTATCATCGAAATAAATTGCGAGAAAATCTTGTCGCTATAAAAACTTATTGTTATCTATTTTTAAAACCCGTTGTTCTTGCTCGGGTCACTAACTTGTTCGCCGCACAAATCAGACTTCCTTGTGATTAAAAAGCTATGAATTAAATATACACCAACCTACCAATAAAAAATATTCGCTGACAGCACGAGGTTCCAAAAGCAATAAGCGGGTTGTGGATCGCAGTTCGGTGGTAGAATTGTTCTTCCATTGACACTCACAGGAAAAGTTGGGGTGCTGCAAATTTTAAGCCGGCACCACATAGCCTGACTAATAGTGCCTATAGTTTAAGGCCAGTAAAAGTGGCGCCCCCAACTATTTTATCATATTATTACGTTAAACGCAGGAAGTTTTAAAAATGCATCGTTCAGTTTGTGGTATCTATTATAAGCTATTAATTCATGCCTCTGTAATAGTTTCATTTTGTAAAACTTAGGAAGAGATACGAAGTTGCGCTTTTTGGCCACCAAACTCTATTTTTGCATCTCCTCCTAAACTATATGAGATAAAATTATAAAAGAGGTATTAAAAAATAGCTTATAATAGATACCACAAACTGAACGTAGGATTTTTAAAAATTCCTATGATAAACGTAAAAATATGATAAAATAGGAATTGCTGTCAGATTGGCTCGGGTATGCGCCTTAATAATTAAATGTATTCCAATTGGCGGTGCCCTGCTCTACCATGCGTAAACTAGGTAAATGAAAAGATTTATCATCGAAATAAATAGCGAGAAAATCTTGTCGCTATAAAAACCTATTGTTATTTATTTTTAAAACCCGTTGTTCTTGCTCGGGTCACTAACTTGTTCGCCGCACAAATCAGACTTCCTTGTGATTAAAAAGCTATGAATTAAATATACACCAACCTACCAATAAAAAATATTCGCTGACAGCACGAGGTTCCAAAAGCAATAAGTTGGTTGTGGATCGCAGTTTGGTGGTAGAATTGTACTTCCATTAACACCCACAGGAAGACTTGGGGTGCTGCAAATTCTACACAGCCTGACTATAGTGCGCATAGTTTAAATTATATTGTCTGGGCACTGTCTAAAAGTACCAAGACAGGAATGAATCGCGTGGATGTAATATCTGTGACGCGTCTATACCGTATCCATCGAGCATGTAGAATGTCAGTAAACTAACCACCCATTCGACCTAAAATTCGCTTTGTTGGCGTGTCTTTTATACGTTAATTGCATCACTTGTTGATTTGAGATCCTTAAAAAAATATTGCCTATTCCGAAACTCGCCAAGACAGTGAATTTTTGTTATTTATGACGTGGTTTGTTTACTTATAACATGCTCGATGGATAGGGTTGTACGTACGTACATATGGCCTAGGTATGCCTACTAGAGTAACAATACACCAAAACATGAATGTAGACACAGCAAGCATGGATTAAGTTTTTGTTAATAACCCCGCTGAGTCCCAGCTCTCATTTCGAGCACATAAATAGCTCAAGATGTCTGAGTCTGGGTACCACTTAGTGCGCCGTCTGTTACACGATATTCAAGGGACACGACAGACAGAGCTAACTATCTGCAAATGTTGTACGAACACAGACCTTGTATCATTACGAGAATGTAAATAGTTAAACATTATTTTTTACGTTTTTTCCATCTTAACTAATTAGGGCCCTAAGCCGCCCTAGCACGGGGATTGTTGTCTAGGGTAGAATAGACAAATATGACATCGCATCGTCATACATTGCGTAAATTATTGAAGTTGGAGGAATTAATTTTAAACATTTTACGCATTCGATGACAAAGTGACGTAATTTTTTTTTATTCTACCTTAGACTACTCGTATAATCCCCCTGCTAGGCCTACAGGACGCTGAAAGATCGCAAACTTGGACAGGTCTTGCTTCCTAATTTAGTTTGATATTTGTGTATATTATAAAGTTATAGAAATATGTACGAGTACATATATTCGACATGAATTTGATTTAACCATCTGTATTTTTTTGTATTTTTAGTTTAATATTTTTGTTATGGATTATGCATACACATCTCCATCTCACTAAACTGATTGAAAAATATCACACTATCACACTAATATTATAAATGCGAAAGTTTGTATGGATGTATAGATGGATGTTTGTTACCTCTTCACGCCAAAACTACTAGACGGATCGGGCTGAAATTTTGCATACAGGTAATTATAATCCTGGAATAAAACATACGCTACTTTTTATCCCATAAATCTGTTCAGTCAGGTGGGATGAAAATGACCTTTTAATGTTTCCATAGGAACAACGCGTGCGAAGCCGCGGGGCGCAGCTAGTTTTACTATAATTTTGTCCAACAAAGTCCGTCGTACTACATTTTATCCAGCTATCAAGATAGTGAAGCTGCAGGAAAGAGTAATATAGAGATTTGCTTTTTCCTGTATGTGGTTTACGGGTTTAGGTTTACACATTGGACTCTCAAACGCACGTGTTCGAATAACACAGTAGCTAGTAGGTACACGGCATAATATAATAAACATTTAGATGAACCGCGCCGCCCGGCCATGGTCCAGCGCACATGGCCATGACATCACCCTGTGCCATTTACACCAAATGTATTCCGAGAACCGGGACAAAGGAGCAAGTCGATGTGGCTTCAAAGAAAATGCTATTGTGCTTCTCAGGGAAATGATCAATTAAAAATTACAGAGAAAGGGACGTGACAATGTAGGTTGAGCTATAAGGAAATGTGCAGTAAAAGAGTGAGACAACTTTGATGAACTTATTACTCATGAAAGAGAGAGAAGTAGAATAAATATAATTGAATTTGTTTTGAAAAAATACAAACCGACTTCAATTATATGGTTTTTTCAAGTTTTGTCATGGATCACATTGACAGAACTGGACCAAAATAAAATGAGACCACACGGGAAGCACCAGCTTTCAAATAAAAAAAAACAGGAAAATCGGACCACCCAGTCAAAAAAAATCTGTCGAATTGAGAACCTCTTCCTTTTAAAAAATAAAGGAATAATGCTGGACAATCCACGCAGCCATTCAGCCCCAAGCTAAGCAGAGCTTGTATTGGGTTGGTAGTAGATGATTGGTATACTTACCTATTACAATACATAGATAGATACATATTTCTTATAATACATATAAATGCACAGAAAACGATTTTATGCAGGTTAGGTAGATATGATTTTTTATTTATTGGAAGGTGAAGGTATGTTTGTTTGTAACTTGAAGTCCAAAGTAAGGCGTTGATTAACAAAACGTTGCGCGAGATAAAAAAAAGGGAAATAAAAAAAAATATATTGATGAATTAACGACTTAGAACATAACTTTACAAAATGAAGACATAACACAAGGATGATACTTAAAAAAGTTATAGCAAAACGATAAAAGAGCAGACAATCACAAGTTAACAATTTACACACATCACTCTTACCTGACTCTCCACATAGAACCCCGGGAAGGACTGTCCAGCCGCGTGAAAAAACAAAAATATATTACTTGAGGAAAATTTAATAAATTTTAATCTATGGCTAATTTTAAATAAAGGTTTCTAAAGTTTTTCATCTATTTTATTTTGTTGAAGAATGTTTCCTTAATTTATTGTTAGCAAATCTCTTTTCTAGTTGCCGAATATCCCATTAAATTGTTTGGTGATAAAACTATGTTTAAGTTGGCATAACGTGTGGTTTCCAATATACAATAAACCTCTGTGCATAATTGCGTTATTACATGTCAATATTATTAAATACGTACGAAGTTCGCTACGTTGTAAGTCCCAGGACAGACTAGGACAGACTACGATCATATCTAAGGTAAGTACAGGATTCCATACATCCAAAGTCATTCATCTTCATGAATAGGAAGGGGCTTCCTCCATACATCCGCTCTCATTGTTTAAACACTTCCCGTTTCTAACTAAAATGATAATAATAGTTAATCTTCTGGATCGGGTCTTTTTAGAAGGATAAAAACTTTAAAAACGGACAGACAGTTTTCAAGGATAGATTGATTATGATTACCTATATTGACTGTTTCAAAAAACATTCAGATAATACACAGACCAGAATTCAAAAACATTAACAGGCATAAGAACGATAAGATCATTTAATGTAGATAAAAAAATAAAGGGTATAGTAGGTAGGGTAATATCCCAAATAAATCAAAAACAGCCAATATAAAATTGTAGCAAGAAAAATAAGCAAGTTTTCTCTCGCACTTTCAAGAATTGTTTTTAACCCTTGTTAAAAGTAAATAAAAGTCATTGCACAAACAAACAGGCTTTCTTCACTCGCGCCAAAAGGGCGAGCCACCGAGTGCCTGGAATAATTAATTTTGATTTATGCGAAGTGCTGCATGCGAGTATGTCATCTACTCTAGCAGTACTGCTAGAGTAGATGCCAAATCAATGTTATTCTGATAGTCATAAAAGTAACTGACGAAAGGATGAATTTATATGAACCAGCAACATAGAAGAAATAGTACTGCTAGCCTTTCGTTTTTCAACCACTAATACATTATATGAACTTTACTTTGTAAACCAAGTAGTTACGTAATTTTACAGAGTGTACGTGTACCAATGCTTCTGATTCACTTAAGTTTATAGAACATTTGTCAAATTACACCATCATCCTATGAAAACTCGAAGTCATGCCTATAAAGCTTCTATTTTGCTCAAGTGATTTGTAAACTTACAGTAGCGGTTAGAGAATGCTTAGAGAATAGATTTGATTTATACCGTCAGCTGTTGGTACTTTAACCGAAATGCTGAGTCAGTCTCAATAACTGTAGTCAAACGTTCACGAATAGAGCTATGAACGGAGTAACAGCTTTGTACTAGATTCTCCCTTTATGGAAACTTAAAGACTGGTTAGGTGGTCATAAAGATTTCAATTGATGTTTATGTCGGCGATTGAAATAAGGAAAATAAATCATTACTGGGCTAACTAGCTCCTGTTAGTAATTTACGTTTCTGCAGCGCCGTAGTTTTAGGTTTAAAGAGAAACTACCAACAATACTAACATTATGATTTGGGCATAATACAATTAGTAAGTAACGTTCAAGTCAGTGGACATGTTCTTAAGCCAATTGTTTAAAGATTAGGTACCTACCTAACAGATTGGATAATCACCAAAAATAAAAATATTGAATAAAGTGTAGGAAAGCGGAACAAACAAAACAAAGTAGGCATTCGCCAATTTGTGAAATAACAGTTCGTAAAAGACACACCAAAAGATCGTGAAAGTTTTGATTGAGATTTGAACAAATAGAGCAGCAGTGACTGGTGTAAAAAGAAAAAATAACTGAACAAGCTGATTTCGCGTATTTTTATAGTCTATCGGATCGCAAATTGTAGAATCTATACTAATATTATAAAGAGGAAAGATTTGATTGTTTGTTTGTTTGTCGATTTAAAAAAATATTTCACTGTAAGAAAGCTTTCTTTTCAGGGAGTGACATAGGCTTTTTTTTACGGTAAATAGACCTCCGTTTGATAGCAATATCACCTGTTGGAAAGCGAAGATGTGGCCGACGGTGTAACACGAAGGTCTAGAAGACCCTTGTCTTGAAGAGACCCAGGTTGTAATTGGCCAAAAAAACAGAGGCAGGGAGCGAGTTCCATTCCTTCGCGGTGCGAATAATTAAAGTGGAGGAAAACCGCTTAGTGCGAGTGGAGGGTACATCCACCAAGTATGGATGGTATTGCGCTGTGCGTCTGCTTGTCCTGGAGTGGAAGGGGGATGGTCGGATGTAGTTCAAGTGAGCATTCTCTATATTTTATCCCTATATTTTATCCCGAAATTCTCACAGGAATGGAAACTACGTGGTGAAACCTCGAGGTGCGGCTAGTCTCTAAATATGCGTAGAAGGGGAACTAAAACTTTACGTGGTTCTGATTTTTTTAATGATAAAATTTGTAGAAAGCTAATCTACTCGTACGCTTAATATTATAAAGAGGAAAGATTTGTATGTAAACTCAAAAACACATGGACCGTTTTAAAATAATCATTACACTTTCGAATGTTCCTTCATTATACGTGAATAACAAAGGTTTTATAAATAGGTAAGTTTAAAAAAAAATACCACCTGTGCGAAGCCGGGACGGTCCGCTAGTAATGTGTAAAATAGAGGACTCATGTTTCAGATTATAACAAAAAACAGTTTTGGTTTGCTAACCTAAATTGGTTTTAATAAGATTTTTTTATTATTAGCTTTTAAAACTAGATAAAAACGGGTATTGAGTTTGCATCGATCACACGCGTTGTCATTGTCAGTCAACTGGTCTGAAAGTTCATTACAATACAATGCGTGCTGGAGACAACTACTATCAATCAGAGATCGATCTTGTCTAGCTTCTGCATAATGAGGCGTTTTCCAAAAAGAATAACTCCTATTTACTTTAAGTCGGATACTGAGCGGCGCGCGTTGCAGGGCGTTATGTAACGTGTTGCAGAGCGAGCGTTCAATACGAGGAAAGAAAACGCTTGCAACGAGCAACGAAACGAATTTTAGAACACGACGTAACGTATCATGCTCCCTTGGATACATTTCGCCCTGCAACACCGCTCAGTATCCGACTTAAGGTAAATAGGAGTTATTATTTTTGGAAAACGCCTCATTACGCCTGTATCTGGTTTTAGAACTCTATAGACAGGGATCTATCGCAAAAGAATAAAGGTTCTTGGATTCAGAATGGGATGTCGTGTCAAACTATGCAAGGTTTATGCAGGATCTACATTCTAATTTGGCAGGCCCTTAGTATGCTTCTAGGTCTATGGACGGGCCCAAACTCAAAGAGCACCTTTTTAGTCTGATTAATGAAAAAGCATACCTTTTCTTTAAGCGACTTCTCCAAGACGATTCTCAATTTGTTTGTATGTTTTTTACTATAAAAACCTAGTCTTAAAAGAGTGGTCTGTTTTATAAGCAAAAAACTACATCAGTAGCAAAAATATTCGTTGCTCTACTTGGTCGAGTGCCGACAGCAACAAATCAACACAGTGCGACAAAAAAGTCATGCTCTATTGCAATCTAATTTAGTAATAACATCCGGTTTGGCTCGGTATGTACGCAAAAACCTTCATGTATAGGCATCATTATGTACTGACCCGAGTTGACCGAAATGTTCCGCTAATAACGGCAAGCGTGTTACTCTACCTTGATGAACTTGTTTTTAAAGAGTTTAAACTAGTCAAAATAAAAACATTATATCTTCTAGAAAAAAGCACCTAGAATATTCGATAAAAGTATCGTATTTTTTTTAAATTCTTTAATTAGGATTTCTTATTTTTGTTTTGTCAATGAAGAAAATCTATTTTTGACAAACAAAATGTGTAATGTAATGTGTATTTTTACATTATTAATTTTATAACCCAATTGAGATATTATGTGTTTTTTTTTTATTAGTTTGCAAAACAATATGTGTTTGACAGTGCGGTTCGAGCGCGGAACCCTGAATTAAAAATGATTGCTACAAAGCCATAATGAAATTCAATAAGATAATTAATACAATCTGCATTCCTTTTTTGCAAAGCTTCAGTAGTTTCAGGTTGAATTTCAATTGTGAAACATGTGTTGATTAACCTATTGAATTATGTGCCGACCGTGATATGTTGCATTATCAAACAGCGTGATTTATGGACTATCGAGTCCCCCGATCAAAACAAAATGTGCCTAAGAAAAAAACATTCATTTATTTTTAAAAAGAAACATTATCGCATTCAAAGATCTCCTAAAAATTGTTTATCTCACCTGGGTAAAGAACCAACTAAAAATTAAAAAAAGAAACCCTCGCTATTTTATTATGCGAATTAGTAGGATATTTGTACAGGATAAAATTTGTCCAATAAAAATTTGGTCTTAGAAATAAAAAAGGGGAAAATTATTAACAATATCATCAATACAAAAGAACACAACATGATTTTTTTTTAAGTAGACGGATGTTAAGCTGAGAACTTATCAGTTAAATATTATTTAGACTCTTAATAATTTAACTGATAAATTGCTCGAAATGACCCCCTTCGTTCTGAGTACACAAATTTAGTCTACGTTGAAATTCATTTCGTGTAGCCCTCTGCATAGTGTTGTGGTGTATGCTCCTAATAACATTTTCTGCCGCAACCCTTAGTTCTTGTGCAGTATTACTTGTTTATGTGTAAATTTCATTTTTACACGACCCCATAAAAAGTAGTCCAGAGGCGTCATGTCCGGACTTCTCGCAGGCCAGCTAATCGTCCCGTTTGTACCTATTTGCGACAAAACTTTTCTAGGTGGTAATTATTGTCTGTCTGGATATCTCTCACTGTGTACCACTGCTGAGCTAGATTGCAATCCTTGTTGTTTAAAAAGTAAGCTTCTAATAAATCGAATTCTTCTTGATACGCTATTATAACACAATTACGGAATGAAAGCAAAACAAAACAAAATTTAAAATTCGAACGAATACTTTCAACATTTTTATCGATTTAAAAATGACGAAAGTTACCGTTCGAAACTCAAATTTGTTGCCCCCATTTGAAATGATATATTTCATTTTCAAACTTATCGTCAGAACGCCTCTTGTAAGAAGGAATTGTGCATAGATTTATTATTACCAATTAACCATTTTCTTATGGAAGTCTTTAACAAGGTACTTAAGGATATTACTTAAGGACATTAGCAAGCCTGTATGTACTTCATACGATGTCTTTGGATGTTAGAGATAACAAAATTATAACTTGTCATTTACTTGTTACCAATAAACAGTACTTTACTTACTAGGTAGGTATTGTTATTAAGAACTTGTAATAAATATTCGATTTCATGAATATATCATACAAAAGATAAGTGAAAAGCCAAATGTTTATAAGACTATTTGTATCCTGAATAATAATGCTACTGATTCGCATAACAAAATAGTGAGGGTTTCTTTATTTAATTTTATGTTGGTTCGATTCCCAGGTGATTGATACAAGCAATTTTAAACAGATCTTTCAATGCGATTTTGTTTTTTTTTTAAAATAAAGGAATGTTTCCTTTCAGTAAAATGAGCTAACTAAAGAATTTAAGGTAGTTTCCCTCCAGGACCCATAGATTTTTTCCACCCTGTATACCAATATTATTTATAATAAGAAGGCTGAATACATTTTCAAAATCTTATGTATATGCTTAAAATATTTGTTTTTCTTTCTTTTTCTTCATGTCGGTCGACATAATATTAGTAATATAATATAAACCTTTCAGAGATTATTAAAATTAAAATAAAAGCAACTTTGTTCGATAACGGATAAAGGAAGTGAATTGTTGGATAAAGAAAAATACAAAATTATAGGCCCTTCTGTCTAGTTTTTTTCACTTTTGTATTTCGTGTGCTGGCCGCCTGGATTTATGACAGTGTGGATACTTTTTTGAAATAAAAAAACGGTTTCAAACAGTTTAACACCAAATGCATCCTATTGATGAAATGGTGGCAACGTGCGTCACCCCTGTTTGATAGAAGCACGTTGAGCAAAATGGTTCTCTATACCTACATCGTATGTAGCTTCTCATTTCGTACCGAATTTTATTGCATACATTTTTTTACGCGGATCATTCACTACACGTAGCGATCTGCTGAGGTACATAGTTAACGTAAAATCGAAATAATAAAATAAGTTTACTTCAGAAAAAGGTAACAGGTACTTTTGTTAAAATTAATTAAATTTAGCTAATTTTAACACACAATTTCATCATAGGGTAGTTTGTAAGGTGTCGTCCAGTGTGTCGGTGTGGTGTGTACATGCATTGTATTAACCTTTGAGGTCAGAGGATAATGACACCTAGCTCTTACTAAGATTAACTTGTATGAAGATGATATGGCTCTTATTTCCGATTCTTTAGGGTTCGATCATCAGTGCATAAACATTGTTCTAATTATGTGTAAAAATAAATGGTTTGCGAATATTCTTGCTATAAAGCGCGCATCACCAAAGACACATGATAGTATCACTTATCGAGCTAACTGTTATTTATTCTTATGATCATCTTCTATAATATAAAAATAAGTCGAGTTTTCCTTCCTGACGCTATAACTCCAGAACGCACGAACCGATTTCCACGGTTTTGCATTCGTTGGAAAGGTCTCGGGCTCCGTGAGGTTTATAGCAAAGAAAATTCACCATCTGGTGGCGAAACGGAGTTCGCCGGGTTTGCTAGTTCATTATAAAAATGGTAACGACATAGGGAGGAGCCTGACGTTCGACATTGGGCTGTTGACGTTTGTGTGTGTTGTTGGTGAGGTAAGGTACTTACAGCGAGTTCTTCGCTGGTGTACGCCGTGAGGATCCGCCGGTCCTGCTGCAGCACGCAGTAGAACGGCTCCCAGGAGAGCGGGACGCCAGTAGACGCGCCTCCGACCGCGCTCGTCGCCACATCTGTAAGGGAAATCACACTTTATATCGAAAATATTAAAATATCTGGCATAAGCTGAGAGTAACTCCAGAATAATAATCTGTGACCCAATTCTTATAACTAATTCGCTTTAATATGATGATGGTATCGTCGCAAAATCGTCACGTAAAATCCTTAGATTAAGGAAACTCCAGATGGGTATTTCCTCCGCGCTCCAAGAACTCATTCCACCAGGCTTGCGTTATTTGCACGGACAGATTGATAAAATGGTTTCAATCTTGCAATTTTTGAAGCACGTCACTCCATTTGTAGTTTGTTTTGCCTGAGTATGTATACTAAAACGTGTCAGTCGGTGTACCAGTACCATCCTGTGCTATTCAAATAGACCTTACAGAACTCCTGGACACGTCACAAAATTCAAATAACACAAGTACAACTAACTATAAAATAAGGTGATCCCTTTGATTTTTTGTTCACTTTCATCATTTTAATGTAAAATAAAGAAGCTGACAAGACACTTTTACTTTTACCAGCAGAATATGACGCTTGTCTTTTTCATGAAGAAAAATAAAGCAGTTGGTATGGAACGGAAAAAACCAAAATATCTAATTTCTAATATATAATGTTTATAATAAATAGGTTTCGTCATACGTAACAAAAAGAACTTGCATTTTAGGGGCCATAAAAATTAAGATGAAACAACGAACATTGTTGGGAGGAGCGTCCTATTAAATAAATAAACCACAACGAGCCATGAAATAAGAAGTTGAAGTTTAAAATAAATAAACATCGTAACAGCAATAAAAATCAACCAATCGCAATAAAATACGTTTTATACAAAACAATCTGGAAGGAAGAAACGCGAAAGTCAATAAAGCAGAGGATGTGGCCATTAAAGAACAGGATCTGGCAATGCTCCAGGTGGCCATAGAATAAATAACAGACGAGCCATGACAAGAAAAGTAAATCAATGATGATAGTGACTGAGCACAGGTCGGTAATGTAAATATAGAAATAGACAGGTCTAGCGACTTGTACATTCTCTTTGCTATTTATATTCTTATACATTAAGTTGGTGTGACTATAATAAGTAAGCTATAATTTTAACTGCTGTAAGCTAACTGCTTGCTAGTTGTCAAAAGTTTTTATACTAAGAGATAAGATGGTAAGACAGAAATAGTTTTCTAAAAGCTTCTAAAAAGCCCACATCTTCCATGAGGCACTTACGTAATTACAAAATAATTAATACATTCCTACATTAGATACGGTATCCACCTGTCAGTAGCAAAAACTTGCTGACCTTATAACTTTAACGTTAGATTAAAACTAGTTTGAAATATAACGTCCTATTCCTACAGTAGTCATACTTTTGGAATATAAAATGAGAACGATTGGCCGCATTGATTTATTAAAAACGAAGATGAGGTACTGGTTGCTCGAAAGTGGCAACCTCAAATTGTGTAAAATTGTGTTCTTCCACATCAGTCACTGTCTGACCGGCGGCACGGGCGGTCGTGATTCGCGTGAAATATTGTTGTCTCAGTCTCATTTCGGTCCTAGATACGTCTTTCCGTCTTTGTTCTTCTTTGTATTGCACAGAACTGGAAATATAACTGTGAGCGTATGTGTTTGCGTGTAGTTGTAACACATGCCAATTTTTGAGTAAGCGCTGGGAGAACGTAACCTATCTTCCCTTTTTAAATCAATGATTGGCCGTTCTCTTTTTATCCAATGGTTGAATCAATGGCCTGGTTGAAATTACTAATAATGCTGGATAATTCACCTAGCATCACCTAGCCGTAAGCTAAGTCGAGCTTGTATTATGGGTTTTAGCTAGATTATACTGATGATCATAATATAATACGTAAGGTAGTCGTTCCAAAGCTATACATGCAATTTTAAATTTTGTTGCCAGTTTTTAGGATAAAATGCAAACTGCTTTAACAGATTTTGAGTTGAATAGACAAACTCTCAAAAGCTTTGTCAACACCAAAAGCCATAATTGAAGCACTTACGGGCTAATAAAACTTGCTGCGACAATGGGCTACTAGATTAATGCGTTCCATTTAGTCTAATCGGTGACTCATGGCTGTTTCCAGAAGTGCATGACATAGCTAGTTACTTCTGGGACTAGAATTTCTTAACGATATATAAATTTACTTAAGTGATAAACTTTGCTTGGCAATAAATCTACTTAATAGTAGCAACACATATATTTTTCCCCTGTTCTGCCTGAATCACAAATCCACTATAATGCAAGGTTCGATTATAACCAACTAATATTATAAACGCGATAGTTTGTAAACATGTCTGTAGGTATGTATGTTTGTTGCACTTTCACGCAAAAACTTCTGAACGGATCGGGCTGAAATTTTGCATACATGTAGTTCTAGGCCTGGAATAACATATTTTGTCATACATTTTGTCCCATAAATCAGTACCCGTGGGATAGGCGTGCGAAGCCGCGGGACGCAGCTAGTCAAAAATATACCTACCTACCATGGCAAGTTTTGTCTAGGACAGAAAGGAGAAAAGTTAGGTACGAGACTTGTAAAATTAAATGGAAATGCCAGTGTCAATCAATATTTGTTCGTCGTTTTAGGGTTGATTGATACCTTTGGTGGTTGTGCGTGCCTACATAACTTTTATAGAGTAGACAGAGAATAGTTCAATGTGCTGGAAGCATAAATCTTTGGCCATAGTCGCGCGGTGTGAAATTAGACTTCCATTAATTTGCTTGTCTCCCATACCTGTGCGAGAGATACCTTGTCTAGCATGCATGCGCTAAATTCCATACCCCTTTGTGTTATATTGTTGCCAGCAAACACTTCCATTTTTGGCTAGATTTAACGTTTCTGCCAAATACAGATACAAGCCGGATTAGAACTTGGCTGTTTCAAAAGGACACAAGTTTAGAATTATTTATTGTATCTACTATTTGTACAAAAAAAATAGGGGTCAAATATATTGAGGATAATGAGGCGTGGTATTAGAATCCACTCCCAACTCAGCTAAACCACCAGAGGAAGGGCTTTTTAAGGGCTTTTCTATATTTTTAACATCTCTACGTCCTTTTATCGGCGGATTTTTTATGGAGAATATTATCTTGTACTCACATGGGAATCTTTTCGCTTATTTAGGCTTGCTGTCGAAAAAAATCTGCAGTTATTTAATACAACTTAACGGTAAAAGGCCTGTAAACTTTATTACCACTAACTGTACTTACACACAGCTTTATACGTACTTAACTGTATGTGTTACATCTGTCTGAGCAAATCGTGACCGGATATTACAGAGACAATTTTAAAACTATTCAGTTAATTGCCGACGAATTCCTATTACTTAAAACGGCTGGTCTAGTTTTAGTGCAGAGAAACCATGGAAATGAAGTTGATGGTACATCCTGCCCAGCTTCGCCAATGCGATCCAAAGCACGAAGGCAACCAGCCTCAGAACCAGGGACCTAGGATGACCAGGGGCGATCAAAGGTAATGAATGCTTATTTTATTGAGCTTCAACTTTCTTTGTTTCAGCACAATTGTTTCAATCGTGAATACAAGTTCTTATTTATTTCTATTATTTGATTGTAATTTTATTTTTCAATGAAGTTACTTTCTGTCTTACCATTGGTAAGTGTAAATTTATGATTTTTCAACTCTGTCCGTAGGTACCTAATCGTTACCCTGACTCTCATGAGACAGGTGTTCTCGAAGGTACCTTCTTAAATTTCTCACATTATTTTTTTTATAAATATTTTTTTTCAACACAGCATAGTTGAATACTTAATATAAGCCTTATGTAGTTAAATTTAAGAAACTAACCATAGTATTTACTTTATAAACTTAGTATAAATTATAGAAATTGAGTACTTTTTGTAAATAGTTGTTATATTCTTTCCTGTCCAGAGGAGGGCGATACTGAACGCGACACAGATGTAAACTTTTAGCGTCAGTATCGTTGCATTATGTTATAGTTTTATAAAATGTCCATGGTACCAATAAACGATTTGTATTAAGTTACCAACCCACCAAATGGAACAGATTAAACATCTGACCGGGCTAAATTTTCTATTTACAAAATGTCTAACGGATCGAAATGTTTTGGATACTATAACTTACGAGTATTTAAGATACTTCTGGGAAAGTGTGCTCTACCTAAAGTCACTTGTTCACGTACTCAAGTCAACCTCAACCTCAACAGCCTATATTGGCCCACTGCTGGACGCAGGCCTCCTCCTGCATAAGCGCCTTTATCGGCTGTTATCTCATGGGGGGTAATGCCCATAATCCCCACACTGGGCATGCGGGTTTGGGATTGCAGTTTGGTGACAGAATTGGTCGGCAGGAGGCGCTGCTGCCCGCGCCCCGGTAAATATCCCTTAGTCGCCTCTTACGACACCCGCGGGAAGAATATGGGTAGTGCAAATTCTATGCCGTCTGGAACCACACTGCGAATTATTACTCAAGTCAGATGGTGACCAGAAGAATAATTCAGACTGGGTGTGGTCCAGAGAACAGGCTAATGTGTGTTTCAAATTAATGCCAAACACTGAAGGCGGTAGGTACTTTGCTACTGAAATGTGTCCAAATCTTACACTACTCCACTACCAGGCGCCGATCAAGTATATGTTCAAATAAATATTTACCTACCTATAGATAGGAGAAATACTACAAACAGTGTGTTTCTCCAAGTGCAAACCCACCCACGTAGCGCGAGAATCTCGATAATCTCCCGTAGATTGCAGCAACAAATGCTTGAGGCAGGCTCTATTGAAGAGGTAATTTTTCATTACATAGGAATCACATCTATTTACACCCACTTACTTTTTTGCAAGATATTTTTTGTAGGTGGGTATGAGATTATCATTTGTGAATAACCAGTAACCATCTGTTAAAGCGATAAAAAGTACGTTGAGTAGCCTTATCGTAATAGGCTTAGCAGAGGATCTTTGTATGTAAGCTTCTGCCTGCGGCTTCGGACGCGTTTTTTTTCTTGGACAAAAAGTCTTTATATTAATCTAGGAGTTAATCTTAGTGTATGCAAAAATGTATCACTTGAGCCCATAAGTAGTTTGGACGTGAAGGCGTAACAAAACAAACATCCAAATAACAAACCCTCTAAACTTTCGCTATGTTATATTTAGAGTAATGAGTGATGATTTCTATAGATACAAGGTTTTAAAGTTGCCTATGTTTTTAATCTGTATTTTATAGGTTTTAATTATTCCAGCAGCTAAAAGGAAAGCAACGAAACTGCATCTGCAGTAACGTTGTTCGCATTAATTAGTGTTAATTTCACCACTTATCATCGCACGCACCGCGCTTACAAAATACTGCTCGCTTGAATTAACAACTTGTGTCTATTTTACAAAGGGAAATTTACATACAAAAGGTAGAATGAACACTGCAAAAATCTGATGATAGTATCCTAGTAATTCTAGGGCACCGAGTTATTGTATTATCTTTGTAGGGCACTCCTTGGGCACTCTTACCAAGTATCTTCTTCTTCTTTTTATTTTTGGCTCTGCTGCGTCATGGTTTGACACAATTCTGCCAATGTCAGTTACCAATTGCACAAAAACGAAGGTATGGGAATAGAATTTATAGAGGTCAAGTTTGTATTGTATCAAAACTACCTACACTATAGCAACTACCAAAAGCCATGACTCTGACTTTTGAAAAGTCATGATTCTGACACTGACTCTGACTTATGTGATTGGCAGAAGTTGAGACCGCTAGAGATTTTAGTTACTTTAATGGTACTATTCAAAAAGAGGTATTGTTTGGTTTTCTGTTTTGTAATTATATTTTTATGGTTTTTTTTTCTCTACTAAAGTTTATGACACTTTTAACATGGACACTGGCAGAGTTGTGGCAGCAAAGACACAGCAAGCCATGAAATAAGAAGTTGAAGTTGAAGTTGAGATAAGGAATGCCAGAACCTTCAGAATTGAAATAAAAACACCAAAACACATCTTGGTGATGGTTCAACAATAATTTGATGGCATTACACAATTCAGATAATGATGCTCCCTGACATAACGTGCGTGCGCAACACAATCACGCGCAAATCATCTAGATCACGCAGACATTCACTGTCCTGGATCAATATTGTAAAGTTTAGTACACTTTAGTGATCTATTTTTTGCGAGATGAAGAAAACCACGACAGCGTGTTTTGCCTACTACTGTCCTACTGGCTTATCGACTCTTTTCTGGTTGACCTCAAAAATATTATGGTGAAGATAAAATTGCAAATTACTTATAAGTACCTTTATATAACGATTTAATCTAGTCTGTGTCGATCGAAAAAATAAATGGATCAGTAAACTGACCTAGACTGACCATTAATAACAATTAATTAAAAATCTTATGGTCTGTTAAAGTTTGAGGTAAGTATTATGTATGTGTCCAAAGGTTGCCTGGAAGAAATCGCTCTTAGCGATAAGGCCACCCATTGTGCAACTATTTTTGTGTTTGTGTTTTCTTTTCTGTATTTCTGTATCTTGGTGTGCAATAAAGAGTATTTGAATTGTATTGTATGTATTTGTTTGTATCATCAGTACGTTCAGACAGAAAACAAGACTATGGTAAAACATAGATCGAACAAAAGAATAGGCCTCTCGAACTGTCGGTAAATAAACACAATCCTAAAATCTAGCCAACTCGTGCGCCGAGCCCCGCGGCTATCGTACCCACTATCACGGAGTTGGTCACGCACGCTCTTGCACTATGAATGTAGCCCCGGGCTAGAATACGAAAAATACTGAGATTAATACAGAAATAGAAACCTTTTGTGTAGGTACCTAATAGGTACCTACAAAGGGTTTTCTTCATAGGTACTACCTACCTATGCTGTTATGGTATCAACATATTACACTCGGGTAAAAACTTTTGCAGTCGAAAACTTTTGCGGTTTCTTTGCAGTTCAAAACTTTAACGGTTTCGTAATTAAAAAAAAAAACTTATGTAGGTAATATTATGTTAAACATAGGTAGTTTTTGTACAATGCTACAATAAAAGGAAAATAACACAAAGTACTTACTGTTTATATCAACGACTATTTTATTGATAGGTTTTTTTACGTTAATTTGCGTTTTCGTTAGATTTTATTATAC
This sequence comes from Eupithecia tripunctaria, assembly GCA_955876795.1. Lineage (NCBI taxonomy): Eukaryota > Metazoa > Arthropoda > Insecta > Lepidoptera > Geometridae > Eupithecia > Eupithecia tripunctaria. The sequence continues at coordinate 5,459,787 of OY041600.1, forward strand.
ATGTTGGTTATGGTAGAGCCTACTCTCTGAAAATTCTCGGATCTACTAAAAATTACGTTATCGTGAAATCTATGTGACTAAATATTCTCTCTTAAATTTCTTGTTTATAAATTATATTATAAAAACTGGATAAATTACCCACCATTAACAAAACCTGATAATACTGTTGACTTTTGGTGCAACGACGACCACTTTTTCACGTTTTAAAACATTAATTTACAAAAACAACTCGCCAAATCGGAGAAAATTCTGAGAAACAGGAAGTGCAGTGGACTTCCTGTTTCTCAGAATTTTCTCAGAGATTATCACATTTTCTTTCTTTAATGTGTAATGAACTGTTGATATTTTCTACATGCAAATCCAGACTAAATTATCTACCAGACATGTATAACCAGCTTTTCAGAAGTTGACAGTTGATAGATAAAGATCTGAGATGATATTCAGATAGGCAATGAGGTGGTGGTGAAAATACTGCCGTTGGTATGTGCGTATGAACAGTAAGCAACGCGTTATGAAAGTGGTTTGTATAGTACTATGTAACAGCACGAACAATACTTATTTGAACTTATTATTTTCTTACATTTCTGCCGAGTTTGACTCAACTTTAAAATCCTTACCTACGATCTATTTGTCATATAGCAGCAAATTATCTCAACGGATCCCAATAAAATCAATTAAAATTCACATGCTTGGAGTAAACATAAATGTATAATTGAACAATTTTTATAGAAGAAAGGACTCAAATCGGTAAATAATTTCCATTATGTTTAAAAATCGTCAAGAAGATAGTTAAGTTAAGGTAAGTACTGTTTGTTTATCTCTTGTGCAGGAATTAAAAAAACCGAATATAAAGCCAAGATCCTCAGAAAAAAAAGAAGAACTTACAACCTGTCACCGTAACTTTACACCAATAATAGTTGTAAAGAAATTACCGTGAGGTGCCAGCTTAGAATTTGCACTACCCCAACTCTTCCCGCAAGTGTAGTTAGAAGCTACTAAGTGATATCCACTGAGGACGGGCAGCAGCGCCTCTTGCAAAACAATTTTACCAACAAATTGCGATGCCCAACCCGCATGCCCAGCGTGTAGTCGTAATTATAGGCAGGCACCAGTCAGCTCTGCAACTGTCACAAAGGCCAATAAGTCGTTTATCAGGGGGAAATCTGTGCCCAGCTGTGGACGAATATAGACTATAGATGAAATTGAATAAAGAAAAGATTTAACAAATAAAAATTAAGGTAAAGTAACGTTTTACGCCTCCTTGCAATGAGGGTGGCATCTTGTTAGCGCGCCAGAGGCAATACTTCAATGCGCCGTCCTCAAATGAACAAGAAATTCTCGTTGCTTTATAATATTCCACCGTTGAGGGCCTGCGATGACTATTAATCTGATACATGGTTGAAAAGACGTTCCTACTAGGCTAGGCTATGACCATAGGTACCTATTCCCACTTCTAGCTCAAACCTCCACCGCTCGAACCGCTCCGATCATAGGCTCTTTGAGTTGCCTTTTGCGCAATTCAGTTGAGCAATTTGACAAATGGGACGCTTCCGTATCGAACTTATTTTGTTTTGACATGGTTCAACTCAGAAAATCAACAGTAAGAAAATTTAGAAGAATAACGGTTGTAGCAGAAAATGACAGGTTACTCATATCTAATGACAGCTTTTGTCAAATATGACCCCCTAAAACTGGCTCAGCGACTAATTAAGTTAATAAATTACTTTGTCAATTTCTGGTTTGATGGTCTGACTTAAACAACAGTGTACTTGTACCCACAATAATATTCAACAGCGATGACTAAAGCTTTGCCAGCTCGTTTTGTAAGCTCCGATAATGTCGACAAACTTGGTCATGATCATACAAACATTGTAAATGCACTATCGCCACACTAACAAGCCATGTTTATGTAGTTTTAGAAACGGTAAATATTAACATGCCATGGACAGGCTTGATTAGACGTCTCATTATAAAGGTGAGAGTCGCACTTCTAGAGTTATTGAAGTAATCATGATGTAAGGCGCTAAGTAATCAAATCGACGACCGGCCAAATCGGACAAGTTGACAAACGTGATAGATAAGACTTTTCATCTCTGTCAATATCATCAATCAACTCATTTTGACCATTATGGTTAGATTAGCAAGTATACTACGAGTAAACCTTACAAGAAAGACAATTAAAAAAAAATCATTAAATGCTAAATGAACAACCTCGCAGCATTTTTATTTTGTTGCTCCTACAGCAGATTTTTTTAAATTGTCTTTCTTGTAAGTTTTAGTATACTTGCTAATCTAACCATAATAAATAAATAAATGTTTATCGGCACAGTTTCGCAATTTAATGAGAATAATTGTGTCCATCGGTTCCCACGGAGCTTTCAGCCGTGGACTAGTGAGAGTTAACGAGCGGATTTTATTACAGCTGTCGGATCTGCCCTTGGACGGCGACAACAATCCTTTCTAGAGCAAACCGATAATTGCCGTGTTATAAAAATATTCAATGAACTTTGATTGTCAAGGTTTATGTTGAAAAATAACACTTTCATTTAAAAATTGCCCGAGTGAACTTTACTTAATTGTAGGGGTTATAAAGCGATAACAGTGTCTGTTGTTGTATATTGTATGTATAAGGATGGAAATATATTAGTAACAATTCCGCAAAAAATAAATACCTATTTGGCGCAAGGAGCTCGGAGTGGCAACGATCCGGTGGGTCTCTGCCGTTGTTGTTTGCGCGCTCTCGCGAGTGGTGTCCTGATGATGTCTCGTGAAGAGACGAAACTAGTTGACGACTTACTTTGTTAAATGTTCTCTCATTTTTGTACAAATCTATAGTTTGTTAGATTTTATCGCAAGAGGTTTTTTTGCGGAATTGTTACTAAATATTGTCATCCTTAAAATTACAATGGATTTTCGCAAAGTTACTAACGCCTGAATCTATTAGGTATGTAGTGTCTGTTGTATTTTTTGTCCCGTAAATAAAAACAGAAAACTAAAATATAGTCCTTGCGCCTTCGTGGTTCTCACAAAAAGCTCACAAATTTTAACCGACTTCAAAAAAGGAGGAGATTCTCAATTCGTATGTATGCTTAGTTTTTTGATACCCAGTGATTATTATGAGACGTACAAGGGATCGAGGCTCAATTTGTTTATCACTAAGTATGTTGAGACTTTAACACTTTCAAGTCACACCGGCATTGGCAGTATATAGGATATATATTTACCTTCAATATACGTTCAAATGCATTGTAAATACTGCATTGCAATATCGATGTTCCCACAACTTAAGGTATGTTCACAATACCTACAAGTTATTTTCTTTCCTACCTGGGTCCGAGGTAGATGTTATAGGAATCCCAATTGTAATTTTGTATACCTTCCCTTATCTTTTAAGCAGACGGCGCGGCGATCAGGCGATGACGTTCGGGTAGTAAGTAATCTACTCGTAAAAGGGGTCGGTTCGTTTTGATCTGTATTTACCCGGTTCGTTCTCTTACGACTAATTCAAAGATCTTCTATTGTTCCATCAACCTGGTGTCCCAACAAATGTAGTTGCAAGTCTTTTAGAGTCAGGTATCACCCCCTGGTGACTCTATGGCCCGTATTAATAAAGCTTGCTCAGTCATCGATCTTAGCTTGAGCAACGTTTTTCTATAGCTTAAACGCACTCAAGCATAGTTCTATGTCTGAGCAAGCTTTCATTATACGGGCCTAAAAGACCCATATATGTATACCCTCAGGGGGTCGGGTGAAATTAGAGTTTTCAAAAGGAAACTAGCAACGCCCTAAAATCCAAAGTGTAAGACGACCTCTTTGAGGCAGTTGTTGCAGGTCCACCTAAAGACCTTTGTCTGGCTTTACCTGACGACTTTGACGGGACAAAAGACCACTCCAGATGTTTTTCATACGATTTTGTGTCCTGCACCGCATAGCGCATAACGCAGCGTAGTGATCAAGAGACCAAGGCTGTAAAGGTTGTGAGAAACAGGCCTAGTTCTAGTATCTCTGAATTCCCTAGTCGTAAACCAAAAGGTCACCTGACCGGCTCGAGGGCGTCGCCCTACTCGCATTATACCATCTTAGGTATAACGCGAGTATACACTATAATTGGTATTACACGTACAGCAAAGTAGGTTCATAATTTTGGTTTAGCAGTAATTAATAACGTTTATTTCTTTAGGCTAACAAAACTAAGCTCTTACAAGTAAAATTTTATAAATTAATATGAAATAAGAAAGTGCGTTTTTTTTCTCTTCACTATAATATCTGAAGTTTGTTGAAAATAACCCCAACCCGCATACTCAGCGTGGGTATTACGGGCATTACCCCCCATAAGATAAACACCAATAAGGCGCTTATGGGGGGGAGGCCTGCGTCCAGCAGTGGACCAATACAGGCTGTTGAGGTTGAGGTTGAAAATAAGATGTTTTCCATTAACTTTCAATTGGGTTTACATACATATGTATGTAGACAGTATTTTTATTTGGCAATTACATTTGTATGGTAGGTTTGAACTTATATCAAACAATATAAGTTTTAGGTAGGTAGTTACTAAACAAAGGAACTTCCATTGCGTCATTTGTCACACTAGTTTAGATCGATCGAAGCTCAGTACCTACTTTATAAGTTAAGTTTGCGACAGTTCAAACTTCCTTCGCAGCTTATAGAAGGTTAATAAACGGTTAGAATAGAATCCCTTTAAACTAGGACCGTGAGAATCATAATCCTACGCCATTCCTCGCACTAAAGCAACATGCCCACCAAACCCTAACCACTTGAACAGAACATCCACCGCAATAAGCAAGATCCATTCAGTAAAGGTATAATAAACAAGATTCTTAGGGTCTTTGAGCCCAGAGACATTTTTCAATTACGTTCATCTCATTGTAATATCAGTGGCTATGGACAATAAGCCTGTCATGATTGCTGCGTAGGCGACGAGCATGTTCGGCAGTCGGCAGCGGTCGGAATGGTGATCGTTTTGACAGCTTCAGTGGTTAAAACTTAAAATAACTGAAGGTAAAGTGCTGCCACTTTAAAATATATTTTTATGATGACTACTCCATTATCGTGGTAAGCTTTCATCTACCTACAGTGTGTGAAGAATGTATAAATACGTTTTATTACATTAAAATGAATCTTATAAAAACAGTTTCCTCAGCCGGTCTACAGGAAGCATAAGAGAGCATTTTTGGAGGAGCAGAACGTTAAATACCTGATTTCCATAATGGAGGCAGCTGAACTCTCTACGACAATAATGAAGACATGCGTCCTGGCGGCGGCGCAGGCGCACTCGCGCTCCGAATACAAATCAGGAACAACTGAGATAAATTCTTTGAAATGCTAATAAAATATACAAGGAACATCATGTCCATGTTTAACAACTGAGAAAAAAGTTTTAAATTCAATAGTGGGTGAGGAACAGACACGACCCGTTCTCGAAATTTTATAAAAGATATTAGTATATGTCACCTCCATGGCAAACTTACGATATAACAAAAAACAGCAGATTCGTAAGTTTGCCATGGAGGTGACGTATCATCGATGGTTGCGTTGTACACACCTTATTTCTATACTTGCACCTTATTTCTTGTTGATAGTAATAACTATTTATCAAGCTGTTTATATAGTAAAAATTTGACTTGTCTAAGTACTTTGTATGTCTAAAGAAATAAACGATTTGACTTTGACTTTGACACAGAATGGACGAGTATCTTCCTATTTATCAGATCATCTATCCTCAACCTCAACCTCAACAGCCTATACTGGTCCACTGCTGAACGCAGGCCATCCCCTGATAAGCGCCTTATTGGCGTTTATCTTATAGGGAGTAATGCCCATAATCCCCATGCTGAGCATGCGGGTTGGGGATTGCAGTTTGGTGGTAGAATAATTCTGCAGGGACGCTGCTGCCCGCCTCCGGTGGATATCCCTTAGTCGCCTCTAACGACACCCACGGGAAGAGTTGGGGATCATCTAAACCACATACAAAACTGCCTTAAATTCAATTATGCCTACGCTGAGCCCTGTGTAGGCATAAGTATAATTACAATGTGAGGACGCAGCTGAGTAGGCGACATCCCGCCAAGCCCGAGAGAAAGCGGCACTATTCGTCAATGACACAATTAACCCGACACCAGCAGTTCTGCTTCTGAGGCTAATAGGAAATTATCGCGTAAGTAGGCTGGTTAGATTAGAATTAGCAATTTCAAGTGACAGTAAAACGGTCTAACACAGCGTCGGAACATCCCGAGAACTCGTTTTCTTATCCAGGTGAGATGACGACCTAAGAAAAACTACAGTTGAATTTTAGAGGCGGCAAGCTGAAGTCAGGGTACAATGGCACTCATTAGGGGAAGTCACGTGAGAGGACTGATGATAATGATGATGAAATGATGTTCCGTAAAAAGGTAGGTCCAAAGTGAAAGGAACAGGAACACTGGAACCACTGATCGATTGATCAACACGGATTTAAAGCCACATCATCGATATATAGACAAAATTAAGAGTAGAGTATGACCATAACGTTACTGGCGGCAGTTTTTATCGCTATGGGTAAACAAGATTAAGTTAATATGTGCCAAAGCAATAAACTCAAAGTTAAATAGATGATTTAACTACAATTCTCTGGAAGTAGCGGGGTCTTCCTGCAGCCAATAAAACTGCAAATGCTTTTAGCAGGATATATTGCATCAATTAAGAGACCGGATACACATCTATTACTTTTACTTAGAGGGTATTACTGAAAATCAGTGTTTGCTCCTAGAGCAAAACTATTCGCTGAGTTAATGCCTTTTTGCTGTGCTGCAGCACACACCGTACCTATTTGTAAACTCTTTTAATATGTGCTATTTTTATAGGCTGTGCCTTTTGTTACATCAATTGTTAGTTTTTTCTTGTTAGCTTTATTTGATATTTATTTTTGTCAAATGTGTATAATTGATGATGATCAAATGTATGTACTTACCTATAATTACCACTTAAGTACTGTGTGTTGCAGAAGCAAATAAATGTTTATCTATCTATCTATCTATCTTACTACCGATAATAATCACGTATCTACTAGGCAAATATTAATGTACCCACACATTGACTTGGGCGAATGTCAGAACCAAACAACAATTATTTAGATTATATAAAGACTGATAATAACTAAAACACCTGCAGTTCTTGTAAGGTCCGTTTCTGTCACGAATGCTAATTAAAAGGTGCAGGTGTACCCCAGAAACAATGATTTCGCCTCCACAATTACATTAAATAACAATACATCATTGTGCGAGATCTAAACATGTAAAACTTTCCGTTTGTTGTACTGACTAATATAGCAAGGGAAAAACAATAAAATAATGACCTACCAAACAAAAACTTGAGGGTTCTTGAGAACCCTACTTGATTAGGGGAGCTTAGTCCTAATGGAGCTTTACAAAACAATAGAGTGCTATGGGAGGTAAAAACGCAAATGAAGTCACAGGCTATTCAGTGGAACAACTTAATACAGTAGTTCCTAATGTCACGGCTGATGTAACAAAGGCAGTTGGATAACGCGCTATTGTGGAAACCCTACGACCTCTGAATATCCGCACGCTTCGTTTGCGCATAAACGGATGAACGTTGAAATGGTCAGGAACATGGTTTGTAGCAATTTGTAATAACGTTGTTGAAAACCGCAATTTTTAGAGTGAAAACTACCGGGGAAATTATTTTTTGATGACGAAGTTTAATAATCATCAACTGCATAAAAATGCAATGTCCTAATGCTATATATATATATATATATATATATTTCAATCTGTTATTTGTGAGGAATACGAAAAGATTATAGAATACGAGAAGAAATTCACTACACACTAATTAATTACACTTAATAGATACCTAGACATACTAGATGCTTAACGTGCATTTTAAGTCTTAAATGCCCATAAAAGCACGTGAAAGTCTTATTCGTAATTTATGCAATTGATGAAGGGAATTAATGAAGCACTGGATAAAGTTCATTAGTTATCGGATTTCTAAACCAAATTAAATCTAGATAGGAGTAATTTATGAAAACTTTTATTAGTAAACCAAGAAGTTGTATGAATTTTTAATATCGGAAAATTTTACAAAAACTGAGACCAGATTAATTTGGGATCAAAGCTGAACTAACTTTTACAAATTATGGCTCACATTTCTAAACTATTTAGAGTTTAAACAGATAGCTATCCTTTTCCATAACATTTGTACCGTATTTTCTGTCGCATTTATTGTTGTAACTTATGGATATGCCAGAGGTAAGTATGTTATGTTGTGTTATATGTCGTAGAGGAACAAAATCGGAGCACCGCGCAGTATGAATATACGTCATCTACAGTAAACATCATTGGTAGCCAGCCTAAACTTACACGGCACTAGGCTCGCAATGACTTGAACATCACGAGGAAGGATTGATCGGTTTACATTATCTCGAGGCTATGTTACCTATATAAATACTTTTTATAACTAGGTAGGTTATTCCTAAGCTTGAACGTAAGTCCTACAGTCATATAGAGGCATAACATAACTAGCAAAGTTCCAGCTACTTTCTCTATTGATCAGTGGAGAGCCGACGGAAATCATACGCATGTCTCGTAGTTCTAAGAAGTACGGGCCACTTCCTCTCAGTGCAGTGGTGCTGTTGGCTGTTGCAACCATAATGAATGCATTTCAATATTTTCAATGAAGTGTATTTGTGCCGACTTGCTAAGATGCCGACAATTTTTTGCTATTTGAGACATAGGTATATTAGTTATCAGAATCTTTATTTTCTCAAATAACAGATATACAAAATTTGTACTGAACTTAAATTTAAGTATATACCTGCTTAGATTTTTATCAACCTATTTAGATGGTTTGGTCTGATTGCTTTGTGTCTAGGCTTTAAAACTTTGTGAAATTTGAAATTCTGGAACTTATACTATGAATTCAATTCAATTCATATATTCATACTATATGTAGATTCACAGGGAACATTAAAACACAAAATAAAAACTAGGATACAGATTAAATACAATCATGGCTGCAATAGCATTGTCAAAATGTAAAATAAGATAAACTAAAGAAAAATGTGTTTTCTAAACTGTGCAACATTCTTCTATTACTGCTGATGTCCCTTGATTTTAGGTACATGTTATATGAAACTACGTGAGTAAAACACAATCAATGATGAATAAATCTCCTAACCCGTTTTCAATTAAAGACTCAAAAGACGAGAATTATTCCAAGTGACTTATTCCATTCATTAAAGAAATCAAATTAAAGTATGAATGAATGCAATTGAGAGCGGAGCGTGATGAACACGCAAGCTATGAGGCTTTGTGGGAATTATTTGTGTCTGAAGGAAGATACAGGATGAAATATTATAGAGAAGCAATGCAACAGGAAGATAATGAAAGAACACTTAGCAAGAGTTGTTTGTTTTCAAAATACAACTAGACCAATAAATACTTAATTTTGGTTTAAAAAACTTTAAACCGACTTCAATTTTTACAGTTTTTACATGAATTTTCATAGATCCCCATTAAAATGGGACCACACGGGAAGCACCAGCTTTCATATAAAAAAAGAATCACGCAAATCGGACCACCCAGTCAAAAGTTCTAAGGAAACAAACATAAAAAAAACAGACGAATTGAGAACCTCCTCTTTTTTTGAAGTCGGTTAAAAAGCAAACACATTAAGAATTAGTACACAAAAAATGAGGCTGTTACCTGAAGTTACGCTCTGCTTAGAACCATTATTTATCTGGTTTTTTATGTGACTATAACACTAGTTCTAACGTATAACGAACCTACTTGTAACCCACTTTAAAGAACCTTTAGGCCAATAGAGATTGAAGGCCTCTATAAGCGAGTGTTTATTAGAAAAGGTACTGAACACGCCGTATACTAAGATTTACAACGTAATCCGAGCCTTGTGTGCCAGAGTCACGAAACTGTGTCATTCATTCTTTCATTGCTTACAGACAGTACAGTCGTAAAAATATTAATTCATTGGTTTAGGGTACCGCGCATAAACACAAACTCCCTCTTCTAAAAGAAATAACCGAGTTACCGAGTAGATGACTCAGGTCCAATATAGTGTGTGTAATGGTTGCACCTAAATATTTGGTTTTCCTTAACTTATTTGGATCACAATGTACATTATTATTATTAAAATCATGTATAAAATAATTAATCTCGATCATTAAGTTTAAAAGATTTTATGGTAGCTTGAACATAAAAGAAGGGGTAGCATAGTGTGCTTAAAGATCGTTTTGCTTGAGTAAGTTTGATTGAATTATACTCTTTAAATTATTTTTGAGAACCTTTCTTTATTATTTTATTCCCCTCGCCTACTCAAGGCTCCAGCTGGGTTTTTGTAGGCGACCTTAGTCTCCTACTTATTATATTCTTTATGAAAATTTCGCAAATGAAAATTTTATTATTTTCGCATGCATTTTAGTTCTTGACCAATCCCTGCACATGTAAGGCCTTGAAATGCAATCAATCTAATCACCAGATATTTCACTGTGACGTCACCTCAGGCCTGGTCAAACCAGCCACACAGGCTATACCTACACTTAATTATGGTACAATGGACACAGAAACAGGTGTGGTAAAGGCACGTGGCACAGCCACAGACACTGCATACCAGTCATGTGACATTAATTTTAAGTAAATTGCAAGTAACATAGTCAAACAGCATAGTCACTGCAGAATTTCTAATAATACCAGTTCAGGGTAAAGTTGATTCTAAATAAGTGATACAAACAGCAATAGTATCTATAACATTAATAAGGATTCTGAGACAGATCTGCTAAATGTTATGACCAACTTCAATTAACTTTTGGGCTATAATTTCAGAACAAAAACCCCAGCGAACGGACTCTATGTAGATCTTAAAGTGGATAAACGCAAAGTTATATCCTACTCCAGCTAAAACAATTCAGTGACATTTTATAATTTTTATAGCACAATTTTCTATTTGTACAGTTCTATAAATTACTAGCTTTCGTTCCCGTTACTTTAGTCAGTTAGTATTTAGAGCTCATTGAGCTCTTAAATAAATGGCTGAGATGCTGTATTCAATCTCAGCAGTAAAACTAGTTGAGAAAAGTGTATAGCTGTCGTTAGCAAATTATGAGTAATACGCGCGGGAATGAGCTGGCATTTGAATCTCGTTCACTGAATTGATTTATTGTTAAGTAAACCGTTTACACACTAAATTTTCCATTAGTAACGGTCAGAATTCTGCAACCTTTGAAATGCGTTTCTTAATGTTAGTTTTGGTTCGGGTGTGTACATGTACTTACATCTTAGCAGTTTTATAGGTTAAAGATCTATTCTGAGTCTCTACAAATGTTCAATAGGGTATGTGCATGGTTTTTTTTCATCGATTATTTAACTTAATACATAACCGAAAAAAAATATAACACCAACAAAATTTTAAATTATTGAGGTAAAAAACCAAAAGTAAAACTGCACTCAGTTTCGGGTGACAAAAACGCTGCCATTTGCATTTTAAGGCGTCATGATTCTTCGATTCACCTATGTCAACTCAAGGTCAAACTTTCATGACCATACAAAAAAGTACAAGTTTGACGTCATATTATGGTTCAGCTGCCAATAACTTTGCGTTTACAAATTTTGCGGTTTAGATTTAAAATATCTACTTTTCAATGGTTATATTTCAATAAAAACATCAAAAAATACAAAATAGTTGTTTGTTCAAGTGAGCAAAACAGTTTTTTGTTGCACGTGCCGATTTTCAATCCCGAGCTAGCGAAGCAGTCTAGAGTAGAGCCACGAGCGAAACAAAAGGCACGAAACAAACAACATTTGCTCTCGAGCTCGAGCAAACAAAACAACCAACTTTTCACCTCGATCAGTGAGAAAATTATTAGGTCCATGTCACTTTTTAGTTGCACGGTGAGTTTAAATACTATATAGGTCCGGTCCATTCATCGTGATATTTAATAATTAATAATAAAATATTGGTAGCAATAAAGTAAAGCATCGTCGTGCCAAAATAAGTTTTTGAACAAGGCAAGGAGTTTTTAATTTTTTTCGGTGCCTGCCTACCATAGTAGTAGGTATCAATAGCCTCTAGACTCTAGAGATCAATCATCAATAAATAGGCTCTAGAGCTAGATCAATAAGCTCTAGAGTCTCGAGTCTAATAAACCATTGAAATGCTGTAACACCATTCTAAATTCAAATTACTTTTTTCAACTTGTTGAATAATATCCATTATTCCATTTCCTCTAGTGAGCAAAATTTGATTTTGCTCACTGTTTTTGGGCAGCAAAGTTAATGTTCGAGCGAGAGAGGTGAAAATAAAAATACAGATATATTTCTATATCAATGGAGAATACGTTAACAAATTATTAGCTTTTGGAAGTCACATGCAAATACCCTATTACAACAAAAATTTTGGACATGCTCGTTGGCGTGCTTTTCACCAGGATTTTTTAGCAGAATACATATATTCCAGAGGCTCACGATTACAATTATATAATTGTAAATTTGAACACGTGTGAGTGTCTTTGAAACAGTCGGCGATATGATAAGAAGCAACAAATTGAATAATCAACATGCTTAATTATTTTTAACATAAAGTAAAAAATTACAAATAGTCGTAAACATTTGCAACGTTTATGAGCACAGAGAGCTTGTAAATGCCAATAGGCGTATAAATTATGTACTCGATGATATTACGATGTACGTATGAGCTGATAAGTACACATATAATTTCGCAGCGAAAATTTTATATCCCATGAACTTTATATAGGTTATACCATATCATCAAATAAATAATACCGTTAGGTACATGTTAAAACTAGTACCACGTAGAAACAATAAAGCTTCATGAACAAGAAACAATAAAATTATGAATAAAAATTTATAAGAAATGAAGTTGCAAAAGACATGTTTAATGAATCACCCTCTTTCAATCGAACCAATGCAGTAAATTCTTAGCGAGTTTCTCACGACTATTCACCCAGTCCCAAGTTACAATCTACAATAATGTTAATGAATGCTAAACATCTATTAGCAAATCTAAATGCCTTATACATAATTAAATAATAGTAAAAAAATAATAAACTTTAACAGAAACCGTATTTACCTTAATAGAGAATATACAAAACGAGTGAGTAAAATCGTACTTATGGAGCCATTTAAAAATCGTTACAGATTTGAATGATTTTAAAATCTAAGACACGTTATTTTTCTTATCAGTCAAAGAGCCGATACAAACTCAAATAAGGCTTCACCTTGAACGCAATCGTATTGAACTACAATATTATGATACTCCTGAACCGGTTGATTCATACTAATCATTACAGCCAATGCTTCCATTCATAAACTGATCTATAAAACACAACTTGTAAACTCAGATATTCTAACCAATATTACCTACGTAAACGAATGAGGTAAACTTAGGTGAACAGACGCTTGCAATATGTTGCATGACATAATCAAATAAATCTAGTTTTATTATAAAATTATTGGCATTTAAATTAATGTCCCAATCTCAGAATGGTGAGTCAAACTCTACGAGTATGTAATCACTTTAAGTAGATACAAGTAATGGTATTACGATTATAAGCTTCACCAAACTAAATATTATATTAAAAAACTCACATTCTGGTTAAAAATAAACTAGTATTACTTTTAAATCCATCATGGTTATTAATACTAAACTTATTTACAACAGGATATTTACCATGATTTGAAAACTCAAAATTCAAATCATGGTAAATATCCCGTTGTAAATAAGTTTAAACTAGTATTAGCAGATATTTTAGTCAGTAGCCTCATTTTCAGAGAATTTCCATGTGATTAATGAAACTACAAAGCTAGCGGTGCCGCCAAAAGCATTACCTACAAAACGTGGTCAAACCCCGACCTATTCCCGAAATGAGTTGTAAACAACAAACCACAGATGGCATAATTATTGTACCGTAACTTAGTAATCTCAATTCCGTATTGTCTGTTCTCACACTGTTATTAGAGTAGCGACTATCTGTGTTCCGCTAAATTGCTGTGGTAATAGAAATAACTGTCCAGTGGGTTTTTACAGCAGAGACGCCCTAGCATGCATTGCTAGGCCGTTTCAACCGTAGACTGATTGCAATTACTATAGAAGTATCAAGTGCACTTGAAGTGCTTTTTACTCCTCTCTTTTTAATGATACTTTTTATAACTTCCATTTAGATTATTCAATCAATCTGTGATTACGAAATGCACCTGACTGACATAAAATGGAGGATGGTCTTTCAAGACTTGCGTATAATTTTAGTGTTCTTATAAGTGTTTAATTATAAGTATATACTTCTAATAAATGTCAAATAAGCTAGGTTTCGTTTTATTTATCTTGTTGTGATCTCGCTTTATTTTTGTTTTTAATCGGTTTTATTTAGCTTGCCCAGTTTGTTCATTTAATTGTTTGGATCAAATCTAGTAGGTTAATCGAATTTGTCCTCCTACCTTGTTGACGGATTGATCTGAAATTTGGTACGCACTTTCAGTTCTGATCACAATATATACTCGTAAAAACCCTTTCACCTAAAAAAACAGTTACTTTCACTTGATTATACCCATAGTTTTTCATTTTTCTACGATCACTGATCCGCCTACCAAGTATGATGATATTAAGGTAAAGCCTTGTTTGAAGAAAGCGTGTTCAGTTCTGTAGTGGACATAATTATGCGTTCTGATGAGGAGTTTTTGTCTGAATCGACACAAATATTTTACGTTTTTGTAGTAGGTTTATTTAATCTAACATGCTAGACCCACGATGGTCAAATTGGTCAAGTATGTGCACGTAAAATTACAGCCACAATATTTTTTCTGTACATTTCAACATCCTAAGCCATAAATCAATAAATTCCCAAATGCCTTGCTACAAACCGGTCTTATCTTAAATTCAACATGGATGTCTTCGTTTCATTTGCATATTGGCTAATATACGAAGGCTCGGATTTATGTTTCGTTCCCATATTAACACGTTACTTTCAAATTCTCGGTTAATGCAACACCTACTTTATTAATTGAAAAAACATGTTCATAATTCAGCGAGTACCGAAACATACCTACTTATTACGTTATAGTTAACTTGAATAAAATGCTGGAATTAGTTGTGTCTTGAGTATATAGTTTGGCTAAAATAATAAATATTAGGTCCTTACATATGAAATTGGCGTTTTTCGTACTGGCCACTTTAATCACAAATTTCTCCTCTTTGGTAAGGAATTCCAAATTCAAATTTGTACAGCTATAGACTCATGTATTTGTGCTTCGATGATCGTCATTCATTTGTTTTTTTTCTTCTGTTTTTTTCTGTTTGCGTCACTCATTTTACAAAATGGAAAACTTAAAATATCGCATTATTTACGAGTACGAGTTCCGCCGTGGCACTAGTGCTGCGGAAACAACTCGAAGGGTGAATGATGTGTATGGCGGTCGTGTTGCAAAAGAAAACACAGTTCGTTTTTGGTTCCAACGTTTTCGTTCTGGAAATTTCGACCTGCAGAACAAGCCCCGTGGACGGCCTGAGACTCAAGTTGATAATGAAGAGTTGAAGGCTATTGTGGAAGCGGATCCATCGCAAACCACGTCCGAGTTAGCTGCAGGCTGCGATGTTAGTGATAAAACTGTTTTAATTCACTTGAAGCAAATTGGGAAGATTAAAAAGCTTGAAAGGTGGGTACCTCACGAATTGACTGAAGCAAACCGGCAAACGCGCGTCGACTGCTGCGTTACATTACTAAACCGGCACAATAATGAAGGTATTTTAAACCGAATCATTACCTGTGATGAAAAATGGGTTCTTTACGATAATCGGAAGCGCTCAGCGCAATGGTTGGATCCTGGCCAGCCAGCCAAATCCTGCCCCAAGCGAAAATTAACCCCAAAAAAGTTACTTGTAAGCGTTTGGTGGACTAGTGCCGGTATTGTTCATTACAGTTTTCTCAAATCTGGCCAGACTATTACGGCTGATGTCTATTGTCAGCAATTGTAAACTATGATGGAAAAGCTAGCGGCTAAACAACCTAGGCTGGTCAATCGCTCCACGCCACTGCTGCTTCACGACAACGCTAGACCACACACTGCGCAACAGACGGCTACTAAATTAGAAGAGCTTCAATTGGAAAGTCTAAGACATCCTCCGTACTCCCCGGACCTTGCTCCAACAGATTACCATTTTTTTCGAAATTTGGATAACTTCTTGCAAGGGAAAAAATTCAACTCCGATGGGGCAGTCCAAATCGCCTTCAAAGATTTTATTGATTCCCGTCCGACTGGTTTTTTTAGTAAAGGGATCAATGAACTACCTATAAGATGGCAAAAGTGCATAGAAAATAATGGTTCATACTTTGATTAATTAAATATATTATATTAAAAAATATTCGACTTTTTGTTCCTTCCATACAAAACGCCAATTTCATATGTAAGGACCTAATAATATGTATATCTTGTGGAGATATAAAAACATTCATTAACAAACACAAACCTGCCGGCCTAGCAAGGGGATTGTTATCTAGGGTAGAATAGAGAAAAATGACATCGCATCGTTATACTAATAAATTATTGAAGTTGAAGGAATGAATTTCAAACATTTTACGCATTCGATGACAAAATGACGTAGTTTTTATTTTTTTTCTATTCTACCCTAGACAACCCTCTAGAAGACCGGCATACTATTACAACACAAAGAGAAATAGTACATAACTTGCAAACAATTTATTGAAACCATTTTAAGAATTCGTTTCTACACAGTCCTAGGAACAATAAACTATGGACTCAATCAATAGGTAAAGTCTATCTACATATTTTGGCGTCAATGACGATAATGATGATTAAAATTGCTTAGTTTAAAATATTGTACTGTACTTAACTCAAAAACACTATCTATAGGTGATACATACGTGTAGACTAGTCACATTGTTCATAGTCTTAATTTGTTGCACTATCCTGATAACTACCCGTGAAAACCTTCGATAAGCTTACTGGTATTTATTAATTTGTAACTCTGTATATAAAAGCATCTGGTTTTCCATGTAATAAATAAATAAATAAATAAATAAATATCTACAGTAAGAGTGTGAGAAATTCTTCGGGAACATTTGTCAAGAAGCAATATCCTCAGGTTTGCTTGCAGTTTATTTTTTCCGCTCACACAAGCATGTTTACGAGTGCAAGTGCTAAGTGGTCGAATGCCTGCCTCTAGGCGGACAGGAAGAGCAAGTTAATTAGAATGTATAAGCAGTTTGTTGCATCACATTCTAAGATCTCTTAGATGGAATGTTGGGGTTGACATTGACTTTGACTTTGGAGGACAAAGCTTTTAATACAACTCTTATTTTGGTTAACAATGGTTGTCAATCCTTATTTTAGCTAATTTTATGTAATTCTAAAACAACAGAATCGATACCAATGTCCTCATCAACAACTTTAATTTATTTTTTTTGGCAAAATTGTATCGTCCAGACGCAGACGCCATTAATTCAGAAAAAAGAAGTAGTGTCATCTTTCAGCCTTGCTAATCTATTTGTTAACATTCATAGAATTTATTGTAATTTAATGCAAGACAGTGCGAGGTAGTCTTTGTGGGTACTCAACAAACACAATGCATAAAATCCTGGTCAGGGCGCTCCGTTACTTTGAGTTAGTTCTTGTTAGATAACTTTGATATTATTTAAAAAATTAATTAATTTAGAAATGTCTATGTTTATTAAACACGTGACATTTCTAAAAACCTAACATTTTCATGGGAAAATGTTAGGTTCTTCTGATTTTAATTTGTGTTATGGTGCTATGCTAGAGAATTATTTTTATTGATGTATAATAATAATAATAATAAAATACCGAATTAGGTAATATAACTAATTTGATTTCAAGTATTGTCGAACCTACATTACCTCAAAGTAAATGCACATAAAAAGTTGTTTAACTACCAGTATTCGAAAACTGAGTGAAGTGTGTAGGTAACAAGTCCGACAGGCGTAGCGACATTCTTGGCAATCGGGATAGTCTTCACTTCTTGTTCCAAAGCATCGCATTGCTTTCTCATAAAGCAATGCGATGCTGAAATCAACTACATTTATACATATAAATGTAGTTGATTTCAGCATCGCATATTACGATTTGACCGCGTCAGATATACATACACAACAAATTCATAACACCCCTCTTTTCAACGGGTTAATTTCACTTGATGCGAAATGTATTGTTCTCTGAATTTTAAACTTCATACATTGAAGTCCCAAGGAATCCAATGAGCTTTCAAAGGCAGTACGACGATCTGCTGCAGATGTAGGGCAAGGGCTGCTCTCAGGAACTCCCCGGGGCAAGGAAACAAAAAGCAATGGCACCAACATTTTGTAAAATACACGTTAAAGATTTCATAGTGAAATGTGTTTAAAATTGATCTAGGTAACTCAAAACACAAGTCACAAAGCTCAAAATAGAATTGATAAAGCTTCGAGCATTTACGTAACCCCAAGTTTTCTTATCTATCACGTTGCATCGCAATCGCAACTCATAGCGTTTTGTATGCAACCTCTCACGTAGGGCATTACGCTTTGGATACAACTTGATAAATCGCAGGAAGTAATGCAGTAAAACGATACTAAAAACTCAAACGTGTGGCATCGGTATTTAGAGAATTTAATGAGCTCGTTATGTACTACTAACTAATCGAGATATCGATGACACCGTAGAAGGCAAAGATCCGCAAAGAGATCGACCTAAAATTAGACTAGTTAGAATCTTAAGGCGTTACCCCGACGGTTTTATCTTATTAAAACAAAAGGTACTAAAAGTCTATCGGCCTGTTTATAATATTTATCAGAAAGTTTTTTTATTTAAAAAAAATATGCCTGTAATACTTTTATTTTGTATCATTTAGGCAGAGATGCGAAACAGAGCATGGTGGCAAAAAGAGCAATTACATACTTACTACACATCTTTGGCTCTATACAAAATATAATTGATTTTGACTATAAACCAGTTTTTTTCATGGATCCATTGTTAGAACTGGACCAAATTAAAATGGGACCACACGGGAAGCACCAGCTGTCAAATAAAAAAACATGAAAATCGGGTGGTCCGATGTCTGAGTCTGAGTCAGAAAAAAAATGCGTTCGAATTGAGAAACTCCCCCTTTTTTTGAAGTCGGTTAAAATCTTTTACAGAGTAATTAAAATAAAGCTTATTATAGGTATCACTACCAGGCTAATGGATTTTTAGACTTTGATAGAAAACGATAAATGGTTGGTTTTTCTTTCATTCAGAGTTCAAGCACCTCGAGGGAACAACTTGAAGGTGCAACCTTTATTTTTTCGCACAATGCATTGTAACTCTGAAATAAGGAACCTTATTTTGAAAACTTATTTATGTAGCATTGTATGCGAATGTTTTCAATGCTGGCTGTAAAATAAATCACTTTTGTGTGACAGTGTTGTAAATCATGTTGAAATAAGTAGATTAAAAGCTTTGCTGGCAGATTTAATATAATTCCTATATAGATTGTTCTGTAAATTTCTTCGTTCGCACAGTTTTCGTACCTATCCATAAAACTTTATTGAAAATTGTACATTGTTATTGTTAACTAAGGGACCCAATACTTTCATCCCGCTTCCCATGCAACTTCCGACCTCTCTCCGAGTGTATGAGTGATGAAAAGAACATTATAATCAAATAAAAGAAATTGAACTATCTTTACGTAAACCAAGTCCAGTATTCATTATCTAATTTCTACCTAATGTATCGTAAAACAATCAAAATTCTAAAATTTTATGGTATTAAAAGAAAAATCAGGCTATTGTCAAACAGGTCCCAAATAAAATTAATAACAGGTTGCAAACACGTTCCAAGGTTGGTTCTAATATTATCGTATTTGCAATCTGTGAGCTAAGCATGAGTTAGCGATAAAAAATACATAGATCAAGAACTAATCCTATTAAAGTTTGTATCTTCGTCAATTCTTTTACAATACGGTTTTTACATCGGTTCTATCTCTACTTTTGAGTCTAACTATTCCAAAACTATTCCAAAGTTATATACAAGCAATAAACTTTTTTCTTGTCTTAAGTTTTTCTGTATTCAAATTCTTATACTTATGTAGTAAATCTATATATCAACTCATTGTTGTAGAGAAGTGAATATCTCATGCTAAGGGCACAAGATTGCTATGAATGTGAAATGTTCTTTTCGTGACAGGCGACGGACGTTAACACACATTCTGAATGTACATTTATCTCATACCACTTGGTCGTAATTGGACCACTACAATGCAAAGGTTTTATTGCAAAACCTAATAATTATTAAAATAAATTATGTATTGTATGGAGACGAGATATTATTATAATAAAAAAAATATAGACGTTACACGCTGCAGCATTTACTCGTATATGTATTTATAGTTCTTTTTGCAAGGTAGGTATGTTATTAGCCCCTGAATGATTTCTACGAAGGATGTCCTTTTTAAATAATAAATAAATACGAAATTGAAAACTTGTTTTGATACGAACAACAATAATCTTGATTCTGAAATATGATTAGTATTAGGTATTTTGATTTAAAGGTCTCAGATTTAAGTCCACAAAAGTTCAGAAGGATATAAAGATTAGATATGTTAATTAAATTCATATGCATGAATGTTTGTGGTCCAAATATTTGATGCACCAACAACATTGTGAGGTCTTTGTTTAAACACAGAATACCTCAAAGCAAAAAACAAATTAAATAAAGCACAGCACACCCAGAATCTTGAAGGTCATTAAAATACATTCACGTTGTTTTAATATCACGTAACTGTTTTTATGAGGGCGAGCAGCCAGAATCTTACGGCAATCTCGTTCACACGAAAATAATTAGATGGATTGGATGTGATGGTAATTTGATGGACCATGATGGTTAATATAACACGCATAATCTCAATGCGTCGTCGTAAACAGCCGTATACATTTTGTCAGTTATAGACCTGATAGACAATAAAAAGACAATAGTTATAATAACAAATACAAAAGTTATAGACCTGATAGACAAAATAAAGCTTTTGCACCATCAAAACTGACATGATATTATGAAGATTTGTACGATCTGCAGATATTTGTCTAGGGCGTTCTGGATGTTTTCTATGTATATTAAAAAATATCTATCTATGTAGTGTATTGTATATTATGTATATCAGTTATCTAGTACCCATAACACAAGCTCTGCTTAGCTTGGGGCTAGATAATGCTGTGTGAATTGTCCAGCATTATTATTATTATTATTATTATTATTATTATTATTATTATTATTATTAAGAATGGCTCTAGTCAGGCCTACTCGGAAAACGAAAATCGAAGTTTCGTTATCATTGTCGTGGAAAACCAACTCTTATGTCACTTGGATAAGAATAGCGTTTGCACTTAAATGAATACAATTCTTCGACTAAGTTTTTAAGAGAACGGGCGGTTCCAGTGCTGGAAGAAATGCGGAACTGTGTTTAGAACCGCATTAACCCTGAAGAAGTCCCTTGTTTAAAAGGGATGAAACGTTGGTGTTGTTCAAACACAGATAAAATTCATAGTTAACCCGCTTATTTCCCTAATGGATGAGAAGAATGTTTAAAGAAAACGCTCGAACCAAAAAGCACGTTGCTTCTGCTGTAATGTATTCGGAGCAGTTGTGGACCAAAGATTTTAGATTTACTTTGCGTTGGCTAACTGTGTAGAATGATTATCTATCAGTTGATACACGCACGTGCATGTCAAATTGTTTGCTTTTCAATTAATGAGTTTAATAGATGTCTTGATGAGATGATTGATCTATTTACTGATCTGATCAGGGACCGTCACAGAAATTATAATTCGTTCTGTGGCAACTTCGATCAGGTATTTCGCGGCCATGTAGAAACCATTTCTATGCAATTTATATCCAAATTTCCAAAGACATAATATTATTCAGGCCAAGCAAGTTTGAGTCAAACTTTGAACATCACTGTGAATGCACCGGCCAATTCAAATACACGGAAATCCGCATGATTGTTTATCGATTTCATCGGAGTGTATTGGATAAAGTAGGTGGTCTAGATAGATCGTTATATTCCGCTCGATAGTACGTTTACGGGGTCTGATTCTATCCATCATTATGTGCTATATTGGCTTATCGCAATTTCCATGAACCATAAATTGCCCACTATCTTCCCCGGTAATTAGAAACTTAACTTTACGCGATTTGTATGTGGCTGTTAGTTGTGGTCCGAATAAAAACTAGTGATTCAATCTAAAGGTATAATAAAAATGCGCTTTTGCTCGTCGGTCTCTGTTCAAACCTGTGTTTTGTATTGTGCCCATTGTAAGTGGAGGACATAGGCGTAACTAGGTACTCTGTTATAGTCACCTTCCTCATAACTGAGTGTAGTTACTACTGGTATGACAATGACGTGTGATTGGTGCGATAGTAATTTTCCGCGACCGTTGTTCGTATCCGATACGAGTCCAATTGAAGCGGCCATACCGCATTGCTCCTAATCGCAGTAATAGAGCTTATCACAAACTTGTTCCGCAAAGCTCGCCATTGGACAAATTAAACATGACTTACCGGTACTGTTCTCCGGCACCGCGTGAAGTATTCCGCACAGAGCGGAGGAAACAGCGGGTCTGCTCCGTGATTCCGCATCGAGCTCGCACTCGTTGGCCGAAGCCGGTTCGAACAGCGTCAGATCCAGCCCATCCATATCGCTCCGCGCCGATGCGCAATCTTCATCCACAACTCGCTCACAAAAGTTTTCTGGTGACTCCACATCCTTAGGGCTTCGGCTGCACACCCCGTCGCTGAGTGGGTCACAACAACAAGTGTCCGAGAACGGTTCAAAGTCCCTACAATCAAACTCGCATCGCTCAAAGCTGTCACAAGTGCACGACGATAGCGCATCCGAGTCGGATCCTTCGACCAGGAACACATTACTGCTCTGGACAATGTCTTTTTGCGGCGATTCTGATATGAAGAAAGGACTTGACGCGTATGGCACTTTTTGTATTTGCAAAGAGAGATCCGAGTCCTCATTGTCGATGATCTGAGGGAGATCGTCTTCGTCTAGTTGAGGGCGGCAGTCTTCGTAGCGAGCGAAGCTGGATGTGTCCGTTAGATTGGACGAGCGGTCGACGGAGTAGACATCTGCGTAGGGGTCTACGGAGTCACTCTGTTGAGTCTGTTGTCTAAATGGAGAGTGGTGCGAGCGAGCTCCGAGGAAGATGGTGGTGTAGGGGCAGGTGTGCTGCGGGCGAGTGCGGTCGGCACGGCGAGGGTAGCTGGCCGCCAGCGGATCTCGAGCCACCCCGTCAGTGTTGATGTACGCCTCGCTCGTCGACAACACGTTGTACCGCCAGTCCGGCATCGCAGACCATCACTTCATTAACTCGACAAAACTGTTCACTTTCATTTAAACTACCATTATGTCACGATAGTACATTCTGTTATAGGAGTTGTATTTTTATTTCACCACGGTCAGTGTCCGCATCGGTCTAAATAAAGACTACTTTATTAGTACTGTTATGGCCGCCGTATTAATTTAGCTGTTCTAAAAATAAGTTTCAGCTTGCTTATGTTCATGAACTCAGCTTATTGGCTTTCTTGGTTTGGTACATCTTTACAAAATGTAAGTAGGTAGGTAGCTATAGATACATTTGTCCGTTATAAGTTATAAGCAAACATGAATAGCAGAACGGTCATATGCGTCGCGAACGCAATGTGGGTCACAGAAAGCAATAAAACTTACATCTCTACGTATGTGGTACCTAATATTGATGCAAGTAATGTAATACAGGACGGCGGAAGCTGTCTACATTTGCTCTACTTAGTTTCAAGTAGTTACTATGCTACGTATTCGACGATAAAGTACACTTGCGGAGAAATCTTGATAGAAAATAAATACCTAATTATCATTCCAGAATAATTGATTTTGTTTAAAAAAACTATAAAACGACTTCAATTTTAAGAATCCCACTGTCAGAACTGGACAAAATTAAAATGGGACCACACGGGAAGCACCAGCTTTCAAATAAAGATAAGCATGAAAATCGGACCACCCAGTCAAAAGTTCTGAGGTAACAAATATAAAAAAATAGTCGAATTGAGACCTTTTTTTAAAGTCGGTTAAAAAAGGTAATGATGCACTTTTGTTCACCAAAACCGTGCACAATTAGTAGGTAGTACATCATTGATTTCAAAGGCAAACACATCAACTTACCTGGTAAACACAATTGAGTTCTAAACAATGTTCTATACAATTATTATGTGAACTTTGTGCATTATGTTTGACGCAACTTGGCACGGGCCATTTTAATCGGGGTGCAGTAAAGTTGGCCACTGCTACTATTACGGTATTGTGGACCGCCTAACCCGTTACGGAGAGTATTTTGGACCATTTCCCCGCTTTATTGGTACAAGATGATCTCGTAGCGGCTTTACATGTAAATTTGAAGAATAATTTAGTACCAGAAAAAAAATTACATGACCCTGTATATAACCCTACATCAAGTGCTGATGATGTAAGATTAAAGGTTTATTGTGATATTTCGCTGGTTTTGTGCACCAACAGAGAATATACAATCTCTGTGGCACTGTTTCATAAACGAGCTGTCAAGAACTTGGGATATTTTGACCTACAAGTTACGAGTCCCTTTTACAGCGTATTATTAATAAAATAAAGGGTTTCTACGCCGACCGCCTATATTAAGCTTGCGCCTTTTATACTTCTTCTTAAGATGTTGAACTTCGTAAGGCCATCGACAATGATTGTGCTTAGATCAATTATTTTGTACCTTATCTATCTACTTATTGGAAGTAGTTTGAAAATAACAGAAGAAGCTTCGTGACTGCTTTAGTGCTGCACGATTCGATTTTTTATAATAAGGGAAAAAAGCATTTGCGGCTTTTCAAGTCTGGAGGTGTTATGCAAGGGTCAAGTATCCCTGTCTGTAATATTCTAATACGTAGTCATAATTCGATAGTAATGTATACCTACAAATTAAAATAAGTTTTTAAAATAAAGAGAGTGAATGTACATACATTTGACAGTTTCATTTCCAACATTTAATAATGAGGACCTATAGAAAATCAGTCATTTCGGGAAAAGTTCTTTTTGAAGTACGTGCGTAATGTAGATCAGTACATTTTGACATTCAGACTTAACCATCCGGAAACATCTTGAGAAAATGTACACGCCGCGCCGCCGCGCCATAAAATATCCAAAAATATGTGACGTCCTACAAAAAACCGAGTCTGATTTCTCTACTTGGGAACCACTTTGCATATGCCTACCATCTTCTCAGTTACAAATTCCAATACGGCATTTGAATTCCACAAAAGAACATAATTCTTTTTCAGAATGTTCTTATTCCAAATTTATACAAAATACAATAAGGAAACTGGACACGACCATGTCGACCATACAAAAACTGGCCCCGGCACGTGCTTCAATTCTTTGGGGCGAATGCGTTGGCGACAAAAACACCAGCTCACTGCTGTCAATGCACGAAAATTACTATTCACTCGATGATTATGATAACAAATCTAAATGTTCGTTGCTCTATACTTATATATAAAAGTTCCGTCTGTATAATATACATATCTAACTTTGTCCGTTAGGTATGGAAGCTTTGATGTCTGCGAAAGCTCATAGGTTCATAAAACTTTGGAACCATTCCAGTACTTTCAATTACTCAAATTTCACAACTTTACTTCTATACCACGCTCAAATCAGAGGAAAACTTTTTCTGAAAGTTCTTGTTGTGTTAAAAGAGAGCACCTATAGAGGCTTACTTGAAATAATGTTATTAAGAGAAAAAAGAAAATGTTTGTTGGAACAACAAAATATGGAACAGATACAGTTAAGTTAACAAATTTTTCAAGTTGTTTTAGCACGAGTTAGAACTGGTGGAAGTCATAATCTAGAGTAGTAGATCCGCATGTAAAATACAAACGGTAAGCCTCCACGGTTGGTTTATCCCGTGATTTAAAGGGTTGCTATTTAGACCTTATAAATAAAACATTAGGAAAGAACCAAAACAGCAGAGAAGATCTAAGATGCCATCGATCTTTACGCTTACAAAAGCTGCATAATGAATTTATCTGAATCTAATAAGCACCGTTATCAGGATCAAGTGCACACTATGTTGGTAATGAGAGATTATAAGAGGCCACAACACAACCCTAACGAAGCCTTAGGAAGTAGGTAAGTTTTTAACCTAATATGTTTTCCGGTAGAAAATCTTTCTGTTTCATCTGAGGCAGTGATTATGGCAAAAGCTCCCTTGTTTGGGAGTGGCACCTTCAACAGTGGACGTGAGTTTGTTGAGTAGTGCGTGGGGATCATGAAACTGCTATCAATAATAGCTAGATATTCATCAACCACCAAAAGCTTCTCTAAATATATAAGCATCTCTAAATATCTTTCTTGAAAATTAAGCATATCTGCAGAAAACTGCAGGTGCAAAGATGTAGGGCTACAGGTGCAAAGAACTACCTATACCTGGTTATCTATGAATAATAGCTTGTTACGCAAGTGGCTTACCAAGAATATAATAGACGCTCATAGGAACATCACTTTTACTAGCGGAACGATATAATGCTGAGAAAAGAATGTAACATGTATCCGCTACCCAATTAATTATCGTTTTTGTTTTCAATAACAACATACTTTTACTACATTGTGACAATTTGCGTCTACCTGATGTAATTATTGGTTAAATAATGAAATCATTTGCTTTGTCTCAAGGAAGAACTGACACAAAATTAAAACAAACTTTAGAATATGTTACGTGTTCGTTACCTTTGTTTTTCTTAGAGAAAGTCACCACTAAGTCCATGGTAGCTTTTAGGTGTCCTAAACATAGAATATATTTTATGTTTATAACATTGTTTTTTTAGCTATAACGAGTTATTCAAATAATGAGAAACGCCAGAAAAAATAGCACAATGATTTTCTAGCCGTGTTAGGCTAAAGTTAAGCTCGGTAATTTATATTCCCCAAGCACGTAGAAGCCAGTTTATTTTTAAACATGTTTTCCAGCCAGAGCGAGCCTACGCGTATTTTGAAATCCCACTTTAATATATACTCAAAAGAATTTCAGCGTATTAGACAAATCTAGAATTCTGAAATCGAAGTGTTCATTATTGCTTCATTATTAATGAACATTTCGTTAAAAAAAAGTTACTTCACAAGCAAAGCAAGGTTACAAAATATAGGTTAATGCATAATGCATCGGCAGATGACAGCTAAATATTGACCGTGTGGCGAAAGTTGTCCTCGATACGACGGCAAGCTCCCAAGAGACCTGAGGTCGTATAGCTATGTAAAATCAATTATATACAGGGACTTACCACTAGTTATACAAGTACATAAGTCACATTTTGCTGTATAAAGATTGAGGTACTGCACGTATTTAGAAGAGAACTAGTTTTTAACAAACAGAATTTTTTTATTTCTCTATCTATTCGATAAATTATATATGTAATTTAAACATTATACAACTTGTTGACAGGTCTAAGTGTAAGATAGAGGAATCTTTGATAAATCATTTAATTTATAGATGATTCCCCTATTGTCAACCGTTTCAAAATAATTATTGATCAAGCTTCTAAAAATATGTGCGAATCTTATTCGATTTTTAAGAGCTTCATCAAGAATTAACACCATTTTGAACTTGTTGACTGGACGAACTCACAAAGTGATAAACAAAAGCCAGAAAGAGCCATCAGAAAATAACGAGAAGGGCCATCGATCGTCAACCTCAACCAACCGACGACCTGTGTGGCGCGATGCTCGAAGGAGCGTCTGCGACGCAGGACTTGCGTGTTCGAATCCCGCCTCGAGACAAATGTATGTACGATCTGCAGATATTTGCTTAGGGCGTTCTGGATGTTTTCTATGTATAATAAAAAATATCTATCTATGTAGTGTATTGTATTATGTATGTCAGTTATCCCATACCCAGTACCCATAACACAAGCTCTGCTAAGGTTGGGGTTAGACAATGCTGTGTGAATTGTCCTACATTATTTATTTATTTAATATTTAACCCACAAAAGCGGCTCAACATCATCCAATGAGGTTTTCATGTGACCGATACCACTGACATAGTATTACTATCCGTCCAGTCAGAGATATTGAAATCTAGCGTCGGTGCCATGGTAACTGTAGACATAGAGGAATATAAACCAGGTTTATTGTACCCCAAGGCTCCTAGCAACGATGATCGACATTTTATGACGTTACATTATCGGCTATATCCCCGTGGTTGAAGGTAACATTGCCGTAACTTATATGGTATCTAATGGGGTGCGTGTTGCGAAGGTAAGAAAGGGTAACATTCGATTTTGTGTTGTGTTACCGTCATTGTTATAACTTTTTTATGTTACATCCAGTTCGATAAACACAAAACGAGTTGTTAAGTTGTTGTCAAATGTCCCCCTCGATTCCATAAAGTTCGAATCAAATAATGAATTGCCCTTAACTTTAATCTAACCGTTTTTAGTTCGTATGAGGTTCCAGATAAAGATCAATGTAGGAAGAGTTCTAATTCAGAAGTACCCTATTTCACAAAATAACCTAACCTAAATTAGTAATCATAAGAAGCGAGTAACTTAACCTAAATAAGAAAACTCAAAAAGCGAGTAACCTAATCTAATTAGTAAATTTAGCAAGATCCAAAACTTAAGTTTACTGAATTTCTATCATACGGAAAACCTTTCAATACCTGTGAAATACTACCAACGAGTCCTACTTATCTACATTTACATTTAAATACAAGCTTTCCAGTAAAGTTAAGGTAAACTTTTTCCCAGAAATAATCCAAAAACAAATGTTCAGTGTTGATAAACAAATAGCATTTATTACCCAGCTTCGGTAAATATTGTTTCTGTCACTGTCTAAACTGTCGGTTTGTTCTAAACTAATAAAAATACAACCGATTTATGTTCCTGAGTTGTTGATGGATTAAAAGCTCTACTATTTCTGTATAAGAGCAACGAATTACGATCAAGCACTAGTAACAAGATGTACTTTGGCCATAACAGCATTATTCCTAAGCACTTGCTATAAATTCGATCGGCACTTGTGCTCGTAAAATCTTTGGTTGGTAAGTACTGAGTACACTCATCGGACACCGACCGAAGTAAATATAAACAAAATAATAATATTCACACTAGGTTCACTTTAATCCTTAGCAGCATCCTTGATTGAGCTTGTTAATTTGAATCACTACAAGCATCGATAAATCATTTGACCGTTTCATTCGAATGATTCGATTTAATATTCGAATTCGTTTCGCCTCGCGCGTCGTGCGCGTGCGAGATCGCGCAGTTTCAGACTGACTCTACTTGAACCAGGCGTGCGAGTGCGCCCTTACCACCTCTACTAACTATCCGCTATTCTATAACCACATCAATACTAACTACTCTCCAATCTACAACCACACCAGATTATACACTACTAACTGCTGAATAATCTATGATCTCTTCGCAGCTGGTTGCAAACCGTTACTAGGGATAAGTACAGTCACAGTTCTCAAACGTATCTGAATTCGAATCATCTATCACGTCTGTCGTCACATCGGAACCAGTTTACATAGATACGGCTTTTGACTATTACTAGGGGCTTGCGTGAATATTGTCTGAGGGGTCTCTCTGATTGTTCATCTGCATGAGGGCTGATCCATACAAAGGTGAAAGCATAGCAAGTAGCGTGCGTTTTTATTCCTATGACCCAATGATTGGTCTATGCAGACTCTATGAGTAGTAGTCTAGCCACATGTATTAGAGATATTCTATAGTATTGAATAGCAATAAAACTCATTATGAATATAAGCGAGTTAACTACGAACCTTGTATGTGTTGTGGTATAATATATGCTGTGAGTCTTACATTCATAATGAAATCGTCAAACTACGAAAGTTTCTATAGTAAAATAGCAATAAAACTGCTATTTCGCATGTAAAAGTTGCCTTATCTCCTCAATAAGGACCGGTTCGGTACTGATATACCTATTTGCACTAGCCAGCCATTCCGCTCCGATTCAACCAACGGCTTAGGAGATAAATATAGATAAGTAAATAATACGTTTTGAAACTTAATATGTGTCATTTTATATCCATCCACAGCGAGGAAGCTGTGGGCATTGCTTAATTGGACTTAATTGGAAAGTCAAAGGTCTCGTATCGTGGGCTGTTTATAGCCCTTAATGATTACTGACATTTTATTGTTGTCCTGTGGAACCAGACTTTCATAAACTTAACGCTAGAATTATGAAATTGCATATAAGATCTCGCTAATATAAACGTAAACTCTACACTTTATAACACGACTGTCAAAGAGCGTAGTGTTATCATGGTTTTTTTTTATTGAAAAATAATGCGTGAATAAATTATTCAAGAGTCGTTTAACCTATTTGACTGAATAATGTTAAAAAATAATGTTATTATTTTTTCACGTACTTTCTATTGATTCGCCACACAGGCGTCATTTATTTTTGTATTTTTTAATGTTTTTATTGTGAAATTTAATAATTGAAAATAGATATTTTAAATCCCGATCCCGAGGTCGGCCACGTAAAAGGTGGCGGGACGATCTGGTAGCTTTTGACCCGGAGTGGTGGGAGTCTGCAAAAGACCGAGAAGTTTGGAAATGTGCGGGGGAGGCCTTTGCCCAGCAGTGGGACGAAATGGGCTAAATAAAAAAAAAATTCTAAACGCAACGCTATTAGCAGCCGAACCGCGTTCATTTTTGTATGGTCATGACATGAAGCTTTGACTTTGAGTTGACATAGGTGATTCGATGAAACGGGGCGTCATAAAATGCAATAGGGTATATGCATCGATTTTTTTTATTGTTTTAATCGATTCTTTAGGTCATTATTTAACCAAGGAATGATAAGACGCTCACTGAATTTCGCATTAACAAGGTAAAAAAAAACAAATCAAAACTACAATCATTTTCGGGTGTAAAAACGCTGCCATATTGGCGCCATGTTTATGTGACGTCGACGTACACACTTGATTAAAACCTTTGGTGACGACCTCGGTAGTGATCATCTCAGGAAAGAGGTTTTCCGAAAAAACTGAAAATAATCGCCAATACGAAATGTCAAGTGGGCAGAATAGTGTCAAATCATGGTGCAGCAAGCAGAATAAAAAAAGAAAAAATGTTCACAGTGATGTCACGTCCGCTCTAGTCAATGGCGTAGCGTTTTGAAATTTTGCGATTGAGATTTAAAATGTCAATTTTTCAATGGTTAAATTCTACAATAAAAACATCTCAAAATGCAAAAATAAATATGTAGATATGTTTCTATATCAATAGAGAATACATATTTTTTTAGCTATTTTGAAATCACATGCATGCATATACCCTATTGGGCTGACATGGCAGCGTTTTTATCACTCGAAACCGAGTGCAGTTTTACTTTTGTTATTTTAACTCAATGATTTTAAATTTTGTGGATGCCACATATTTTTTCGGTTATGTATTAAACTAAATAAATCGATTCAAATAATAAAAAAATCCATGCATATACCCTATTATTTCAATTGTTATTACTAGTTCCAATTTGTTTACAAAAATTGTTAATACCTATTTGAGATATATTTATATTACCTATTGGATTATAATTATCTTTGTCAATAATGATTTCTGTCTTGAGTGTTTAAAGTTTTGTTTTATATCAAAATAACACCCATTAATAAAATTTTGTTTTAAAAAGTCGTTCTCACGGGAAACCTTTGCTCAACCGTTGGAGTTAGTAAACAAGCAGCCGGGAGCACAAATCTGAATGGCCGGTCGCTCAGTCAACATTGGAATTGAGATCATTGTCTGTAAACATTTTGGATGATATCGAATTACCGTCTTTTGGATGAAGGTAGTATAGGCTAAACATGTTAACACTTATCGAGCTGACTGTACCACTCATCATAATTTTTTTTTAAAACAAACTCAATTATTACTGTGATGTGATGATAGATAAGCGAGTATCCTAGAACTAGATAGACTAAAGTGGCCGAGTAGCAAATTGTAACATTACATTCTCAAACAGAGAATATAAGTAAATTTAGGAACCAATATATCCATTCCGCGGGGCCTAAGGTAATTAATACATGAAATATTTATACCGTCGAAAATCTTCCGACAGCGCGATTATCGTGAAACTGAGTAGGTATGAGGAAACACATGAAAGCATTCTAGCCGCCCTGCGTAGGTGGGCTAGATGCAAAGCGATTGTTTTGCGAAGGCAAATTACAAGTTCTTCATAGACAATTACCTACACAATGACACCCACATGGAATCAACACTTACATAGTAAGTACTAATCTGTGACCGAGCTTTGTAAATCAAATTGTGGTGTCGTTGACCCCAAGATTTGCTGGGAGATGATCTGTGCGAGTTTTTGTTGGTTTAGTTAGTCAGTGCGAAACGCCATGCCAATGCCATGTGTTTGACAGACTATATTTATAGGTACCTACTCGTATAATTAGGTTGATGTTCTGAATAAGAAGGTTATTTTGTAACCAAAAATGATGGGTACCTACAAAAAGCTTGTAATTTTTTTTATAGATCTATTTATAGATTTTTAATACTACACAATTCACACAGCATCACCTAAAGCTTTTTTAACACTGTTGTTTTTTAATTAAAATATATAAAATATTTTAGAATTACTTTGCATAAAATTTAAAATCGAAACCACTCTACCAGTAATGAGTCTACCATGCACGGCTCTACCACAGATAAAGTAGCTCTACATTACTTACTTCATTAAGGTACCGCCATCTAGCGTCGAGTAGCTGAAATAGCCACTGGTTCAGCCCTCTGGTGGATATAACTGGAGACTTTACCAGTAGCACAATATTGACGCTAGATGGCATTACTGACTATAAATTCAAAGTTTGACAACATTAAATCGAGAATGAGCTATGTACAAAATAATTTATAATGCAATCGAAAACGACGAAAAGAACCGACAGAGACGTGATGGACGAACGAATTGTTTTGGCACGCAAGTTTTATCTCAAATTGGTTTAGTACCGCCCAACAACATACACAACTTATAATACGGTCGTGCAGTTTGTGTATTCTTTACTACTTCAACTATATTTAGGAGATTTAAAAGTTTCTAATACCTAAACAGTACTACACAGTACATACCTACATAACGTAGAGATTCTGTTTCTGAGTGTTAGTGCTATATTATTACTTAGTAACGGTGTAAATGTTGAATATAAGTACCAAAATGTTTTTTACGAGCTTTGAATAAAAAGCAGAGTTATAAATAAGTAAAATTCTCTTCGGTCAGAGGGTCATTATGGCACTCAATTTGACCCTAAAATCCTCTAAGCTGGCTTGGTTACTTAAATATTTATCTATGTAAACAACCTCGCTCTCGCGGATTTGCAGGTAAGTAAGTAGGTAGCTCACTGAATGACTCTGACTCAACTAAACTATGTAGCACAATGTTACGATCACAATCCTCGCGCGCACGCCCTGCATCTCAATTACTATAAAGGTGACCGCGCACCTGTTCGCGACGCAGGAGCCGCACGCGCGCCGCCGTCGCCGGCCGCCGCCGGCCGCCGCCGCAGTCATCGAATTTCCTCATGGCCCCGCGCTTGTCCGCATCAAACCCGTCGCAGTCATCGCATGCGCAGGTGGTGCATTACAGACGTATATACTCAATACTCGATATATTTATTGCAACATATTTGGACACTTCATCACTTATACACAGTATAATCCGATTATCTTGATTCTAGACTTCTAGAGGATAAAAATGCTTGAGACGGGTTTTGCTACATAGGATGTTAAAAATAAAGGGTATCAAACAAACACGTTATCCGTCCCGAACACACCGCTGCTCGCGGCACTCGCCGAACGCGCAGCACTCACGTGCCGAATTATTTTGATGGCCGTATCTTACAGTTGTTCGGCGCGGATAGGTGCGCGATGTTTATACAAAAAAAAATCTAATGCGACAATTTAGGCGCGTGTGGCCGCTTCGGTGCGGGCAGGTGCGCGTTGAGCTTAAGCGTACATAATATTTTGATAGTTAGATACTGTGACAAATTTTTGAGGAAATTTTATTCTGAGAAGCGGGTCAAAATTTTGCTAAATAGTTTTAAAGTCGAGGTT
The DNA here is from genome assembly GCA_955876795.1 of Eupithecia tripunctaria. Taxonomy (NCBI): domain Eukaryota; kingdom Metazoa; phylum Arthropoda; class Insecta; order Lepidoptera; family Geometridae; genus Eupithecia; species Eupithecia tripunctaria. The sequence continues at coordinate 5,493,956 of OY041600.1, forward strand.
GAGGCTTGGGCATAAGGGCAGAAATGTATTTAATTTTTTTTCTTCTTCTATCATATAACGAAGTTTTTAAGTAGTACCTACATAAGTATTTGTAGAATTTGTACGAAACCCTCGGCCCGCGAGTTCGTAACTCTCGCATCACTATCAGCCTCGAACTTGGAAACAAAGTAGGTAAGTAAGTAACGAAATAAATTTAACTGTGGTCATACTTATATGTTTAAACACGAGGAGTCTTTTCAAAAAGAGAAGAGTCGTGGCGTTACGCTGAACTAAAACTTTTAGCCGTACTGCAATGACAGAGCAGTGTTGTCAACGCAACAAAAGTTGTCAAATTGGCACACGAGCGCCCTCACTTCCCACGACTCTACACTTTTTGAAGACTCTACCTACATAGAATGCAAGTTGCCGGCAACTGTACCCGTCGACTGCAGTCGACGGCAGTCGTCAACCTTCTGTCTGCAGTTCAGTGTAGTTAAGGCGCATACACGAGTGAAAAAGGCGCCCCCATCTAATTTATCTTATTATTATGAAACTCCATGAGATAAAAGCCAAGAAGGCACTTATCCGGCGAAGGCTTGGGTGTAAGCCAACCCATGTTAGCCATGGACTCCTAATCGTGACGTGTTTGAATAAATCGACTGTTCTACCAAGGTCCGACTGACGATGAGGTCACAACATTTTTTTCTTTTTTATATAACGCAGTAAAAACTGAAAAAACAAACAATCGAATCTCGCGCCAACAGGAAACGATCCACCTTAACGTCATGTTAATAGCGATATTCACGCAGCCAAAGCCAACCCATGTTTGCTGCAGACCCCTAATCGTGACGTGTCTGAATAAATCGACTGCTCTACCAAGGTCCAAATTGCTTAACGGAACCGTTACGATGAGGTCACTTGGAACATACTGATTTATTTTATTTTAAAACTCTTATTATGTTAGGTATCTATTATTTCGCATTATATGTATATAGGATTTATTCTTAATTATATTATTCTCTATTATTGTTTTTACAGGCGTTACCAATAAGCAGCATCATTTTTACTTGTACTAATGAAATCCTGGCGGAAGCCGAGAGAGAGCCCTTGCGTCTACATACAAGTGAAAACTTAGTTAGAGTAAAGTCAATCTTGTCGATCCACAAAGGTTTTCCCTACTAAGTACTGTTGGAAATATACTTTTTCACGTATAACCATTGATCAAAAATTTCGCCGGCCCCGAAATTTTTGATCGATGTGTATAACCTTAGATAAGTTAAAAAAAATTTAGTTATTGTTAGGTCAGTCAGTTAGTCTTGTTGCATGTTTTTTTTATTCTGTATGTATACTCGTATAACGCATGTGGGTTGGGTGAAGCGCTGTTATGTACATTGCCGATATTTTCATCTTTACATAGTAAAGTAGTAAAACAAAATAAAAAGTTTAATGTAGGCGTTAGTTATTCCTTAATAAGTAAATAAAATTAACTAGCTGCGCCTCACGGCTTTACCCGCGTGGAAGCTTATGTTTCTAACTTTCTTAATTTTTTATTTCATAAGAATCTTCTCCCGACAATAACAAACAAACCAAAAATAGCGAAATAGTCCACAGTGCAAGCGTGATGCCGCCGTCACTAAGGGAAATAGACCGACTTCAAAAAGGAGGAGGTTCTCAGTTCGACTGGTTTTTTTTTGTTTGTTTCCTCAGAACTTTTGACAGGGTGGTCCGATTTTCATGATTCTTTATATGAAAGCTGGTGCTTTCCGTGTGGTCCCATTTTAATTTTGTTCAGTTCTGACGATGGGATTCATGAAAATTCATGAAAAAACTATAAAAATTGAAGTCGGTTTATAGTTTTTTAAAACAAAATTTATTACTATAATCCAGTCCAGAATTCGGTTTAGAACACCCTTTCCTTGGCAGCCTGTATATATGACGCAGATTCTGTTTCCTTCCGCATAGATATCCTATACGCATAGAATATGTGTTTATATCCGTTTAGTAACTGATAGTTGCTTGAGAATGCGTTCTGGGTATGGAAAGTACGTCCTCCCTCACCCATCCGGTGCTTACCAACAATAAGCAATGCCGCTGATACCGTTTGTTAGTTTCATTTGCACAATAGGTATAGTAGAAGCGATAAGGCCGCCAATTGTTTTACCTTTTACCAAACTGTTTTATATACAGGAAAGGTACGGAAAGGGCTAAGCCGAAATAGGGGGTAAGCGTTTGTTCTTTTTTAATTCTGTTTTTTTTTTAATTCTATGTTTTTTTAAATTATATTATTGTTTTGACATTTTTAAGAATTTAGGTACCTACCTACTTAATTTATTGTATGTAATTTCGTGACAAAACACCAATTTTGCTGACAAAAATATGAAAAACATTTGTGAAATATTTCGTGATAAAATAATGCTAGAGTTTTGCTAATGGTTTTTCCTTCCTATTCTTGTTCTTTCAGCGTCTAAGTAGTCTTTATTTTTGCAAAAAGAAAATATTAGTAATTACTAAATCTTTATTCTCAAGCTTTCCGCTAAATAAACCCTTTACATGGCATCGTGAATGGTATAGGTAGTTCATCTCTGAATAAAGCATCATTTATTGAACTATAGAAATACTGTTAATACTTATGGATAATTCGACGTAGAGATTTCTTTGTGCTCTCTCTACCAAGTCTTCTTGGGGTAAGTAGCCTTCATAAATTACATTCCGACTTATTTCAGCGAGACTGAACTGTGGTGAACAAAATATTAAAAACACTATGCTAGTTTTAAACTGGTATATTCTTAGTAACAGCTAAATAAACAACGCAGACCAACATAAGATAAACATCAGTCCTACAAAACTCAGAGCTAAGCTAGGTAATTTTTCCTCAAAACATTACCTACTCGAACGTATGTTATGTACGTACGAGTCTCTTATTGAGACCTCCTTTGAGTCATCTTCTTTTGTTTTACATATAACCTACTTACCTGAAGAAGCCTACATGGAACCTACTAGGTGAGTAAGCTATTGTAAGGTGTAGCTTAGGTATTTCCTAGAATCGAATACAAGATTGCAGTGGTTATTTTTCAGAAAAAACAGTCTAAGCGATTTTAGGTATCTTTTGGCCGAAACTGTTCTTCATTATTAAAATAACGGTTGAATAGCGTCTGCATCCTTTGCGCCAGTCACGCAACAAACTGTTTTGAATATGGAACGGTGCCTCCATTCAAATCGGTGTGAAACAGCCTTCGTTGACCCCGAGTGACTTTTGCGATTCTAATTTTGATAACTGCGAATTTTATTAGATGTGAGGAATGAGTAAACAGGGCGTTCGGCGTCCCACAGCTGACAGTTGAGCTCCTATACACGGACGGCAATGACACTTTTTGGTAGGTATTCTACCTGAGATAAAAGATATAAGAAGAATCAACTGCACTGCACCCGTCGACGGCTGCCGTCAACGGGTGCAATTGCCTTGCCATCGTCGGTAATGTGCCGCCTTGTATAGAGGCCTTAGAGAAGTGAGAAAACTTACCTTATTCGTTGGCAGGTATGTCAATCGCGAACGAAGTTGCGGGTACAGCTAGTTAATATGTATATTTCAGGATAATTACAATGTTTAAGACACTTCCCCTCCATGGGGCATAGCTGTGGGACGCCCATTAAAACTTTCATAGTTACTAAATTCTGACAATGGGATCCACAATATAATTAATTTTATACAAACTAATTTCTTATGCAGCGACGAATTTAGTAAGGTGGTTTGAGGTTTGTGTAGAAATTCGCTACTAAATGATTAAAGAAGGTTGGCCGAACATTTTCATCTCGCGGGCAATAGCAACAAAGACAAATAATGATGGATAAAATAAACCTACCCGACTTGCTTTTCGGAGGCCTGGGATGGATGGAGGCCTAAATGGCCTAACTCTGAAAGGTTAAGGAACGGTAAACGGAATACATTTCATGTAGATACACTAATGTATTAGTCTCTAGAGAGAAGGTATATAATGGTTTAGGATTAGATTATAATAATAATAATGTGAACAGCATTATTATCACTAGATTGATGATGAATTTTGTCAAAAATCCAGACACCGCTGTATCAGACAGAACATCTTTCAGAAAAAATGTTTTTGTTTAAAAAAAAACTTTAATTACCGACCATCGAAAAACCGACTTTAATTATATTATGGATCCCATTGTCAGAACCTGACCAAATTAAAATGGAACCACACGGAAAGCACCAGTTTTCAAATAAAAAAAGAATCAAAAAATCGGACCACCCAGTCAAAAGTTTTGAGGTAACAAACATAAAAAAACAGTCTAATTGAGAACCTCCTCCTTTTTTGAAGTCGGTTAAAAAAACACAAAGTAACTTACTTACAATAAATTGATGTTGAGTTTTGTCAAAAATCCAGACCCTAGTGTATCAGAACATTTTTCAGTAGGTTACAGTTTTACCTAGTTTCTGTACAGAATAACATAGGTAAGGTACCACTCTCGTGTTATTTTGTAAATGTTGTGATTCAAAATGACATCACTTACAAAGTTAAAATGATTATTCACCTTCTGAGTCATGTTTAGGTCGATCATAAAGTTTATCAAACAAATCAAAAGGATTTTCATTTACCTTTGAGACTTGTGTAAAAATCAACCTTAATTTTAAAACCCAATGAAACGTTAACCTTACGAAACGAGACGGGTGGGCTTATGTTTTGATGTTAGAGATTATAATTATAATAAAAATAATACTACCTAATGGTAAAAATTTAACAGTTCTAGGGGTGGCCTGTCGGAAAAATGTGATTTTATGCGAATCTTGATAAAATATATGGATGGATTTGTAAATGGTAATGGAGTTTGTAACCTATTAACGTCAAAACGACAGAACGGATCGGGCTGAAATATTGCACACAGGTATTTATTCTAACCCTGGAGACTTTTGAACATAGGTTAGGTACTTTTTATCACATAAACTCCCATGGAATATAAATCACCCTAAACTAAACATTTCCGCGTAACTCGCAAAAAACTTAAATGGTTAGGAGGTTTTACCGTAAAATAATTAGTTTTGCAGAGATGAGTTCACCAGTCTGCATGAAACCCCCGGGGGGTAAATTGTGAATATGCATGCTCTGATGGATACGACCATGCCAGTAAGCAAGCCACCCTTGTAGGTAATCTGTAACCACCCACCACCCCAACGCTTCCCGAATTATGAACTGCTCTACATTAAAAATTAGCGTCCCATCCCTGGCTTCGCAGGAGTGGACATTTATTTATTCAAACATTATTACAAACATAAACATTATTATAGCCTATGTTACTCAGGGTAATGTACTAGTAGCATTCTAATTGTGAAAGAAGTTTTGAAATCGGTCCTACAGTTTTCGAGTTTATTCGTGGTTAAAATACAAAACTTTTCTGTTTAAAATAATAATGTAGACGAATTAAATTTTGTGCCATATGATAGTGATTAAAGACCGACCAGCCTAATCCTAATCCTAACCTGTCGTTATAGTGTTGTTTTTTTCATTCACTGAAAACAGAAAAATTATGTTGTCAAGTGCGTTTCGTCTTCGCACACAGAGGGTTCCGTAATTATATTATCGAGGTTTTCATGGACATTCTGCAAAACAGTTTAATAATAAGCTACGTACGGTGTAGTGAGCTACATCGTAGCGGCAAGCTACGGCGCGCGTAGTAAGCTACATCGTAGCAACAAGCTACGGTTCACTAAAATACATCGTAGCACCAAACTACGGTTCAGTAAGCTACATCGTATCAGCAAGCTACGGTATAGTAAGCTACAACGACCAACGTAGCAATAAAGCTACAGCGTATGTTATTATATTATAAAATGTAGAATTGTCGATAGTTATAAAAATAGAATTAATTTAGATTTACACAAATTATATTACAAAGCCCTACAAAAGCATCCCTAAATCTAAGTATTATATTCGCTTCACGGATTTCGCTATTGATTGCCAATCGCATAGCATTCGTGGAAACCGTAGTAAGTCATTTCCTATTGTTGACTCTGCAAACGGGAAGGCGGCTCCGGTAATGTGCTGAATCGATGGGAATTCAATCCCTGTCTGTCCTTCGTTATACCACAGAATAAATACATAGTACTACCTACGTAGTTAAACATACTTAAGGCTCCTATATACACGGACGGCGGAGTCCGTCATCTGCCTACTTCCTTCCTTTCTTCTTTTAATGGCGTTACGCCTGTGTTGACATAATTTCGCCAATGTCCGTAATATTAGAGTAAAATTAAAATATAAGCAACGTTGTTCGGTAATAAAGATAGATAAACGAAGAGAATTCTTCGATAAAATGTTTATCAAAAGGTTTTAAGAAAATTACAAAATTATGGGCAACGTTGTACGGTAAGGTTTGATCCGAAGATAACTTCTTATTTCCATCTGCCTGCTGTCGGCTGCCGTCGACGCGCGACGCGACGGCTGCCACAGTTCTTTGACGTTGACATGTCGATAACAGCCGTCGACGACGCGACGGGTACAGTTGCCTTGAGGTCAGCAACGTGCCTTACGTGTGGTGTATAGGAGCCCTTAGTAGAAGTAACTTGTAGCTTGTAGCCACCTACGTGAAACCTACGCATGATTACTACCTATTACGATAGTCCGCTAAGACCTTAGTTTCTGATATCTGTGGCTAAGACTGTGCCTACGATGGTAATAAGTAGTAGGTACTTTACTAACTATACAGTGTGTTCGTCAAATTAATGCACTACTGAAGGAGGCAATTTACCTGCTACCACTGATTAATAATTAGTAAAATAGTTATTTTGTGGTAATGTAGGTTCTATACCTACTCAGGTCATTCTCAAGGTACTAACGTACAATGTTTGTAAGAAACTCACAATATAAAAATCAAAATTGTCTTTCAGGTTTGAAATATATCTTCCTTGTGTTTGTGTTGTATGTAGCTCACATCGTCAAGTTCCTAATTCTAAAAAAACAATAAGAAGTGATTTTTAGTTCAAGTATGGGGCTCAGACCAAGTAAAAAATCTTTTTACTTGGTCTGAGATTTTTGTCTCTAGATTATTTACTTGGTCTGAGGTATGGGGGCAACGTTTACAAACATTGTAAGTCTTAATCTCGGAGTGTAGTTATACCGTGTCCATTTTGAATGTAGCCTACATACTGTAGTGATGAATGAGTCTGCTGTGTGGTGCTGGCTTAGAATTTGCACCACCCCATCTCTTCCCGCAGGTGTCGTAAGAGGCGACTAAGGGATATCTACCGACCGACTATAACTCTGAGGTGGGCCTAATTGGACCTAATTTGAGCGTTCCACTTTCGATACGAACGATCTCCGAATTTTAACATCGATGCGCCTAGCTAGACTGTCTTGATTTCGCTCCTAACCAATAAATAAAGACCATTAAATCGTAACTCACAAATAAATTACAATTTAACAATGCCTAACTTCATTTGCGACGCTGCTGATGCCACGGTTCACAGTTGAAGGCTGAATATTGCCGATGATATACACTCGAGAGCAATGAATCCGGGTCACTTAAAGAATCCTAAAAATCGTAAATTGGAGTATTGAAGATTGGTCAAAAGTTATGTTCTCCGACGAATCAAAATTTATGCTCTACAAGCACGATGGAAGACACAGAGTGTATCGAAGACCAGGGGAAAGATTCAAGCAAGCATGCATCGAAGAAAAAGTAGCCTACGGTGGTGGGTCTGTACTTGTGTGGGCCGGAATTTCTTCTGAAAGTCGCACAGAGCTGGTGATCATAGAAAACGGCTCTTTAACTAGCGTAAGATATGTGAAAGAAATCCTCAATGATCACGTTGGTCCATTTATGGTCAATTTAGGTGAGGATGCTATATTTATGCATGACAATGCCCGACCTCATACAGGTAGGATTGTGAATGACTACCTTCAAGAGATGAACATTACTCGTATGGAGTGGCCAGCGCGCAGCCCGGATATCAACCCGATCGAGCATGCTTGGGACGAGCTAGGCAGATGCGTAAAACAACGAAACCCTCCCCCAATCACGCTTCGTGAGCTCAAAATTGCTCTCACAGAGGAATGGGAGAATATTCCCCTAAAATCGTATAAGGAACTTGGTGTACAGCATGCCAAACCGCGTAAACGCAGTAATGGAAGCACGAGGAGGCAATACGAAGTATTAAAATTCAAGAAAATCGTAATAAAATTCAAAAATTTCATGTTTCCTATTTTTGTTTTAAGGAGAGATCAGCAGTTTTTTCTTTATGTAATTTTGTGTTAATAAAATGTATGGTGACTCATATTTTTTTTACTTTCATTTAAGGAGTATTACATTGTCTATTAAATACAATTTATTGCATTAACCTATCATTTTTAGTTTCCGAGATTTTTAACATTCTTTAAGTGACCCGGATTCATTGCTCTCGAGTGTATGTCTCACTCCATAACGGGCAATGCTGACGCTTCATCCACAAACCAGTCGGCTTTGAGCACTCGATAACTGTGCCAAGGTCTGCCAACTTGTGCTGAGGTGTCGTCAATATGCATTTTCCGCATTGATTTGGTATTTTCGATAAACAACAACCAATACATTATGTACCTAAAAGCACTATCATATAACACTAAAAATCTTAAATTTGGATGTATGTATGGATGGATGTATGAATATGAATGGATGTTTGATCTCTTCACGCCAAGTTGTTTTTTTTTTGATACAGACTATTTTAATGCTGGTATCAAACATAGGCTTTTTATTCCATAAATCAGTTCCCATGGATAGAAATTACCTTTAAACGTTTTCTTTTGATAGGAACAACGCGTGCGAAGCCGCGGGGCGCAGCTAGTTTAGCAATAAATTACTTTTTTAGACATAGCATTCGTTTCATGCCTGTTTCTTACATTACAAAATTGTCAAAAACCATATTTGTGACAAACATTAAATTTTGTAATGGTGAAACCTAGGTATAGGTACCTATTTAGATGAATATACCTACTCGTATTCACTGCTCTGCGGTACGACCCGCAGGGGCGCGCCGCAGCTACACGAAGACGCAGGCAGGTGCCTGTGTCCACACAGGCACTTGCGTCTTGGGCCATGAACATGAAGGTGTTAGTTTAGTTAACATAATAATTATCATCATCATCACCCTACCACCTACATTAGTCCACGGCTGGACATAAGCCTCCCCTAATGAGCACCAGAGCAGCGCCCTGTCTACAGTTCAGCTTGCCACATCCAGCATCTGACTGCCTCTGTATCTGTTTGCCGAATCGCGATCTCGAACACGTTTACCCCAGCAGTCGTCGGTTCTTCAAGAGATAGCCACTTGCCACTTCAGCTTGCTAATTATCAGTCAGTTTGATTATCAGAAAATATTGGACACGTTTTTTTTTTTGTGAATCCAACAAAAAATGACTAAAATAAAGCGCGTCAAAGTTTGGGCCAAAGAGAATACAATAACTTCTGGTTTGGGCGAGCTAGTGACGTCGATGACGATGTCACGCGGAACTTTACTGGCTATTGTTAGCTTTATTAGAAATGAAACCTTCCTTTTAAATTCTCCTAATTAGATAAATGTATTATGCCTCTTAATTTTGAATGTAAGCTGTCAAAAATGTCAGCGTATGGACAGCAACCCCGGCCCGAAAGAAGTTGAAGCCTAGAGATTTTTGAGATAGAGACTCATTATCACTCATTATCGAGTAGTTTATTAAAAAAGCAGGATTGATATGAAAAACACAGGTTTCATGGTTTTATGGCAATGTTGTACGATAAACAAATGTCTAATAAAGTAATGTAAAAACTGGTATTTGAATATTATTCGCTTTCACTATCATCTTCATCGCACTAAATTGGAATTTTTTCGTCGTCGTTTGGTTCGCTGTCGGATGTGTTCGTTACGAATCCTAATCCTATCCTTCAGAGAGACTCCGAGCATAGCTCTTTCTCACAGAAATATATCTAGACAGTTCCCATTGCTCGCTGAGCGACTTAACAATCTTTAATAATGATTAAAAATTTAAAATGTAAGTTGCAAATGTTGTAATAGTTATTCCATTCTCTATAACAAACAGTAAATGAAGTTGAGTCGGGTTGTAGCTGTTGATGATGATAGTTAATTAAAATAAAAACGTGATTTTATGTGGATTTTCGGTTTGCTTTTTAATCAAACGCTACTATCTATAAACTTGTTGAAATATGCAGCACTTTGGTAATGCATCAAATGCTACCTAGTCGACACCTCAGATAAAATAAAAAAATATTTATTCAGAGGTCGACACCACGGTTCCTATATACAAGCCAAATTTGATGTGGATAGAATTTTTGTAATAGAAGACGACACTAAAACGCACTTGCCCTACTTGGATAATTGTAAGCAATAGGCTCAGACAGGCTCAGACGAAATAAAAAAATCTTCGTCTGAGGCAATAACAGGTATTTATGTAAAGAAGGATCTGAAATCGACAAGCTAAGCTTCTAATGTAAATTGCATAAAGACGCGGCAGCAGGCGGTTTCTTTATAAACATTCCACATCGAGTTTGGCTAGTGTATAGAATAGGTTCTCTTTTTGACGGAACCCTAATGAAATAGTGGTTTTGGTGTAGGTATAAAAATACAATCCGGAAGTAGCACATGCAACATGAACCACGTTAGGTTTAGTAATAAATCCCGTCCGTTCTTCCTTTCTTTTGATCACCACAACTCATTGAGATTTTATCTCGATGCTGGTTTTAAACAACAATTTAAATCTATGGTTTTAGCGGTTTACAACGTTAGACTCCACACAGTTCACTGAATCATAACAAGAATAAATTAATCCATTATATTGGATTAATGGATTGACAGAGGTGCTATTATATGTATGTAGTACGTAGTACGTACCTAGGTACCTACCTACTCTAGGACCTAAACTAAATGGCCTAACCAAACAACCCTCCCAATCGGCTTAGGCCTTAGTAGGGTTACGTAGGTACCTTACTAAGCCGAAAGGGTTGAATTGTTTTAGTAGTGGTTCTTTGATTCCACCCGAGATTATACCTACAATGAAATAGGTAGGTATACCGAAGTACAGGCAGTAACGACTAAAATTATCTATACATACCTATACGCCAGCCAAATTCAATGTGAATGTTGGTATCGTACACAAACCGCCCATTCTTAACCTATTAACACCCTATTATTTATTGCCTCGTATTTTAGGTAGGTATAGTCTGTTCAAAAAGAGAAGAGTCGTAGCGTTACGGTGAACCGTAGAATAATACTTCTTTATCAATGCGGTGAACTAATACTTTTATTTAGTCGTAGGTACCTATAGGTACCTACTGCAATGAAAGAGCAGTGTTATCAACGCAACAAAAGTTTGGCACACAAGCGCCCTCACTTCCCACTAGTTCCCACGACTCGTTGTCTTTTTGAACAGACTCTACCATGCAATTTACATTATTAGCAATAAGATCGTTACTATTCGTGAATTTCAAAATCTGTGCCCTGCGGTGTGTATAGTCAGCAAAAATTGCGCCTGACCACCATTAGGGAGACTTTTCTGTGAAGTGACTTATTGCGACCCCCGGCTTGCTCAATATCTTTTGTTTTTAACGCAAAGCAAAATAGTTTCAAACTGGATAGGCGTTACGTTTGGCGATGGTACCTACCTTACCTACCTACCTAAGCGAATTTATAGGTAGGTAGGTAACTACCTGGGTACCTAAAAGCCAATCTTCCTTGAGCTGAGCTTCCATCCCACAGTGATTAAACGCTAAAGGTCTGTTTTATGCGGAAGCACGTTTTTTGGAAACCGTTGGGCTCAACATTAAAATGCAATGGGCTTTAGGGTGTTTTAATTTATGGGGTGCTGGCATCCCAGTGCGCTCGTGTCCCCTTGCAAAAATTGCAAATCCCAGAGGAGAGCCAAGCCAGACGCTACATCAACTATTATTTATTCTGTTGCATGGCAGCACTCTCGTCTCTGCCCTCTCTAGTCAGCGTCATGCATGTCACTCCAGCCGAGCGGTTCGGACCATAGAGCGATTGGGAGTTTTCACGACTAGAGGCGAAAACTAGAGCGATTTTTTTTCTGTATTCTTTTATGATATTGTAGGAATTAATTCTTTTTAGTAAACGATTTTCAATAGTTCGTAGTAATTTAATGTATGTATGTACCTACCTAGTTGAATTTATAAATATTAAATAAAATTTACTTCATAACACAGTTGGTAAGCTAGGTAGGTTAGGTACCCTTAATTGCTTTTATGTACTTAATATAAACAAGCATACAATTATATTAAATTATTAATACCCAACCACCGCCGATTCACAGCAGGGCAATATCCTATCATACCTACATAAGAATGTTGTATAAATTATATGGGCATGATAAAATTATCAACCTACATGTAATGTTACATGGGCACCAACATAATAGCAGTATTGTCTACCTATTTAGGTAGGTATATGCTCAGAGTAAACAACTTTATGAGCGTCTTGGTGCGCCTTACTGGCGCCTATGGTAAGTTAGTACAAAGATAAACTACTTTCACCTCTATTAATATTGACAATGATTCTCACCGCCCGCCCTGTAAGTCCGACCCCAGCTACTGCAATTTCGCACATAGGTAAAGGCATAGGGCAGCGACCGTCGTACTGCCTCCCGTCACCATAGCAACCCCTCTCTTCTCGCGAATATTATTGACAAATACGACCCCCTGTCTGTTTTGTCTGTGCACAAAGCCAAAACCCAGTCGCGTGCTTTCACAATGATACGTTTTTATAAGAATTAATGCCCCCAAAATTACGACATATTCATTGCTGATAAGGAGTCGTTGCCTTTGAGATTCGCAGTGGGGAGTTGAATTGTTATATTGCGTGCGTCAAAGTGCTTAAAGTAGGGTCAATTAAAACTGTAGTGTCGTAATGGAACCGATTTCATACGAAATCGTTGAAAATGTATGTTTACGCATAGGGTTTATGCATAGGTTTGGGCATATTAAAAATCAAATGGATAATACTGGACAATCCACACCCCACACCGCTACATTTAGCCCCAAGCTAAGCAGAGCCATAAGAGGAGGTAGGAAGTGGTGTCTTTTAACCAAGTTCCTAGAAATAATAACTTTAATTCGTCAACCGGAACATAATATAGTATTTTGTTTCCGAATAGTTAGTGTTTCACTGTGTGATTTTCTCAGAAGCGATCGAATGATAAAACTTATCTGCCTACAGTTTGTTATGAGGTATTATTTTCATTATGATGATGTTCTCATAGTAACTGGAGATGGCCACAGCATCAGCCACAATAATGGTCACGCATGACCGCAGCAACAGAATATATATTTCTATACTCATACTCATTTATTCGCCGTACGTACGTAGGAGAACAAGGCACATTTAGAAACCTCAATTTAAATACACTTGGGTTACATACAATAATGTGCTAACAATAAGGTGCTTCTAACATTATAATTTAATGCCATCAAATAGACAAGACAGAAAAAATCCTTACACCTTTGTACAGGCAGGTACTTCACTATAACATAAACTATAGGTCGGTCTGAGCAAACAGTAAATTAACCAAATTATCATAGTCTCGTTCTTACATAATATACGGTCTATTCTGCAGGTGTGAACAAGGAATGGAAAGCTCGACAGCGGCTTGGCGTCTTGTTTAAAACACCTACACAAAATGCACATAATTATAAACAACTTCATTATTGCTCAGGTCAATATCATTTAATTGAATTAATACGAAACGGCGGCGTAAGATATCCATAACCTTATTAATTTGGGCACTTTTATAAATATATCAAGTCAGTTTTAAGACGAATGAATGAGATAGGCAACATAACCAACGTTTGATAAGATACATATATCATACTATAATTATTTAATTATTTATAATAAGAATGTGAGCTTAATGTCATTTACTGCTATTAAAGCTTTTTTCCGAAGTTAATTATTAACCTAGCTAGTAAGTAAGTACGTGCATCACTCATAGGCGGGCCCTGTGCCTGCGACATTCCATTCCAATATCAATAATTATTCAAGTTGACACATTACACCTAACAGGGTAACTTAAGTTGGGTAGTATGCTTAAACAAATTCAGAATGCAATGCTCATAAATCATATTAACACAAATAGTGGCCTCATTGTATAGATTTATTCTTACGAGACCACTTAAAGATTTGTATCGGAGAAATAAAATTACGGCAATGATTGACTCAGTAAAAGTGAAAACCAAACAAGTTTTAGTTTAAACTCAATATTATCATGAAACCGGTACATAATGTACGTAAAGTAGGTACCAAGCTGTTACATAAGTTTTAAAGTACAAAGTACACTACAGTTATGGTACAACTTTAAAGGCAAAAATAAAAGCTTTAGCCACTTGTCACTTGTTGTAGTGTGCCTTGTTTTATAATTATAACTGTTTGTATTGTTGTTATAAATATGTCTTTTTATTCCATTCAAGTATTAAGACAGTTACGAAAAAAATAATTAAGTATTGGTTATTAATGTCAAAATAACAGCGTATTATTACAAAATGCATAAAATTGAAGTATAAATATAGCCTACTTATAACACTTGTTTAGATCCAGATGTATTTGAATTAGGTAAACTGATAAAATCAATTCGTAAAGGTTCGTCCAGCCAGCTCATAGGACTGCCGCCGGCGACCCCGGTCCAGTTTTGCTGATAAGTGGGCGGTCGTGGGATGTATGCTTCCCTGACCTCTCTATTCTTCTAATTGAATGATAAATTTCAATATTAGCTGGTTCGTTATCACGTCATCATTCTGAGAATACAACGAAAGCGTCAAAAGCTGTTGGGAGACTTGGCGGCTTTCCAGATTGAATGTGCATTTTTGCAATTACTGAAACTATTTGCTTCAAGTCAAGTGCATACATGCCTACCTTCGTTCTATTTGCATGTCGACAAGACTCTACATTATCTTTATTTTATTTTTACTGAGCTAGCCGAGGTATTTTTATACTCGGTGCTTTATTGAGATGCAACTGTTCCAAGATTCATGTTTTGACGATAATAAGGGTTTTATTGGAGCAATTGAATTTTGATTCTAACGTAATACATCTAGTACTTAACTTACCTAGTTAAATATTTGAACAGTTTGACTTCTATTTACCAGGAATTGTCGGTTTATGCAATGCTATCTGTGATGCAATGGCTGGGTGTGTACACAGATGAACAATTTAGCTTTCCTGTATAACTGTGTCTAGCTGAACTGAATTAACGTTTTAGTAGAGCTTGCATATGCTTATCATCGGTCAACGGAGCCTATGTCAATGATATTATAATTCACATTTACGCAATCTGTCTATTCTATCACAAATATAGTGCAAACGACTTATTAAGGCAGTTAAGTTACCCTGATTTATAGCAGAGTGTCAAAAGATTCCCCTTCAAATGGTGCCCTGGGGAACATAATTACCCAATGACGTATTCGCATGTCCAGGGAGGCCCATTGTTGAACGCCTTCATTAGATTGTTACAACGCACTCACCCTGGTTCAGTTTGAGTGGTTTTTCTGATTGCCGTTAGCGATTCGCTCATTGAGAAATTGCTTAGCGGAGTCAGCACAGTAGGCAATCAATTTTATTGCAATTAAAACTGGCCTACACAGTCTACTCAGAGACACTACCAATGAACAACGGACAAGTAAAGTTCAAATGTTGTAATTGCTTGTTACACCAATTAGTCAGCTCTTGATTAAGTATTATTATGGAATTCTCAATGCAGAAAGAATGGTAGAAAGTGGACGCTTTTGTGAGATTAGCAAAATTTCTTCTACTAAAAACAATAGCAGCGGATGTCAGTGACATTGTCATGGATGGAGGTGAAGCTAGGTAGATATCTAACGCGAGAGTTTACTTTCTACCGAATGTCATTCGCAGGCGTGGCACGTGTCATTTCCATCCACGAGGCAGGCAGGTAGGTACTTTATTGAAATAACGGAGCTTTACTCGTCACGTTTATGACACCAAAGTTGGTTGATAAACTGTTCGCCTTTTCTGCTTTATCCTTACAGCTTACATACTCGTACTTATTTTATTAAACTCGTAAAGCGCTGATTTTCTTTGCAACCAAATTTCAACTATGCTAGGATCTTTAATTTCCTTTTTTTTGATACAAACAATGATATTTGGATACAAAAGTAATTAATTCCGATAGTTTGAAAAGTACCTACCGCTGTTACCGAGGCAGGCAAAGGAGCTTATATGAAGTTTTATATTATGTGTTTTTATTGATTGATTGAACGAGTAAGGTACCTTGATTGAAAATAGAAAGTCCGACGTTCAGCCCAACTAATGGACCGAAAGAAACTCGATAGAAAACCACAACACCGGCGGCGTATAGTTTTCACTGCAAGTAGGGCATACGCGAATGACCTGCTACTGCTCTCTAGACGATAAGGTCCGCCATTGTATTAATTGGTCCAGTCAGTGATTAATTTATTCAAATATTTAAATCTGATTAATTGGCGCAGCATAAGCGATGCTAATGCATATTTTAAACACTTACTAGTGACTCCTTATTATTATATACCTACCTACAATGGGTTATGGGTTACTTCATTTTCAAAGGGTTTTGAGAATGACTAAGCGAAGAAAGTGGCGTCTTCTCGATGGAAGACAAACGATTAGAACTGGCATGGCGCCTTCCAAGCAAGACAGCACGTTACAATCAACCAACATTAATAATTGCTTGATCTCCATGGTTGTTTAACTCCCACTATTAGGCATTGTATTGTGTAATTTGACTTAATCGGAACAACCACGTCTCGCTGTCGTCGTCGTCGTGTCGGGTAGCAAATAAATCAATTTCACAAGTAGGTAGGTAGTAGGTACTTATTTATAATTACCTTCTCACTTATAATGTCATTATAGTCTCATTCAAGGCTTACCTATTTCAAAGGTACCTATATGAATCGAATTCAAATCAGCTTTTGGTTTAATTTCAGTAAGTTCCTATAATTGAAATAATGGAGAGGGAGATACTAAATAAACCTAGGTTTTATTATTATTATTGTCTCTTAAGCCTCATAGGTACCTAGTAGGTACCTATGAGGCTTAAGCACTTATGTAATCCTTCGATACCTTTGTATAAAAAGTCTTAAACATATTACATATGTAAATTTGTATTAAAGGTCTTAAAACTATTATGTATCTGTCCATATTAAATTATTGACCCCATGTCGCTGATTGAGCACTTACGTAAATCGTCCCGAATAACTCGCCAATCGTGTAATGTAACGCTTAAAATAACTAGCTCTTTGCATGCAGGTAAATCTAACCCACATAGCTGTGTATGTTCATAGATATTTTATATATGTAGGTACCTATACTTTCTAGTCTATTACTCACCACATCTATCCAGCCATCCTTCAGCGCGGCAGGGGTAGGATATTACTATCAAATCATCCGTCCTCATTGTAGATGTTTAGTTGCACGGATTTCACTACACTACACTTAATCCTACACACGCACTTGTCTGTTCATTCATAACGTTTTTATCGTTTATTCAATAATTTAGCCAAATTTTGTCCGGCTGCGCTGCTGCTCAGGCTCCTCGATTGTCGTACATAACAACTCAGCTCACTTTCACCAACTGCCAATAAAAACAACATGAATGAATCAATCATTGAACATTATCGCCGCAGAAAATGCTTATTGGAATTGAGTTCGTCTGTGGTTCGTCGATATCGTTTAGCAACGCAAAACGAATTAGTAACAAATAATATTTGTTAGGTAGGTAGGTAGGTACCTAGTCAAGCACTAAATAACGTAGGTAGGTCTAGGTTAGGTTCATAATGAACTAGGTAATTGTAGTAGGTACCTACCTACTAAACATCGGATAGGTAACATGCTAACAAAGACAGACTATTGATTTGTAAGTAGGTATCTAAAAGGTAAGATACTTAGGTAGGTAGGTACCTACCTAATTTGGTTTAATTTATTTTATTACCCTTATAAAGAAAATAGGTAGGTGACTGCTACAATATGTAGGTAGGTACTATATAGGCTTTTATTATTATAATATTTAAATATATGTGTTTAAATGCATTAAATACGATAAGAGTTCAAGGGCCGTGTAAGTGTTTACGAATTTATATAATTAGGTACCTATGCAATAGGTGAGACTAAACTTCATAAAAATCTTTAAGTCACAAAACTTACACAATAAAAAATCTATTATAAAAATATAAAAAAAACTAAAAGTTCCTACCTCCCTATCCGAATTAATAATAAATTCAATAACTTTGCTAATTAAATTAGAAATACCTTTTATTACCTATTTAGTCAGACTTGTACCTAGGTACGTTATGTCAATCCAACTTGGAATTTATTTTCTACACGCACGCACGTGATTTTTCCTCCTTGACGAACATGAGCACAAGTCTTTCCAGCACAAGCATAAAAAATACTGAATGGCTTTTCTATGTTGTAGCGCTGGTCGCTGTTTTCCGATTTCTGTGGTTGAGCGACGGAAAGAGAGTGCGATATGTTTTATCTCTTTCTTTTAGTAATATCGATCTCTTTGATAGCATCCGATACTGCAACATTCCACCCGTATTATTTACCAAAAAAAACTAGATGTGTCAGAAGCTTTGAATGGATTGATATATTTCACTGCATAAATTCCCTAAAATCATCATTGATCTGATCATCAATCAGACTCTGAAAAAAGGCTGCCCGAGGCGGCAAACGAGTTTACAACCAACCTATACGGATTTGGCAGCCCTTGCTCGACACATTTTGACAATTAAAAAGACGTTTCATTTATTTCGTGAGCTGTCAATGTCAACACAACGATTTGTCAGTTTGTGAGTGAATCAAGATGGCTCTCAAAGCTCTTGTCGGACAAAGTGAGTAAAAAATGAATTTTCATGTAATTTCAGGCAGTTCTAAAACATTTTTGTAAATGAAACAAATCTAAAATTTATTCTCTATTCCCTATTTCATATTTTTTTACCTAAATGACCTCGTATCATAAGTTATGACGACTTGGAATCGCTGGTCGATGACTAATAATTGTATTTTTATCGTATTCGGAGCTCTTTCTCATGCATTATCGGCCAAAATACTAAAAAAATACATTTATTTAGCCAGTATCGTTATCTCAAATTTTGTTAAATTGAACCTACTATTCTGTAAAGTGCCTAACGATTCTCGTTTCATCGAAAATGTTTTCAAATAAACGAGAATTTCGGCCTTCTGGCGGTGATTATAACAAGTATAGGTATCGTGTTTTTGTCCCTCGTATAAAAAACATAATAACGAGGCGGACATCCGAGTTTGATCTGTGACGGCAAGTTATTGATTTTCTTAGGTCATAGAGGGGTGGGTGGGGGCGACGCGATACCTGCGTCATGCTTCCTACAGCTCAGAATCTCGTAGAAAGAGATGAATGACCGGCGTTTGTATGCTATGGGAACACATCTTTTATAATATAACATTGAACTAACAGGGAACCAACATGAAAATCATAGGAAAAACCATTATTTAGAAATTATCGACTTATTTAAGAAATTTCATTATCTAAGTCCGGTTTAGCTGTGTAGCTAAGAATTTGCTGATAATCACCAAGGTGCAGGCAGTAGCGCCCCCTGCAGAACAATTCTACCACCGAACTATAACACACACAATCCCCAACCCACATGCCCAGCATGCGGATTATGGGCATTACCAAATGACATACGCCAATAAGGCACTCTTCAGGGAGAGGCCTGCATCCAGCAGTGGAATGTTGGTGTGGAGGGAAGTGGAGGTTGAGATTGAGGAAGCCTGGTTTAATGACGACAGATTTCATAAAGGCAATACGAAATGAAATTATAATTGGCAGAGATTATGAACGAGGTGATCCGCTATCGCGGTCCCAAAGGCAAAGAGTCACAGCGCATAGAATGGCGCATTCTCATCGTGGACCAACTCTCCATGCGCATGGTGTCTGCTTGCTGCAAGATGCACAACATCTCCGCAGAAGGCATCACTTGTGAGTACTGCTTTGATGTTATTAATATGAAGTAATACTTCGAGTTCATAACTTCTATTCGCAAATAAAATTACAACCATAATATGAGAAACAAAATAAGTAGAACAAGTATAATAAATTAGCTAACTGCAGACTGTTGCGAACAATCTTTATGTAGCTTAAATGATCCATATCAATACCAGTCAGAAACATCTCTAAGATGTTGACCAGCAATCGGGTTTTAAGTAAGACTTAATTTGAGTTGGCAGGATGTTTACAAACAAATAACATTGGAATGTGCTGTACTTATATTGAACCTAATATCTGTACTGTTATTGCATCATACACCTAGCTTGAGAGGAAATATGTTCATAAACATGATAAATATGTTATGGCAGTTTGAAGAGTTATATAAAACAAACATACTACACTGCTACATAAGTATAAAATACTCATCCTTTTTGAAAATCTGTTAAATGTTATTAGATTTCTTTAAAACTCAATGTAAAATGATGTCATCAATAACTCTTGCGTTCATTCAGTGGTGGAAGACATTCATAAGAAGAGGGAACCACTCTGCACAATGGACGGGATCTACCTTATTACTCCCTGCGAGAAGTCTGTCCATGCTCTGATCAACGACTTCTCTGTGGGTAACCGCATCATGTACAAGGCTGCTCATGTCTTCTTCACCGAAGGTATGTTTTACTTTCTACATCTTGTCAAAGGAGTTGAGTTAAAAAACTTGTAATTACTGTAGTTCTATTGTAAATTATTGTAATTTCTGGAAGTAATTTTGTATTTTATAACATTTTCTATGCATTTTCTATTAGTTATGTAGATAGTATTATGCTTTTATATTATGTTGCATTATT
Organism: Eupithecia tripunctaria; assembly: GCA_955876795.1. Classification (NCBI taxonomy): domain Eukaryota; kingdom Metazoa; phylum Arthropoda; class Insecta; order Lepidoptera; family Geometridae; genus Eupithecia; species Eupithecia tripunctaria. Next base: position 5,514,783 of record OY041600.1, read on the forward strand.
TATTTTGTTTTTCAGCTTGTCCTGATGTTCTGTTTGATGAGTTGTCACATAGTCCAATAGCTAAATACATCAAAACATTAAAGGAAATCAACATTGCTTTCATTCCATATGAGCAGCAGGTTTGTCATAACTTTTTTACTACTTTAGCCGTTCTTGTGAGACAGAAAATATTTCTCATTTTTCTGTCTCCATTTATTTATAAAAATTCTAAATATTAATATTGTTTACACGCTGCTAATGGTTAGTATGCCCTGAGGAACTTTTCAATGAGATCTGCAAATCATCAGCGGCACGGAAGATCAAAACATTGAAAGAAATCAACATTGCTTTCTTGCCTTATGAAAGCCAGGTAAATGTAGCAGGGATTCTAGCTATAAAATCATTTTATGGTTCTACAATAGGTACATATTTGTTACATTTACCCCCCGAATAATCAAATGCATGCAAGTAAGATTGAAGCATGCACATCTCAAGTCGTGATTATACAATAACAGTTTTTAATGAAAATCTGTCACAATTTAGTCACTTGAGACATGCTTAAATGTAACCCCCGAATACTGAAACTCAACTCGGTTTAAGAACCTTTTATGACGAATTTTTGACAAAATTTCAAGGAAAACTCAAAAAAATCGCGACTAAAGACCTGCTAAATTCTGAGTTGTGTTTGAATATTTCGGATGACGATTCGATGGTTAATCAACAAGGTTACTGTTTACATCAGTCTCTTACATACCAAGTATGCATAACGTTAGAGTTTATAAATCCTTGTCGGTTCCTACGCTCCAGGATCGAGTGGATTCCGACAAACTATTTGTACTTATAATTCAAAGAGTTTTTTCCGTATTAGGTATTCTCTCTGGATTCCCCCGAGACGTTCCAATGCATGTACAACCCAGCGTTGGCGCAGACTCGCAACGCGAATATGGAACGTATCGCTGAGCAGATTGCAACCCTCTGCGCTACTCTTGGAGAGTACCCGTCTGTGCGCTATCGCAAGTATGTTGATAACTTGATACCATGGTCTTGACTTCAAGGCAAACAATGTTATCCGTTCCATGTGAAATGAGTGTAGATACTGACACGTCACGGCTCTCGTCAACTCTCGTGAAAAATATAGAAATTGTTGCGGTATAGGTGCAATGGAGTCTAGCATTACTAAGGTTACCAAATTTTTTTGTGACGCATTACTGTTTTTTTCAGCGATTGGGAGCGCAATGTCGAACTTGCTCAGCTCATCCAGCAGAAATTGGATGCCTACAAGGTAAGGATGGATTACATACAAATGATCTTACGTGTTTCTACTCACGCTCGTTTTACTTTAATAGCATCTGTTTATTTTTTAATGTCAATCATTTTGTTTGCAGGCTGATGAGCCGACAATGGGCGAAGGCCCAGAGAAGGCGCGCTCTCAGCTGTTAGTTATCGATCGCGGCTTTGACTGCGTGTCTCCGCTTCTACACGAGCTGACTCTGCAGGCCATGGCCTACGATCTGCTGCCTATCGAGAACGATGTCTACAAGTTAGTACATAAGACATTTTTACAGAAATAGTGATGACTCCTACACGGTGTTGCGGGGGCATGTTGGCATACCTTACGTTACACTATCCAAAAGTTAATATTCATTGTAACTGCAAAACTTTGAAGAATCATTTTAACATACCTACTAACATACATAATAATTGACAGCTAGATTAATCTGTCATATTGCTTTGAAATTATCATTTCAAAGATATTTCTGGAGGTCCAAGCGCTTCCTTTTCAGGCGGTCTTGCTTGTTCGATCGTCATCCAGTAATAGCCTTTGGTTTGTCGAAAGTCATCAACCCATAGGACGGTCGCGATTAAAATTGCATGTCATCTTAGTTAAATGTTATTTTTGATAAATTTTGTACAATAATAAAGCTTGGGCGCTTGTCACCATGAACAAGTTATAAATAAGTTTCCATAAATCGCATCATAAGTGGACTATGTAAATTTTTATGAGAATAAGTTCTTCTTGAAACTGAAAATGAATCCAGCTGGCTGCGCCAGAAATTCATAAAGGTGGCTTTACTATCTTCATAATTATTGTATGGTTATTTTTAGGATAATATTTTTAGTTTTTGTGTGAAATAAAGTAATAATATACCTTTCTTCAAGGTACGAAGCTGGACAAGGCCAGCAGCTGAAAGAGGTACTGTTGGATGAGAACGATGAGCTGTGGGTGGAGTTACGTCATCAGCACATCGCCGTCGTGTCGCAGTCCGTCACCAAGAATCTAAAGAAGTTCACAGACTCCAAACGCATGGGTGGAGGTAAGTTCTGCGAGAGGAAGTTTTCAGAAGATCATCTTTTCTATAAGTAATCGGTCCGGTTCAGAAAACAAATGTCGAACTTATAATATAAATGCGAAAGTTGGGATGGATAAACGTATGTTTGTTACCTCTTCACGGCAAAACTACAATGGATCGGAATCTATGTGTACAAAAATGTTACTCACTACGATATATTTTTTATTCTCGTGTACAAGAAATCCCATTTGCTACTAGATCATGTTGCTAATAGGACTTTATGCTGATATGCCGTTTTGCTTTTAGAACGTTCTGTTTATAGTGCGTTCTGCTTAAATGTCCTTTCGATACGAAACGAAACATGCAACTATACTCTATCCATTATCAATAAAGCATGTTTACCAACAAAGCAACTGACAGTTCAATCAGCTGATGAAGGGGTAAAAAACATTTTAGTAGTAGTAACGTCATCTAATAACGTAATAAGAATATCTAAAGAAAGTTTATCCTATGCTCTAGCTAGTAGATACATTTTTTATTGCTTTGTTTTATAGGTGACAAGCAATCCATGCGCGATCTATCCCAGATGATCAAGAAAATGCCCCAGTACCAGAAGGAACTGTCCAAGTACGCAACGCATCTGCGCCTCGCCGAGGATTGCATGAAGGCGTACCAGGGATATGTCGACAAACTCTGCAAGGTTGAGCAGGTATGCATTATGAAATGTATCCTGTTTGAGCTATGAACAAGATACAATTTTAATTAAACCATATGTTTAGCACCATAGAGGAACGAATCTCAGTGGTATACCATAATATGAATTAGAATATCTTAAAAGTTTTATATGTTAATGCGATCGGAACACATCATAATATTAGGTACTATTTCACGGGTAGGTATTTAACGCGTTTAAGTACCGATCAATATCCGTGAAATATATCTTTGATTGGGATTTGGGATTGGGTAAAAGAAGACATGGGTTCTCTGCCGTAAAATTGATTACGGAGATGACTATTGATACCCCATCCAGGTGGGATAAGGACTGTTAGATGATGATATGAGATAGATTACTCTCCGACTGCGCCAGTTTAATAACTTACTAGTATCAAATAACTTTAAACTTTATTAAAAGCTGTTTTTTTTTCGTTGGTTTATTTATTTTCAAATAAATTGACAGGACCTGGCTATGGGAACTGATGCAGAGGGCGAAAAGATCAAGGATCACATGAGGAGCATTGTTCCAGTGCTTCTAGATCAGGTAAACATATCTTTCTTACTTTTGTTATAGATATTTTATTGTTTTAGTTTATAATTATATCTATTTCTACTGCGTGTTGCTTCAACCGATGAAACTAATGAATAGGCAAACATGTTAATTTTAAACAAAAATTAATCATCGATAATCAAACCTTCTCTAAATATGCATCTTCATATTAGGATCTACATACGCTCTAAATATACATTCATTCTATATTCAAGCACTTGTCAATCTTGGTTAAATGATCAGTGCTCGATCAACCAAATACTCATAATTATATATTTTTATTCCAGGCCGTGGTAAATTTCAACAAGATGCGTATAATCGCTCTGTACATCATGTCCAAGAACGGCATTTCCGAGGAGAATTTGAACAAGCTAGTTACTCACGCGCAGCTCGAGCCGTCCGACAAGCAGACTTTACTCAACATCTCCAATCTTGGACTTAATGTCTGCATTGATGTAAGTAAAGTAGACCTTATGGGGGAGGGGTATGGTGGGATTTATGGGGGGCCATGGTCTAATTTAGCCATGCTGCATGGCTAAATTAGACCAGCGTATTGGGGACTGTTCAGACTGGCATTGATATGGATCAGGTCTGTAGTTAACAACTGTTTCAATTAATCCTACTAATATTATAACGCCGAAAGTTTGTGAATAGTGAACATTATTTTGTTAAGAACCTGAGATTTCCAAAAATAGTGCACAGATCAAGATTAAATTTGGCGTTCATTTAGAATATAAATTAACTAACTTTACTTATAATAGACTACTTATAACATTGAAAGGCGTGGTAAGCCGCGGGCTTGTGAGATTATTCAATCTACATCTATTACAGCCTATATTAGTCGTAGTCGACATAGACCTTCCTGATACACACCGGTGGCTCTTAACATTATGGAGGAATGCCATAATCCTCACGTTGGGATTGAATTGGATTTTGGGAAGGCAGTGGAGTTGTCAAATATACATAGATGCGGTCCTGCATATAAAAGAATCCCTTAGTCACCTTAACAATATCCACGAACTGAATTGAAAGGTCGATTCTAACGCCGCGGCCGCCATAGCAATAAATTATCTTAATATCTAATAGCATACCATAGAATGCCATAATAATATCTCATTTAAAACTATTTCGTTTTATTGTTCGTTTTACGTACAATTTGTCAAACTAACGTTTTGTTTGCAAACAGGGAAACAGAAAGAAAGTCTACCAAGTTTCAAGGAAGGAAAGGATTACAGAGCAAACCTATCAGATGTCGCGGTGGACGCCTATTATCAAGGTAAATAAATAATGCTGGGAAATCCACACAGCATCATCTAGCCTAGCCTCAAGATAAGCAGAGCTTGTATTATGGGTACTAAATGTCATAATATAATTATGTTTTTTATAACATACAAAATTTCGAGACCACCCAGAACAAATAATGGCAGATCATATAAAAAGGATTTAGGGCGGGAATCGAACCCGGACTTATTTTATAGTTTATTTTTAGTTTGTCAACATTAATAAAAAGTAATATCCTTACATTAGCTGTAAGGAAATTACTTTTTGCTCCGTTAGTGTATAACGCATTCACTGCCCAGCTCTGCGGTGCGACCCGCAGGGGCGCGCCGCAGCTCCACGCAGATAGAGACTGGCACCTGCGTCTTGGGCCATGAAGGTGTTAAGCCACCGTGTGTGATAAAAGAATGAGTTAAATATGTGTGTGTATAACACACATATTTTTACTCATTCTTTTATCAGATTAGAACTATACTACCTCTCCCCCTCCAATTTCAGGATCTGATGGAAGATGCGATCGAAGACAAGCTGGACCAGCGTCACTTCCCATTCCTGGCTGGGCGCGCGCAGACCTCGGGCTACCAGGCTCCGACCAGGTAGTTATCTTACTTTGACTCACGGCGGGTGAAATAAAATGCGGGAATTACACTCGGTTCTAGAAAACAAGATATTTTTGTAAACAAAGACGTATAAAACTGGACTAAAACTGAAAAATTCGTAACAAAGAACCAATAATAACTGGGACGAAAGCAACGCTTTATTGCAATCGCGCTTAATTGCAAACGAAAAAGTAGCAAATGCGTGTTTGAAAACAGACAAGAAGTTATTATATTCATATTGTCTACTACTATTTCTTTGGTTTTGTAACCCCTTTGTTTACAAAAATATATCTATGATTTAGAACCGAGTATAGGCCAAAGCGGAAGTGGTGAATTCTCACGTGCTTGAGATATTATGATCAAAACAAAAAGCTTTATCAAAGTGTTTGTACTTGATGAGAAAGTAGAAAGTTAGGCTTCTTTGTTAACAAGTCGGTTGCATAATGTATTGTTACAGTTACAAAAATACTAAAATGCTGTAATACACCACTTGGTCCTTTCTGTCTGTATGTAGGAGCTTATTCCGACGGCTTTAAAAAATTGAATTTACTTAGTAAATTTAGTCAACACATATTCAGTACCTACTAGCTTCAACCAAGTAGCCTATGCATGTCCCCGGGGTGTTAATTAACTCCTTTCCAAATTTCATTACGATTTGTTCAGCCGGGAAAATTTAAGAGTGTGCAATAACGCCACTACGAGATTTCGAGCAGGATGAAAAGATTGTCATCCTGCTCGAAATCTCGTAGTGGCGTTTAATACCTGAATGGTTGAGAAGTACAGAGCAGAGACGTGCACCAAATTTTCTTTGCGCCAAAACTGTTTTTATCTGTTAACAACTTAATGAAACAATCGAAAAATTTAAAGATATAACTAAAGAAATACTTCTAGGCTTCTTAGCAATACAAATCCGAAAAAAAGTGTGCTGTGCCTGAGATACATTTCAATAGTAAAATGTGTGCAATAATTCTATTTAAAAAAATACTATAGAGAAAACTTTCACAGACCATGTTTTTGAAAATGTAACTCAAGATAAAAGATCGAAGTGACATTTTCTTTCACAGTAGTAAAAACAATTTTGAAGTTAATTGCTTATATATGCCAGAGTTACTTTCGAATTTATGATAGGTATTAGTATGGATAAAGGGTCCTAATAAAGTTCGAATAATACCACTTCCGTTTTGCCTACTTCTTTGAAATCGAACTCTTATTGCCAAAACCCTAAGCGACAGGTCGCGCACGTTTTCTCGTTCAAAGAGAAAACGCGCAGTAATTAGTTTTGCGCCATAGAACAACATAGAAAATTACACTGCGCGCGACATGTCGCGTTGATGGATTCTGGCACTTATTCATATACCTAACAAATTGATTGTTTAGGCTTTTCAAACTGACTTGAACGAACTTTTTCTTCCCCTTCCTTTCCTCACGATGAAAGTAAATCTAAGTAAGTAAATAGTGGTTCTTTCTTAGTAGTGAAACTCTAGAGGTAGAACTTTTCTTTTTTCTGTTTCTCTTTTTCTATTTTCGTGAATTAAAGCTTAAAGAAATAAATACTTTATGATCTGGGACTTATGATTCAATTTGTGTTTACAGTGTCCGTTACGGACATTGGCATAAGGACAAGGCCCAGCAAACCATCAAGAATGTACCACGCCTGATTGTTTTCATTGTGGGAGGTAAGTTACATCATTTCTCTTCCTTTTTTTTGCACCTTATAAATAGAGGGAGTGGAGTGGAGCGGACCCATTTTTACTCCTATGAGTAAACTTAAAAAGGACTTGTATTTCTACCAACAATTAGGTAGTCGAGCTGAAAGGACTGAGCTAGTAAAAACGGTGAAACTTAATTCGCCTACTCATCTTGCATATCCCTTTCGCAGTGGAAACCGGGCTTAATGCTAGTCTGACTCGCGGACAAGGTTTACATACCAAAAACGCTTCAAAAAATCACGCATAGCGGCAATAGAAATCAAATACCTGGTGAAAACTTGAACCCTATACCAGTTCAAGAGATCCACGACTAACGTCCACCGGGCGCTTAGTAATAGGTCACTCATGGGGTACGGAACTCTAAAAATTACAATACTAAAAAGAAACCTTTCTTCCAGGGCTTTGCTTCTCGGAGATTCGTTGCGCCTACGAAGTGACGAATGCTGCCAAGAACTGGGAGGTCATCATCGGATCATCGCACATCACAACTCCTGATAACTTCCTCTCAGACCTCAGCTCTCTCACTGCTTAAACTGAAGAACATGCAAAATAGTGGCGCCTCTATCATATCTGTTCCATCTAAATTATGGTGGTGGTGTCAAGCTCTTGACAATAGAGTAATGTTATGGAAAAACATATTATTATTCTATTTACTCCGTCGTCGGCTAGATTATTATATATTGGATTCATATTTTTGCTTATGTCAACCAAAAAAATTACAAAAATAGAGCGCCTCAAAGTTTGGGAGTGGGGCTAGTGAGGTCACACCTTGCTAAAAAGTGTCGCAAGGTATGACGTCACTCGGAATTTTATATGGCTCTATGTTCACAATTTTTTGTTTAATCGACAAAAGAAAACATACGTGTCAGTCCAATATCTTCTGATAATCTAAATGACGGACTAATTAGGCCTTTTTAGGACAATAGCCTATTAAGAGGCGAACGACTATTTTCCCGAGCACAGATTAAACTTTATCCTCTCAAACCTCTTGTCAAGAGCTTTTTGGGTTGATTATGTAATTTTCTAACGCTATATGCATTGTTATATGGCCATGTGCTGTTAAACCATTGTCAACTAATCATCGATGAAGAAACCCGCTGATAATGTAGGTAATTTTCATTCTTGCTTAAGTTTCTAAACTTTGTACCTAAAAACTGCAAGTTTAAAGTACAATTTTGAACATCTTACTGTAAAAAAATGGATAGAAAACCACTTTTTTGCAGATCTCTGGTTCATTAGTATCTGGGAGGACATAGAGCGTTTTCGTGGACTTGCGCATTTCTATGCATTCATTTATTTATCTAGACTTTTTAAAATGACTTAAGTTTTCGCTGTTACCTAATACTTTAGAAGGTCTCGCTCTGTGAGGCTTTTTTTGAACAAAAAAAAAATACTAATAAGTGGTGTATAGTTGAATGTTACCAAAGACCCACATTTGCCAAATGTTTGGTCGGCAAATAAGTTTAAAGTTTATTGCTTGTGTTTTTACCAGTTCTTACTTAAGATCGCATTATCGGGCTTTTATGCAGTTTTAACTTTCATTTTCAATGTCTTTGTTTAACCCATCCCGATTAATTTGTGTATGGGTGCTCCTAAGGGCTGTTATACACGGACTGGATCTCTCAAATTCACTGACGGCAATTTGCCCGCCGGCTGCAATTGAGCCTTGCAGTCGGCAGTTTGCCTTCCGTATATTTGAGACATGCAGTCCGTGTATAAGAGCGCTAAAAGGTTGAATTTAGCAGTGTGTTAAAATTTAAATATTTTATATTGTTGTTTATTTCTCAAATTTTTACTATAATTACCTTGGTTTTAATTACCATGGTTTAGTTGTTAAGATTTTGAATCGTATTATTTATTTTAATATTTTTAAGTAAGATTTGATGTTAATTTAATAGTTGATTAATTAATTTAGACTGAGTGATAATGGTAACATATAATATTAAATATGAAATCAAAGTATTAGAGTAGGTAAGGGAATATTTCCCCTTTTGTCTCTCAGACTTTACTGCTATTAAATGCATTATTTGAATATAACGCTAGATTTTACCATTTTAACCCGCAGTAGTCAATGTTTGCATATCTCATGACGTGCTCCTACAAAATGTTTACGAAGTACAATTTATTCACGTTTCCAGTCACTGGATTTTATCTATTTATAAGTCGCTGTCTGTATAATAGCCTTATCACTAAATATTATAAACATTTGCATAGTTATTGTACTAACGTTAGAAATCTCGTTACTTTTTCCATAATAAAAAAAAGTATGCGTACATTTATGTATTAGAATCTTATAAAGATATACAAAATATTCAAAATGTGCACGAAAAAGTAATCCTATGCTACGTATAAAAGCTAAAGTCGCTAGTTTCTTGCTCAGGCCTGTGCCTGTCGCTTTAGACTTTACTGGTTATAAAATATTCTGAAGGTTTTCGAAACAGTTATGTTTACATTCCAATCTTGTTATTCTGTGTGTGTGTGTAGTTTATAAACTTATTGGTGTGATTTTAACTTAACACACTCTTGTGTCTCTTGCAATGCCCCCTACAAGAAATCCAGGCTTTGACCATGTCATGAGCATGACTTGGACCATGTTTCTATCTCGCAAGTTCTACAGTTGTACTCCTAGCAAAAGAGTGTGTCAACTTAAATTTCTTATCACTTATCTTATACAAACTTTGACTTCTCATTACATTTTGTAATATTCTATTTATACAACTAGACTAATTCCTTCTAGATAAATATTGTATAGGGTTTAGGAGTTCTGTACATAAACTTTACTGCTTTCTTATAAACGACATCAAATGTTCTTGTTATTCCAAGACACATGTGTGGGGAAAATTTCATATATGCGTTTATAATGTAGCAATAAATTTAAATACTAATTAACTAAATATCAAAATGTGATTAAACCGAAAAGCAATAGTACAGACTCCTATTTAGGCACTTCAAGCGGTGCAATTATATTTATCTATTGATGCATTACTATTACAAAAGTAGTGAAATACAAATTATGTTCATCAGTATTGAATGTTAAAAATGTCATTAAATTGTTTAATCATATTTGTTTTTTTATTTAAGACTAGCAGCACATCGCGGTTTCACCCGCGTAGTTCCCGTTCTCGTGAGAATTCCGGGATAAAATATATATAATATATTTATATGCCTTTGTCACTCCCTTTGAAAAGTATTTATTTATATTGTAAATAAATAAATAATAATAAATAATGTGGGTAAAATCACACACACAATCATTGTAGTCCATTAGTGAATTTGAACTTTCACAAAGTAGTTAGTGGCAAAGTATAGTTACGAACAAAGTATAGTTACGAACCTTGAGTTGTACTTATCGGAACAGAGCATTAAATAGGCATGTATAGAAATTATCTCGTAACTTCACATGTGTATTACAGTATTTATTTAACAACAAACTATCATATTAGAACATGACTTAAATAATATTTGTATAAATATTTAATGTGCAGATAGTGATTTCAAGTCATATGATCTGTCACGATTTACGAAAGACACCAGCCAGAGAGAGTACAATAACTACGTAATGAAATGAGACACCACATTGAGTAGACTACAATGCCACGGAACGTAGTCATATGAGCGCCGGCTAATTTGTATAGCGTCATCAAGGTAAATTCTGACCCGATGATGTATGTTATACAATTAAAATTTAACAACATCATCGTTAAATTCGACAATATCTACAAGCATCGATGGTTCAGTGGTAGAATGCTCGCCTGCCACGCGGGCGGCCCGGGTTCGATTCCCGGTCGATGCATCTTCTTTTTGCATTTATTTTTGATTTGAAATGTATTCATGGTCTAACACGGAATGAAGTGTATAATTTCTATTCGTACCGAATTTTGAATAGGTCTATTATATTTATAGCCTCTTATTTGTCACTTTTATTTACATTGCAAGATATTTCTCCTATCTCTATTTGTGTTGACCTCAGTCAGAGTTATCGAAACACAAAAGGGTATTGCACGAAAGCTTTGCTATTAGTATCACTGTGTCTCTTGAGATAGCGTCTCGGAGGAAAATTATATAAACTGTTTTTATCAAGCATCCAGATGGCGAAAGACCTAGTGATATTAGCCTACTCCGGCGGGTTGGATACCAGCTGCATCCTAAAATGGTAATTGTTTTGAAATTATTTAGGTATACATACATAAATTACATAATAGATTATTGTATAAATTTTCCAATTCAAGTCTGTTCTTCTATATGAAACTCTTTTTTGTCATAGGTTCTTTATCTTTGTCTTTTTGTCATTCATCTTCCAGCCACAGAGCTCCTGTTATTATTAATTACGCATTGGAGTATATCTCTGTTATGTTATGCCTGGTTTAAATTAAATTATGCTGTCCCATTATTTTCTCATTATAATTGAACATTATAGAAGTTATGAGGACTCTCCTACAGGTTGATCCAGAAGAACTACGACGTCGTTTGCCTTATGGCCGACGTAGGTCAAAATGAAGATTTCACGAAAGCGAAACAAAAGGCTATGGCCATCGGAGCTAAAGATGTAAGTACTACAGACTCCACTTGATAGAAGAGAAAATAAAATTAAATGTTCCCAACCTAAAGATACATGTTATTTTATATCTTCCTCTTCAAAAAAATAAGGAATTTAATACTACCTAGGAATCTGTCGACCTATTAACCTAAGTATTTTATAATACCGAGCAAATATGGATTCTACCTACAGAAATTGAAATAAGGCTATTTAGATTTCTGTGATTCTAACAAACGAAATGAGCAAGGCGTGGAACTTGGACTTTATAAGTTTGGCGCGATATACAAGCAGAGGTCTCTTAACGCATTCACTGCCCAGGCTCCGCAGTGCGAACTGGAGCGGGCGCAAGCGCGCGCGGTTCAGATAAACATGCATGCCTTGAGCCCGAGAAGAGTAAAGTGCTCAAAGGGAAAAATAACACTATCTTAAAAGTGCTTATCATCAGAGTACCCATACCTAACTTACCATAGGACAAAGAGAGGAAACTTGGCGATGGCAACTGGATTTTCTTTTCACAGGTGATAGTAGAAGACTTACGCAAGGAGTTCGTATCGAATTACATGCTGCCAGCTGTCCAGATGGGCTTGGTTTACGAAGGGCGTTACTACCTCGGCACTTCCCTCGCTCGGCCGTGCATTTCCGTGGCTCTAGTGATGGCCGCTAAGAGACTGGGAGCTAAGTAAGGGCTCAAATGTTCATTATACTCAATATATCTAATCTATTGTAGTCATCACATTGGAAATTATCATCCGCAACCGGACTTTACTTATACTGCTGGCTAGGCTTCCACAGTTCTGTGCTAGATATCCGCATCCATTGACACCCCGCGGGCCACGACGTGTCACTCACTGTCACTGCACTGGTCGTCAACCTTCCGAATAATAAGTAATTAAGTATAAGTACCTACGTTTGTCAAAGAAGTCTCTAGAATCCGCGAGTTGACGAATAAGTCACGTAGATACATGACACTTTATAAATATCACTTCAACTGTAACAACAACAAATAATAAACTTGACTTCGACCGAAGAAGTGAAATTTTATGTTCTTTGAAAAGTTTCCTGATTTTATAACTAGATGTCGCTAGTAAAAGTTTATGAGCTCTAGATCGCGGCAACAAGAATGCAGTAGTAAAAATTCTAGGTCTATGTTTCAGATTCTGAAACATAGAGCTATATTTTTCACTTGAAATGACACGTCTGCTAAAGTCCTCATGAAAGCGCATTCATCCAAGTCTATCTGATCTGCAGGAGAACATACCTCCTTGCCAATTCGAGCCCAAATGTGGCCAAAGGAGTTCCTGCTCCTTACCGGAGGTGATATGACAGATACATATTATTTCAGATACATTGCCCATGGAGCCACCGGCAAAGGAAATGACCAAGTCCGATTCGAGCTCAGCGTTTACTCCCTATGGCCTACGGGAAAGGTATAACCACGATTTTACTCCTATTCTATAGTTATTGTCCAACGTTCTTGTTTCTTGATGATTTATCGTCAAAATCTATATTGGCTTAGCCATTGAAGTAATCCAACTACGGCTTCAAGGATTCTGCTATCCTGGCGCGGGCGCGTTTGTAATTATCCGTCGCGCTAGGCGCCGCCTTAGGGTTTATTATACGGTTTTTACGAATATAAGTTGGCTGCAGTCGATGCGTGCCGTCGAATCCACTGCCGTCACCTGCAGTTGACTGCAGTCGGCAACTTGCCGTCCGTGTATTCGAGACGTGCACTTCGTAAAAGCGCCTCTAGTCACTTCGTCGTTTTTTACTTCGCGCCCGCCTTATCCCCTATAGCCACCGCAGCGCGCTATAGGCTCGCAATAGGTATGGTTGCAGCCACAACAGACCTACATTTCTGTACCTATGAGTAATATTTTTCGTAGATCATAGCACCATGGCGTCTCCCAGAATTCTTCGACCGCTTCCAAGGGCGCAGTGATTTGATAGAATATGCAAAGCAGGAGAACATCCCAGTATCTGCAACACCCAAGGAACCTTGGTCTACCGACGAGAATATAATGCACATCAGGTAAATTAGCTAGCTTTTTGTTCAATCCAGACATTTTATTTTCTTTTTATTGCAATACTAGCTGCGCCCCGCTGCTTCGCACGCGTTGTTCCTATGGAAACGTTTAAAGGTGATTTTTATCCCACGGGAACAGATTTACGGGATAAAAACAAGATAAAAAAATTACCGGTATGCAAAATTTCAGTAGTTTTGTCGTGAAGAGGTAACAAACTTTCATCCATCCATTAAAACTTTCGCATTTATAATATTAGTGTGATAGGTACTCAGGTCTACTGTCTAGTACTGTCCTTTGGAGCTGTGAAAAAATCATACCTAGCCAACGCAATCAAAAGATACAGCCGTTTATGCCGCAAATTTTCGACACTCGCAAGGGAATCAAACCTACTGAGTACTTCCCGTGAACTCAGAATCTTGAAATTTGGTACGAAGCTACGTCTTATAGCACAGATAAATCGAAAACCGTAAATTTTTACTCACATCATAATAATATTATAAACAAATTATTATAATTTTAAACGTAAGTATTACTCCATTCCTCGTGAACACGTAGAGGTATTAATGGTTCTTGTCTTTTCTATCTGGATTTGTTAAATAATTACGTGTCAATTTGACAAACGTCCCCAGTTACGAGTCTGGGGTTCTAGAAGACCCGGCAGCGATTCCTCCGGGAGGCATCTACAAGATGACCCGCGACCTGCAGCAAGCTGAGGATTACCCGAGTGTCATCGACATCAACTTCGAGAAAGGTTTGCTAACTTGTCTTTTTTTTTTTAATCTTTATTTAAAGAGTACGAGTATAATTATGACGACCTCTGTGGCGCGGTGGGCGAAGGTCCGCCTGCGAGGCAGGAGGTTGCGGGTTCGATTCCCGCCTCGGGACAAATATTTGTACGATCCGCAGATATTTGTTCAGGGCGTTCTGGATGTTTTCTATGTATAAAAAAAAATATCTATCTATGTAGTGGATTGTATTATGTATATCAGTTATCTAGTACCCATAACACAAGCTCTGCTTAACTCGGGGCTAGACAATGCTATGTGAATTGTGCAGCATTATTTTTCTTTTTTTTTTCATACCTATCCCTTTATCTAATTTAAACATCCAGGCATCATAGTAAACCATTCTACTTCGTTACGTTCTTTTCATTTTATTAAAAATCTCTCATGGCAGTGTTCGTTATCTTCAAACATATTATGAAACACTCTGATCATGTCGCCTTTCAAGTTAAATAACTAAATCCTAAGGCTAGGTAAGTATTTAAAGGTACCTACATAACTTTATTTTGCACCATTGATTTAAAAAGGGAAGATAGGTTACGTGCTCCCAGCGCTTACTCAAAAATTGGCATGTGTTACAACTACACGCAAACACATACGCTCACAGTTATATTTTCAGTCCAGTATTTATATTCTAGTAAGGTAATGGGTGGTATGATTTTGTGCGTTTGCTATGATGGACGGGAGAGATGCGATATCACTCGTAAAAATGTAGCGGTACTATACCTAAATACTGTTTGTTATTTATGTTGGTTTCTTATGAGTATCTTTTCCCCAGGGTTACCAATCTCGGTGCAAATTCCGAGCGGGCAAGAGAAGTCGCTGCTAGTGACAGACTCGCTTGCATTGGTGGAAACACTCAACAAACTCGGCGGTCAGCACGGCATTGGGCGAATTGACATTGTGGAAAACAGATTTTTGGGTTTGAAGGTTTGGCAATTGTACCTAGGTACTATTTTAAATAAAAACTTTAGTACTGTTATGGTATTTGTCGCGTTTACTTACTTACTGTCACTGAAAAGCCCACGCTGATAGCAGCGTGGACTTTTCGGGGTGACCATAGGGTCACGGGATGAACTATAATCATCGCAGTAAACTTTGCGAATAAATAAATACAATATCATCATCATCATTCACCTAGCTAAACTATCACTTAAATGACTCTTGGATTCCTTGTGTGGGAATAGTTTTTTGTCTGTTCTGACGTTCGATAAAAGTTTTTGATCAGTAGTAATAGGTACCTA
Source organism: Eupithecia tripunctaria (assembly GCA_955876795.1). NCBI lineage: Eukaryota > Metazoa > Arthropoda > Insecta > Lepidoptera > Geometridae > Eupithecia > Eupithecia tripunctaria. The sequence goes on from OY041600.1 coordinate 5,530,490, forward strand.
CTTATCAAGATCAAATGGCATCAGAAAAGTTTACGTTTAAAATGCCCGGCCCGTTCCCTTGCCAACTGGTAATACTCGTAGTTTTTGTATCTGTGGTGGGTATGAAAATTTACTAGTTTCCTGTACCTTACTCCCCTTACTGCCGAGTGCCGCGTGCAATAATTCACCACTTCCATGGTAAATTTTATATATGTATTATATACGATGAAATACCCGTGAATAATGTACTTGACGACCTCCGCCTGGCGACGCTCGAGGTTGCTGGTACGATTTACGACTCAGGACAGTCAGGACAAATTTTTGTACGATATTCAAATATTTTTCCGGGTGTTCGGATGTTACCATCCTGAAACATTCTGATGATCACTAATCTAATCAGATAATCAGTTACCCAGTAGGTACCTACCCAAAGCACAAGCTAAGGCTAAGTCTAGATATAAATGTGGGAATTGTCTGGCATTATTTATTTATTATCTAAGTACCTACTCTAAAACCATCACATATGATGAAGAATTTGAACAGTATTTGAACCAAACTACCCATCTAAGATTTTTTGTGCGAGAAATGTGCGAGAACCATCATATTTTTGGGAATTAAGTTCATGAAACTTTTATTTTCAGTCGCGAGGGCTGTACGAAACTCCTGCTGGAACTATACTTCACAAAGCACATGTGGATTTGGAAGCTTTTGCTCTAGATAGAGAAGTTTTGAGGTCGGTTTTCAACTAGCAACTTATTTTAATAGTTCATTTGTTATATTATAATACCACCTACCTACGTAACTTTACAGCAATTTACTGCTAAGGTACATTATGTAGGCATATAAAAATCATAAAAAGAAAATACAACAGTATAGATTCTACAGATGAAATAAATGCATAAAAAAGCAATATGAGGAAATAAAATGAAGTCACACTTAATCAAACAATATTTTTTTACAGCTACACAGCACATAATAAAAACCTCAAAATAATTATAGTTAAAAGACACAGACCAGATCAGAGGCAAAAAAAAATTAAGTACAGCAAATTAAATAAGGTATTTAGTAATTTATTATAATTTATTTCTTTTCCAGAGTAAAAAAATACCTTCAAGATAAAATGGCTGACTTCGTGTACAATGGATTCTGGTTCTCCCCTGAAGCTAACTTCACTAGGAAGTGTCTCGAACAATCCCAAGAATCAGTCACGGGTTCTGTGACTGTCCAAATTTTTAAAGGAAACGGTAAATTTCTCAGCTCTTTTAGAAATACCTATAAAATAATTATACATTGTACAGATTTTAATCTTCGTAGGATTTAAGGAAACATAATATATGGAAAATGAAGATGAAATATTCGAAACTCTCAGTGCTTTCCGTCGAGTGCGTCAACTCCGCCTAGTATTTATGTTCCTTCCTTGGTCAACTCTATAACTTACGCGCTGAGTGTAGTTGACTGATCTTATTTAGCATAGTGTCTATTTAATGTTTTTTTTTTTGCAGTTACTGTACTGGCGAGAAAAAGCCCAGAGAGCCTCTATAACAAAGACTTGGTGTCAATGGACATCGCTGGAGGATTTTCACCTGAAGACAGTACCGGTTTCATTAATATAAACGCACTCCGCCTTAAGGAATATGCAAGATTTAGCTCCATAAAAAAGTGATTAATTAAATCAAAATAAAGATAGTATGTACTTCCTTACATGGGTGGTAGGCTAGGTAGGCCTACTAATATTATAACCACGGAAAAGTGTTCTGTGATTATAAAGCCGAAAGTTTGTGTTTTATTTTTTACGTGCTCCAAAAAAGGTACTGAACATATAAAGATGAAATTTGGCAATTTTGGCATACATTGAGAACATAGCCTAACTCAGATAATAAGTTACATTTTATTCCAAAAATACACATGCAAAGCGACGACGCGACGGGCAGAAGCTAGTAGGTATCATAATATACTGCTTACTTAGTTAGGTAACTACCTACCAAGATTATACTTAATTCCATTCCATCTAATGATAATGAATTTTGCACTTATTTTTATTATTAGTTTGGTATTAATTGGATGGATCTAATTGAGTTATTTACAACAGAAACTTTATTTTCATTCTGATTTAATATTATCATTTGGTTATTTATGTACCTACTGTGTCAAGAATTTTAGGCCAATATCCACCCTACCAGGCCTAAAGAAAATTCTTGAAAAACTCATGAATAAGCGACTCATTATGTTCATGGAGAATAACAAATTAATCTCACCGACGACGACGCCGACGCAATATTATGGTTTTCGAACAGGATTATCTACCAGCGACGCCGTTAATTGCTTGATTGAGTCTATAGTATAGTAGCCTACTATAAAAACATGAAAATCGGACCACCCAGTCAAAAGTTCTGAGGTAACAAACATAAAAAAACTGTCGAATTGAGAATCCTTTTTTTGAAGTCTGTTAAAAAAGAACGCCGCACGCGCGCCGCGCCCCGTGCTGCTCGAGTTTTCGGTGACGCGCGGCCCACAGAAATCGTAATAATCTTGTTATAAGGAATTCTGTGGCGCGGCCGCTCGCAGCTCTCTTTCGCACATGGTGCTATCGCACTCCCACACGCACCGCGCTCACTGGATTTCTGTACCGTAGTAGAATAACTGTTAAATAAGTGTAGAAAGCGTTCGGTTAAATTAACCTGTACCGAAATTCATTTGCGCTGATTAACCGTTTTAACTGTATCGAAAAGAGTCCCTGATAGTAGGTTTCCTATACTATAGACTCACTGCTTGGACAGTAAGTTGAAGTGAATTGTAGTTTTCCTTCCATATTAAAAGACCTATCAAATCGAAGACAACGCGTAAAGGTTGATGGATGGATCAGTGACGAACAGCCTGTAGTATATGGACTGCCACAATGTAGCGTCTTAGGCCCAACGCTATTCCTCATATACATATACGTCAATGGACTTTGCAATCTATATCGTATCCATTTTGAATGGAGCACAAACGTAAACAAATCGCCCAAACTTAACCTAAAATTCACTTTGTTGGCGAGTCCTTTTATACGTAATTTACATTACTTGTCGATTTTAGACCCTCCCTTCAACAAAAATTGCTTACAATTATATCTGAAACTCGACCCCAAGCAAGTGAGATTTTGTTATTTGTGTCGTACTTTGTTTACTAACATGCTTCATTCAACATGGATAAACCATAGGTATTCCTATACAATGGTTAGATCATAGATCATAACTTTTGAAGATGATACTGCGTAGGATACTGCCTTGTTTTTCCATGGTCACTCCTGGCTTACAACATTCAGTACTGCTCAACAGGGATTTGATAGAGTATCTTATTGGCGCCATAAACTGTATCCGTTGATAGGACAGATAAAATAAGGGACCTACCTACCTACTTAGGTATTATCATTGATCAATGATCAGTCTCTTAATTTTCGACCTCATGTGGATGACTCGCTGTGCGTAAGCTTATTTCCATATTCAAAGAATTGAGGAATGTACTACGCTTATTAACGTATTCACTGCCCAGCTCTGCGGTGCGACCCGCAGGGGCGCGCCGCGCGCCGCAGCTTCAGGCAGATAGAGACTGACACCTGCGTCTTGGGCCATGAAGGTGTTAATAAGCCGCTGTGTGTAAGGAATCGCGTTTCACAAGACGCGCTATATTAAGTTAGAGCGTCTGTCTGCGAGGGCTTCAAATGTTTCAGCTCAACGTCGCCATCTGTTCAGTTAATTTATGGTGCTAGTACAGCTACTCGTCGCTAGATGGCAGTAATGTAAGTAAAGTAAGCACAAAGAAAAAAGTTTGTCTATGGCATAGATTTATCTCGTAGAAGCGTAGAAGGAGAACTTTATCAATGCGTAGAAGTCTATATCAATGCCTTCTACGGTCTATGGCAACCAAATTGCGTCTTCTTCTTCCCGATTATGGCTTTGCTATATTTGACACAATCATTCCTGTAGTTTGAAGACTCTCGCACACGGCGGAGCCCTGAATGCTATAAATTTCAATAACAACTGATAATAACGAGCATTCTTTTCATTGATCGGTCTAAGATGGTCCTAGTTGTTTGCTAACCTCCATCCTAGCTCCCAATCCGACAAGACCACTCGACAGTTGTCAATATTGATTGTCGTATCCGTTTCATACAGATTGTCTGTTACATTCAGAACCTCTTCAGAACCGTTGATTTGAACGAACAGAACCATAAACACCCAAATATTGCAAAGGCTTACTGCAAAGAGGTTAATCAGCCTTAGAATTGTCTATCATACAACCCCTGTAGGCTACCTACCTAAAATACAGGCCTCGTCTACACGGCCAATGCCTGACAATGCGTCAGTCCACGGACGCCATAGGGTAACTAATACAGCTTTTGGCCACCACGCCAGCAGACGTATCAGAACCGACACAGTTGGCCGACCTTACGATACTTAGATTACATCCGGTTAATCCAAAATAATTTCCCCTTGCCCTTCGACAGGCGCAAGGTGTCGATTCGAGACGGTGGTTTCTCTTACATCTCTGAGTCTCACATATGAGTAATCTGGATTCGCTTGAAGCAGCTCCACTTCTTCCACCACAGGCTGATACTTATTAGAACGGTCAAAACGGCGCATGAGGACTTGCCCCGAATTGGTTAGCCATGTTGGAATACTGTGACCATTCATTGATCTTTGCGGATGTGTGAACAGGCGCTCATGTGGCGTGCAGTTAGTAGCTGTGCATAAGAACGATCTAATCTAGTGGAGAGCCACATTAAGTACATGCTCCCAATTTTCTATAGGCATGTTGAGCGAACGCAGAGAGAGCTGTACTGTTTTCCATAGCGTGGAATTCAATTTCTCGACGTGGCCGTTGCCTTGAGGATTGTAGGCCGTAGTTCTGCTAGTCGCAATGCCACGTGAATGTAGAAACTAATATCATATCTGTATGGTGCCAGTTCCAGCCGCCATCTCTGGATCTTCTCATTTTTAATTTTACTTGTATGTTTTGCAACAAACATGAAGGAAACCGATCGTTGGTCCGTGATGAGTTTGAACGGTCTACCGATAAGAAAATGGCGCCATTTCTTCAGAGCTTCAACGATGGCATAGGCTTCTTTCTCTACCGCTGAGTGATTTCGCTCGCTCTGATTGAGGGTCCTTGAGTAAAAGGCGATGGGCCTCGAATTCTGTGATAATGTAGCGGCGATGGAATGCTCGGAAGCGTCAGTCTCGACACTAAAAGGTAACTTGTCGTCTATGGCGTGACTTTGCTATAACAGATTTCAGGTCCTCGAAACATTTTACTGCGTCTGAGCTTAAGGGGAAACTTTTGGTATGCACCATAGGATAGATTCTCTATGAAAAACTAGGAATCCACTTCAAATAGTGTGGGAACATACCGAGAGTCCTTCGAAGAGAAGCTACATCATTGGGTGAGGGCATATTTAGAAGCGGTTTCAGTCGCTCACTAACTGGCTTAATAACATGATTTTCAAATGTATAGCCAAGAATGTTTATAGTCGACTGTGTGAACTTGCTCTTTTCTTTGTTTAGGGTAAGGTTGTACTTCTCCACAGCTTTGACAAATAGTCTAAGATTTTCATTGTGCTCTTCCTGTGTCTTTCCACATACAGTAATATCATTAATGTAGGCAAAAGTACCGTTTAGGTTTTCGGTTCTGATGAGCCAGTCGACAGTTCTTTGGAAACTAGACACACCGTTGGTAACACCAAACGGAATTCTACGAAAATGATTCAGGTTACCACATGTCTCGAAAGCTGTGAAGGTTTTTTTCGTCAGGCAAGATGGGCACGTGGTGGTATGCGCTCTGTAAATCTATAGCGCTAATAATCGCGTATTTAGCTACCTTTGTTATCATCTCTTCAATGTTGGGTAACGGGTAGGCAAAGGCATCCAGTTGTGTATATTTGTTGATGGTTTGCGAGTAATCTATTACCATCCTCTTGTGATTTGCATTTTTCGTGATTAAAACCTGCGCTCGCCAAGGTGACAGACTTTCTTCTATGATTCCTTCCTTTTTTTTTGTGTGTTTCCTTCATTTCGCAGCGATAGGTTTGCAGTCCGCCGTGACATAAGAAAATAGGGGTACAGCAGGGACAGAGGCTGCAGCTACGCTGCAAACCTTTAACTTATCTTTCGGTCCACCAAATTTGAATTCTAGAGTCGAGTGTGATTCTAAGACGTCATGGCCAATTATAACGTCGGCACATAAGTTATTCACAATCAGGAGATTGACGTTGTCTCCGATCCTAACATTCTGGAGAGTCGAGCCGCTAACCTATGACTTGTGAGATAAGGAAGCCATAGAAATAGTTTGGTCGCAACGCCTCTTCTTCAGTTGACAGAGATTGGCAAAGTCCTCATTGACGAAGCTCAGGGAGCTCCCGGTGTCAATCAAGGCTTCTGCTCGAACTCCCTTAATAATAACTGTCACCATTGCCTTGCGCAGTGAAGTCGGTGCCGCCGCAGATATTATACTGCAGTGGCCGCAGTCATCTGTTGCCGTTGTTGAAGCAGCTGTCGGTGTCCTGCTACGACAGACTTTTCCATAGTGGCCCTTTCTATTACACTTTATGCATGTAGCATCTCGAGCTGGAATGTCCTTGCGAGGGTGTATAGCTGATGCTCCACAAAAAAGCATTTTCGTTTGGGGACAGCAGCGGCAGTAGAAGTAAGCACAACACTGCCAGATCCGTGCCTGCACTCCGGAGAACGAAACAGCTATCGCCTCGGCCAACCGCCGCGAGTAGAAATGGCCTCGTTAACAAACTTAGCGTAAAGTTTGTTTTTGTTGAACATTGCAATACAATTGAAGATAATAAAAACAGACTCACCCTGGGGCATCTGCACTCCCTGTACTTACCACGGGGCGCACAAATAAATAATAAAGAACGGCAGGCTCCGATAAAGTCATAAAATCGCTCGTCCAACCTGACATCATTCTTCTAGGTATGATCAATGCACAGACCAGCAAACGCATGTCTGCACCGTCGCGTCGCTCTAGTCACCGCAGCCCGGTTACTCCACCAATTCCCTACACCTAGCTTCAGTCAGCTGCAAACAGACAAATCATCAATATACAACAAACATAAGAACTCCGGCCAATTGTGTCATTTCTCGAGAACAACGTACTCTAGGCACGAACATACCAACAGATCAACCAATGGTAGTTACCGACCACAGATGAGATCCGCGGTGGCACCACCAGATATATCAGGGGACCCTAAACAAGGAACTGCTTGACCACAAGCCAACAACAAATTTACTAATCATGACACTAGGTCAGACGACAACAAACTTACAATATGCAACTCAATGCCACAAAACAACATCTAGCCAGACATCCACCGTGTATGTCTGGAGTCTTGGGTGTAGGGACCCAAGACGCCCACAACAGCTCTGCCAAGCAACGCCGTATGCTTGTAGAACTAATATTGAGACACTGTCCTCAATATGCACACACACATCCAAGCAGACGGATACCGTTCACGTCTGAAGGATAATCTTGGGTGTAGCAACCCAAGATGCTCACAACTGTTCTGCCAAGCAACACCGTATGCTTGTAGAACTAATATTGAGACACCGTACTCAATACGCACACACACATCCAAGCAGACAGCCACCGTGCATGTCTGAAGGATAATCTTGGGTGTAGCAACCCAAGATGCTCACAACTGTTCTGCCAAGCAACACCGTATGCTTGTAGAACTAATATTGAGACACCGTACTCAATTATGCTTACACGCGTCTAAGCAGACGGCTACCAATCACATCTCAAGGATCTATTCTGAGTGTAAAAACCCAAGATGTTCACACCAGTTCTGCTAATCACCTCCATGTCCAAGATATCACAAAAAGAGGAAGGTGGAAGTTGAGGTACTTCCAGCAAAAACAGCATAGCAGAAACAAAGATCAAAACCAAACAAGTAAATACAAGAGTGTTACAAAATAACACACAACAGAACAACATAATGCGAGACAATATTTAAGCAGTAGGGCAGTAGGTATAACAAAATAATCAACACAAACAAATTTTATTGTTTCACTTTCTTTTTCAAATGAACAACCACTAACTTTGGAACTGAAACCATTCAGAAGTAGGTAGGTGTGCGCTTAGCGTTGTGATGAGGACCCTTAATTCCCAGTCGTTCCAGGCAAAGTTAATCCTCTGGCTGGTATCATCACCCGTAGTTTTGGCTCCAACCAATGTCAATCATAAAATCTTTTTTTGCCTCTATGATCCATGTGATCTGCAAGCATGTACTGTCTGGCATCCTCCACTTCTACTGAAGCCTGAAACCAATAAATCACAACAGAAAAATGCATCCGACAGGCATGTTGTGCAATTGACACGACACAGGCTATCATCAATAACACTATAGGACATAATTATCTTTACCTGCTATGCTTTATCCTTGGGAAAAGCCACTTGATCAGCTTTGGCTAGCTAGGTACGAACTGTACGAGATATTTGAGTCATTTCTTTCTCAAGATTAATTAACATCAAGCAAACATTGGTTCATATCACAATAAAACTCATGAAAATGGAACTGCTTACATAGTAATAACCATGCTACCTAGTCTAGGTACCTACGTACAAATCAATCCAGGTGCATTATAAAAACCGGTAATTTTAGTGTAAAACAGCCATACCCTTATCAGCCATCACATCATTACAAACCAATTGTATTACTGTACATCCATAAAGCTTCTTAGTTAAATTCTCGTAAGAATTCAGGTTTGGTCGCCAGCTCAGATTTGTCACAGCATAAAATGTCGACCTGTTGAGTGTCACCATTTTGATGTGAATCCATCGAACTTTTCTATTCTTGGTAAAACATCTGTGAGCGTAAAACATGGGTTTATCCCACTTCTGATGAAGACTCTCGCACACGGCGGAGCCCTGAATGCTATAAATTTCAATAACAACTGATAATAACGAGCATTCTTTTCATAGATCGGTCTAAGATGGTCCTAGTTGTTTGCTAACCGCCATCCTAGCTCCCAATCCAAAAAGACCACTCCACAGTTGTCAATATTGAACGTCGTATCCGTTTCATAAAGATTGTCTGTTACATTCAGAACCTCTTCAGAACCGTTGATTTGGACGAACAGAACCATAAACACCCAAATATTGCAAAGGCTTACTGCAAAGAGGTTAATCAGCCTTAGAATTGTCTATCATACAACCCCTGTAGGCTACCTACCTAAAATACAGGCCTCGTCTACATTATAAATATATCGTTTTTTATTCTTTTAACAGAGTCAGGGATAGCCTGAAGCGACCATTCTAGGTCTGGCCGAATAGAAGAGGGTAAATGCATGATTTTATCATAGTTGTCATGACCTTTTAGGTACAAAACTTAAGGCGTTCTAGTTGTTTGGTGTAAAGCCATCCGTACTCAATAGCTTGGCAAGCAGAGACCAGTAAACCGATAAGCTGAGCAAAGGTTAGGTTAGGTTAGGTTATACGTTGTAGTTTTTGTGCAATCGATAACTGACGAATTGTGTCAAAACATGACGCAGCAGCAGCAGAGCCAAAAATAAAAAGAAGAAGAAGAAGTAGTTTATACTTTGTTGTGTGTGTCTGTTCATCAAACAGCGAAAGATATTGTTTTTACAAAATCTACGTACTATTTTATTCATTCTGGCCTTAAAAACACGAAGGGCTCGAAGAAAATCCACCGAAATAGTATTTGAAAGCCTCATAATCAAAAATTTTTCGTCTCGCTCAGTCGGTTTTCAGTGAATTGTTATTTTTTTGGTAATAGTTAATTCAAAAATGCAACGAAATCTTCCACAAAATAAAGAAGCCTTACTTAAATCTTACACAACGCGCCTTAAAGAGGATGTTAAAAGTATGCTGGAAAACTTTGAAGGTTTGAAAAATATCTTGATAATTTCCTCAACAGTCATTGATTTATTAAAAGGGAAGATGAGGTACTGGTTTCTCGAAAGTGGCAACCTCAAATTGTGTAAAATTGTGTGCTCCCACCTCAGTCACCGTCTGACCGGCGGCATGGGCGGTCATACTAGCGAGAAATATTGTTGTCTTGGTCTCACTTCGGCCTTAGGTACGTCTTTGTTGTTTTTTGTATTGCACAGGACTGGAAATATAACGGTGAGCGTATGTGTTTGCGTGTAGTTGTAACACATGCCACTTTTTGAGTAAGCTCTGGGAGAACGTAACCTATCTTCCCTTTATAATTAATCAATGTGAACAGTAAAAAATATTGGACTTATCTATTATTTCTATTTCAGAGATCATAAAACTTGCGAAATTGGAAAATGAATCTCAGCTGAACAGAATGACTCAAATAGAGCAGGATACATTTGAAATGCAAGTCAGAGCTGCTAATATTGGTAAAAAACTAAGCTAACCTAATACTTCTGTTCTATGAATTAGTTTTAGACAAGCTAGACCTATACAGTATGATGTTTTGTTTTTTTAATGTGTATGGAATAATATGTTTAGTTCATTCAACCTTATTCACCCTCACAGAGTGAACATTCGGGTCACAGCTCTAGGATAGCAAGAACATGTGCATCATGAAAAGAGTTTAAAGTTAATTTGTTTCTCTTTTTCAGTAAGAGCAGGAGAGTCCCTAATGAAATTAGTGTCTGATATCAAGCAATACCTGATTCTCAACGACTTCCCATCTGTAAATGAGGCTATAGCGCAAAACTCTAAACTTTTCCGAACAAAGCAACAAGAGTGTGACCAAAAACTAATGTCGCTGAGGGATGATATTGCAGCTGATCTTTATGACTTGGAAGATGAATATTTTACAAGCATTTACAAATAGCCTGGTATAAATGGCACTGTAAGAATAATTTGTACAGTATTTCAAATTCTAATAATCATAATAATAGTTTTGATCTACTTTCTGTATGTTATAAGGTCTAATTTTGCTGTTACTGGCTGAGTGAATGTACTGTATTTACTGAGATCTTATGTAATTTGTTTCAAAATTCGAATTCCCACAAGTGTTAAAGTGTGTCAAGATATAGCATCTTGACAACAACAAAAAATTTATGACCTCAGTGGTGCAGCAGGCGAAGGTCTTCTTGCAATGGAACGGGAGGAGGATAGGACAGGTTGTGGTTTCAATAACCACTTAATAACAAATGTAGTGTACAATCTACAGATATTTGTTCTATAGAATAAAAAAGATCTATTCAAATGGGGTGTTAACTGTACATCCTATATAATTTTTATTATTATGTAATGTATTGTATATCAGATAACTAGCACCCATAATACTCTACTTAGCTTAGGGCTAAATAATGTGTGAATTGTCCAGCATTATTTTATTTATTTAAAATTAGCTGGTTCTATGAAAGTAATAAAAATTTTAGTACATTAAAGCAAATTTTTATTTCAACTGAAACTTTTATTCTGCATTGCTAACAAGAACACTAAATAATTTATAGAACAAATTAAACTGGACAGAAATGGTAGTGCTTTCCCTGACCAGGCATTTGTTTGGCTAATACAGGTCTTCCAACTTTGTAATCTTCTAGATACAAGAAAAGGGCAATGGAACCACCAAGTACACTGAACAGAAAAACTGCCTGATATAACACTGAGAACCTGGGTTTAAACGCAGGGTCATAACGATCCCCTCCAAATATTTCCATCCTGGCTTGAATCTAAAAAGAAAATTACTAATTAGAACAACTTACGATACATCTTACTAATATTATTAAAGCAAAACTTTCGATGTTTGTAACCTAATCAAGATTGAAACTACAAATCTGGGGGAAATTGCATAGAATTATGTAGTTCTAGCCAAGGATTAATAAGCAAGTTGCACTGTGCCTAGAAAACCCTAGCATCTCACCGGTTCATTAAAGTTCCTCTTGATCTCTGGGAAATCCCAGGGATAGTGTATATCCTTTGAATCCGCACCAATTTCTGGAAGTTTTGGATAGTCACCATAACCCATATCCTCTGGGTATGGTTTGTATTCCTCAAGGGTCATACCATATTTTTTAGCCGCCGCTGCTATTTCTTTCGGGGTATTGGGGTAAGGGCCAGGTTTATATTGATAATTCCAATCTGCAACAGAGTGACGTAACAATCAAAACATTTGGTTGGACGAGTGCGAGTGGATGAATGTAAATCAACAACAAAATGATAGAATAGAAATCCTTACGGTTTCTAGCAGCATTGCAAAATATTCCAAGAGTCTTTCTTACAGACTCTGGATTTGAAAAAATAGATTTTTTCAGCAACGCTGTTGCCATTTCTTTTCGGTAGTTTCGATCAATATTGTACTAATTTTGGATGGAGAATGAATGAATAGAACATGTAAATATGAATGAAACAGCTGTTTGACGTTGACCGGAACGGTGACTTGACTCTCACTTCACATTATGTAGTCATAGTTTGATGCAGACTTGGGAGAAGCCCACCGCACACAGACGCTAATTAATTAGCGCATCTTGTGAAGCGCTATTCCTTACACACAGCGGCTTATTATTAAGCGCGACTTCAGCCTCCTCCCCGCCTTACCGGCTGCGCGAACGACGAAGACCATCTTGCCACTCCGCACCGCTGCCGCCGCCACGCGCCGGCCGCCGCCCGCAAGACGCAGCAGCTTCAAAAAAAGCCAAATCGCAATTTCAAAAGCAGCAAAATCACAGGACGCGGAAACGCCTCGGACAGGCCGAATCGTGGCGACAAAATAGCGGCAGTGTGCGTCAACGTATTCGTTTTAGTACAAAATGTACTGCAAGCAAATATCGCGAAATAGCGCGACACAGGTCGCGCTTAAAAATTGGCGCTGATGTGAGTAGGGCTTTATTTGTCAATACTCAATAAATTTATTGCAACATGTTGTACATAAGATCTTAAGGATAAAGGGTATCAAACATAACATGCACCCGGATAGGGCACGACAATATTTAGCTATAATGGCTTATAATTTTTTTCAATGGTTGTGTCATCATCATCATCAGGTTTTCTTCAAACGCTTCGTGTATCTGCTTCCGAAGCGTTTAGTAAGGGCTCCGAGGTTCCCCTCTCTACCCCGACTTCTACTCGCAAAGGCAACTGCCTCTGGGTCACTTGGTGAAGAAGCGGTGTGTCGCCTTTAAGTGAATTAAGCGTAGAAGGAGAAACCTATAGAACGCTGACGAATGCCATCTCACTCGCACTAAAGCGAGAAGGACTTATGATTTAAGCTTATGAAGAAATGAGATAGAACGATTGGTTTTGTGTCAACCGCATAGCCGGATTTTTGCAATATTTAGCTACTAGATGAGCTAAACAAATTTGCGTACTGATCGACCATAGTTGTTTTTTTTCATTCTATGCCAACGGACTTCGCAAAATATTGTGGTTGTGAACTTTTTAAGGCTTTAAAAAGGAACTAAACCTTTAAGTGAAACACAATGATGGCTCGGTGTAGTGTTTTTGGATGTAAAAGTACGGTGAGGCAAAAGTGCCGAACATTATCATTCCACTAGTAAGTAAAAGTTCTTTTGACTATCTAAAGGTTATAAAATTACAATTTCTTCGCTTTTACATACAGACATGGCTCAAAAACGATGTTTTAGGTGAATTTTCATTATTATAACCTAAAATTACGAAAATTTAGGGTTGCCTGCACTCGAAAATAAAATTCCCCAATAGTGCATTGAAATAGTTTTGTCATGTAGCTGCAAATTATGTCAACAGATCCCAACAACAAATCAAAATTCACATGCTTGGAGTCAAGCTCAATACATTTAGAAAAATCTCAAATCAGCAAGTACTTTTCATTGTTTAAAAATCGTCAACGTCAACCGTCGTCAAGAAAGTTAATTTGAGATGTTAGTGCTGCGGGTTTGTTTATCTTTTGTGCAGGAATTAAATAAAATCGAATTTACACAATGAGCTGATGCGTATTGTAAAATGTTTTTATTTGTTACAGATTTCCCGAAAACAACATTGTCCGGTTGCTTTGGATAGAGGCCACCGGTCGCAAAGGATGCGAACCGAAGGCGTCATCCAAATTTGTAGCAGGCAAAATCAAAGGATTTTGCCTTCATAGGAGCGGGACAAAGCATACATTTTTGAAAAGGCGTAAGCACCAATTTAAAAAATCGTCAATCGATTGATCGCACTTTTTTACTATTATAATGCTACTAATATACTAAAATGTTTGAATAAGTATTTCGGGATGTAGGTAATATTATTCTTTAGTGTAAAGTGACATTACATTTTGTTGTCTGCTCATTTCACCTGAAGTATAATTTCAAAAGTACCAATAAATTTCGTTTTACCTATAAGTTATCTTAGAAATATCCAAAGTTCAAGATTTAATTGAGTGAACGTTAGTGAACAAATGTCTTTGTTTCAATTAGGCATTTTTTATCTTTGTCGGTTTGTCCGCACTCCTCTTCAGGTTGTATTTTACAACCGATCGTTACGAAATCTCGTGTACAGATTCCAAGATTCTATAGATTTTTTTTATCGTCGTGGTTTTTTAATTAAAGGCGTACTTCCCCCAAATAAAGCAAAAATGGGGTCTTTAGAATAATATGTTGATAAAATAAAATAAAATAGATAAAAATATCTATAAAATCGTGGAATCTGTTCACGAGATTTTAAACTTCTGCATTTTTATTATAATCGAAAAGTAAAAAAAAATCATTATTCTCGTAAAAAAATGGTAAAAATCTGATCAGAATGTTTGGCATAAACTTTGTGTTAAATACAATAATTGTCTGATTTCGTAATTGTTAAATAATAGATTTTGTTTGTACAAAAAACTATAAACAGACTTCAAATATGGATCCCACTGTCACAATTGGACCAGATTAAAATGGAACCACACAAGAAGCACCAACTTTAATATAAAAAAACAATCATGAAAATCGGAGCACCCAGACGAAAGTTCTGAGGTAACTAAGATAAAAAAAATACATTTGAATTCAGAACCTCCTCCTTTATTTAAAGTCGGTTAAAAAGTTAATGTTCGCGAGTTCTATTGTTCGGAGAACTAGTTAATTTGCATAAATGTGATTTTGAAGTCTGCTGTTAAAATTTAATTACTTATATAAATATTATTGTTATAACTTCATTGTTTTTCTGTATTCTAAAACTTATTTCTACTCGTATTTTGTAATTATTGCCTACACTATAATAAAAAAATATACCCACCTCACTAAAAGTTGTTTTAATTTTATGCTTACCTAAATCAAATGTTTTACCGACCTCTGTGGCGCAGCGGGCGAAAGTTCGTCTGCGATGCAGGAGGTTGTAGGTGTTGAGGCAGTTTACTGAACAGTAAGTACCTAATGTAAGCTGAGATGAGCTAGAGGTAGCTATGAGCTAAGTAGAAGCTAAGGGTTGCTTCGCTATAGCTTCGAGCTGACAAGGGTTGATCTCCAGGATGAATATAAAATCAAACTTGTTGACTTCTAGAAAAAACAAAATCATTAGGTCTCATCATCATCATCATCATCATCATCAGCCTATATTAGTCCACTGCTGGACATAGGCCTCCCCTAATGAGCGCCATAGCGCCCTGTCTTCAGCTTGACGCATCCAGCATCTGCCTGCAGTCTTTCGCAGATCGTCATCCCACCTGGCCGGAGGGCGTCCTACACTACGTTTGCCGAGTCGCGGTCTCCACTCAAGAACTCGTTTACCCCAGCGGTTATCGGTTCTTCGCGAGATATGGCCGGCCCACTGCCACTTCAGTTTGCTAATTCTTTGAGCTATGTCGATAACTTTGGTTCTCTGTCGGATGTATTCGTTACGAATCCTATCCTTCAGAGAGACTCCGAGCATAGCTCTTTCCATAGCTCGCTGAGCGACTTTAAACTGGTGGACCAGCCCTATCGTGAGTGTCCACGTCTCAGCTCCGTAGGTCATGACGGGTAGGACGCACTGATTGAAAACTTTCGTTTTCAAGCATTGCGGTATGGATGACGAGAACAGTGGCGTAGCTATCATAGGGCAAGGCGGTGCAGTGCACCGGGGCCCTGGAGCTCAGGGGGCCCTTTGAAGCCGGAGTTTTTTTTAAAGATGTTTATTTTTTGCTAGTCAGCAACCTAACTACAAGGTTACGGCAAACTTACGTGTAGGTTTCTAACCTACACGTAAGTTTGCAAATGCCAAATAAACGAATAATGACTAAAACAAATTAATTGAACTAGGTAATTTAGGTAAATATTTATTCCCTTTTAATAGTCGAAATGTCTTTTGAAACGCTGGCAGACGTAGCTCTATCATAATAAGTATTAATTTATTAGGTACACATAAGATTTAGACTCCTTTATAAAAAAATTGTCGTTAAGTCTCAAAGACGTTACACACGCCTTTAGGCCTTTAGCGCTGCGCCGGTCAAAGAAACGCAGAATTACTCTCTAGGCAGAATTATACTGTGATGATTAGGTACCTACATTGATTAGATTACTATAGTCCGCGCCATTTAAATTGAGAATAAAGTTCATTGACCTCAATTTGGCATTAAAACAGAAGAGGTCTAACCCAAAAATTATCAATTTTGAGGAAAAATTCATAAATTTAGATGTATTTTTTAACTATATTATAACCATATTTTCGTTCATAAAGAGATTCAATATGCTTAGTTTTTTCATTTTCTAACTTTTGTAAAGGAAACAACTGTATCAAATGCACATTATAGAGCAATTCATATGATTTTTTTGCCAATTTTTTGACTTTATAAGAATGATTTTTGATTTTTCAAAGTTCTATTTCAAATAGATGTGCTTAAAACATAACATAGCAATTCATTTCACACTTTCAAATTAAGTTCGTAAAAACGAAC
This sequence comes from Eupithecia tripunctaria, assembly GCA_955876795.1. Classification (NCBI taxonomy): domain Eukaryota; kingdom Metazoa; phylum Arthropoda; class Insecta; order Lepidoptera; family Geometridae; genus Eupithecia; species Eupithecia tripunctaria. Next base: position 5,547,267 of record OY041600.1, read on the forward strand.
AAAACTTCGGTTACACCTACATTCTTACACAGCGCTCTTACTTGACACTAGTTGACACGCCAGGGGCTCGCCATCTTTGGATTGCCATTTTGTCGCTTGTTCAATAATTCGTGTTCGGATAGCGCTTGCGTGTATACGTCTTCGAGTATTCCATAAAACTTGATAACATTTTTGTCGAACTTTTGTTGTTAGATCTGTTACGTTTTTTGTTATTAGTATATCTGTTTTTTTTTTGTTATTGATTTGTGGTTATTTATAAGAAAGGGAGATATTGGTTACGCTATGGATTCGGAACAAGCTGGTCCGTCGTCAAGTTATCGTGGGCGCACGCGCCGCTGCCGTCATATACTACCTACCCTACCCGCGGCTGTGGCAGGTTAGTCACAGATTTATACAAAAAAGCAGTACGTTTAATTTATATAGAGAACTTGATAATATATTATATCTATTTCAGTTCGTAAAAGAAGATTATTCCGGGTTAAAATTTCCAGAATTATTTAAAAAAATAATGCTATAATGCAATATTGCTCTCCGTACATACGGGATACTACATTAATGATTTTAGGTTCCTCTGGCGAAGCACCACCGCTTACATCTCCGAGAAAGAAAAGAAGACCCCACCAACCTAAAGGTTGGGAATAAGAAATAATTATAAATAATATAATTATAAGGATAATTTTGTATCTTCTATTTAAGGTATTATGTATCTGTACATTTTATGAAATTAAATAAAAATTTCATAACTGGAATTAAGATTTTATTTTTTAGTTTGTTAGCAAATATAGAAAAAAATTACTGTATTAAATTCGATTCCAAATGTTTGTCACCTCTGACTGAACGGACAAAAGGTCAACGAATTATATTCTCAATTTAACTGGCGCGGACTATAACAAACTTTACTTTCCACCGCACGCATCATTACAAAACAAGCGGCTTTGTTGTTGTTTGTTGAGCTTCCTGTTATCCATAAAATATTGACGCCCAATGTAGGAAAATTTCAGTAGGTATGTGTTGTTCAGTAAGTATGCGAAATTCTAAATTTACAATAGTTATTCAAAATTGAAATGATGGAAAGATAATTAATTATTAAACGGACTTAAATTTTTAAAGTTTTTATTATAATTTTTCATGGATCCCATTGTCAGAACTGAACAAAATGGGACCTCATGGGAAGCATCAGCGTTCATATAAAAAAATAATCATGAAAATCGGACCACCCAGTCAAAAGTTCTGAGGTAACAAACATACAACAACAAAATTCAGTCGAATTGGGAACCGCCTCCTTTTTTGAAGTCGATTAAAAAAAGGAATTTAGAGGTGCTTTAAAGCGGAAACAATGTTGGGAACAAATAATTAATTACATAATAAAGAAAGATGTCAAAATATAATCGAAGATAAATGAATACTTTATTGTTTTTTGCATTTGTATTTTGCTTTTTGCATTGACGCGTTTTTGCCCTTTATTAGCCGAGCCCTTCTAAGAATACTTGGTTGAACAAGTAGGTATGTTGGGGTTTTATACGTATCGAATATTAGTTCTAGTCGTCTAGAGTTGAACCGCTAAATTCAGTATGCCAAAAAATTGAAAAAAAGAACGAAAGGACAAAATTTTCTTGGCTCGCTTCGCTCGCCGGTAACATCTTATTATGTTTCGTAATCCGGAGCGTAATGGGCGAAGGTTCGCCTGCGACGCAGGAGGACCTTCGCCCACTTGTACGATCTGCAGACATTTGTTCAGGGCGTTCTGGATGTTTTCTATGTATAAGAAAAATATCTGTCTATGTAGTGTATTGTATTATGTATATCAGTTATGTAGTATAATACAATATACAAGCTATGCTTAGCTTGGGGCTAGATAATGCTGTGTGAATTGTCCAGCATTATTTATTTATTTTATCCATTTTTAGGTATACATGTCGGTCTTGGGCTCACAATAACATCATTTCGGCTACCTTCGCAAACAATTGCCAAAAAAACATACTTTTCCCCAAAATCCAGAAAATTCGCAAAAACATAAGCGGCTCGCTCCGCTCGCCGTGGTTGATGAAGTTAGGTTTATTCTTTGTTTTGCTTCAACAGCCCCTCCCCCCCCCCCTATAGCACTAGTTTTGGTTCTAACTAATAGAATATGTTATGTTAGGTTAGCTAGCTTACATGGTCACCAGAGTTTGACGCAACTTTTACAGCAACAATGTAGGATTTCAGTAACCGAACGTAACTTACGACTTGGCAACACTGATTGTCAGGTGCGTCGTTCTTTATTTATTCCCACTTTTTTCTAATCGACGACGAAGCCTACTAAAGGGATAAGTAAGCCCTCGGTGAGGGCCCGATTCATTCTCTGCACCGGGGCCCTTGTCCACCTAGCTACGCCACTGGACGAGAAGACTCGACGTAGCTTTCCAAACGCTGCCCAGCCTAGCTGAATCCTCCTCTTGGCCTCCTTCTCAAAATTGTTTTTACCCAACTGCAGAATTTGTCCAAGGTAAGTGTACTCGGAAACAATTTCGAGAGGGTGGCCATGTACGACGACCGGTCCCGGATCAATGAGGCCATTGATCATGATTTTGGTTTTATCCAAATTCATGCCGAGACCGATGCATCGTGAGGCTAAAGCTAGGCCGTCCAGCATCTGGTTTAGCTCCTCCAACGACTCCGCCATTACGACTATGTCATCAGCGAATCGAAGGTGTGAGATGTAATCGCCGTTTATGTTGATGCCCTTACCTTTCCAGTCCAGTGTCTTAAACATATCTTCCAAGGCACTCGTGAACAGTTTCGGGGATATAACATCCCCCTGCCTCACTCCTCTGCGCAGTTGGATGGGTTTGGACTGCTGGTCCTGTACTTGGACACTCATGGTCGCGGCGTCGTAGAGACATCTCAGCACCTCGATATAACGATAGTCTACTTGGCATCGCTGTAAGGATTCCAGAACAGCCCAGGTTTCGACAGAGTCAAAGGCCTTCTCATAGTCCACAAAGGCCAGACACAGGGGCTGATTATACTCTTCGGACTTCTGTATAATCTGCCTCACTGTGTGTATGTGGTCTATGGTGCCATATCCTCCGCGAAACCCGAATTAGGTCTAATTTGTACATAAAGGCTGTGACAAAAACTATGGACCTATTATTATACCTGTGACCAGTGTAGAAAGGTACCTACAAAGGTTTGGTGGAATAGCCTGTTCTGAAGATGTATCTCCAAATTGATGAACAGGAAAATCGCAAGGCAACACCTTTAACCCCGCCCACTCGTATACTCGGTCTTGCTCACCGGTTACACATACAATCTATCCATAATATCCTTCATACTTCATACTTCTATATCAATGGAATTATGGGATTTTGCTCATCTTCTTCGTAGGCTTTTTTTTTTTTTTTTTTTTTTTTTTTTTGTGTCATCCATCAAGTAATTAATGAAAATGAAATGACAATGACAAAAGACGACATTATGATGACATAATGTAGGTAGGTAGAATACCTACGTGTTTGTTTAGATACCTACCTACTTCACCCACTCTCACTTCACTTGCTTATTTGGACACTAATACTCGAACCGGAACCAATCCACACAATGACAGTTTTGAGATAACGGCATTTTTGTCTAAATTGTGCAAAGAAAAAAATGTACTGCCAATTTTAAAAAAGTTGGTTTACAGTACTGTACAACATACTGAGTTCTACCTAAATCAATATTATTTTACTAAAAAACATTAACATTAACAAGTTTTTTTTTGATAAAACTAATTTTGTGGGGAACCAACCCACACTCATATGTGGGTTGGTTCTTTATGAACTTATTAAATAATTTTGAATAATAGTAATTAAAATAGAAAAATGCTTTTATTTCTTTCATGAATTTATTTTAAATCGAAAATGTACCTAAACTTTAATAAAAAAAATACAAAAAATGCTACAAAAGATATAATTTTTGTCTTTTACATTGATTCTTAACCTAATCTTCCTCTATTTCAAAATTAGGATGACCTGAAAAACCTTCCAGATCGTCTGCTATGGCCTCATTTCCAACAAGCCTCACGTAGAAGTCATGTGAGTCTTGAAGAATCAAGTGTAGCTTTGCTTTTGAGGTCGATTAGCTTCACTTCAATGACAGGTTTTCCGTTTGGCCAAAGTGGCTTCATCATTTTTTCCTTCAGACTTTCTGGACTTCCACGAGGCCTTTTTCGTATTATATTATTACCTTATACTCTTCATTGAGATCAGATCTCATATATATTTTGTAAATATCACAAATTTTTTGCAATATTTCTTTTGTGTTTGGCTATGAAACTTCATCTCCTTCAGTGGTTTTCTTTCTATTCGTTATATATTTTTCTAAATTCAACGATGACAAGAAGTCTTCATGTTTTATTCTATGTGTACGTGTATGGGTTTTGAGGAGTCTTTTCAGGGTTAGATAAGCCGCCAAGCTATTGCATTTGGTTCCAGCTACCCCCAGTTTTCGCAAACGTTGTTCTACCGAACACCCTGTATATGTCAGTAACATTTTGTAATATTTTATGATGCCTATTATTGGCTTTCTGCGACAATTTAATTTCTATTGTAATTAGTTAAGCTGATGGCAATCCGAATTAAATATCGCTTTCTAGAGGTACTTTGTTACGCCCGCCATTCCCATCACGGAAATCTTTTATGTTACACCCTCGATCGAATCCAGCAAAGCGATGTGTTTATTCTGTTTGACGACGTCTGGAATGTTTTAACAAATTTTTGCAAACTAATTAAACCCAGAAAAAATAACGTGCGTACGTTTGGTTCTTTGTTTTTTTTAATCTGTAGTGTAGTGATGAGCCAAAGGTTTTTCGCGTATTAAAGTTGTTATAGACATATTTTGCGCATCGAACAACCCCAGAGATTAAAACTTTTCAAAGTTAGCAACCGTTTATCTGCTGGTACATTTTTGCCTTGGTTCCTTAAAATTTATAAGATTTTCACTTGGATCGTTAAAATTTTATAGATTTTAAGGAACCAAGCGACTTGAATCTTTGTACAAATTTAAGACTTAGCCTTTTCTATAAAGCAAACAAGAACCAACCCACAAAAGTAATAAAAAAATATTTACACAAGGGACCATGTGGTTTGGTTCCTTTTAAAAGAATTAAAGTTTGATTTTTTTTTAGATTATCGGGTTACCATGAAGCATGGATCTATTTAATTTTTTGTACAACTGTTGATGTGTGGGTTAGTATCTTTGTTGACAAAATGTTTTGTTCAGTCAAAATTGCCAGATCACTGTGATCTTTACAGAGTTGATATAAGGTGTATTTTGAAGGCTTTCTGTGTACTTAACTCAATTTTGACATGAGTGTGGGTTGGTTCCGGTTCGAGTATTAGCGTCCATTTAACAGTACGAAGATATTGTATTCTCTTTGGTATTCAATATTCTCATGGTAGAAGAAACCATAAACCATGGGTATTCTCTTTGATCAGTATCACAGCAAAGCAAATCCCCTTGGAGTTTAAATAAGTTCCTTGAAAGCAAATGCTCTGCTGTTTGCGTTCTCCTTGCAAAGGGATTCTAACGCTACCTACCGTTCTCGTTTCCTGCAGTTTCCTGTTAATAAGTAAATAACAAAATTAATACATTTTTGATATTTTATTACGTCTTTCTATCGATACAATTCTGACGCATATGTATGTGGAATTAATGATAATAATCCATGATGGGAAACGAAAATTCACAATTGAGTGGACTAGAAGTTGAAGAAAGAGCTGTTGAGATTACAGATTTCTGGTATCAATATCAGGCTAAAATTAATGATAGCTGCCGATATTTTAGTCTAAAAAGTGATGGTTCTGTGTCTGTATTCAAAGGTGAAGCAGCAGTTGGGCCTCTTTGGTCGGTATCTACCCCTTTGGAGAAGTTTTCAAATGTAAGTTCTTCAGCTAATCTACCTGTTAGGTACCTATAGTAAGTTTTAAGAACTTCATATACCTAATTACTTACCTCAATTATTGTAAGTGCCCAGTGAGTGAATAAATAAATAATTTTAGAGTTAGATGTATAGTTGGTTTTATGCCAGTACCTACTTAGTAAATAATTATTGTAAGTTGTAAGTTAATGAGATATATTATTAATATTTTTATAGAATCTTCTGAAATACCGCCATCCATGCATTGTCCGGTACATATCAACATGGCAACAGAGATCTACCCTTCATTTAGTCACAGAATATGTCCAGCCTCTGTCGCACCAGCTACAATCACTCACACCTCAGCAAATATGTATTGGACTGAACAATGTTCTTCGAGCATTAGTGTTTTTACATGAACAAGTGAGTAATCTAACCTAATTACCCTAATTTACATTAAAGTTAAGATCTAAGTAAAATGAAATATAATTCTTCAAAACAGAATAGCGTTAATACAAACATTGAAGTAATGGTAACTAGTAAAATGCAATCAATTTCTTGTGTGTGTAATGTAATGTTATTATGAGGTGCATACTTAAAACCTCTTTTCTAAATGTTGTTTTACTTTTAGGCTGGCATGTCGCACAACAATGTAAGCATATCAGCAGTATATGTTACTGGCGATGGCCAGTGGAAACTTGGAGGTATGCAGTACCTCTGTGCTTTCAATGAGCTCACTCCAGCATATTTAAAACATTCTAGAATACATAGGTAAGTTATTTATTAATGCTACTCTCATAAGATTCCAATAAGTTGTTTTTTTATAAAATTACTTAGTAATTCTAAAACTTGTCTAAATCAGTGCAATAACTAATTTATTTTATTATTTATTACACCTTACAATAATTGTAAAGTGTAAATTAATAAAATGTATAAATAGCATAAGATAGTGAGTGTTTTGGTTCTATACTGTAAACTTCTTTAATAAATAAATAAAAAATAACATTAAGTACCTACACATGCACCAAATCTTTCTCTTATTATTTTTCAAGGTATGACAAAGGAGTAGATCCAAGTGAAGATTCATATGAAGTCACATCAACAGTGGACCAGTACAGCTTTGCAGTACTTGTTGATGATGTCTTCAAAGGAAGAAATGATGGTAAACTATCTTTTAATTTGATTTGATGAATTATTGTAGGAAGCATAAAAACTAATTTGGGTAATCATAAACTAAATTAAATAATCAAGTTTATATATTATCTGATTGCAATAATTTTCTTTTTCAATTAACATTTTATGTAATTAAGTGAATATCTTGTTTCAGAAGATGTACCACATTTGACAGAATTTAAAAAATTCTGCAGAGAACATCTGCAAAATCATGATTCAAGAAAAAGACCTATTCTATCAGAATGTCTGAAACACAACTTCTTTAACCATGAGTTTATTACAATTTACAAGTTTCTGAACTTTCTGCCTTTAAAAGATGAAGAAGAAAAAAGCCAGTTTTTCTCAAATATTTTAGAAATCCTAAAAAGGTTTGATGAAGAGACTGTTGCCAAGCAACTTAGTGGATTTTTGCTATCCCGACTTACAATGTTAGATCAAACAGCCAGAAAAAACGTCATACCATACATTCTTAAACCGAAAGATGGTAAGCAAAATTTAGAATAACTTGGTCAAAATTTAGAATAACTTGGTCATGAGGATCGGCGTAACAATTAAGTGCCCCTTGTGTAACATAATGCTGGTTAGAAACCGATTTTAATTATATTTTCTTAATTTATTCTGTTTTTAAGTTAGGTAACTTATTAAAAAAAAAATTGACTTAAAAAACACATTTGGATTTAAACCTGTATGTATGTGTTATGCAGGGAGGTTACTTAATTCTGAAGCTATCCATACTACCTAATCATGAAAAATAATATAGTTGACGTTTTATTTCAGATAGATTAAAAAATGGAGAAAATATTGGTTATTTTAGTTTGGCAATTTTCAAAGAACATGTTAAACCAAGACTAATGCAACTGTTTGGTGTGAGGGATAGTCAAATCAGAATGTTGCTTTTAAATCACTTCTCCAAGTTTGTGCATGTATTTTCACATGATGAGCTCTCTCAACACATTCTACCCGAGGTAAATGATTATTTTAAAACCATGCAATTTTTTTTCTTTCTCTTTAGGGTTTTGTGTTATGGTACGAGACTCTTATCGACTCCTTTTTTCCGTGTTGAATATCTCAGCAACTACCAAAGCTATAATTTGAAATTTAATAGGTATTACAAGAAATATCGTGCGCCAAACAATGATTTATTAAAAAGGGAAGATACGTTACGTCCTCCCAGCGCTTACTCAAAAATTGGCATGTGTTACAACTACACGCAAACACATACGCTCACAGTTATATTTCCAGTCCTTTGCAAAACAAAGAAGAACAAAGACGGAAAGACGTATCTAAGACCGAAGTGAGACCGAGCCAACAATATTTCACGCGAATCACGACCACCCGTGCCGCCGGTCAGACGGATGACTGAGGTGGGCACATAATTTGAGGTTGCCACTTTCGAGAAACCAGTACCTCATCTTCCCTTTTTAATAAATCAATGGCGCCAAAGTATTTAAAAATAACAGCCTAATAGCGAAGCCAAACCCTAGCTTCCGTAGGTCTATCGATTTCAATATAGCCCTATAGACAAGCAGGTTATTGTTAAGTAAGAGAGACTCTTTCAAAGAGTCTCGATTTTAGCCATAAAGATCTTAAATTGTAGGTTTACTACTGTTATTTTCACTTTACTGTGGTTTGCCCATGTCAGTCGTTTATCTAGCTAGGTGCAGGCCTAGGTATTTCACCATGCTGCTGGTTGTTAGATTCCTAAGCTAACATAGTAAATAAATAAACATTTCACGATATAAAAGTCAAATTTGATTCCAGACTTACAGCTTTATTCTATTCAAAGTTTCAGCTCGATCAGTTCAGTCGTTATTGCGTGAGGAGGCAAAAGTTTGGATGTTTAGATGTATGGATGGATGTTTGTAAGTACCACAAACATCAATCCATACATCTAAACATCCAAACTTTTGCATTTTTAATATTAGTATAATACCTAAGCGAAATTATTTTTATTTTCAGTTACTTTTGGGAATCAAGGACACCGATGATAATCTAGTAGCATCTACTCTAATTTGTCTAAGTAAATTAGTGCCCATTCTTGGCGCAGATACAGTTATAGGAGGAAACAGGTCCAAGTATTTCACAGATGGGAGACCAAACTCAAAACTGAATATGCTACCGATTGCTGAAAGTAATATTTATTTAACAGAAACACCTTTACATAAACTGCCGTGTTCTGAAGATATTTATCTTAATGGACATGGTTCCCTTGAAACATTTGATAATGCTCTCATTTTAAATGAAAGACCATCACCCGTTGGTGGAGAATCTATAGATGAAGAATATACCGTTGCTATGGAATCTAAAAAGATAGCAAACTATGAAAGCGAAGAAGATTGGAGTGACTGGGACAATACAAAAGGGCAGTTGACATTTGGTCCTTCACCAAATGATGAAATACTGCCAGATAAACCACTCGACGAAGAATTAGATGCAAATATTTTAAAGACAATTCCAGATAAAATACAAAAAACAATGTTGTTGCAAAAAGCTGCTATCCAAGCGAAACGGAATATGGTGGATATTACCGAATTAGATATAAAAAATCAGAAAGCTGATAGCAAAATGAAGGAAGCAGACGAATTTGACTTCTTTGCTGATATGACTCCTGTTATAGAAAAACAGAGTATTGCAGAATTAAACCCAGTGAATGAAAGTCAATGTGTAAGTAGCAAGTTGAATTTTGTCCCTGATGAAGGACTTGATGAAAGTGAAGGTTGGGGGGAAAACTGGAATGATTGAACTTTTTAACGTCTATTATATTCATATAAATGTGTAAAAAATTCATGCTTGATGAATTTATAACATATCAAATATAAAAGTTTGTGAAATGACGATAAGTTTATTCTAAGTTTTTTAACAGCCGAATACTAAAGCGCTACTCAAATTTAATATCGCCTCAAATCCAGACCAGAGAAAAAAAAAATTAAATTAGTTTTCAAATTCATTGATATCATAGTGTACCTTTATGAATAATCCTATATCTTCGATTTCCATCAGGTGAGATTGCTGTCCAACGTAGATTTATCTACTGTTCATAAAAAAGTACTATACCATCACAATATTATAAATATTATAATACCTGTTTGGAACACCTAACACAGACAAATTAATTAATCTCTGTATACACGCCACCGGCTATACTTTTTCGATTACTTGTCCATCCTAAGGTTGCCTGGAAGAGATCGCTTTTAGCGTTATGGCCATTGTATATTATCTGTATTTATTTATGTTTTCTGTTAACTGGTAAGCAATAAAGAATAATTGTATTGTATTAGTAAAGGTTGGTGCCTTCCATGATTCCAATACCTTCAGAAAATAAAAGGCGGCAGCGGTTATTTTGGAAACATAAATAAAATAACTAGAAATTAATGTGTGGTATATTTATTAAACACCTTGAAACGTAACGTGGATGTATAAAAAAATATCTGATTTTACAAAATAATAAAGTTATGTACATTTAATAAAATCTATTAGGTACCTACTTAACTTTCAAAATGGAAGCTTCATGAAAAGTGTCTTGAGGATTGATCCTTTCGTGATTGGACATCAATACTGTCCTTTCTAAGTTCCTACCTACTAACTTAGGTGCTTCATAAAATGAGTTATGTAGGTAGGTTAGGTACCTACATCAAGCGCTCACAATAAAAGTGACTTACTTAATAAGTGCCCTTTTATTAAAGGTAATAAATAGGGCCAATCAAACTTACCTTTTACTTAGTAGGTACTTTGTCTTATTCGGTGGTTTTGGTAAGCTTTAAGTAGGTAAGCTAAGTACCTAGTGTAATTCCAATTTCTTAGCTTATACATGGTGCCGCGATGAGGGCATACTAAGCCAAAAGTGGGTGATTGTGGACTTCGAGGGGAGACAACGTCATAGGATTTTTTTAATTTCTAACATATTTTTGCTTTTTTTGATAAATCGAGAGACGTCCTTTCTTTTTATTCGTATTCTTTTACATGTGTTCTTTCACCATAATAACTGTTTTTAATTTCAATGGTTTCAAATAAATGTTGTAGAAAAAAAACACTGATTTTACAGAAAAACTAAGCGAAATTCTATTATGAGATATTTTTTTATATTAAATGATTCAAGAATGCAGGTAAAGGAACGAACAGGAAGAAAAATAACTTAATTACTTGCAGAAATTGTTTTAAAATATTCAAATTACAAAAAAGGGTTGATTTTTTCGAGTTCCAGAATCACCCTTTTTCGGCTTTGTAAGTACACCCTTTCCGTTGCACCCTGTATAGGTAGGCAATCAAAATTATGATTACTACAGTATGTTTGGTAAAGGTAGGTACTCCATGGAAAGAATAGGAATGTTGGAGAGTATGGCTAATTTTACACCTTAAGCTAAATTAAATAGCTATTTTCCTTTGCACTACCAAATCCTTAGAACTTTCTTTGAAAACTTCAATCATTCGCTGACGAGCCGTTTCTGATAGTTTCTCTAAATCATCACGTGTCATTCCTTTGGTTGGTATTGGTGGCAATGTAGTAATGACCACTTTACCTGAAAAATTACCAAAGAATAAATAAATAATAATAATGCTGGACAATTCACGCATCATTATCTAACCCTAGCTAATCAGAGCTTGTGTTATGGGTACTTACTAGATAACTGCATTGATATATGCACTACATAGAAATATATTTTTTATTATACATAAAAAACATCACGAACACTTTGAATAAATATCTGCAGATCGTACAAATATTTGTTCTGAGGTGGGAATCGAACCCGCAACCTCATGCGTCGCAGGCGGACTTCTGCCCGCTGCGCCACAGAGGTCGTCTAGTGTTATTACCATAATATAAAACTAATAAATTTTTTTTATTAGTAAAAAGCACAGTCGGTAAGGAGCAGATGTACGAACTCTATGGCGCCAAATTTAAAATATTTAAAACTAGGACTTTAGATAAACTTTACCTGGTTCGAATGTTTTAGTTTCACTGTCAATAAAATAGTACTGGCTGAAAACTACAGGCATTATTGGAATCTGCGCATCAATCGCCGAGTAGAATGCTCCTTTCTTAAATTCTTGTATACTACCATTGTTATATCTTGCTCCTTCGGGGAAAACCCATAATTTAGTCTGGAATTAACAAGTAGGTAAGCCTATTTATTAAAATATACCTACCTACTATAATAGTTTGATAAATACCTTATTCTAGTATGTGTTTATATAAATCTAAAAGTTGCAAATAATAACATAAAGTATTTTTCTACAGATAATTTTAGAGAGATAGATATCCTAGGTAAGTCATCATAATCACATCCGAACGGACGTCCACTAGGTACTCGCATCGAGTTAGAATCCTATAATAGATAACTCGATGACTACTGGTCATAGGCACGCCTCCCACAAAAATCACCACAATGATCTGTCTTGGGCTGCCTCCATCATCTCAGCTAGTAAGCAAAAGTCTAAAGGTGACAGGTGGTACCTAGAGGATTTTTGTAAATAGCAAGCAGCGCGGTTTTATTGGCATACCTACTATTTTAAACAAAGATTAAAAATGCGATGACTTCGACACACACTAGCGCCTCTATGCCACCTATTTCATCATATTATGTTGTACATAAGTTTTTTTTAACCCGCAGTTTGAGGTAAGTACCATCTTAAACTTTATTTTGATGCCTGCCTTATTTTGATGCCATTATTTATTTATTATTATATATTGTTGTAGATATAAAATACCACCACCCACTACTAAACTGTTTCCGCATCTCTATAAACTATACTAACTAACTAATAAACTACCTATACAAAATTTAACTTTAAAAAAGGCATTAAAAGAAACCTTATGATAGGTACCACAAAACACACTCATGGGCATTACCCCCCATGAGTTAAACGCCAATAAGGCGTTTATCAGGAGGAGGCCTGCGTCCAGCAGTGGACCGATACAGGCGGTGGATGGATGGATGGAGGTACCACAAACTGCCTAACTTACTTATAATATATAAAAAAAATACACACGAAGAACCTGAGAAAAGAAGTCGTGAGAACCTCCTCCTTTTTTGAAGTCGGTTAATAAAATAGATGGCGGCGCATGTGAACCGGGGGGTAGCGCCGTACGTATGTGATTATAGTTATGTAAGTACCTACTTAGATTATCACGAAGAACAGTTGGTCATAAGTACGCCGTGTTCAGATACCCACCTTTTCCCTTATAACTCTATCAGTTGCTTCTCTCATGAGCCTCCTGGCTCTATCTGTTTTTAACCTATCGATGAAAACAAGGCCTGAAAGCCAGGCTCCGAAGCCAAAGGCCCCAGTGAACATCAAAGGCCTCTTGGCGACTACCGTACATCGTTTCATGCGAGGCCACATTTCAAACATGCCTGTAAATTACATTAAAAAATCTTGAGACTTAGACTAGTTTCTGCTCGGGACTTCGCTCTGTTCCCGGATTAAGACTTTTAGATGTACTTAGGTAGGTAAGTACACCTTCGCCAAATTATCAATCATATTGAAATGTTCAGTACCTACCTAGATTTGAAGATTTGGCTAAGGGACAGATATCCGAAACTAAGGGCTTAGGTATTCCATTAGAACTAGATAGGTACTAAGGTTTCGGTAGGTAATATCTACTTAGGTAGGTTTCAGGTTTTGTATTAATCTATGAATATACAGCATGCATGCATATAGAAGACATAAAATCTGTTTGGCGATTGCAATTTAAATTACCTACGTGGGGCGTAAATGCTTACTTACCTAAAATATCTAAGGAGCTCTGATGGTTTGATATCACAATGTAGCATTGCTCATTATCCCAATTTTCTAGCCCACGCAACTCCCATTCAATACCCACTATATGCGAAGCGTATCTACAAAATCTGGAAGCAACTCTGTAACAAAAATATTTGATGCTAAGTTCTATTCTCCGCAATACGTTTTTGTCATAATACGGCAAACTAAAATCAATAAACTTACATTAGGTTTGTTACATCTCGAGGATAAATTAGTACAACAGGTATTAATACAGTACACGTTATTAAAACATACGCATAGTAGAGGAAAAACTTGAAATAATATCTAAAAACATTGCTCTTTTCGTACAGAAAAGGCAAGGTAAATATAAAACCCGCCAAAAATAATTCAGGATATGAATAAGAGGAAGCCATAGCTACGAGTGAAGTACGATCGATACAACGGAATGGACTTCCTGTTCGTGCGCGCGCAATCTACAAGGCAGGAATGAACACAAAATTCATTCATCTCGTTCTTTGTGGGGACTTGGCCTAATGAGTGAACAAAACCAAATAAAAATAATTCTATCACTGTCATTTAGCCTGATTTGTCCAAAGTGACAAATTTTAAAAAAAAATCACTTACTGTCAAAAATAGCGCGTGAAAAAAAAATCGAGAGATGTTTTGTTTGCAATAGTTTTGCTTGCTTGCATTGCAAAAATTGAGTACAAAGAGAATACAATACATTATCTTCGTAAGAATTTAGTACTATTCTTACATATATTATTATTTTTCTTACACTGTCGTCGTCTGTATGTATCCCTTTTTAATCGATGCATTTTTGTAGTTTATATTTATTTATTTGCATGTCTAATAGTTTTATAGGTATTCAAATCAATTTATACATTTTGTTTGGTTTAAGCTTTGTAACATAATTATTACAACTCCATATCAAGTTACAGTAACTACAAACTTAAGTTATGTCCGCCGCGAAATTCAAAATAGAATCAGGAGCACAACTACTTGCAAGATTAGTCAAAAAACCAGACTTGGAAAACTTTTATCCTACAATATTTCCATATGGACTAAAAAAAGGCGAAGTTATAGAAGTATTCAGTGACAGTTGCACCTCACATTTCATAAATGAGATTATATCTGAAGCACTCATACAGACCAGATCAAAAGGTGTAGCAGGGGGCGTGCTATTTATTAAAACAGATGGTAATACTAACTACAATGACTTGTTTGATGTAATTAGGAAGAAGATTACCACACCAGGCGATGGCTGCCCAAGAAAATTGGATGATGAATTTAAGGATATTCTTTCTAACTTTAACACTGTAGATGTTTACGATGTCACCCAATACTACATTACAATACATAACTTGGAAAACATTCTGACAGAATACTCAAATATAACATTGATCATTTTTGATACATTAACAGCATTTTACTGGTCGGAGCAAGGAAGTAAAATAACAAGAATGGATTTCTATATAAAAAATTTAATCAACTCGATACAAAAAGTCACTAAAGAGTACAAAACGGTATGTTTGTATACAAGACCTGCATACTTTTGTACAAATAAAGATGCCAATAATATACCTGCAGAATTAAACTACCAGATACACATTACAGAAAACACTAAAGGGATTTATCAAATGAATGTAAAATCTACAAGTATAAGAGTTACAAAGTTTTTTAAGATTGTTAATAAAGAGTTAAAGTGGTTGCAAGAAGATAAGTGATAGTTTGAATGGTCCATTAGGTATAAATTAATTTAATGAAAATTTTTGCTATGTTACTTATGCATTTCTTCAATGACTACATGTTCCATTAAGTTCCTATTTAAATTTGATTAAACTATTCTAATGTGAGTTTTGTGCTTTATATTTAGTTTACATAACACATTAAACTTACTTACTACCTACTTTATTATTGAGTAATTAAATTACCTATTAATTTTATACATTAAAAAAAGTTTAAAAATTCATTATTATCATTAATATTGATACATTACAAGTGTAAACTGCTTTGTAATTTTTAATACTGAGATCACATAATAAGAGATTCATAAAACTAGGAATGGCAAACTACATCACATCATCAAATAAATCAAATACATAAATGCTGTAAAACAGTGACTAAAATAGTTAAGATTCTCCCATTTACTTATGGTGTGGAAATATGAATACCCAGATTCTTGAATAGCAAATGAAGCTTCAAACATTACTCCTAAATAGGCAAGATGTGTAATTGTCATCAATGAAAATATGGCATTAACAAATACTGCTATAAGGCTGTTCTTTTTAAATTTGTGTTCACACTGCCTGCAGGGGTTCGCTAAACAGCATAATTCCAATGCAGATGCTACTTTGTGCCGTAAATTGTATTCCACATATGAAAATGTGCCGACACTGAGAAGAACAGCTGAGAATTGAAAATTGAATCCATGCAGTAAAGATGAAATGAGATATGTTACAAAAATTGCTATAAATTGGCCATATGGTTGACATGCTTTGAACACATAATTTTTCAACCATTGATGCATAGGCATATTCCAATAGATTACAACTTGAACTAAAGATCTTGGCAGTTCGATGAAAAGAGGCTTTGTTACATTAAGTTCAAAGTGGCAATCATTTGTCAACCCAAACCCAGCAGATACCATTGAAACAATAGACATGTAGGATACAAAGTAATGAGACATTCTAAATGATTGAGCATCTCGGTATGCTAACAACCACTTCGTCATATCATCATCAATGTACCAGGGGACAACACAGTTTGATAACTCTAAGAATAGCAAAGCAATTAACAAATTACTGATTATTATTTTTAGCCACCTTCTAGACAAAAACTTTACATCGAGATAATGATTATAGGAATTAAATGATATCCATGGTCCTAAAATACAATTAGCAGGACACAGTATATAACCACCAAACTCAACAGGGTTCAACATTCTTTTAAATAGGTTTCTATCGAGCTCAATTGCTACTGATATAATCTTCATGGCTGCAATCATCTGAACTCCTCTGATTTGCTGCCACATCTTGGGGTTCAGCACAAACACTTCACATAGTAACAGAAATGCTATTACGGAAATAGATACCACTAAACCTCTCCATTGTTTAGTTATAAATGACAGAAGTATGATCAGCATGTACGCAGAAGTACTGAGGCCGACTGTCCATAAAAATGCAGGTCCAATGCTATAGTACAGCAAAAAGCTTCCAATTACTAGACAAATGCTGTGGCGAACATTGTGCGGCACAGGTACAAACTGGATAATTGCACGGAGCAAAATATTGGCGATGATCAAATCTCGGGCGAATTTGAGGCCTTCATAAAAAGTCGGTTCAGCACACAATAAAAGATATGACCAAGAGGAATCAATATACTCATCGTCTTCTTCCATTTCGAGATACTTACAGCTTTCTTTGTATTTTACTGAAAGCAGGGAACCAATTACCAATCGATTTTGATTACATATAGCCGACGATTACGTTGCATGAAATTGATAGTGTTCCTCTATAATTCGTAAAGCCGCATTCTCTCTGCTGCAATTATTTATTGTGAATCATACGTAACGTAAATAGGTGTAGGTACATAATGCGAAAAAATTTGCCGAATCAAAACATCATCGCAAAAACCGCACGCAGTTGCCTGTCTTACTTATTTTGTTACCTATGTTATTTATGAAGTTTTTGTATTCTCTTTGGTTGCCTGCCTAGTGCCTATGCCTACTAATCATTGTTATAGAAGTATAGGTTTCTCCTTCTACGCTACTAATCAATCAACTTCAACTTCTTTTGTCTTGCTTTTTGTTTCGGTTCGCTACGACGCATTATGGGACATTTTGACTTCAAAACCGGACAAAATTAATAAGCACTTTTATTTTACTGGAAATTGGGAAAAATACGTAAATAAGTAAAGAAAAACATATATTTTTATAAACATGGCTAAAATTAAAAATTAACACAAAATCATTTAATTCTAATGAATTTTAGTCTGATTCATCTGAGGAAGCAAGTCTCGATGGTTGGTCTACTTCGGATTCAGTTCCTCTGGCTCGAACAACTTTATGGTTTCACTCATGAAGGGCTGGCTTTTGCTCGGTTTACGTTTCCGTACACATTTGATGTCGAATCTGCAAAAAAAAAACGACGAAGTTTATAAATTTGCTAAACAATTGAAAAATCCTTATATCACTTTCAAAGTACATTTTTTTTAGTGGTGGAAAGATGTGGAATTTTTTTTTACTGTTTTGATATGGCGAAATACTATATTTTACCACAAAAGTATATTTATAACCCGATCTAACTCGGTACTATAACAAAAGTACCAATTTGTAAAGAAAAACATACACGATTTTAGTTTTTTCCCCCCTCTATTGATGCTGGTAAAAAAAATACATAAAAGTCAATCGTATTAAAGATAATATACCTATATTAAAATTAAGTACATACCTTGTTCTTCAGATTCCATGGTTAAAACTTTCCACAATCCACTTCGAACCGATTTTAACACCAAGCGCAAGTTTGAAAATAGCACGTATCGTGAAAGTAGACGTGCGTATTAACAAAGACTACTTTCCGACTACCTGATCCGGGCGCACTGCCGTGAAGGGTCCGAGATAGGACCGGTTTATTTTAGTACCATTATTCAAGTTCAATACAACGGGGCAACTTGGGTAACGTTTGTAATTATCACTTTTGTCCGGTTTTGAAGTCAAAATGTCCCTTAGTGCGACGACGACACGGCGACGACGGGCGGGCGGCCGCGGCGCGGGGTCGTCGTTGTCGTCGCGTCATCCATAGAGTATAACAACCATAGGGGTCGTCGCCGGCCGCCGACGACGACGACGCGCTAATTACCTAATTAGCGTCTGTGTGCGGGTTTTAAAATTAGCGCCGGGGTGCAGCGGTAGTGTGAGTAGGGCAGTACAGGCAGGTGAGTAGTATCTCCTTGGAGTATCACTTTCGCTAGTTCGGCATCTACAAAGCGGCCGGCGCGGCGGCCATCTTGAAAAAAACCAAGATGGCGTCCATGTGCAGCCTTAGGCCGTATACAGAAAGAAAGCTGGAAACTTATAAGCGCTAACCGGCGCTTGACAGAGCTGGTCCGTTCTACACAAAGGAAGCTGGTTGTTTATTAATTTTAGATGGCAGCACCCAGCACAGCACTGACCAGCTAGGGCTAACTAAGGCTGCCATACTGACAAGGTTCTAAAATAAAAAAAAATCATGATTTCTCTGAATGTTTGTATGCGAAGCCCTAGGTTTTATTAATATCCTTTGAACACATCGATCAAAAATTTCACCGGCCCCCCGTAGATGCACAATGCGCGCTCTGAAACCGTCTGTATCAAAAGCTTTCCTTTTTGGCATCTATGGAAAGCATTTGAATTAGTGTCATTTGAGCGCTTGGACAGAAAGCAAAATTACAAAGATCACAAGTTCAAGACACAAAAAAGACGGCTTTCCTATTTTCAGCAAAGTTTTAATGCGTTTATTACCACTTTAACGTACAATTATTGCCCTTACCTCAAGAAATCGGCGTTGAAAATTATTTATTGGTTCGCATTGTTACGATTATAACTTTGTTATAAATACATGAATAGAGAGGCGATATTTAAATATATTTAATTTTTTGTGATCTTGCGATTATTTTTAATCTAAAAAGACTAGATTCATTTAATCATGTTTCAAACATTTATAAAAAAATATAAGATTATTATTTTCTTTTTTTTTCTTTTCTTGTCGCACTATTATTTGTTATGTATTGACTACACAGAAACAGTTCTCAGACTTCTCTATATCTCCTCCATTCTCCATCTATGTATATACCAAACTATTTGCTGTCCGTGATAAAAGATTTTTATTTATTTTATTAGTACCTAATTAGAAGGAACCAAATGAAATAAAATATGATAGGTACAAGGTTACGGTATGATTTACAGATTGTTCCTGTAAAAACGCAGTTTTAATATTTTCGCTTACCTACCTACTTACAAAATAAAATAAATTCAACTCCACTTATCTCTTGTTCCATAAGCAGAAACCTTGTCAGGCTCTGCGCAAACTGTCTGCGTCAAAACAAGTCGTAGACAATTTTGAGTGTAATTTTCGTAATGTTCTAGGTATCTACGGGGGAGGCCGCGAAATTTTTGATCGATGTTTGAACCTGATAAATCATCCTACTTAATTGCATTGATTGCATGAAAAAATAATAAATAGATAAGCTTCTGTTGATAAATGACCATTTTTATGATAAATTCTATACCGTAACTAATAAAAAATATCAAAAACCCAACAAAAAATGTTGAGTACAGTTTTTAAAACGTAATTGTGGCGCAGCCTTATGTAAGCTGTTCGCTGGCTTCCAACACAGTTAGCGTAGTTGCTCCTTGGAGTATTTATGTTCCTTGGCGTATACCACACTGGGATTATAGGCTTGAAACTCTGCATGGCCGATCGAAATCACCTTAGATGCCATCAAGCCAAGCATCAGTCAAGAAAAACAAAACGTCAAGTCAGGCAACGACCGACGCGACTCTACGAAAAAATAAATAGGAATACTCTTTGAATTGAAATAGGGCAAAATACATAAATCAAAATTGTGATGAAATCTATGTAAAAGTAAAGATAATTAAAATTTTATGAGTTCGAAAAAATAGCTGGTAAATAACTTATAATATATTAGTTAAAACTGAAGATATTTTCACCCTGAAAGCAGCAAAAATGCTTCTAGAAGAGCTAAGAGGCAGGTCGTAAAAAGAGAGAAACGAAACGTACGTATACCTACGTGTGGAACTTGAAATGTGTGAATAAGTGTAAACAGTGCAAGTAAAAATGGCTAGTCCTTCCCCCCAAAGTAGCCCAATGCCGCCACCGCAGGCTCCCAGCCCCATGGGTCCCCCTACACAGAGCCCGGCCCCGCCACAATCACCGCATAGTCCATACAATCAACCACACGTAAACGGTCCGCCGTCGTCGCATCCTCCTGGCGGAACACAGCCACCGCCCCCAAATCATATGTCGCCGTCAGGGCCTTCACACTCCATTCTTCCGAATAACAATGGACCACCGATGCCGCCGCAGCAACATCCAATGCCTCAAGGAGGGCATCAAATGCCTCCTCATATGGTTGGGCCACACATGTCGGGCCCACCGGGACATCCCATCGGGCCAGGTGGCCCACATCCTCCAGGGCCAAATGGTCACCCATCTATGCCTGGTGGACCTCAGCACCCGAATGCTCCAGGACAGGGACCCCCTCATGGCTACATGCAGCATCAATTAGGACACATGCCACCAGGGCAGGTAACTATTTCTTCTCTTGGTCATTGATTGTGTTTTACCCTGTCCAATTAATGAAGTACATGGCTGTTTGCAACAATTTAAAATACAAAAAATAGAATTAAGTACATGTTGAATCTGACTATATTAATAAATGACATTATCAAACCTATAAGAAAAGTATTGCTGTGCAAAACTCGTTCTTTGTTGAATAATGGTCCATAAAAACTGCTGCCTAACATCAGAATTTCTCGAGCCATCAGTGTAAACTGCTTTGTCAGGGGTTCTATGTGACTGGTGTGTGGAAGAAGAAATGGTTCTTGCTTCATGTAAATAGTGTAAACTATAGGCACATTTAGTCTAGCTTTTACCCAGTCAGCCGAATTTCCTGAACAGTTAACTGAAACATGAAAAATTATTTGTAAATACTTAACTTCTAACCTTTATGCTCATTGAAGTACTTTGAGATAGTAGGTAAGGTACATACAAAAGCAGCTTGCAGTGTTACTGAATTTAAAAGTAACCTTAAAATCTTGTTTTACTCTTTTACATGCAAAAAGTAACATTTCCATCTGAAATTACTAAAAATATGAGATGATAGAAGAACAAGTTAGAAAAACACACTTAATAAAAAAAGCTATTATTCATATAATAATCTTGTATCTTGGGTAGTTGCTTGGGTATCGATAGAATTAGATAATACTTACTATTATGTTGCAAATAATTTTAAAGAAACAAATAATTCATACCAATATTGCATGATTGTTTGCATATCGTTCAGATTCAGCGAAAGGCACAGTCACAAGGTTTCCAAATCCCTTCAAGTTCATAAAAGCTATGAGGTTCATAGCAATTTGGTTGAGGAATATCGACACAGATTTTGTTTCTTCCTCCGATAAGAATCTATGTCCCACATAAACTGAATTACATTCTGCATCAATGGCTAAAAAAATATAGGAAAACAAATATCATAATTATCATGGAATTGATTGTAAACCAAAGAACTATTGTGCTCACATATTTAAGTAAATTAATTTCCCTTACCCGTTGTGGCTCTAGCTAAGAACCAATTATGGTCAACATTGACTCCTACTGCTATTTGTTGGTAACCACAATTTTTGATTGGATGAAACATTTTTCTGTTTTTCATCCAGAATGAATTCTGCAGATAAGTTACCAAGTTAATGCCTGCTGTAAATACTTACCCCTCTATTCATAATGGCCTGCTAACTTAATAGTTGCTAAGCAGTTATTTCTCACTCTGACTTATGATAGAGAAAGACTGAGTGAGAAATAGCAATGCTTTAAGTTAGCAGACTATTATGATTATGGGGTAAAATATGAATTTAATAGTCATCAGGTTTATTCTTACTTATCCTAGATCTCTCTTATCTCAGATGAGTTAGCACTTGTTATCAAAGAATAATTTGTATAAGCTTACATTTGTCATACTGTATGAATAGCCATCAGGATTGAAGACTGGCACAAAGTAGTAGTCAAATGTTTTCAACAGTACATTATTATTTGGATTCTCTAACAAGTTGCTTATAAAATTCAGGATGATAGCTGTAGGCATCCAATCTCTTCCTTGCTCCCCACCCATGATGAAAACAGCTGGTTTCGGTCCACCAATGGATAATTTCAATACGAACAGTTCTCTCATCTCAAATGTGCTTCCTATTATAATTTTTTGTAATTCTGGGTACTTTTTACATTTGTTTTGGACCCAGAATAAGATACTGTCCCAGTCAAGAAAGTTTTCGGATGCATTAGGCATAATGGTTTCAGTTTGATTGTTTTCATCATATTTCAAAGAAGTAATGCTGTTGTATCCATATTTCCTGAAAATGATTGTATAATAATTTCTCATTCATAATATCAATGTTGAACTGTATTCCAGCCAAGTTCGTTTTTTATTTTTCTAATGGACTAAAATGCAGTTGACCGCAGATGGCCATGACGGCGTTACCGGACTTTTGGCGGGGGCGCAAAGGGTGCCTTGCCGGTAAAATTAGGTTAGAGCGACCCGCGCAAGGGTAGGGTGCAAGCCTAGGCTTAGGCTGTCGCTGGATGTTACGAGAGGGCATGGAGGTTACGCCTTAGCTCCACCTGTGGCCCCGCTTCCGGCGTGGTCGGTTTTTAGTCGGCTGTGTAGTGTGCGGTAACGAATCGATTGACATAACCTCCGGGTTTAGCGGCGGTGAGTCCGTCAACGGGGTCACCGAGGACTTAACGAACTAGTCTCGGTCTACGGAAAAGAGCCTGCCAAATTAGTGAAATTGTAAACAAACTACAACAGAAAATTTATAACTCAAGTGTTTGGTGTCGAGTTCAGTGTCAGATTCAATTAAAAAATATAAATAGAGAGATCTCAAGTCAATAAGAAATGTAAAAAAACTGCTTTTGAAATAGAAAATAGGCGAAAAGGCGAATTACATTGTTGCACCAACAAAAGCTAAGCTCTTAATTTATGGTAATGGGAGATTTGTTTACAAGCATTTCACGTCAAATTTGGCTGAAGTAACAACATGTTTTACTTACATATAGTCATTATCAATGTTTAAGTACTCAATGTACCTATCTTGAAGATTAAGCTCGAACTCTTCTATACAGCACTCATTTACTACAACAATCATTGGCAAAGCAGCATCGTTGGTTACTCCATTCAGAAAGAAAATATTATGATCTTTTATGTAAAGCTGATACAAAAACTGTCTTTCATAAAAATTAAAAGCTGTCACCTGGTATAAACCATGTTGGGAAGTCACTTGGTTCCAACAACTAACAGTTTTAATTGTTACAATTATACAAAATAATGATAATAACATATTTAATTTAGAGTTTGACATTATTTCAGTGTGGCTATGAATCCTTTGCAAATATCATGATGATGTCAAATAAAAAAAGCTATCAATCTCAAAAAGTGCAAGCATTATCATTTTATGACATAATATTTATTTATCCAGGGACCTATGCAGATGGGTGGAGGCCCGCCGCCTGGTAATGGTCCGCAAGGTCCTGGCGGCGCGGGCCCACACGGGCACGGGCCGGGAATGGGACCGGGCGGCGCGGGCCACATGCCGCCACACCACGCCATGATGCCCGGCGTTCCGCACCCCTCCCCCCAGTACGGGCACCCGCCAGGTAGCGCCCCCGCGCAGCCCGCGCCCTCCCCGCAGCCGTCCTCGGGCCAACACCCGCCCTCGGCGCAGACACCGCCGCACGGGCAGGCGCCCCCGCCTCCCACCTCCTCCGCCAACGGCGGCCCTCCCTCCAGCTCGCCCATGCAAGGATCGATCCCCGCGCCCGGCCCCGACAACCTCATAGCGCTGCAGCGAGCCATTGACTGTATGGAGGAGAAAGGTCTACAAGAAGACCCGAGATACTCGCAGCTGCTCGCGCTCAGGGCTCGCTCCAACCCGCAGGATCCGTCCAAAGGATTGTTCTCGAACAACCAGCTGTGTCAGCTGAAGGCTCAGATAACCGCGTACAGAAGTCTCGCGCGGAACCAGCCGCTCACACAACAGATAGCGATGATAGCAGCGGGTAAACGCGACGGACCCTCCGACTCGCCCACGCCGCCTGCCCAGCCTCCATACGAGGGACAGGGCCAACCGCCGATGCCGGGGGGGCCGGGAGGGAAACTGGGGGGCGCGGGGCAGAACGACCCCGCCAGAGGTGGGGGAGGAGCGCCTCCCACTCCGTTGCCCATGACGGGGCAGATGGCGCCTCCTACGCAGCTGACTCCGCCTCTCGTCAATCCTGTAAGTTACTTTAAAATTACTAGCAATGCATGTTGAAAACCCCTGCAAAGCAATAAATCAAATAAATAATTATTAATTTTACAGCCAATAGGCGGAGCTCCGATACGTGGTCCGCCGCCGCTGCGGCACTCTGGTCCTGGCATCCCGGGAAGTCAACCTAATCCTAACCAGGTACATTAAAGCACTATACAAATATCTCGTTATTCAATAAATTCATACCTTAAAATAACTAACGAAATATTTTACAGCCAGGTGTACCAGTTCCCGGTACGAAGCAGAATCGTATAACCAGCTTGCCGAAACCAGTGGGCATCGATCCCTTACAGATTCTTAACGAAAGAGAAAACAGGTATGATTTTAAAATACTACACCATAAAAAATAAACCTATCACAGTAACGGGGTCTTGGCCGGGGATTAAAAGAAGCCTCTGTAAAAAAGTTACGAAGAAGAAAAAAGACGAATAAACTATAAAACTACCTTTAAAGCATGTACCCCATGAGATAAAAGCCAATAAGGCGCGTATTAGGGGGAGGCCTGCGTCTAGCAGTGGACCGAATAGGCTGTTGTGGTTGAGGATGAGAATGGAAGCATTGCATATATTTGTGCGCTGTCTAACGAAAATAAAGGCCACACAGTATTGTGCTCGAAATACACAGGTGGATGTATTATACTTTCTCTTGTTTTTACAGGATTGCCGCCCGAATCGCACTACGAATGGAGGTGCTATCGAACTTGCCGGCCAACATCCCTGAAGATCTACGTCTTCAGGCACAGTTAGAGCTGAGGGGTCTACGTGTACTTAACTTCCAAAAGCAATTGCGCGCTGAGGTACCTACCTTATCCACAGAAATCGTAATTATTACGATTTCTGAGTACCTATCACTATCCAACTGAGCGGAATCGACCAATCACTTTGGCTGAACTAAGAAACGCGTCATCATGCTGATTTCTGATTGGCCAATTTTGCTCTATCCGATCTGCTTAAATTTGATATTACTGATTCTGCTACACCAGAATTTTCGAATCTTGCTTTGAGGCGGAAAGTAGATACTGTTCAAATGTGAAGATCCTGATCCAAACTTTCTTGCCCTAGATCCTAGGCCAAATCCGCCGCGACACGACATTAGAGACGGCTGTGAACATAAAAGCCTACAAGCGAACAAAGCGGCAAGGCTTGCGGGAGGCGCGCGCTACCGAAAAACTGGAGAAGCAACAGAAACTAGAGGCGGAGAGGAAACGCAGGCAGAAACACCAGGAGTTCTTGCAGACTGTACTTCAGCATGGTAAATATTAAAATTATTCAAAATTGTTGAAATTATTGAAATTATTCGCGGTTATTCAACGGAGTACCCGTTCTAGTTTTACCTGAATATAAATCTTAATTATTTGTGAGAAATATGGATATGCTTGCCTATCTTTAAATTAGGAATATAAAAAAAAAATATCTATACTTCAGAACTTTTGACTGGGTGGTCCGATTTTCATGAAACTTTTATTAGTTATGGGGGTTATGGGGTCTATATAATTGAAGTCGGTTTATAGTTTTTTTAAACAAAAACAATTATTTATCAGCCCAAGTAACGGCCTCCTACAAAAACTTCTACTGTGAGCGATCTCCGACTAATCGGAGACCATTCTTCTTTGTTAAGGTAGCTTCCTTGAGACTAACTGATTCGAGACGTTTTTTTACCTTATGAAAAACAAAGATTTCTTCGGACTGAATACTAATTTATCTTCTAGCCAAGGACTTCAAGGAGTACCATCGCAATAACGTGGCCAAGCTGTCCAGAATGAACAAGGCCATCATGAATTACCACGCCAACGCAGAGAGGGAACAGAAGAAGGAACAAGAGCGTATTGAGAAAGAACGTATGCGACGGTACGTAGCAAAATTTACTTAATTACTCGCATCTATATGGATTCACTGAAATATCCATTGCTTACTAGAACGCGTTGTCCCTCTAAAACTCAACCCGAGAATGTCGTAAGAGCCGACTATAGTATAGGAACCTACCAAAGAAAGAACAGCAGCTTCCTTCTGTGTAATTTTAACACCTACACTGCGATCACCAATCCACTGACCAAGTAAGATGTGTATAGCACACCCCCTTTGTTTGGGGGAAGTGTATTTGTGTGGTGATGAGGTACGCATCATCCTCACCCAAGAACTTCATTGCATCGTCATATCGCCTTTGGTTTACAAAAATGCTAACAATTTTAAAGTTGCAAAATTGTTAGAATTTTTGTAAACCCACTTTACCGACTTCGGTAATGTAATTAATATTCATATCTAGTGAATAATTAAATCGTCTTCATTTGTTTTGCTTCTCCACAGTTTGATGGCGGAAGACGAAGAGGGTTACAGAAAGCTCATTGATCAGAAGAAAGACAAGAGATTGGCGTTCCTCTTGGCGCAGACAGATGAGTACATCGCAAGTCTCACTGACATGGTGAAAACGCATAAGCAAGAGCAGAGGAAGAAACAGGTTGAAGAGGAAAAGAGGAAGAGGGTATGTACTTTCGAAAAACAATGCTGGAGCGTGATCACGGAGTTACGTAGGTAAGCACCGATTTGGTCTTTGGTGAAACAGAATTCTTGCCGAATTTTAACTATATCAGAGACTAAATCGGTGCTCTACCATATTTATCGAATAAGTTCCTCCCGTTACTGCCTTCAGGTGCACAGTCTACCAGTTTTTTCTAGGCGATAATAGATACTCTATTATCGCCTAGAAAAAACTCCGCTATTAATTATTGAAGTTAGAGGAATCAAATATCACATATTACACACAATTCATAAATTTTGTCTATTTTATCTACCCTAGAAAATTCCTTATCTAGGTTGTTCATTCTATGGCTTAGCTAACGTGTCAAGATCCAATGGACACGACGTGCATTGCTATACACATAATATACATATATGCAGTATAAAAACCTAAAATTGCATTTTTGGCATACAATTTTAGGCAGTCAGTACCTATTATTACTGTGTTTATTGTATTGGTGAACGAAATATCGGTTATCATCATAGACATCGCAAAAAAAACGTTGTGTCAATTCCTAGTTAATTAATAACCGATTCCGCTGTAACCTTACAATTATCTGGCATTAGAAATAAACAATTTAACTTGTTTGAAACAGAAATCTCGGAAGAAGAAGCTTCTGGAAGGCGGAGAGATTGACGCGATGGACGACAGCTCTCAAACGTCGGACCAGCGCGTCAGCGTTATGGATTCCAAGTCGGGAGAGGTGTGTATACTAAAACATAACTGCGCCTAATTAATCACTCGCCTGGTACCCGTAGATCTGCCTTCTTTAAGAGATGGTGATGTGTGAGAATATCCATTACTAATTATTCACATCACATAGCTTTTAAAAAATAATTGGGATTCTGGTAAAATGGAAATATTTTATGCTACTGTTACAGCTTCATTATCATTATTTTACGTTATTTTCTCACTAGACGCTGAAAGGCGAAGAAGCTCCATTGCTCTCTCAGCTCAAGGATTGGATGGAGACTCATCCGGGGTGGGAGGTGCTCTCCGATTCAGAAGATTCTGGCGACGACAGCCAGGATGATGATGGTAAGTTTGGACCCAAATCAAATCAAGGGAATAATGTGAACCAAATAGCGGCGTTACGTACGTTTATTTATTTTTTCGTGAAACAAAATAACATTATAAAACTAAATAGAACCCTTTGTTAACAATTTTATTCACATTTTTTCTTGATTTTACGCACATTCCGACAAGTAAGATGTTTACTTATAATAATGTATGTTAAGGAAGAGCGCTACCTATGGTTTATCCATCCTGCATGGAGCATGTTAGTAAATAAACCACGATACAAATAACAAAAACTCACTAGCTTGGCGTCGAGTTTCAGATATAATTGTAAGCAATTTTTATTGAAGGGAGGATCTAAAATCGACAAGTAATGTAAATTACGTATAAAAGGACGCGCCAACAAAGTGAATTTTAGGTTAAGTATGGGCGGTTTGTATACGTTTATGCCTCATTCAAAATGGACACGGTATAGTAATACCTGTATTTTATACTTAAAAGGAGCACGGATCATAATCTTTGTAAAATTTTGTTGATGAAATAAACATTTGTATTGTATTGTATTTGTAGCTTACGCGATCCACAATCTATGTATCGAGAATGGGTGGTCGGTATAATTATTTCGAGTCTGGGATAGAGGCCAATGAAAGCTTTTTTTGGGATATGGATGAGATTCTAATGTAAAAATCCAATACTCATTAGTAAAGTGATTGTTGGCTCAAGACTAGGAAAACACTCTTAACTCGAAATGTGAACAGTACTTTTCAATGAAAGTAGATATTAAAATTATTTTTTTATATTCATTAGAAAGCAGAAAGAAACCAGAAAAAGAAAAGACCGAGGAAGAAAAAGAGCGTGATGCGATCAAGAAAGTCAAAGTTGAAGACGACGAGTATAAGACAGAAGAGCAGACTTACTACAGGTAAATTGAACACGTATATCTTTAATTTCGGCAATATGGCTGTGTTTAACGTGGCATCGTCCTTTCGTCTATGCATAGCGGCTCTATCATCTATGCACGGTCTAGAAATTGTAAAGTATAAAGACTAGAGCCCCCCATGCTACAAGGCGTTCTATTTGCTAACTTTTTAAAGAAAACGCCTTACCTGTTGGTTTTTTTTCATTTCGTTAATTTTAATAAACTCTAACTTAGTGGCATGTGAAATAAGAATTTAAAGTACACTTGTCTTTAGCACTTGCGTGGTATTATTTTCAGCATCGCGCATACGGTCCATGAATCTGTTACGGAGCAGGCCAGCATTCTCGTTAACGGAAATCTCAAAGAATATCAAATTAAGGTACACACATTTTTTTTATGAACAATTCTACACTAAAACGTAATATTAACTATATATATTTTAGTAAGATTTTATTGGATAAGCAACGCAGAGCGGAATTACCGCTCTGGTAAAAAGGTACCGCATTGCGGTTCGTTTAGCTCACCGCTAAGCTACAAAAAGTAACAAAGTAGTAATTTTTTATAATATTTATAAAACGCATTTACTGCCCAGCCTTGGCGGTGCGGTCCGCAGGGGCGCGCCACCACCGCTTCACAGTGGTGAAGAAAACATCTGCGTCTTGGACCATGAAAGAAGTGATCACAATGCGCTCTAACTACTTACAAAAAAGAAAAACAAAAAAATATAAAAATCACAAGAAAATAACTCACAACCAGGATTTCCAAACTATAACAAATAACGTTACACAGTATATATAAAAAAGTACATCACATTACCTGACACCATTTTCAGGGCCTGGAATGGCTTGTCTCGCTGTTCAATAACAACTTGAATGGCATCCTGGCAGACGAGATGGGTCTCGGCAAGACCATCCAGACGATAGCACTCGTCACTTATCTAATGGAGAAGAAGAAAGTTAACGGTCCTTTCCTTATTATTGTGCCACTCAGGTAACCAAATCACACTTGTATTATTTATATTTATATTACTTTCATCAATGTGATCCAATCAATCATCGTATTCATGTAGCTGTCGGGTGTATACGCGAGTGGCGGACGTAGCTATTATATATTCGATAGTACAGTTTAGTCTAGTGGCATTTCATATTGTAATTTTGTTAACGTATTCGCCGCCGCCGCTACATGAAAGTGCTTGTGACAATATGCGTCTTGACCCATGATAGTGTTAAGTCCTGTTTCAGTTATAGTTAAAGTTGGTGCGCTCTCATCTTATATTATTTTTAAATTTTTTAGTACTTTATCCAACTGGGTACTCGAGTTTGAGAAATGGGCGCCGATTGTCAACGTTGTCTCCTACAAGGGATCCCCGCAGGCGCGCCGCCTGGTCCAGACACAGCTACGATCCACTAAGTTCAACGTGTTGCTTACCACGTACGAATACGTCATCAAGGATAAGGGTGTGCTGGCTAAAGTGAGTACTAGTGCTATGGGGTGAAGGTTTAAAGTTGTGTGTCGATGATTCTGATCTAGAAAAATAACAATAAAATAATTAAACAATTGTTTATACCATAATTCAGCATTGAAATCCCAAAGTAAAGTAAAACTATTTTACTATAAAAAAAATCGTAGAAGAATTCATTATGAATGGTGGTGTTCTTCTAACACAAACTAGGTTCGTAGTTAACCCGCTTACATTCATAATGAACTAAAACCGTTTCCCTAAAGGTGAAAAATAAGCGAAAATAGCGCCACCGCCTTTTATTTATGAGGATCTTATTTAAAGGAATTATGAAGAAATTTTTTTTAATGCTTCAATAATTGTCTTGTAATACAGAAAATCCGACTTTACGACGGAATACAAATTACGACGTTCGGGGGATACTCACACTTACCCCCCGAACCGCAACTCCAGCATTCCACTTTTCTAAGCATTTCCGTCTGTATTGTTTCTTTCTTTGAAAATGTTTTCTATATATCCGATTTCCTACACAAGGTAATTTAGTTTTAATAAAAATAAAATGACATTACGCAGGTGCCATGGAAATACATGATCATTGATGAAGGTCACCGCATGAAGAACCACCACTGCAAACTCACACAAGTGCTCAATACGCATTACATAGCGCCACATCGTCTCCTGCTCACGGGGACTCCACTGCAGAACAAACTGCCTGAGCTGTGGGCGCTACTGAACTTCCTTCTGCCGTCTATATTCAGGAGTTGCTCCACTTTTGAGCAGTGGTTCAATGCACCGTTCGCTACTACTGGTGAAAAGGTATAATATAAATAATAAATAAATAAATAAATAATGCTGGACAATTCACACAACATTATCTAGCCCCAAGCTAAGCAGAGCTTGTGTTATGGGTACTAGATAACTGATATACATAATACAATACACTACATAGATAGATATTTTTTATTATACATAGAAAAACATCCAGAACGCCCTAAACAAATGTCTGCAGATCGTACACACATTTGTCCCGAGGCGGGAATCGAACCCGCAACCTCCTGCGTCGCAGGCGGACCTTCGCCCACCGAAAAAAATTATATAAATTAGACATGCTGAGACTGGGAATGTTTTGTATCTCTAACAAACTGTCTTCTATGCTTTGTTCTTTTCTTTTAAATTGTATGTGTTTGAGTTACAAATAAAAGTTTCTATTTGTTGATAAAAAATTGGCAAAAAATCCATAGCATGGAAGTGTAATTTACTTCCAGGCTATGGCTTTTTTGCCAATTTTTTATCAATGTCCATCAATGTTTATTTGTATGATGCTGACAATTATTCCTCAAGTGAGTTCGAAAAGAGAATTTTGGAGATATTAGCGTGAAAAATCGTATATGAATTACTAGCTGCGCCCAACGACTTCGCGCGCGTTTTTTCTATGGAAACGTGAAAAGTGATTTTCATCCCACGGGAACTGATTTATGGGATAAAAATGTAGCCTATGTTCAAACATAGGCTACATTTTTATCACAGGATTAGAATTACCTGTATGCAAAATTTCAGCCAGTTCCGTCCAGTAGTTTTGGCGTGAAGAAGTAACAAACATCCATCCATAATATCCATACAAACTTTCGCAAATATTAGTGTGATATGTACATTCGTTGCCATAAAGCCATTATCTATTAACCCCTAGCAGTTTGCAGCAGTAAGTGCAACTTTCGTCGTCTAGCTTGAGAAAAAATACTAGCCACGCAATTAACAACCTTATTACTCAAGAGTATAAAGTTACTTGAACTACGCTCATTGGTATTTCAATTCACCTCAGGTGGAGTTGAACGAAGAAGAAACGATCTTGATCATCCGTCGTCTGCACAAAGTGCTGCGACCGTTCTTGTTGCGGCGTCTGAAGAAGGAAGTGGAGAGTCAGCTGCCTGATAAGGTGGAATACATCATCAAATGCGACATGAGTGGCTTACAGCGGGTGCTATACAAGTGAGGATATTTACTATCATTATTTCCATTGTATCATTAATTTGCTGAGTTGCGCAAAATAAGGTAGGTAGTTTACAACTTATTTGTTTCCGTTGTTTAATTTGGATTTTAGTTAGACACATAGAAATTCAAAGTGTTTTGTGCTGAAAATAATGGTCGACTCGACATGAGTGACAAGAGATGAAAGAGGCCTTTACACAATTTTTTTTAATATCCACTAACAGCCCGTCTTGTGACGCAAACAATTCTATGATACCATTCGGCAATCATAGTTATTATTTATTCCTAACCCTATGAGTGTGTAAACCTGTTAAACGTCGGGAAAAATAGTTTAAAAACGCGATAAATACACGATAAATACTACCAATATAAATGTGTTCAGATAGCGTAAGTTTAAAAAAAATATTATTTATTCATCATTATGGTAGGCCTTTGATGAAGACCTTTTCCTTATGCGATCTTAATCCCATCTCCTTTAGTCATGGCCTCCGTGTCGTCCAATATCGTTCACCCAACGGGTCGGTTCGTCGGTCGGCCACTCCTTGTAAGACATTATTAAATAGTAAAACCTCGTTTTCCCAGACACATGCAGTCCAAGGGTGTCCTGCTAACAGACGGTTCAGAGAAAGGCAACAAAGGAAAGGGAGGTGCCAAAGCGCTGATGAACACGATCGTGCAGCTCCGCAAACTGTGCAACCATCCCTTCATGTTCCAGCACATCGAGGAGAAGTTCTGCGACCATGTGGGCTCTGGCGGCGGGGTGGTTTCAGGGTAAGTCATATACTAAATTCCTCTACAAATATATTTATCGCGGAGGCGAACAGCATGTACTGGCCGAAATGAAAGACGAGAATTAAAAGCAGCGAAATGTGTGAAACCATTAAAAAAAATGTTAGGAGACGCAATACCAGTGCCAAAATATAAACGGTATCACGCGTTTCGTATAGACTCTGAAACGATTCTGTTTTGAATAATAAAATAATACAATACAAGTACATTTTTGTGTATAATTTCTTATTGGTCATAATTTCCGACCTTGTAATTTTTGCCCAGAAATAGTTATATTATACATTTTATTATTTCCCAGGCCGGACCTGTACCGCTCGTCCGGTAAATTCGAGCTGCTGGACCGAATCCTGCCTAAACTGAAGGCCAGCAACCACAGAGTTCTGATGTTCTGTCAAATGACGCAGTGCATGACCATCATCGAGGATTATCTCTCCTATCGCGCTTTCACGTACTTGAGGTAAGTCTTAGGGCCCATCAAGGCACATTGAACGCAGTCACTGCAGAGCCTCGGTGGTTCGACCAGTAGGGGCGCGCTGCCGTTCCACCGAGCACACATCGTGGCTTACATTTATAGAATAGGTGAAGAGGGAAAGTAATCATCAATTTGAGAATTATGGAGAGCAAAACAGTATGTTGCCGAGTATACCATAATGCTATAGGTAGATATACAGAGTTAAAGGGATTTTTTGAATTTGAAACCCTATCTCCACAAGGTAAAGCATACGTTTCTTTTAATCTAAAATGCTGCGAGAATTCATTGGAATGCAGAAATACGTGCGTTGTGGAGATAAGGTTCATTAAGCTATCAAAATATTCATTAATTTTCATATTGACCCCTACAAACTGACTCACCTTCGCTGAGTGGAACGGAATCGACCAATTACTCTTGACGACCGCAGTGGCGCATCGGGCGAAGGTTCGCCTTCCACGCTGAACGTTGCTGGTTCGATTGCCGCAGCTGCTTACTTTAACGCAAGCTGATGCTGTATGAAAACGTCCAGTTTTATTTATAGATTTATCGCGCGTTTTCATGACCAAAAATGGTACTTCAGGAAAACCTACATTGATAATATTTTTATAGATTGGACGGTATGACGAAGGCCGAGGACCGTGGCGACTTGCTGAAAAAGTTCAACGACGTCAACTCTGAATACTTCATCTTTCTGCTGTCGACGCGTGCCGGAGGCCTGGGCCTTAACTTGCAGAGCGCCGATACTGTCGTCATATTTGACTCGGATTGGAATCCGCATCAGGTAACTCCATTGGGCACCTACCGGACCTACTTACTTAAAAACCTCTGAAAGATTCTCAGTGCGTTCTGACGCAAAGCGGAACCGAATCGAATCACATTGCTTGAAATAAATATCACGTGTTCTCGCTAGTTCCTGATTGGTCTATTCTGTTCAGGGTTTGTGGGATCGTATTAGCAACCTATTTTCTCTTAGCATGTCTCCGATAAATGTAGCGATATCTACTTATTGTAATGAGTTGTCTTGCTCGACGTTTTATTTATTTCTATATGAGAAGCAAATAAACGACGTGTAGTTTACTCTGAATTTACCCTTATTTATTACTATTCATTAGGATCTGCAAGCTCAAGATCGTGCGCATCGTATCGGGCAACGCAACGAGGTGCGTGTGCTTCGCCTGATGACTGTCAACTCAGTGGAAGAGAGAATTCTTGCTGCCGCTAGGTATGTTTATAACAGCTATCAAAATCATGTATAAAAAAGAGAGTGAGCGTGGGGCAACGTGACCGACAGCGTCGAGAGTGGTATTGTGTGGTGCGCAGCGGCGTCATGTGGATAGTCGTGGCCGACGTATAGACTGGTATAGACGCTGACTGAGATCTGGCATCGCGCGACGAAATCGCTTCGTTCCGTCGTATGATCATTAGCCAATTAGGACAAAGCCTTAGGCGTTGGTAGATTGTGTTTATGGAGAAGCGTTTTTACACGCGTTTGTTTGATTTGACGCGTCGCACGCGGCGTGCAGCGTCACCCTTCACGCCCCGCCTATACATAAACATCAACGTTCATTGTGATATGTTTCTGTTTACGCGTGCGATGGTGCACGCGCCGCAGCACACCCCGCGCCTCCGTAAACAGAGCTAAACGCCCAACGCGCCTCTGCACGCTCCGGGTCTCCGTAAACAAGGCCTTAGTCTAGCATTAGGACAGATTTTTTGTAGGTATCGTAATTTGATTAATATGTTCCATTCTAACAAAACCAGCTCATGCTTGTTGTCCTCTCGTTTACCAGATACAAATTGAACATGGACGAGAAGGTCATCCAGGCGGGCATGTTCGACCAGAAGTCGACGGGCTCCGAGCGGCAGCAGTTCCTGCAAAGCATCTTGCACCAGGACGGAGATGATGAAGAGGTATGTGCACTCAAAGTCAAGTTTATGTATATTATTAGTGTCTGGCTGTGGCTAAGCAAAAACGTTTTTGTCAACTTTGACTTGCAAAGTTGTGAAAAGTGATTTTTCTAACCAAAGGTCTCTATTTGTTGATTGCACATGTATGTTACGTTTCAATTCAAGCCAGATCGTTATAATAATATTTTTTGTGTCATTCTATTATTGCTTTTGATGTGTTTTGTGTAGGTACCTAATAAAATAAAATTCAGATGTGGCTAAAACTAAACTAATTTAATAAGTCAACAACATTTACACAAAAATATAAACTTCAGTTCTTAACATAAGACATTTGATTGAATTTCTTTTTCCGTCTCTATTCACAGGAGGAGAACGAATTACCTGATGATGACCTGATAAACGAGATGATAGCGCGCTCCGAAGATGAAATGGAGATGTTCAAACAGATGGACATCGAGCGGAAGAAAACCGAAACACGACCGCGGCTCATCGACGAGTCGGAGCTTCCTGATTGGCTGGTCAAGACTGATGACGAGGTCGTTTGTAATAAGGTGAGTTCAATAATAAGTGCGAGTTATACTCGCGCACGAAGGGTTCCGTACCAATTTCCGTAAATCATGTCTGTTGTGTGGGAGCCCCCTTAAATAATTGTTTTATTCTGTTTTTTAGTGTACTTTGTTGTTATAGGGGCAACAGAAATACATAAATTGTGAAAATTTCAACTGTCTAACTTATCACGGTTCATGTGATACAGCCTGGTGACAGAGGGACAAACAGCGGATGCTTAGTAATATAACAGGGTCCCGTTTTACCCTTTGGGTAGGTTATGGAACCCAAAAAATTATTTGTACCAAAAAAAACCCTCCGTTTACTGTAAATTAAACCTTATGCCAACAGGGTCAAGGTTGGCACATGGACGAGGACGAGATCCTAGGCCGCGGCTCTCGCCAGCGTAAAGAGGTCGACTACACAGACTCGCTCACGGAGAAGGAATGGCTGAAGGCTATCGACGACGAGTTCGACGAGGGCGAGGAGGAAGAGGACGATGACGATGAGGTGCTTGACAAGAAGAGGAAGAAGGGAAAGAAGCGGCGGTGGGTATTCTACCTTATTTAGTGCATAGTAGAGCTCATATTGCCGTAAGGATATGGAATGACTGAAGGCTATCGACTGACGATAAGGCGCTGAACTAGAAGAGGAAGTGTATTATAGTGCATAGTAAAGCTGATATTTCCGTACTGAGAAATGGCTGAACGGCCGAATGGCTGAAGGCTATGCCGACGGTTTTCGAGGAAGTAGGAAGGGACGGTGTGTGTCGGTCTTATTCTTCTTTTTCTTTTATTGAAGACCTCTGTGGCGCGGTGGCCGAAGGTCTGCCTGCGACGTAGGAGATACACTGTGAGATAATGCTGTGTGAATTGTCCAACATTATTTATTTTTATTATGTCTTGTCGACCACTGTAGCTGACCATTATGTTTGTCTTTAAACTTAAAAGTGGGTAAAGTATTATCTGTGGTTAAGTATAGATTTATTACAGTGGGTAGATAGGTTGTAATATTATTCCCCACACATGAATAAAGTTTTAATGAACTGGATGGAAAAACTGAATGTACATCTTGGAAAACATTGCCCAATACTTAACCTAAAAACAGCATCAACTTTTTCCTACAATGGCTGACAATATTTTTTCCAATACTACACCAAAACGAGAGTATATGAATTTTGTATTGTTAGTTGTATAAAAGAATGGATAGAGAATGGTTGGACGGCCTGATAAGGAATGATTACACTTCTTTATTTATTGTTGAGGATCACGTGTACGATACAGGATGACTGTTCTAGCTATATTCAATTTTATATTTACCTGCACAAAAGAAGCATAAACAAACTCGCAGTACTTAACTCAAATTAACTTTTTGCTGACGATGTACTGATGAATGTACTGATTTGTGATCCTTTATTCAATAATTATATGCTTACCATTTTATAGTTATCTCGACAACAAGCATGTGAATTTAAATGTATGTTAAAAAAAATACAAATAGCGGGTGGGCCAAAAGAAATCACCGTATTGGAAGATGCTCTCATTTTTGCAAATAGCCGCTAATGTAAAATCTGTTTTGACATTTGTGGACTAGACAGATGCAGAATATAAGTGAACAAGCCATGGAGCGATACACTCCCCAAGAACGCAGAATAATCGTGTCTATTTTTTTGCGTAACAATTCGTCTGTGGTATTGGCGCAGCGGGAATTCCGTCGCCGATTCCCCGGCCTCCGACACCGACTGCGCAAACACTGCGCCGTTTAGCCACCAACCTTGAAGAGTATGGGACCACACGAAACGTTGCCAAAAGTGGCCGGCCCCGGAGCGCCCGTTCTGCCGAGAATATCGCCGCTGTTGCCGAGGATGTCGAGCTGTCGCCGGAAACATCGACCAGACGCCGAGCCATCAGCTGGACGCGAATTTTGGTCAAAGACCTGCGCGCGCTCGTTCATGTTCTTTCATTTAGAAAAAGAAAGAGCCAAACAACATCGGATGACTTCTTTTGACCCACCCGGTAGATCATAACTCATAAGACAGGCATTCCGTATCGTGGTAACTATGGTTTATCCATTTTGAATGAAGCATGTTAGTAAACAAAGTACGACACAAATAATAACAAAATCGCAAATGCTTGGCGTCGAGTTTCAGAGATAATTGTAAGCAATTTTTATTGAAGGGAGGATCTCAAATCGACACGTAATGTAAATTACTTATAAAAGGACGCGCCAACAAAGTGAATTTTAGGTTAAGTATGGGCTGTTTGTTTACGTTTATGCTCCATTCAAAATGGATACTATAGGTACCAGTTGTTAAAGATGATGGTATTTTTACAGTAAAATTTATATTTCAGTCGTCAAGAGGAGTCGGAGGATGAAGAACTGGCGACTTCTTCCAAAAAGAAGAGCAAAACTGAACTGAGTCTGTTGAAAAAACGCCTGAGAAGCATCATGAAGAAAGTTATTGAGCATACTGATGAGTAAGTAAATCGGGACGAATTACACTTATATGTTTAATGCGAAAGTTTGAATAAAACAGGCTATTTTTTATCAGATAAAAAAGTTTCCATGAAATAGAAATAACTTATAAATCTTTCCTAAGTAACCTCCTTAGGATTTTTTAACTAAGTCTAAACTAGTAAGGGGATACTAACTTTATAACTTGAACAAGTTATTTTTATTCGTAGGGCCGGACGCGTTTTATCGGAGCCTTTTATGAAGCTACCCTCCCGACGGGAACTGCCGGATTACTATGACGTCATCAAAAAGCCATTGGACATCAAGAAAATTACGACTCGGATTGAAGATGGGAAGGTATACATAATGATTTACACTACCCTTTTCCATAGATTTTTATTTCTATAATCATTGATATTTACAAAACACACATGAAACAGCAGGTGTGCTATCTGCTATATTCGTTTACGTTGTAGTGCAAAACCAACTCTTATGTCGCTTGCATATGATAAGCGTTTGCACCAAAACGAATCAGAAACTACCCAAAAAAGAGGGATTTTATTTTATAATGTGTAATTTTAAGTTTTATGAATAAAAAAAACACTATTAATCTGCTTTTACGACTCCCTTGGCCGAGTAATAAGGCCGAGGATTACGAGGAGGGTATGAGTACACCGCAACTGGCACGGCCAAGTGGTGCATAATACTTATATTAAATTTTTCCTACAAACAGTATACCGACATAACGGACTTGGAGCGTGATTTCTTCACGCTATGCGCCAACGCTCAGACGTACAACGAGGAGGCCTCTCTCATCTACGAGGACTCCGTGCGCCTTCGCAACGTCTTCATAGAATTGCGCCGCAAGTACGAGGACGGACAAAACTCTGATGAATCCGAAGAAGAGAAAGAGAAGGAGAAAGACAAAGACAAAGAAAAAGAAAAAGGTACCTAAATTGGATAGATATTGCGCCTAGAGCGTTTTCTAATTCTGAATTTTCTAAATTAGAAAACAAAGTATTAGTTAAGTAACTTACTAATATATTTGTCAAATAGTTGTAAGTTCCAACATCTGTTTGCTTACTGTAAAAAGATTTTATTTAGTCTTGATGTCGCAATTGCATCTCCCAAACAAATTACCTACCCGTTTTTTTTTGTTTGAACTAAAGATTATAATGTTACTATGTTTGAAAGAAATTAATGGTAGTTCAAAGTATAATCACAATTTTTTGTTAAATTCGCTTAATAACAATACCAACGTTAAATGAAATTTTCACCTTACAGAGGAAGAAGATTCAGACGGCGAATCGAACAGATCTATGAAAATGAAGATCAAATTGAAGGGCAAGAGCAAAAGCACGCCAGCCCGGAAACGGAAGCAACGCAAGTATATCTCGGACGACGAGGATTACGAGGAGGATTAAAATAAGCTAGTAACTACTTAGATCTTATAGGTTTTATTATAACGACTTAAATGAATTATTAATTAGTGATTATTCGCTGACTAGTTATAGGAACAGAAGGCTTAATTCGGCGAGTCGATAGTAACCAGCAATGTTTGTATGGAATTTGGTACAGCTCCTCTACGGTGTGAACTTTAGGTAGCCCATACAAAAATTGAATGTCTTGTTTCATCGAGACAATACAATGGACTCATCAAACAGGCCTCTAAGCAGACGTCATTGAAGTACTCCTTAAATGGCGCTACTTAAGTTTTCTAATAATTACCCAATGGATTAATTCTACTATTAATAGCACCTTGTATGAGTAATAGGTTATTTTACTAACTCTGGGTGGCAAAATATAAATATAAGTAGAATGTTTCTTAATTTTCATCTATTAGACTTAAAGCACCACATAATTGGTCTTAAACATAATGCTGTGAAGTATAATGTTTGCATTTTGATAAAACATAAATAAGTTATCATAATCTGTATACTACTTTCAAATATAATTAATTTATTGGGTTTATGAAATATTCAATGTGAAAGTTTTTAATCACAAAATAATTTCATTATACATTTAAGTATAGATGCAATCCTTAAATTTTATTCATTGATAGTTTTTTATTGTAAGACCTCTGAAATATAATTGATATAATAGTTAGTTTTATGTGCTTTTAGCATTAATAAATAAGACTTTCTTGTCTTGAAATTGTGTTTTATTTGAAATCAAGTTACTCATTATTTTCAGTTTTTAAAATCTTGCTTTTCAGCTTGTCTTCTCCCCATTTGTATTTGACTCCATGGAGAGTTAGCATATGATTGTTTAGACTTGAACTATGTGCAAATCTCTGTGTGCATATATTGCATATAAAAGGTTTTTCACGAGTGTGGACGCGTATATGCCGCCGTAGGTTCCCATCTGTGAGAAAAGCCCTTTCACAAAACACACACTTGCTTGATTTTTCACCTTCATGTCTGGAATGATAAAAACATAATTTACACCCTCTTACTTTTTGGCCTAAGTGGATGGAAGTGGAAGATAATAACAGAGATAGTTTTTGCATTGTACCTTTTGAGATGAGCTATTAAGTTCTTTTTTGAGTTTGTTGCATAATCACAAAAATGACAAACAATATTTTTCTGTGTTCTATGCTTATTTTTATGGTTGAGCAACTCTGCTGATGTCACAAAAGTGTTCCCACAATCCTCGCAGTTGAAATTGTAGATTTTATAATGTCTATTCAAGTGGCTAGTCAAAGTCCTTTTGGATTTTAGGACTTTGGTACATATGTGACAAGAGAAGGTACCATTACTGTGTACATTCATGTGGGTTTTTAATGAGAAGGCATGTTTAAATTGTTTCCCACATTTAGTGCAAGTATAATATGTTGTTGAACTGTGAATTTTGCGGTGAGCAGCAAGGCTAGAAGTCTGTGTAAAGCTCTTTCCACATTCACACTTAAATGGCCTCTCGCCATTATGTCTTCTCATGTGGTTTATCAGAGTCTGGCTGTGAGGAGTGGAGTAAGGGCAACTTGTGCAGTGATATTGTCGAGAACCCCCAAAACCTGTCACTTTTCCTGGATGATCACGTTTCTCATGCATGGAAACAATGTGTTTCAATAGGGACTTCTTCCTTGTCAGAACTTTATTGCAGAGATCACAAATAAATGTTTCTTTTTCATTTATTGATATTTTATCTTCCTCAAGTTCAGACTGAGTATCTTCCAAACCTTCTCTATCCTCTACTTCGGAATTATGTAGTAAAGTAATTTCAGATAGTTTTTTGCAGTATTCTATAAAATGTTCATGGTTAATAGTCATACATTTCGTTCTGAAGCGGCACGATGTTTCCAAATCTTCCAAGCATTGTAGACAAAATGAATAAGGTGGTTCCATTTCAAAGTTAGAAGTGATTTGAAAACACCAAGATAGCTTCTCCCAAACTTCTTTGGGGTCTTCTGCCGGCTCTACAGATTGTGTATCTTTCTTGAAACTTTCCAAACAAATACTACAAACATGTCTCAAGCTTATGTGATTATCCATTATTCAGCAAAGAGAATACAATAACTTCGTAAGATTATTCAGATTCAACATTAAAGTCTTTGCTTTGTTTGTTTACAATAACAAAATCTTAAATCATTCGTTCGTTCTTCCGGTAGGTATAGTTCAGGGTGCGTTCCGATTCAAGCCCCTCCGCAAACAGCCGTTAATTAATTAGCGCGTCTTGTAAAGCGCGATTTCGGCGATTTTCCAGCGTGATTCCTTACACACAGCGGCTTATTATTAAAACAAATATTTATGCTCATCACATAAAGGTTTGTCCTGAATAAGAATAAAACCCACTATGCTATAGTAAAGTAAAGTAAAAATGTATTTGCGCGATTTCGCCGCCCCTTACCGGCAGCGCGAACGACGAAGGCCGTCCCGCCACCCCCCGCCAACCCGCGCCGCCCCGCAAAATCGCAGGACGCGGAAACGCCTCGGACAAGCCAAATCGCGGCAGTGTGCGTCAACGTATGCGTTTTAGTACAAAATGTTCCGCAAGCAAATATCGCAAAATCGCGTGACACAGGACGCGCTTAAAAATTAGCGTTGATGCAAAATTGAATTATGCACGTATTTTTTGATAAAGTATCGTCATGCTTAGATACTTCTTGATTATATCTAAAAATTATGCTAAATTAAATGAATCAAGCATTCAAATCAAAATGTTTTGTTGACATTTTGAATGCTTGGATGAAAAACATGGCGAATGACTAGGATAAAGCTGGCTGGATTACATAAACTGCGATTATAATTAGACATGAACTGGAGGAGGCCTGTACCCGAGAGGGGCCCAAACCAACAAAAATATGTATTACAATTTTAGTCGACGTTAAATAATAAATATTTATAACATGAATGCAATTGTAAAAACCTAGGTACCTAAGTAATTTAATTTAAATTGATAATAAAAATAAAGTTACATAATCAAAAATACTCTAAATACCTAACAAAATTTAATCTCAATCACTATAGTAAATGACGTTGGGTAGTTGTATTTATTTTATTTGACATTAATTTGATTTTTTTTTGTTTAGAAGCGAATATTTGTTTGACTAACCAGAATAATTTTCCGCTAGTGGAAACACTGCAACCTCGGTCGAGCGAGTATTCGAATAATTCGAATACTCAAAACAAACAATCAAACAAACAACAAATCAAAACAAACAATTATTGTTTGTTTTGA
This sequence comes from Eupithecia tripunctaria, assembly GCA_955876795.1. NCBI lineage: Eukaryota > Metazoa > Arthropoda > Insecta > Lepidoptera > Geometridae > Eupithecia > Eupithecia tripunctaria. Next base: position 5,590,859 of record OY041600.1, read on the forward strand.
TTTGTTGTTGATGTTTCTATTTCTCTAAGTTTATGCAAATAAATCGTAAAATATTAGCACTATATACACACAGTCACACACTATACGCAGTGGGGCTCGTGACATTATTTGGTTGGAGTATACTTTACGGGACGCAGTCGATTACAAGGCAAAAAAGACTTTTGACGAAAATTTTTATGTAAAGGTAATGAACTAATATTTTTTTTTTGTGGAATCTTGGAGGGGGTCCCTTAACATTAACTTACTCCTAGCGAAGCCCGCCCAACCCCCGCGAAGCGGGGGGTGGGGGCCGGTTTCGTGGCGACTCTGTGACTGAAAGGGGTGTGTATATCAATAACTGCACCCAGAGCCCGATAGATGCACATCCCCGCGAAGCGGGGGGGCATCAAACCTAATAGTTTCACTTCCGGTGATCAGGGTCAAGGTCAAAGGTCAAAGGACCTAAAAAAAACTATTTTTCCTTGCGTCCCGTAAAGTACACAGCGACCCATTATTTACAGTGTTTATGAGATGTTTGGCTAAGTATCAAGCCGGGACGCTGCTGACTGAATTAGAAGACGTTCATAAATTCGCAGGAACTTCTAATTATGTTCTTAAACCACAACATTTTGATGAAGAATGGATGTCGGGTAGTACCTTGACTTTGAGTCATTACATTAGAGTGATTTATGTATGATTTAGTACCTATTATATTATTACTAGCTGCGCCCCGCGGCTTCGCACGCGTTGTTCCTATGATAGGGAAAAAAACACAATAATAGACAATTTTGTTGAATCACACTAATATTATAAAGGCGAAAGTTTGGATGGATGTATGGATGGATGTTTGTTACCTCTTCACGCCAAAACTACTGAACGGATCTGGCTGAAATTTTGCATACAGGTAATTCTAATACTGGAATAAAAAATAGGCTACTTTTTATCCCATAAATCTGTTCCCGTGGGATGAAAATCACCTTTTAATGTTTTCATAGGAACAACGCGTGCGAAGCCGCGGGGCGCAGCTAGTTATATTATAAAGGCGAAAGTTTGTATGGATGTATGGATGGATGTTTGTTACTTCTTCACGCCAAAACTACTGGACGGATCTGGCTGAAATCTTGCATACAGGTAATTCTAATCCTGGAATAAAACATAGGCTACTTTTTATCCCATACATCTGTTCCCATGGGATGAAAATCACCTATTAATGTTGTCTTGAATGTTTCCATAGGAACAATGCGTGCGAAGCCGCGGAGCGCAGCTAGTGTGTCATAAATATATTTGAAAATATTAAGTATCAAAACGTAGTAGCCATACATATGGTGATACATTACCATGTAAATTGTAAACAATTGTGGCGCCCTCGTTTATTTTCTACTCCTTCCGGTCGGACTGTACATTGTTACGCAAGGGATGAAAGTAACTTATTTAGTCCCGAGACGGGATTTGGCTAAATGTTACTTTCGTTTATTTATTTATTGAGGCAATGCCAAACTTAATGAAACGAAACGCTCAGTTTGAGGTAAACACTGGTCTTTTCATTACGAATACAAGGCAAGGGCGGATCCAGCTGTCACGTCAGGGGGGGGTCATACAGTCAAGATCTATAAAGGACGGGCTCACGAGCCCCCCTGTACCCCGCGCGGGGGTAGCACTGTGGCGAGCGTAACGAGCAGCAATGCAACTTCGGGGCATAGCAGGGCGAGCGAGGCGAGTCTTGCTGTCACGCCCCACGCCGCCGTCAAATATTTTGATGACCAAAAGAGACCCTTTTGGTCATCGAAATATTTGACTAAAAAAGTTCGTTGCCAAAATTAAAAACATGGAGATAGAAGCGAGCCTACAAAATTTAAAAATATCTAAATAATCTTGCCAACTCTTGGTAAATTTGTTTCACAGAAAAATAAACGGCGAGTGGAGCAAGCCTCAAACTTTTTAAAGGTTTTTTAACGACTATTGCGAAATTTGTTATAGTAATGAAAGAAAAGAAGATAAAAACGGCGAGCGGAGCGAGCCTAGAAATTATCAAAGATTTAACGACGTTTGGGAAATTTGCTACCGAAATGAAAGCCATATAAAAACGGCGAGCGGAGCGAGCCGCGAAAATTGTAACGATGAAAATACGATATAACGGCGCTGACGAGCAAGCGCGTGCGAATGCGGCAATTATTGACACTTTAGCGGCGGGCGGCGGGAAAACCCGAGTAAATAACGGCGAGCGGAGCGAGCCGCTAAAATTTTGCGTCATTGTTTGGGAAAAAGGACGTATTCTTACCAATATTATTATATCTAAAGGAACTATGTCTGTTAGTCTGTCTGTTCCATTTTCATGTCTAATCGGCTAAACGGGTCCTAATGAAATTGGGCATTGAGGTAAACGGTATCCCAGTCATACCATGTTCTATGTTTTCGAGCAGTTGTCGTGTGACACAGACAGTTTAATTTTAATTAAGTTGGAACCCCTAAGTTGAGACGTTCAAATATTGTAGATGTGTTTTAATTTGTCGCGAGACAACAATAGGAGGCGTATTAAAGATTCGTCGCCCCGGGCCAGTTAGCTTTGCCGCCCCATTTATTTACGAAGAACGACTAAAAATAAATCATTCATTCACTAGGTCAGTGGTTCTCACATTTTTTTGGCGTCGGGTCCTATTTGGACATTGAAATATTTGACTAAATAAGTTCGTTGTCAAAATGAATAAAAAAATGGAGATAGAAGCGAGCCTACAAAATTTAAAAGAAATTTTAGCGACTTTGGTTTTGTTTCAAATAAAAAACGGCGAGTGGTGCAAGCCTCGAACATTTTAAAGACTTTTTAATGACGATTGCAAAATTTGTAAGAGTAATGAAAGAAAAGAAGATAAAAACGGCGAGCGGAGCGAGCCTAGAAATTGTCAAAGAATTAACGACGTTTGGGAAATTTGTTACTGAAATGGAAGAAAAGATCATATAGAAACGGCGAGCGGTGAAAATTTTAACGACGTAGAGACGATTGGGTTTTTTTTATTTGTGATAAGGATGAAAATACGAGCAAGCGGTGCGAATGCGGCAATTATTGACGCTTAAGCGGCGGCGGCGCGGCGGGAAAACCCGAGTAAATAACGGCGAGCGGAGCGAGCCGGCCGTCCTAATAAAATTTGGCATGGAGGTAAACGGTTTCCCAGTCATCCCATGTTCTATGCTTTCATGCATTTGTCGCTAGACACAGACAGTTTAATTTTAATTAAGTTGAAACGTTCAAGTATCGTAGATTTGTTTTAATTTGTCATGAGACAACAATTATAATAATATTGTGTATTCACTCTTTCATCAACAATAAATGATTTATTATTTCGTTACTAATTATATTTGATTAAGAGAATACGCTCAATTATTGACGATACAGAAGATAAAAGAAAAAGGAAGGCATTGCCGCGTGCCGCGTAACATTTATTTTAGTTAGGTATGGTAGGCCGTACGTAGTAGTACGTACCTAACCTAACTAAAATAAATGATAATAATTCTTGAACGCAGATGTTATTTTAGCTACCTACATAATTACTTACCTCCTTGTTGATAGGTATAGGTATTTTAGGTAAACAATTAGTTGGGTTTTGGGTTCGAAGCATTCGTTTGTTTATATTTGCCGACCCTCTCGATTTTTTTTACCGGCAAGCTTCAGGAGTGCATACTGCGAGGGGCGGCGAAGCCGCCCCTCGCAACTGTGGCTATGCCCAGCCAAAGGGGGGGGTCATGACCCCCCCCCCTGGATCCGCGCTTGATACAAGGCAAGTAAAAATAATGAGTGAATGAGCTAATGAAAAAAATAGTAAATTTTATTTTACATAAACCAAGAACTTAGTTGAGATATTTATTTAAAGTCTATGAGCGAAAGACAAAAAAGATAATATAATGTCTCCGTTCAACTGAGCTACGTAGCGCTAGAGTGAGAGATGAAAATAACTTAGGTACACTATTATCATATCACACTATATAATTTAAGGTATAGTATAGTATAGTTTTAAACCCTGTTTTTTTCTTCATGTTTCAAACATTGTCCCCTTTAAAACTTGTTTAAACTGTGTTTTAAATACTTAGTAAAAAACATACTTTATTATAAAGTTTTATTACTTATACATATAACTTTTAAACACTGTTTCAAACGTGTTTTAAAAGAACTTGTTTCAATCATGCCAAGCCAACCCCGGGTACAAAAGAATAAACTAACATACAATAAAATGAACCCTCATCCAAATGTTTGCTACTCCTGAAAGATGACCCACGACACGTGGGTCCTTGGCATGGAAGAAGTTAACATTAAAAATATGAATGAACTTATGAAAGAATATATAAATCAACAACTTAGATAAGATATTTATTTAGTCTATAGAAAAGAAAAAAAAAAAAATTAGAGCAATTATTAGTTATAGTGAAAGGTTTTTTCAACTATCTCATAAGAAGTGAAAACTTTTTTTATTTTTTGTTAAATCCATCATTTTGCCTTTTTGAACCGTGTGAACTTTAGTTCACGAAGGTACTCAGGGTCAACATTCTCGTTTTTTTGTCAGTATGTACTCCTCTACAGGTCGTATTTTACAACTAAAACCGATCATTACGAAATCTCGTGTTCAGATTCAACGATTTTATAGTTTTTTTTGTCGTCGGGGATTTTTGATTAAAACTGTACTTCCCCCAAAAAAGGCAAAAAGGGGGGCATAGCCGGCGTCGTGGGTCACTGGAGTCGAATGTGTTAAAGCGCCTGGCAAATCTGGCAATTTTTATTTTAAAATTACTCTAAAGCCAAACCTTATGATTAAATTCTGATTGGAGTATTAAAAGGTATTAATAGGTAGATTCATATGACAATGAATCCATACATAAACAATTGGTTTTTCATTCAGAAACAGAAATACACCCGCCCGCCATGACGTTAGGTTGGCGGCTCACTTTATTTTTGTTTTATCTCTGTATTCAAAGAGGTACTTTTATTTTTATTAGTGGTAGGTTTAGGTAGATTGGACCCACAAATACAAATAGTATTCAGATGCTTTTACTGTATCGCAGTTGTTTATAAATCTATACAGCGCCAATATATTGGCGGGAGAGTTCAAGCATATCGATCGTTGTCTTACTTATACGCATGTACGAGTCTAGAACAGGCATGCGAATATCGTTTTTCTATTTAGAAAACAGTCATTCGTTCAAACAAATAGCTTGTTCATTACTGTAAACCACAGTTTCTTTACGAGGCCTTTGCCGCTACTGCGGCAAAGGCCTCGTAAAGAAACTGTGGTGTGGTAACAAACAAAAAATACATTTTATACTCTGGATACTTCCAGAGTATAAAATGTATTTTTTGTTTGTTTTAAAAAGGTAACTTAACGTAAAAAGACGGAGAATGTTGCCCAGTTGTGGGACGTGTAGACCAGGAGTTTCCCAACCTTTGTTGCATGGTACACTGATTCGCATTATACACCCGCCATTCTGATGCGCACGATGGAATCACACTTTTGACCAAGTGCCTTGTTTCTACACCATCCGAGGAAAATCATTGTTTGCGGGAATTTAATTTTTCCTTCATGAGAGATGTTAATTCCAAAGAATATGATAATAAAATACTATGTTCCTTTCATAAAAATTGCTAGAATCTAGAATATTGTCTAAAACCCGACTGTAAACACGCCTTGGTTTGTTCACAAATATTTCGCATCACGTTATGCTAGAATACACGAAGCCCTACCTATACTATGGTTTGTCCACTTTGAATGGAGCATGTTAGTAAACAAAATACGACACAAATAACAAAATCTCACTTGCTTTTATGCCTGCCTCATTCAAAATGGACACGGTATAAGTGCTGTTTTAGAGTATGTAAAGCTAACACCATCTGATAAACTATCTTTCCTATTAGATACCTAATAAGGTTTGGTAAGGTTTGTAAACTAGTAAAAAAACATACTGGCTTCAGACGTTTATTGATGTTATAAGCTTTTACGCTTCCGCCTGAGCTGTAACCCTCTTGATGAAGGATGCCTTCTTTTGCTTGATTCTGTTCTTCCTCTCGGCCAGAGTGAGCTTGCGCTTGTTCCAGCGTTTCTGCTTGGCAGGGTCCTTCTTGCTGTCCTTCTTCTTGAGTGACGGGTCTGCGCGGATGGAGGCATGGGCCTTTTGGTATAGGTTTTCAACCTGAGAAAAGACGAAAGTTTTATTTTGGTACACATTCATGCAGATATCGATTGTAGATTTTTTGGTGTAGCTGTAGGTATGTCCAGCTTATGACAAACAATAGAGTATGTTTAATTTCAAAATAAGGGCATTCCATTTATGTAGTCCAACTTCGACACAGCACAATTGTGTTTGATTGGGCTGTAATTTGGTTGGACGTAATTTATGATGGATGATAATTCTAAGAGATCAATGGAAATAAGAGTGTTATTCAGTCACTTTACTGCAATTTTTAAACACTAAAATTATTTCATATTGAAATACTGCAAATAGTAAAATTTATTTACCTCATTAGCATCCACACCTAATTTGATGTACTTGCTGAATTGCCTCTTGAAGGAATCATCATCATCCTCTTGAAGACTCTTCATGTAATCTGCCACATGCTTACCGAAAATGTGTGATCTGTAAAAAATATTATTAATAAAGTAAATGTATATGTAAATGTATTCTATTAAGATTTGCCTTACATGGTTATTGTTTTCATAACCGGTTTCAGAAAACTGTGTTTTCTGTGACAACCATAAAGCTATGAATAATTCTTTAGCTCCAGTAATAGCTGTCCAATCAATAGAAGTATCTATTATTTGGAGGATGAAAGGAGCACAAACATAAATTTTGGATATTTACCTATGGACTTCAGCATTGAATTTTTTAGACTCTGCATCATATCCAGGGAATCTCTTGAGAGAGTGAGGTACATTAAGGCCACCATCCACCGCTCCTTTCATGGCTCCAAACACACGGGCTCCAGTGGTGGTACGTGCAAGACCAACATCAAGGTAACATCTAGAATTAAAAAGAAATGTTATTATAAAAATCTTGAGAGATTGAAGAGTAAGATATTTTGAACAAGTCAGTAGATTACGAATCAACATTTTTTGATAGCATTGTACTTGCTTTTAGTCCGCCCGTAAACATATCATCATAGATTAATAATTTCTTAACCCAAGACAACATCAAGAAGTGACTAGGTAAAATTCCACTACCTGAAAGCTCCGGGTCCATTGTCTGCAGGTTCTACGTTGTATTCGTCACCAGTGACTTCCTCTGCGCCAGTGTACAATGAATCTAGGCCTAGTCTCTGGAGCAGTCTTCTAGCCAGCAGGAGACCAGTGCAGTAAGCCGCAGCATAGTTTGTCAGACCAACCTGCAACCACCATCTGAGTATTTAGTCTGATTTGCACTTAGAAACAGTGCACAGAGCTTTTAGATTAGTTGAAAAATCAGTAGTGAACACATAACAACAGGGTTTTGTGCCTTTGTACAGTGGCTTCAGACCGCCCGTTCAAGTCATCATTTAGCTGGCGGTAGTACACAGTAAAAGAACTTTAGGTTATATCAGTGAGGCTTACCTTGATTCCGTAGCGAGGAAGTTCGCTAGAGTAGGCAGCACACACAATGTGGTCTCCCTCAATGCGAGAGTATGCAACTTGGCAAGTTACATTCTTGTTTGACAGACGGACAATCAGGCGGTATTTGGGTGTGTTATACTTGTTCTTATCCTGAACAATAAGACGTTTGCGGGCATAGTAGTCAGTTTTTCCTTCACGACGCCTCTTGAACTTGACTTGGTACCTCTTGAAGTACTGCTTGTTCTTCACTACTTTCACAAAACCCTGAAATAAAAGTAACTTAGATAAATAGTGATGATGGTTGATAAAGACTAGTGAATAGGTACTTTATTTAATCAGAGACACTTTATAATCAGGTATGCTGTATCCGAAAGCAAAGCAATAATGTAGCGCACATAGAACATGGCACTACACATCTACTTTGCATCTTCCACAGCCTCAGATGACGCGCATGTGTCGGTGTTTCATCATTTTGGAGGTTAGAGTTGGAAGACATCTAATTTCGTCTAATTAAGTAGCAAAGGTGACTGCTGCTTTATTTCGATACACTCAATGATTGGAGTAAAACAATACAAACAGAGCATTTTGGTTTTGACACAGCCCACTATCACTGTTCAAAACATCTAGTTCAAAGACACCACGACTATGATCGAAACTTAATCAACTTATATTTACACCATCACTAGATAATCCTCATGTACGTTTATTGGTAATAGTAAACCACAAATTCTTGAAGATAAATTGTTTGTTATTTCAGGTTGAAGTGCTCACCATTTTATTTAAAAATTACACAAACTAAATTCGGGCGTCCGCAAAAGGACACCACCGGAAAAGAAAGATTTCCCGAGTGAGTGAGTGAATGAATGAGTCGAGCGAGTGTGTAGATGTGAATGGAACTGACATAGACAGACCAAATATTTGAAATTGACAGTTTTCAGATTACCCTCGCACGCGCCTTTCAATCTTCTTCAAGCCCTCCGCAGACAGCCGCTAATTAGTTAGCGCGTCTTGTAACTGTAAGGCGCGATTTCGACGATTTTCCAGCGCGATTCCTTACACACAGCAACTTATTAGCACAGCGATTTTCCAGCACGATTTCGGCGGCGCGGCCGCCGCTTACTCCCCGCCTTACCGGCGGCGGCGGCAGCGCGAACGACGAAGACCGTCCCGCCACCCCCCGCCCCACCGCGCGCGGCCCCGCAAAATCGCAGGACGCGGAAACGCCTCGGACAAGCCGAATCGCGGCAGTGTGCGTCAACGTATGCTTTTTAGTACAAAATGTTCTGCAAGCAAAATCGCAAAATCGCATGACACAGGACGCGCTTAAAAATAAGCGTTGATGTGAGTAGGGCTTAATTTATTCTCTTCATACTAAAAAAAAATAAGATGTTTTCGGAGGACGCTTTACGCTCCAGCCTTAGGAAAAAAAAGTATTTTACAACATGTTTATAGCTTATTCAAATGTAGTTAATAGAATGGCCTCCGGCCATGTGGAATGACTATCTGCGAAAGACTGCAGGCAGATGTTGGATGTGACAAGCTGAAGACAGGGCGCTATGGCGCTCATTAGGGGAGGCTTATGTCCAACAGTGGACTGATATAGGCTGATGATGTTACAACAAGTTACCAGACTTGATCAAAGAGGCTGCTAACAGTTGTATATTTAAGTGCCGCCTAAAACTTTTTATAGCTATAATAAGTTCATAGGTTATTAATATAAGGAATAAGTATGTACCTATCATTGTAACTAACATATAATATAGGAATCTACTAACAAACTATGGATCAAGCTATCTGAAAATAATAGATTTTAATTTAATAAATAGGCTCAAAATGGCATATATATTGAATTATAAATTGTATTTAATGAATGTTTAATAATTAGTATCATTACATTCATTACTGGTGTACAGAGATATATTTTTAGGGTATTTTAGTATAATATATTAGGTCCTTACATATGAAATTGGCGTTTTTCGTACTGGCCACTTTAATCACAAATTTCTCCTCTTTGGTAAGGAATTCCAAATTCAAATTTGCACAGCTATAGACTCATGTATTTGTGCTTCGATGATCGTCATTCATTTGTTTTTTTTCTTCTGTTTTTTTCTGTTTGCGTCACTCATTTTACAAAATGGAAAACTTAAAATATCGCATTATTTACGAGTACGAGTTCCGCCGTGGCACTAGTGCTGCGGAAACAACTCGAAGGGTGAATGATGTGTATGGCGGTCGTGTTGCAAAAGAAAACACAGTTCGTTTTTGGTTCCAACGTTTTCGTTCTGGAAATTTCGACCTGCAGAACAAGCCCCGTGGACGGCCTGAGACTCAAGTTGATAATGAAGAGTTGAAGGCTATTGTGGAAGCGGATCCATCGCAAACCACGTCCGAGTTAGCTGCAGGCTGCGATGTTAGTGATAAAACTGTTTTAATTCACTTGAAGCAAATTGGGAAGATTAAAAAGCTTGAAAGGTGGGTACCTCACGAATTGACTGAAGCAAACCGGCAAACGCGCGTCGACTGCTGCGTTACATTACTAAACCGGCACAATAATGAAGGTATTTTAAACCGAATCATTACCTGTGATGAAAAATGGGTTCTTTACGATAATCGGAAGCGCTCAGCGCTATGGTTGGATCCTGGCCAGCCAGCCAAATCCTGCCCCAAGCGAAAATTAACCCCAAAAAAGTTACTTGTAAGCGTTTGGTGGACTAGTGCCGGTATTGTTCATTACAGTTTTCTCAAATCTGGCCAGACTATTACGGCTGATGTCTATTGTCAGCAATTGCAAACCATGATGGAAAAGCTAGCGGCTAAACAACCTAGGCTGGTCAATCGCTCCACGCCACTGCTGCTTCACGACAACGCTAGACCACACACTGCGCAACAGACGGCTACTAAATTAGAAGAGCTTCAATTGGAAAGTCTAAGACATCCTCCGTACTCCCCGGACCTTGCTCCAACAGATTACCATTTTTTTCGAAATTTGGATAACTTCTTGCAAGGGAAAAAATTCAACTCCGATGGGGCAGTCCAAATCGCCTTCAAAGATTTTATTGATTCCCGTCCGACTGGTTTTTTTAGTAAAGGGATCAATGAACTACCTATAAGATGGCAAAAGTGCATAGAAAATATTGTTTCACACTTTGATTAATTAAATATATTATATTAAAAAAATATTCGACTTTTTGTTCCTCCCATACAAAACGCCAATTTCATATGTAAGGACCTAAAAAAAGTCAAAAAAAGTCAAAAGTCAAATCGTTTATTTCTTTAGACTTACAAAATAAGTACTTAGACAAGTCAAATTTTTACTATCTAAACAGCTTGATAAATAGTTATTACTATCAACAAGAAATAAGGTGCAATTGACTTTAATTCACTTCAATTTTTTGTCCACTAGCGGAAGAAGTGAAAAAGAAACCACTAGCAAGTCCATCGCTTATCAACTAATACAATCTTAGGATAACTAAGTCTAACTGGTCTTACATACTATTGTCTGTATGGAACTGGGCGACATCCGGCCAAGCGTTAACATTATTTACGTAGTCATCTACGGAGTAATAGGCTTTCTTGATAAGATTTCGTTTTATGTACAGTTTAAATTTACGAATAGGGAGCTCAGTTGCTTCAGATGGAAGCTTATTATAGAATCTTACGCAATTGCCCACAAATGATTTCCCTACCTTTCGTAATCTATATGATGGGATGTGTAATTTGTTCTTGTTTCTTGTATTTTTATTGTGAACATCACACCTTTTCATAAAGTTATCTCTGTTTTTGTGTGTATACATTAGATTTTCATAGATGTATTGCGATATTACTGTTAAAATATTTATTTCTTTAAATAATTCCCTTAACGAGTCTCGTGGATTTAATTTATAAATAGCGCGTACCGCCCTTTTCTGAATAACAAAGATAGTCTGGATGTCAGCTGCCTGTCCCCAAAGCAAAATACCATAAGACATAACACTATGGAAGTAACTGAAGTAAACTAACCTAGCTGTATCTTCATCGGTAATGTATCTAATTGTTCGAACCGCATACGCTGCTGAACTAAGTCTGTTTGCCAGAGCATCAATTTGCGGTCTCCATTGAAGAGAGGAATCAATATGTAACCCTAGGAAAACAGTTGAGTCTACAAGGTGAACAATCTCATCCTTTAGCATTATCTTAGTTGGGAGCTCTCTTACATTTGGTAACATGAATTTTATGCATTTGGTTTTTGAAGCATTGAGTAAGAGGTTATTGGCGGTGAACCAATCTAGTATTTGTGAAAGAGAATTATTTACATCGTCATAATTATGTTTATTTCTGTCAACTTTAAAAATCAATGAAGTATCATCAGCAAATAAGACTATATCACAGAGATCTTTTGCTAGAAATGGGAGATCATTTACATATACTAAAAATAGAAAAGGACCCAATATTGATCCTTGCGGGACTCCTAAATCGATTTTTGATCCCCTAGATCTTTCTTTACCAATATCTACTTTTTGGACTCTATCAGATAAATATGATTGCATAAGGTCCAGTGCCTTGTTTTGAATTCCATAATGACTTAGTTTATTTATTAATGTACCATGATCCACGCAATCAAAAGCTTTAGAAAGGTCACAAAATACACCAATAGCGTTTTTCGCTTTATCCCATGCATCCAATATGTGCTTTAATAAAACTGTACCAGCATCAGTTGTCGATCTACCCTTGGTGAAGCCAAATTGATTTTTATGTAACAACCTATTGAGGTTGAAGTGAGAGGACAACTGTGTGAGAATAATTTTTTCAAAAACTTTACTCATTGCAGGAAGTATTGAAATTGGCCTATAATTGGCCGGATCAGTGTGGCTACCAGATTTATAAAGAGGAACCAGTTTACTATATTTCATGAGATCAGGGAAAACTCCTGCATCAATACAACTATTAAAAATGTAAGCCAAGTATGGAGCAACTTCCTTAATAATAGAACTCAGTACTTTGGTTGAAATACCCCAAAGATCCTCAGTATTTTTGATGTTAATAGACTTAAATGTTTTCACAATATAATTAGCGTTTACATGACTAAATATAAAAACCTCGGTACATTTATCTACAGATGATTCTAATAATTTAACCGCGATTGAAGGTGAGGAGTTTAGAGACCGGGTAACAACTTTAGGAATATCAGAAAAGAATGAATCAAAAGCATCGGCAATATCTTTATCGTTTATAAGTATTGAATTATTAATTTTTAACCTTATTTCTCTTTTTCGTGACTTAGATTTACCAGTTTCGTTATTTATAAGTCTCCATGTTGCTTTGATTTTATCAGATGAGTTTACAATTTTTTTCCTCAAAAACAGGCATTTCGCTGTGTTACAGACTTTTTTAAATGTTTTTGAGTAGTTTGTTAAATACAAAAGAAACGCAGGATCATTTAACATAGCTTCTCTAGCACCATAAAGATCATATAGTCTATTCCTACTTCTATAAATACCGGGAGTGGCCCAATCGGTAAATCCGACCCTGTCCCTAACTGTGCATGTTTTATATTTAAATACTTCGCTGTGTTCTTTGTTTATAACACTTAAAAGTTTGGCAAAAAGATCATTAGGGTTATCGGAACAAGTTATATTAGCTACTGCTAGTTCCACTTGACTTTGAAAATTCTTAATACGGCTCTCTGTAATAGGCCTATAGGTATATTTCTCAACTTTGTTTTTATCGTTAAGATTATAACTAAAATTAACACTCTGACCATAGTGGTCTGAAATATATTTGCTACAGATATATAACTACACATTATTTGATATGAATTTAGTAATATTTAGCTGACTTTGAATGTAACACTATTTAATTTATTTATTATTGGACCTACTAACTCATAAGTGCGAAAAATTAGATGGATGGATGTTTCTAACCTCTTCAAAATTACTCAATGAATTGGGCTGAAATTTTGCATACAGGTAATTCTACTCCTGAAAACATAAGGTACTTTTATCTGTTCCAATGAGATAGATATCACTTTAAAACGATTCCATAGAAACGTGTGCGAAGCCGCGGGCAGAAACTAGTTTTATAGCAATTTACATTGTTTGTAATTTGAGTTGTTTTTATGAGCGTATTTTGCAAGCCTAGAGTAATAAGTTTTACCAAAATATAAAATGTGTTGAATTTATTTTGATTAATTGTTTCCTTACTTATAATTTAGATAGCGTGGACTACAAACTTTCGTGTTTCTGGTCCATTCTAGGGTCAGAAATACGTAAGAACGTTTGTAGTTCATTCCTTAATAGTCCTGTAGGTACCTAGTAGGTATAGAAATTATTCAAATATCCCCATATTAATATCCCGCCATTTGCTCCATCTGTCCAAAAGTTTACAAGAGGGTTACATACACTGGCAGCGCTAGTGTAGTACTTCAACTTCTTTTGCGAACCACTTTTGCGGTATGACGTTGGATTGGATTTCTTCGCCTAGTATTTATTTATGTTCCATCCTTGATTCTCTTTGATAACATGTTTTTTGAATTTGTTTGTAAAAGCTTGAGCCTATTCAGTATATTTATTGTATTCTCTTTGTAATTATCTGAAAATATTCCATGATAAACCAGAAAGACAAATATTTTTTCATAACTTTCAATGTAGAACAATCTAGGTACTATACCTACAATAATTACATAAATAGTGTTTTTCAATGAACAAACAATGAGGACTTCAATTATTACTCTACTCATCACAGTTCTAGTGTACTATGTTACTGCAGAAATCATTACAGTATCTCTGATAGGATCAGCCTTCGTAGCCGGAGGCTGGTACAAATGGGATACTATAAAAGACAACACATTCTGTCGTTTTACTGAATGCTGCAATGATGTGCATGTGCCTTATGATATGGATAGTAAGTGTTCTGGTCCGTCACAGCTTTTTCGTTCTCTTGAGTCATGATATTTAATAATATTTATACTAAATTCCAGAGCTGAAAGTCTCTCTTTCACAAAAAATGATTGGGCAGCCTCTTGTCAACGAACTTGTAAACATTCTAACAGCTCACAAGGAATCTATGAGGGATGAAACTAAACTGAACAAGAAAGCTCTAGTCATCAGTCTGCATGGATGGTCTGGAGTAGGCAAAAACTATGCAACTTCAATGATTGCCGAGGCGTTGTACCTAAAAGGCATGGGTAGTAAATTTGTCAAGATGTATATGGGAAAGAAAGACTTTGATTGTTCTGACTTGGAGCGTAAAAAGGTAAAATTATGAACTTTGATTTCTTATTGTAATTTTCAATAATCGTAAATTGTGCACATGGATTCCATTTACAAAATTGTATACAATTTATTATGCAATCCATATTCATAATCCTCCATCTTTGCATTCGAGCTAAAAGTGGTTTGTTTTTATATAAAGGCATATAGCAGAAAAATGCTAATAGATTATTAATTATGATATGAATTATAGGTTTTTGTTCATATTTTAGCAGGAACTGGTCAGCACTGTGAACAAAATAGTAAAGGAATGTTCTACATCCCTGATAATATTTGATGAAATCCATGAAATGTGTCCCTCTGTTTTGGATGCCATTAAACCAATGCTTGACCATCATCATACAGTGGACGGAGTTGATTATAGGTATACATTATTTTAAAATGAAACTCTTGGTATCCTTTTCTCTTCAAATCACCTTGAAAAGTATGTGTTTTTGGTTGGCCGGTAGCCAATATTTTTGTACCTTAGGGAAATAATCTTTAAATAAATAAACTAAAAGCCTGCCTTCAACTCTACCTCCTTCTGCTTTCTCTGTTCTGTTCAAAATTGACAAGAGCCTATTTTAAATAATTTAGAGATAATTAATGACACAGATTTTTCAACAAACAATAAATTTTGACAACTTTTCTCCTTTTAGGAACAGTGTCTTTGTATTCATCTCAAATATTGGAGGGCAAGAAATATCAAGCACTTTGCTGAACCTGTATGAGCAGGGTGTCAAAAGAGCAGATGTGGAATTCCATGACTTTGAATCCATTATCAGGAGAACAGCCTTCTTTCAAGGTTGGATTTATTTTAAGAACTTAAAATATTTTAAGAAGTTAAAATACTCATCATAATGCAAGTCAGCCAGCTGAGAGGATATGAATTGACATGCAATTATTTTACCTGATATTTTGACACTATTAGAGTATCTTTATACCCTACTTATTGACATTATTAATGTTTATACCTATTGTTTTGGACAATGCCTCTTTACAGCAACAAATATTATTATAATATCATATTTTATTTTAATTTACTTTGACAAAGACTTTATACTGCTGCTCTTTTACATTTGTTGACATTAATCTTATTTTTATTAATAATTTAATTAAGCTATTTGCTTAACTGACATTTTTATTATTATTTTAGGCCCTTTTACAGCCAATCATTTATAATAAGATGTTATGTATGTGTGTATGCAAAATTACCGTCTGTCTGTTTTTATTTTTTATTATATATTTTACTCTCTCCTGCGTAAAATCCCTTGTGGTTTTTCCTTAAAAAAAATATTGTTTGTTTTGTATTCTTACAATATAATAATAATTATAATTATGTTTAAAATTATATTATAACAATTCAATCAAGTGTATATAGAAATGTACCTAAGGTGGAATAAATGAAATATATAACTTGGTTCTATTCCAACCTCTGTTATGTCTGTTCCAGGTGGCTTTGAAAAGGCTACTGTAATTGCCCATCACTTGATTGATCACTACATACCATTTCTGCCGTTAGAGCAGAACCATGTGGAAATGTGTGCACTAGCCGAATTCATAGTGCATGGAGTCAATCCTACTGAGCAGATGATGCTGTAAGTAATACTTATAACATACTTGATTTCTTAGAAATAACATATTTGTTGGTTTAAGCATTTGTAGATAAACAAACCTGACAAATTTTCTACCCTTAATCTTCAATGGCCTATAGAACCTTTATACCACCTGAGAAAGATACAATATAGCCTATAGAAACTAAATGTTATGTTCTTCATAGTATATGTTATACATTTAATTCTCCTTTTCAGAGATGCAACATCTGTAATAACATATGGACCATCAGAAGACCAGCCCATATTTGCTAACAATGGCTGCAAGAGGTTCACAAAACACATTCCATATGTTATACAAAAACATAAAAGGAAGCATTCAGAATTATAAAATGTTAAAATAACATATAAGGTAGCAACTATGCACATGTTTAAGTTGTATTGTAGCGCCCATAGTGCAGGGTTGCAGCCTTTTGTGTTGCGCCATAAGAGCCTGGCAGTGAATGTGTTAACAAATGTGATATTTTTGTAAATAGAAGTTTAGGGAGCTTTTTAAGTTTATTGGTAAGAGCTGTACCTGAGTGAGTGAGCAGTCAAAACTTATTGTTATTTATTAGAAATTATGAAGTTATTGTCCATGACACTGTTATAGCTGTAATTTTGTTCTTACCTGACCTGCCTTTACTTTTGTAAAATGTGTCTTCCGTAACTAATGTAATAATTGATAACTAATGTAATATTGTCTTTACTGAAAATAAGTCTTTAAATTTTTGGGATATTATTTGATTTCTTAGAAATAATGACTGAATCACACCCTTCAAATGGGCCTTCTTCCGAGCCTACATCTTGTAATAAACTTTTGTTACCAGATAATATGTTTTTATGTATATCAGTTGCTAAAAATAGTGGCACCATAAAATACTAAAGGATTTCATAGCAATAAGATGGTGTTTATTATGGTATTTCGCTTAGGTAGCTATAATTTATTTTTCAACTTATTGTAGTTGGCAATAAAGGATAAAACACTTCATGATTCTCTGGCTTAGCACATCTAACTTATTATCATTATATCAGACTAGCTCACAAATTGCAATAAATAATTGGAATGAGACGCATGAAAGCAGCATTTTTCAATCAATTCACCTTTCCATGCTTATTTCTCAATTTTAACACAAACACAGATGAAGAAAATTATCCGGGTAACTCAAATGTTCAGAAAGCCATTGCAGTGGTGTTTCAAATGGTATTGTTATTCCGTGTGTCTTCAATTTGACTGAAAAAGAATAAAACTATTAGCAAGAAAGAAAAATTGTGATTTAGATTTATTTCTTTCTCTAACTTTACATAAAAGTACCTACCACAACTTTTTTCTGGATATAATTCAGCAATCATGTGCTGTAAAGTTTTTCTGCTACCATCACTTGTGTTCTTCGGGTTGACTAGAGTTTGATGACATGTTCCATCATCTGAATAAATTCTAACTGGTATGTGTTTAAAACCTTCATTTTCTCCGTGGGATTCCATTAACCTTCTGTTGATAGCCCAGAATTGATCAAATTTATCTGCAAACACAAGTTTTTGTAAGTACAAGCGCTAATTAATTACCAGGAAGTAACTACATATCAAGTGCATTAAAAAACAAGTTGTAACCATTTTGTAAACCAAGCCATAACTGATTATGGTCTTTCTTCTGCATGGTAGACATAACCTGGCCTCTGTGTTTGAGAACATCAGCTTCCTTGACTGTAGAAATGAAGTGTGCCTCAACAACATCTCTGAAACATAACACTTAAATTAGATATGCATCACGATATTCAGGAATATACAAAGAGAACTAGACTTAGTATACTTGTTTGGACAGCGTAGAAGTATATCATCAGGAAATTTAGTAAAGTGCACAGTTAGAATCCAAGGAAGTTGAGGTTCACTTGCACACAACAAGTCGTACAGAAAGCCTATTGGATAGTGCCATTTTAGGGGCTGCCCATTGTAATCTAGCCACATTTCGCTGTCCGAGTTCTCCTGAGATATGTAGCGTAGGAAATGCCTTTTCATCTAGAAAAAACAATAAACTGATGTAATACATATTTTTTGATTCATTTACACCATATATTATTAAATCATTTTATTACTTTATCAGTAACAAGAGGAAAATAGCTTAATCTTGGAACCATCACATAGAACGGATCGGGTTGTTGAATTTCCATAATTTCTTCCTGTGCAAGCTGAAAACATATCGGAAGTTTGCCATCCCATATTTCTCGTAAAACTTCTCTATCGTTAGCCATATTTTTATTTTTTCAAGCAGAACGAATATTTAACACAACACTTTTACGAAAACAAGTAATAGGTAATAAAAACACGACGTGCAAAACGAAAACATCGAGTAGGTAGGTAGGTAGAATGAATGAATGAAAAATGTTGATAATATGTTGACAGTGACAGTGACACATGACAACAGCATCACCGTACATCATCAATCAACTTCTTCTTTCCGGCCCTTGTTTTACCCCGGCTTCAACTCGATGGGTGACGACCCCTCGGTCCTTGGGTTGAGGCAAAAATGCTCTTTTTTGCCTATATTATTATTGTTTTTTTTTTGGCTGCATATATATGTATTTTTTTTTTTTTTTGGTTTCAATTGTTTTTTTTTTTTTTTTTTTTTTTGTACTATATTCAACCCAAGGACTCATGGTGGTTCCGGCGGGGTAAGGTCCCGCGGGAGAGGTCGCCACGGGCGGTCGTGGTCAGGGGGCCGGGTCTGGGGCGGCGCGATGTGATGCAGGTGTTTGTGGTGACCGTTGTCGGCTCGGTCGTACATCCGCCGCGCCGACTTCACGACGAAATCCTCGATGGATTGGATCTGCAGGTCGCGGGCGATGACGTCATTCCTGACGTAGTGGCCCGCGCCCGTGCAGATCCTCAGGGCGACGTTCTGCAGCGCCTGGAGCCGGTCTCTATTTGTCTTGGAGACAAGGGCATACCAGGCTGGTGCTGCGTAGGTTAGTCGAGACCGAACGTAGCTCTTGTAGACCCGCACTTTGGTCCTCAGAGGCAGGCGAGATCCTAGGACAGGTCGGAGGAGCGCGCGGGCGACGCGCGCTTGGTGTAGCGCGCGGTCGACTTGCGGCTGCATCCTCAACGACCTGTCGATCTCGATGCCGAGGTACCGGGTGTGCGGGCTCCATGCCACGTCCTGGCCCCGAAGCGTCAATTGTGGAGGGTGGCGGAACCGGCGGGAGACAAATAGCGCAGCCGTCTTTCCCACATTGACTGCCATGCGCCATTTGTCTAGCCATGGCGGCAGGATGTCGAGCAGCCGCTGCATCCTGCTGACTGCGATGGTGGGGTGGAGGAGGACGCAAAGTAGGCGCTGTCGTCCGCGAACAGCGCTAGCGACACATCCCTTTCCCCGGGGCGTAGGTGGCCCTCCAGGGTGGCCATCCGTCCGCCCACTCCCGGCTACGCGAACGAAGACCGTCCTGCCATCCCGCGACGACGCGCCGCCCGCCGCCGCCCCACCCGCAAGAAAAAAAGCCAAATCGCAGCTTTAAAAGCAAAAACGCAGGACGCGGAAACCTCTAGGACGTGAAAGAGCATTCTCTAATTCCGCCAGAATAGAATCCAAATTCTGACATTTTCGCTTCGGAAACGAGTCGTTTGAATTAAAAAACCCCCGCTGTGCCCACCAACACCGTAGCTGAAAGATGCATCAGTTCATCACATTACCCTTATAATGGTACTTTTACACGCTTGCCAAGCCTTGGCAAGGATCGACAATCGCAAGCATGTAAAAAGGGTGTTTGGCTTGGCTTGCGTGGGCTTGTGCCTGCTTGCTTCCGATCCAGTCGAGTGTCGGTTTTTTTACGCAGATCAAAGGGCGTTTGCGGCAAGCGCTTGCGATGCATTTACATGTTGGTCCGCGTTTAGTAGCCATTGTCATAACTCAACTGCAACAGATAATGGTTATATCAAAATAGTAGTTACCTGGTACGATTATGATGAATCTTTTTCATCCACCATCTTCGCTGTCGTCGAGCTCTCCTTTTTTTATTTCACTTTGCTTACATTTCAAATAAAAGTACGTTAAACCAAATGCAATAGCCGTCACAAGTTCGGTGTCCGCCATGCTTGGATGTATATTGCAGACTGACGCATTCACAAGCTTATAAACGCCTTTCAAACGCCAAACGAGATTTGCGGAGGCTTGGGACTGTTTACAGTTTGCCAAGGCTTGGCAAGCGTGTAAACGTACTATAAGATGCATGTAATCCTCCATCTACCTATGACATTACCCGATTTTATAATGCATTTTCACATTCACTCAATAGTGTAACAGTCGAAAAGTAAGCGGCGGCGGGCGGCGCCATTATGAAAGAAGTTGAAAATTCTTCTATTGTTAGTTTTAAAATGTAAGTAAATCAATGTCAATGTCAAATCGCCTAGTATTTGTGGGTACGTTCCAATTCAAGCTTAAAGCGCTAACGCACTGCACGAGCTATGCGCGCACGAAGCCCCGTTCCGATTCATCTGAGCGCGTTGGTGCGCGTTGGCGCAATTAATGAAACGAAACGCTCAGACGGCACTCACAAAGAAGTTGAAGGAACGCACGAGCTGCCTTGTCTCGAAAGGTGAGGCAGTTCATGCGCTCCCGTGCGCTCGAGGGGCGTGGCGAAGTGGGCGTTGCCGTGCGCTCTGTCAGCGCGCTGAAAGTTGAAAAGAAACGACTTCATGCGCGCGTCAGCGCATTAAGCGTGAATCGGAACGTAGCCTATGGGTACGTTCCAATTCAAGCTTAAAGCGCTAACACACTGCACGAGCTATGCGCGCACGAAGTCCCGTTCCGATTCATCTGAGCGCGTTGGTGCGCGTTGGCGCGATTAATGAAACGAAACGCTCAGACGGCACTCACAAAGAAGTTGAAGGAACGCACGAGCTGCCTTGTCTCGAAAGGTGAGGCAGTTCATGCGCTCCCGTGCGCTCGAGGGGCGTGGCGAAGTGGGCGTTGCCGTGCGCTCTGTCAGCGCGCTGAAAGTTGAAAAGAAACGACTTCATGCGCGCGTCAGCGCATTAAGCTTGAATTGGAACGTAGCCTATGTTCCTTGATGTCAAATACACATGGTGTAGTGTGTTGTTTATTTTTGTCCTAGGTATCGGTTTTAATTTTGTTGGTGTGTTTTTCGTTTCCAAAAAACAAACATATCCGTAACCTATCAAGAAAAATAATCCCTTACTTTATAAATACTACAAAAATAATAAATATTCTTGAATTTGTTGTGTCTCACAACTCTCACATACCCAGATAACCTCAAAAACAATGGGTAAGAAAAGGAAACTTCAAGCTAAAGATGACGAGTTCGAGTTCGATCCTATACCAAAACACCTCGTTACTTCTCATATCAAGAAACAGGAGAAACGTCTTATTGTTATTTTGGAAAATGCTCAACTGGAAACTGTCAAAGTGAGTAGATTCCTTTGCAGAATAGAGAAATAATGCCACCCAGGTGTTACCCTCATAAGGGCACTTAGCTATTCAATAATTTCTGGTCTCATCTTTATTTCTTTTGCAGACAGGCAGCAGCTTCGAACTTCTGAATTGCGATGACCATGCTCACATTCTGAGGAAAAATGACAGAGACCCTGGTTCTTGTAGACCGGACATTACCCACCAGTCACTGCTTATGCTCATGGACTCTCCTCTAAACAGGGCAGGCTTGCTACAAGTGTACATTCACACAGAAAATAATGTGCTCATAGAAATAAATCCCCAAACTAGAATACCTCGGACTTTCAAGAGATTTGCTGGACTAATGGGTATGTATAGGCTATTTAAGTTTTTATTAATATATGTAGAGCTCTATCAATCAAAAGTTTACCCCCATATTAAGTTAGAAGCCACTTCATATTTTATCCAGAATTATTTAACTTCTGGAACAATGAAGTAGTTATTGAAAAACTAAAGTAAATAAAAAAAATTATGAATGGCTGGCAATTCCTTATTGATAGAGCTCTTTGTACATATTGTAGTTTTATATTTCTGTGATCCTAAAAGGTCTCTTCTTTTATTATGGTCGGCAGTACAAGAAAGTTTATTTGAATCATGTTTAAAATTTTTCAGTGCAACTCCTCCACAAGTTTGCAATCAGAGCTTCAGATGGGCCAATGAAATTGCTAAAAGTTATCAAAAACCCAGTGACTGGACATTTGCCCGTTGGAGTAAAGAAAATCACAATGTCTTTCAGTTCTAAAGTGGTGACCAACACCAGAGAATTGGTCCCTAAAGATGAGCCTATAGTGATGATTGTTGGAGCAATGGCTCATGGTAAAGTTGAAGCAGATTACTCAGAAGATGTGATTTCAATCAGTAATTACCCACTGTCAGCAGCTCTGACATGTGCAAAGCTATGTACTGCCTTTGAAGAAGTGTGGAGTGTTGAGTAATAAAGAAGATATAAGTGTAACTATTGTTCTTTATTGGAATTTTACTTATTATTTTTGTAGCTTCTGCAAGCAGCTATACTCACTCATGCATTACCTGGATAAAACATAGCTTACTTATTTTACTCAGAGATAGACCGATCAGATCAGACCAGTTCCTTCAGAGATATTATTTCGGATTCATAAACAAACTACAAAACACCTGCTACCACTTTCAAGTGGCAATAAGTAAGTTCTAATCTATACTACAAACAAGTCTGCACACAAACTAACAGATGGCGCTGGTAGTACTTGATTTGCAATTATATGTTCAACAGTTTGAATCACAAATCATCACATTTTACAATAAATAGGTAAGCAAAGCAATGATTCCAGTACAATTTCGGTGCTTGATATTTATTTTTTAAAACATATTATTAGTATGTTACTCAGAGAAAATGCAGCATCCTAAATGGTTAAAGAATTATTGAAATCCGTTGAGTAGTTTTTGAGTTTATTCGTTACAAACATCCAGACATACATTTTATCCCTCTTTATAATATTAGTATACTTTAATAAAAAAGACTCATGGATTAGTTTCTTCCTGTGCCTTGCACAGTGCGTGTACAAGGGTTGTTTCTATGGAAACGATTAAAGATATTTCTATCCCATGGGAACTGATTTATGGGATAAAAGTAGCCTATTATCTCAGGCCTAGAACTACCTGTATGCAAAAGTTCAGCTCAATCCGTTCAGTATCAAGGTTTGAAACATTCGCATTAGGTAGGTACTTACTTCACTAGGATAATATTGATTTTTTAACCTAGGAAGTGTGAATGCAATTCATTGATTATACAGTTCGCAAAAACATGTTTTTTTTTTCTGTTATTCTTATGTTATGCATGTTATACGTTATGTTTATACGTTATGTTTCTTTCTAAGGGTTAGCCTTTGGGTCCATTTTTTTTCGTAGATCATTTTACGTCTTAATCCTAGACTTTCGGAGGAATGAAATAGGTACTTTTATTCCGTGTTCTTTGCTATGAACGATGTCTTCATAATAATGCAAGATGGGTTCCCAATTAGTACCATTAGTACCCAGGAAATGCAAACTTCAAACATTCTAAAGTGTGAACCGCCACGCGGTTAGTTAACCGTTGGGATTTTGGGAGCAAAAACTTGGAAGCTTCGACTAGCGTACTGCCAAAAAAATACAGCTTAATTTGCCACAGGACTAAGACGACATCCGTTCAATTAGTAGACCATACTAAACTAACATTTAACAAATGTCTAATTAGTAAATGGGGCCGCCGCCGATACCCAGCCGCTTCGCCGTATTTTAACTCTGTGAATAAATGTACCTTACCTACGCATCTAATTTCTCTGAATTGAAATCGAGTCAATCTATGTAAAAATTCAGGATAGGACTAAAAAACTTTCCAATATCGTAGCAATAAGCGGAAACTGCAAGGCAGTCATAATCATAACCTAAGTCCCAAGCCAACCTATTTTGTTAAGAACCTAAGTTGTTTGTTTTCCAAATAAATGAAATCTTTCTTTGTACCTTTCTTCGTTATGTACCTACCTACCTCCAAAGACCGTGGGTCCAGCATACATAAGATAACCCTGCTCTGATTTCAACGCATCAATCTTTTTTTTCTCATAAGAATGCTCGTTATTTTGAACTCTGAGGTCCTCCAAACGGCCTATCTTGATGGAATGTAGGGGCGGGTCGGGACCAGGAATGCGTCCATATAAGATTTTTTGTTTGAAACAAGATAGAAACAAAAAGTTTGATGCACTCCATTATTAATGCCCATCTGTCTGAGCAGCCGAAATCGCGCAATTAAAATGAAATAGATTATAATCATATACCTTACACATTTCAGCATAAGCCTGATATGTTCCCACTGCTAGGCAAAGGACAACGCAGTTTTGAGCCAGCAGCTTTAACCATTTAGGCATTAAAAAAAACTGGCAATGTGCGCGTGGGACTCACGCTTTGTATCTCATTCCATTATGATGCTAATGGGAGCTCCCCTTTAATATTTATTTTATTCTGTTTTTTTAGTATTTGTTGCTAGCGGCATAAATACATCATGAAAATCGTGAAAATCTCAACTGTCCAACTATCACGGTTCATGAGTTACAGTCTGATGGCAGACAGACAGCGGAGACTTAGTAGGTAATAGTCTCCCGTTTTACCCCTTTGGGTATGGAACCCTTAAATCTAGTTCTTCATCTTCCTTCTCTTCTCCAGGGTCGGCCACAACGGACGCCGAAGTTTGCGGAAGCTGAACTAAATTTTCTGATTATTTTAACCCACAAATTCACTTCGATTACTTACGTCAAACATCAATCGAAGTTCGATTCTTCATTGGATAGAGGATAATGTTTGACGTAAGTGATCGTGGCATGTAACATACCAATGAAAGCAGGCGGCTGCCTCTCGAGGGACCAGATTCTCGGCAACTCGCCATAAATGGAGTATGGCCTGACTGCGAGCCAATTAACTTCACAATAATGTAAACTACCTTAGCTAGCTAGGCACTGGAATGTACCGCTTCAACGCTCCGTGCCGTGCCTTGGGTACATTGCTACTGTTAGGCTCCAGCACGACGGACGAAAAGGTAGGCACTATAGGTACCTAACTTACTACAAAGGGCGAGTCTATTTGACGTTAGTAACGAGACGCGATCGTAACGTCCTTTTTGTATGGGATTTGCCTAGTTCCCTGTTCGCACGATAGACGTACGAAATTGAATATGGAAAAGGAGACGTTACCTTTACATGCCTAAACTGTTGAAGTTAGGCAGTTGCAGGAGGTAGACGTTATCGCAGGAACGGACATACCACAGATATCCCTACTTTTTATCCCAGTATAACTAAGTACTTCTTTGTAAAATACGTGCAGAAGCTAATCTATAATAAAGTTTTCCTTGTTATAAATAAATAAAAAACTACATAAAAGATTCTGACTTCTAACTATACCTACCTACCAACATTCCATTATGATGCTTAGACATTAAAGAGTAGGTATGCATTATGAGTTGTGTTTCTTACAATCCTTGGAATGCCTGACAGGAACTGCTATGGAATGTGTTATTTGCGTCACCAAAGATAGCGTCCTACTAAGAAATGGGAAGGTTTCTCTAACAAAATCATACGAGGAACTATACCTACTCACTTAGTACCTATATTGGTAGAAAAAAATTAAGACACTGATTAGTAAGACACGGTAGTTATAGATCTAGAAACATACAGGTTATTAACATCTCGAAAAAACGCGTACGAAGCCGCGGGCAGAAGCCAGACTAGTCACCTTAATATTTTTAGATAGAAAGATGAACATTTATTTTCTTCTGCAACACACAGTACTTAAGTGGTATAATTATACATTTGATCATCATCATCAATTATAAACATTTGACAAAAAATAATATATATTTTATACGTTTATTCATTAATGCGTTTATTGGATGGATGTAAAAGTAAGTAGTTACTTACCAGGTTTCGTTCGACAGAGCCGACACATTGGCTCCCACTGCCTCTCGAGTCAAGTGGAGTCTTGGAAGTGAAGTCTTGGAGTGAAGACTTGAGTCTTGGAGTTAAGACATGACCCTAGGTCTGTGGGGTAAAGAAGAAAATTATATGAGCAGTCCAAGCGATGCTTGATCCGAGAACCATGCAGCGGGGAACGCAACCAGCAGCGTCTTGGGTACGCTTTCGACTAGTATAGTAGGTATTGATATGGATCAGTTGGAAACTGTAGATAGTTTGCAACAGTCTGTAGTTAGCTCAATTGTAAATACCAGTTGGTTCTAACTTATTTAAGTATTATATTATTTGATTGTAATTATTTTTTTCAATAAAGAGTTTAGCTGTGTGAACCTGGCAACCAACTTTGAGTTTATAATGTTTTTATGGTCTTATTTGATTGTACCGGGTTTGTACCCGATTGTACCGACAAAATTTTCGTTTGTACCCTAAGGGGGTAAAAGTTATGGGGAGGGGGAGATTTGTCAATAGTCGGTTTTTACTTCAGTAAGTAAATTGTATGATTAGACCTCAGAATTAAATATTTCCTAGGAGTTAGGCATAGCTGCAGTCAGAGCTTGAAATTGCTGACATAAAACACGAATAGTCACAAGTTTTCAGCAGTAGAAAAAATAAATACATGAATGTTTACCTGAAACTGTGTTCATAAATTACCATGGTTTGTAAATTGACCCGGTTCTTTAAAAACTTCTTAAAAAATAACTTCAAAAATAAAAACCAGGATTGATCATGAATAAAAATAAAGGTTTTCAGGAAAATCTGAAAATAAGAAACGAGTACAAACGAAAAAAAATACTTGAAACTTCAAAATTGGTCAAAAGATGTCTATTTTCAGAAACTGACAAAGATTCTTCTGAAATAATAAGTTGTTTATCTAGATCGAAAGCTAGAATGATAAACCTTAAATCAATAAAGATGATTACAGCCAAATCTGGAAGGTACAAACGGGTACAAACGAAAATCTTAGCATTATAACTAAAAATTTATGCAAAATATCCCGTTTTTTGATAAATTGTCAATTTTTTTAAGAAAATGCTTTTAGAGGTTCCTAATATTGGCTGATTATGATAGATATTGAACTACATTATGTAATTTCAGTAGAATCTGGGAGGTACAAACGGGTACAAACGAAAAAACATTACTTGAATCTTCGAAATTGGCCAAAAAATTACGATTTTCGGAAACTGACAAAGATTCTTCTGAAATAATAAGTTGTTTGTCTAAATCGAAAGCTAGAATGATAAAACTTAAATCAATAAAGATGATTACAGCCAAATCTGGAAGGTACAAACGGGTACAATCGAAAATAAATACTTGAAACTTCGAAATTGTTCAAAAGATGACGATTTTTGGTAACTGACATGGTTCAATCAGAAAACTTGAGTTCTTTACCTAGACTGATACCTACAATGATAGACCTTGAATCAATTAGGACGATATCAGCCAAATCTGGAAGGTACAAACGGGTACAAACGAAAATCTTAGCATTATAACTAAACATTTATGCAAAATATCCTGTTTTTTGATAAATTGACAATTTTTTTTAAGAAAATGCTTACAGAGGTTCTGAATATTGGCTGATTATGATAGATATTGAACTACATTATGTAATTTTAGTAGAATCTGGGAGGTACAAACGGGTACAAACGAAAAAGAATTACTTGAATCTTCGAAATTGGCCAAAAAATTACGATTTTCGGAAACTGACAAAGATTCTTCTGAAATAATAAGTTGTTTGTCTAGATCGAAAGCTAGAATGATAAACCTTACATCAATTAAGATGATTTCAGCCAAATCTGGAAGGTACAAACGGGTACAATCGAAAAAAATTACTTGAAACTTCGAAATTGTTCAAAAGATGACGATTTTTGGAAACTGACATGGTTCATAATCAATTACATAATGTAGTTCAATATCTATCCTAATCAGCCAATATTCAGAACCTCTGTAAGCATTTTCTTAAAAAAAATTGTCAATTTACCAAAAAACGGGATATTTTGCATAAATGTTTAGTTATAATGCTTAGATTTTAGTTTGTACCCGTTTGTACCTTCCAGATTTGGCTGATATCGTCCTTATTGATTCAAGGTCTATCATTGTTGGTATCGGTTTAGATAAAGAACTCAAGTTTTCTGATTAAACCATGCCAGTTTCCGAAAATCGTAATCTTTTGAACAATTTCGAAGTTTCAAGTAATTTTTTTCGATCGTACCCGTTTGTACCTTCCAGATTTGGCTGTAATCATCTTTATTAAGGTTTATCATTCTAGCTTTCGATCTAGACAAACAACTTATTATTTCAGAAGAATCTTTGTCAGTTTCCGAAAATCGTAATTTTTTGGCCAATTTCGAAGATTCAAGTAATGTTTTTTCTTTTGTACCCGTTTGTACCACCCAGATTCTACTGAAATTACATAATGTAGTTCAATATCTATCATAATCAGCCAATATTCAGAACCTCTGTAAGCATTTTCATAAAAAAATTGTCAATTTATCAAAAAACGGGATATTTTGCATAAATGTTTAGTTATAATACTAAGATTTTCGTTTGTACCCGTTTGTACCTTCCAGATTTGGCTGAAATCGTCCTTACTGATTCAAGGTCTATCATTGTAGGTATCGGTCTAGATAAAGAACTCAAGTTTTCTGATTAAACCATGTCAGTTTCCGAAAATCATCATCTTTTGAACAATTTCGAAGTTTCAAGTAATTTTTTTCGATTGTACCCGTTTGTACCTCCCAGATTTGGCTGAAATCATCTTTATTGATATAAGGTTTATCATTCTAGCTTTCGATCTAGATAAACAACTTATTATTTCAGAAGAATCTTTGTCAGTTTCCGAAAATCATAATTTTTTGGCCAATTTCGAAGATTCAAGTAATGTTTTTTCGTTTGTACCCGTTTGTACCTCCCAGATTCTACTGAAATTACATAATGTAGTTCAATATCTATCATAATCAGCCAATATTCAGACATCCAAACATTTCACGTTTATTTATTTTTTAAAATATATCATTGTTTTTAAGGTTAGAAGGCTTGAAAACATTAACTTAATAATGCGCGCTGTACAAAGTGCTCATGATATGATGTTTATATTTCATGCAAAAATTGCGGTATAATTTAATTAGTTTATGATTTATTTAGTGTTTGTTATTATAAATAGTAATTTTGTCAAAAAACTTTTAAAGGCGTCCTTAGCCTGTTGAGTTACTTTAAAAATAAATAGTCTTGTACTTAGTTAGGTTCTAAACAGTGTTTAGTTAATCTACGATGTAAAACTTTTATGTTAAATAAAGAACTTTAAAAAACAAAAACAAAAACAATATTCAGAACCTCTGTAAGCATTTTCTTAAAAAACTTGTCAATTTATCAAAAAACGGGATATTTTGCATAAATGTTTAGTTATAATGCTAAGATTTTCATTGTACCCGTTTGTACCTTCCAGATTTGGCTGAAATCGTCCTTATTGATTCAAGGTCTATCATTGTAGGTATCAGTCTAGGTAAAGAACTCAAGTTTTCTGATTAAACCATGCCAGTTTCCGAAAATCGTCATTTTTTGAACAATATTGAAGTTTCAAGCAATTTTTTTCGATTGTACCCGTTTGTACCTTCCAGATTTGGCTGTAATCATCTTTATTGATGTAAGGTTTATCATTCTAGCTTTCGATCTAGACAAACAACTTATTATTCTAGAAGAATCTTTGTCAGTTTCCGAAAATCGTAATTTTTGACCAATTTCGAAGATTCAAGTAATGTTTTTTCGTTTGTACCCGTTTGTACCTCCCAGATTCTACTGAAATTACATAATGTAGTTCAAAATCTATAATAATCAGCCAATGTTTAGAACCTTTGTAAGCATTTACTTAAGAAAAATTGTCAATTTATCAAAAAACGGGATATTTTGCATAAATGTTTAGTTATAATGCTAAGATTTTCGTTTGTACCCGTTTGTACCTTCCAGATTTGGCTGATATCGTCCTTATTGATTCAAGGTCTATCATTATAGGTATCGGTTTAGGTAAAGAACTCAAGTTTTCTGATTAAACCATGTCAGTTTCCGAAAATCGTAATTTTTTGATCAATATTGAAGTTTCAAGCTATTTTTTTCGATTGTACCCGTTTGTACCTTCCAGATTTGGCTGTAATCATCTTTATTGATTTAAGGTTTATCATTCTAGCTTTCGATCTAGACAAACAACTTATTATTTCAGAAGAATCTTTGTCAGTTTCCGAAAATCGTAATTTTTTGGCCAATTTCGAAGATTCAAGTAATGTTTTTTCGTTTGTACCCGTTTGTACCACCCAGATTCTACTGAAATTACATAATGTAGTTCAATATCTATCATAATCAGCCAATATTCAGAACCTCTGTAAGCATTTTCATAAAAAAAATTGACAATTTATCAAAAAACGGGATATTTTGCATAAATGTTTAGTTATAATGCTAAGATTTTCGTTTGTACCCGTTTGTACCTTCCAGATTTGGCTGAAATCGTCCTTACTGATTCAAGGTCTATCATTGTAGGTATCGGTCTAGATAAAGAACTCAAGTTTTCTGATTAAACCATGTCAGTTTCCGAAAATCGTCATCTTTTGAACAATTTCGAAGTTTCAAGTAATTTTTTTCGATTGTACCCGTTTGTACCTTTCAGATTTAGCTGTAATCATCTTTATTGATTTAAGGTTTATCATTCTAGCTTTCGATCTAGACAAACAACTTATTATTTCAGAAGAATCTTTGTCAGTTTCCGAAAATCGTAATTTTTTGGCCAATTTCGAAGATTCAAGTAATTCTTTTACGTTTGTACCCGTTTGTACCTCCCAGATTCTACTGAAATTACATAATGTAGTTCAATATCTATCATAATCAGCCAATATTCAGAACCTCTGTAAGCATTTTCATAAAAAAAATTGTCAATTTATCAAAAAACGGGATATTTTGCATAAATGTTTAGTTATAATGCTAAGATTTTCGTTTTTACCCGTTTGTACCTTCCAGATTTGGCTGAAATCGTCCTTACTGATTCAAGGTCTATCATTGTAGGTATCGGTCTAGATAAAGAACTCAAGTTTTCTGATTAAACCATGTCAGTTTCCGAAAATCATCATCTTTTGAACAATTTCGAAGTTTCAAGTAATTTTTTTCGATTGTACCCGTTTGTACCTCCCAGATTTGGCTGAAATCATCTTTATTGATATAAGGTTTATCATTCTAGCTTTCGATCTAGATAAACAACTTATTATTTCAGAAGAATCTTTGTCAGTTTCTGAAAATAGACATCTTTTGACCAATTTTGAAGTTTCAAGTATTTTTTTTCGTTTGTACTCGTTTCTTATTTTCAGATTTACCTGAAAACCTTTATTTTTATTCATGATCAATCCTGGTTTTTATTTTTGAAGTTATTTTTTAAGAAGTTTTTAAAGAACCGGGTCAATTTACAAACCATGGTAATTTATGAACACAGTTTCAGGTATACATTCATGTATTTATTTTTTCTACTGCTGAAAACTTGTGACTATTCGTGTTTTATGTCAGCAATTTCAAGCTCTGACTGCAGCTATGCCTAACTCCTAGGAAATATTTAATTCTGAGGTCTAATCATACAATTTACTTACTGAAGTAAAAACCGACCATTGACAAATCTCCCCCTCCCCATAACTTTTACCCCCTTAGGGTACAAACGAAAATTTTGTCGGTACAATCGGGTACAAACCCGGTACAATCAAATAAGACCATAAAAACATTATAAACTCAAAGTTGGTTGCCAGGTTCACACAGCTAAAGAGTTTACCTCCCATAGAGTCTGAAAATACAGTGTACAAAGCTTTGATTTCCAAAGTGGTGTGGTGTGTTGTTTAAAGTGGAACTGAGATAATACTTACCTATTAACCAGACCTTGGAGGTCGTGAGAAGGCATGGAATGTGTTGTTTACGTCAGAGCCCTTTGTTGAGTCAGGCATTCGACGCCTGGGAGGTGGCGTGATGCGGTGTGTCATTCATTGTGCACTACCTAGATAAGTAAATGATAGGAAGTAGGTAAGTTAACCGTACCTACCTTCCTTATCCTATAAACAATATTATGATAAATAATACTATGCCCCGCTTGCTCACACAATTTTTAAAGAGAATTTTACTCAAAGACTTTATTTTGATTTTGAAAAGAATTGAAACTGCTTTCAAAGCTTTTTTGAATGATCGCCAGTCTGAATCGTGGATCAAAACCTCCAAATTGTAAAAAAAACACTAGTAATTTTACGTTATCGATCAAAAGGCTCAATCGTACCTATGGATTATTTTTCCAAAATAACAGAACATCTTAAGAGTGTGCTATAAGCAATTTACTTCAAAATCGTTATTTATCTCAGAATCTGTGAAAGCTACCTTCATATTTAGGGAAATATTACTTCGATCTATTATCTTTTATTAAGATAGATAGATAGAAGATACAAAGATAGAAAATACTTTATTGCACACTTTAAACTAAGAAACAATTTACAAATAAAATAATTAAAACTAAGTGACGATTGGCGGTCTTATCGCTCAAGAGCGATCTCTGCCAGACAACCTGGTATGGACAGAGACATCGAATATACATGGGGTCTGTGTGCATGTAATAATTATGGTAAGTAATACTTTATACATACCAACAAAAATACAATACATACCTACACCTATAAATATATAACATTATATACATATATTATACATACATATCAAATACCTACATATATTATGGAAACAAGGGCATATATTCAGTGACAGGAGGACAAAAAGTGTTCCTTGACCATATTCTTAAAAATTGGTAGTGACTTTGCAGACCTTACAGTGACCGGCAATGCGTTCCATAGCTGGACGGCTCGGACAGTAAAAGAGTTTCCGTAGAAAGAAGTAGAGTGGACAGGCATTTGGAGCAGAAGGGTTTCAGAGGACCGGAGAGAACGTGAGTGAGAAAGATGGAGTAAAGTGAAACGTGTTTTTAGGTAAGGGGGTGAAGATGATAGAAATAAAATATTATAAAGAAGAGTTAGAATGTGAAGATTTCGCCGAAGCCGTATGGGCAGCCACTTGAGCTTTCTGAGGAACTCCGAGACATGGTCATACTTGCGCAAGCCAAATATAAACCTTATCCCGACATTCTGCAGGCGCTCAAGCTTGTTTAGCTGCTGCTCCGTTAAATCTAGAAAGGAAGAATCAGCATAATCAAGAATTCGGAGAAGAAGAGATTGTGCAAGAGAAATCTTAGTAGCAAAAGGAAGAAAATTGCGTAATCTTCGAAGGGAACCAGCTGAAGCAAACATCCTACTGCTGATTTCAGAGAGCTGAGGTCCCCACGACAGAGTTCTATCAATGAGGACACCTAAATTTTTCACCGTTTGACTTTGCACAACAGGAGTCCCATCGAAGATCACGGTTGATAGACTACCCCAGTTTATCCGAGCCATCATCCGTGAGCTCCCTACAGTAATCACCTGAGTTTTTGACGGGTTGACCTTGAGACCGAAGTTTTTGCTCCAGTCAAGAATATGGCACAAGTCTTCGTTTAACGCGGTGATAGCACCAGATAATTCATCTACTGGGGTCTGCGCGTAAATTTGGAGATCATCTGCATAGAGGTGGTACGCTGAAGATATGTGATGGGATATAGTATTTATAAAGATAGCAAAAAGGAGAGGTGAAGGAACGCCACCTTGAGGAACGCCAGCAGAAATATCACTCCATGATGAGCATACGTCATCAATGAGTATACGTTGCCGACGCCCCTGCAGATAACTGCGATACCAATCAGCCACTGCTGGAGATACATTAAGAGAGCGGAATATTCCAAGGAGAATTTCAAAGTCAACGTTGTTAAAAGCGTTGCTGAAATCTAGTAAGCAGAGGATAGTTACTTTCCCGTCATCCATGCCAGAGCGTATGTCATCAGTTATTTTGACTAGCGCTGACGCAGTGCTATGACCAGGACGGAAACCGGATTGGAAAAGGTTGAGAAGACTGTTTCTAGAGAGGAATGTGCTGAGCTGTTGATGAACAAGGCGTTCTAGGACTTTTGACAGGAAGGGAAGAATAGATATAGGACGGAGATCAGAGAAAGAGGCCTTTCCAGGCTGCAGGAAATGAGCCCGTGGAAAGTGAGAAGTTAAGAATGTGTTGGATTGCAGGAGCTATTTGGATAAGGATGGGAACAATCATATTTCGGCTAATGCTATCGTTGCCAATAGCCTCAGAAGAAATAGACATAACCGCTCTCTTAACATCACAGACAGTGAACTGACTAAAGTCAAAAGGTAAGTAGTCAGGAATCGGCATAGAAGAAAGATGAGACAAAGTTTTCGATTTTAACTGTATATCGAGATCAGAAAGAGAAGTGAAATGTTTATTAAGAGAGTTAAGATCAAACTGAGAAGGAATTTTTGTACGTTATACTCAATACTCAATATATTTATTGCAACATGTTGTACATAGGATCTTAAGGATAAAGGGTATTAAACATGCACCCGGATAGGGCACGGCAATATTTAGCTAGGTGGCTTATAATCTAATGTTAAGTACCTACGTGTTTAAAAAAAACGATTGGTGAAATTTATCTCATAAGTTTTTTTAATAGATGTTTTCCATACATTTTGCTATTTATCTCAGGAACAGCACACTTTTTTTCTGCGGTTTTTGTTTCCTAAGAAACCTAGAAGTATTTCTTTAGTTATGTCATTTTATTTTCGATTGGTTGTGTCATTAACTTGTAACTCTATTATCTAAAACCAGTGCGCATAGAAAATTCGGTGCACGTCTCTGCTCTGTACTTCTCACTCGCGATAAAACCATGTCTTGTCATCCCGCTCGAAATCCGCCTCGTAGCGACGGCGTTTTTGTATTTGCACACTCTTAAATAAAAGGCAGATTATGAAATTTTACAGGACGTCTTTTTTTTTTTTTATCAGAAATAGTCCTTCGTTTGACCGCAATCTCACAATTCTCACATGATGGAAAGCGAAGATGCGGCCGACGATGTATCACGAAGGTCTAGAAGATGGCTACTCCGGACCACATTCCGAAACACAACTGAGTTGCTTCACGGACTGGCCCAGTCCGGAGGGTGGTGACAAGCCACGGCCGAAGCCTACCACCAGAGGGTATCGCTCTTAGCACCACCCAGAGGACACGTGTAGGGTATCAGAGGGTCAACACCTACGGACGTGAGCGATACTGTCCCCCAAACGTCTGGCATGGCATGGCACCCTTTCCGTGGTACCCTATATAGACCCAACGAACTATATAGGATGGTGTTTTTCGAAATATATTATG
Organism: Eupithecia tripunctaria; assembly: GCA_955876795.1. Taxonomy (NCBI): domain Eukaryota; kingdom Metazoa; phylum Arthropoda; class Insecta; order Lepidoptera; family Geometridae; genus Eupithecia; species Eupithecia tripunctaria. The sequence goes on from OY041600.1 coordinate 5,626,457, forward strand.
CATGTAAAAAGACAATTTGCAGCTTCGTCGGTAAAAATGTCATTTAATAAATGTATATGCACTTGTTCCTATTTTTAACAGACTTAAAAAAAAGGAGGAGGTTCTCAATTCGACTGTTTTTTTATGTTTGTTATCTCAGACTAGGTGGTCCAATTTTCATGATTATTTTTTATATGAAAGCTGGTGCCCTGTGGTGTGGTCCCATTTAATTTGGTTTAGTTCTGACAGTGGGATCCATGAAAATTCATGAAAAAAGTATAAAAATTGATTGAACGGTTTATAGTTTTTTAAAACAAAATAAATTAACGTTTGAAAACTTCTGTCATAAGCCTCAATTATTAGGTCCTTACATATGAAATTGGCGTTTTGTATGGGAGGAACAAAAAGTCGAATATTTTTTAATATAATATATTTAATTAATCAAAGTATGAACCATTATTTTCTATGCACTTTTGCCATCTTATAGGTAGTTCATTGATCCCTTTACTAAAAAAACCAGTCGGACGGGAGTCAATAAAATCTTTGAAGGCGATTTGGGCTGCCCCATCGGAGTTGAATTTTTTCCCTTGCAAGAAGTTATCCAAATTTCGAAAAAAATGGTAATCTGTTGGAGCAAGGTCCGGGGAGTACGGAGGATGTCTTAGACTTTCCAATTGAAGCTCTTCTAATTTAGTAGCCGTCTGTTGCACAGTGTGTGGTCTAGCGTTGTCGTGAAGCAGCAGTGGCGTGGAGCGATTGACCAGCCTAGGTTGTTTAGCCGCTAGCTTTTCCATCATGGTTTGCAATTGCTGACAATAGACATCAGCCGTAATAGTCTGGCCAGATTTGAGAAAACTGTAATGAACAATACCGGCACTAGTCCACCAAACGCTTACAAGTAACTTTTTTGGGGTTAATTTTCGCTTAGGGCAGGATTTGGCTGGCTGGCCAGGATCCAACCATTGCGCTGAGCGCTTCCGATTATCGTAAAGAACCCATTTTTCATCACAGGTAATGATTCGGTTTAAAATACCTTCATTATTGTGCCGGTTTAGTAATGTAACGCAGCAGTCGACGCGCGTTTGCCGGTTTGCTTCAGTCAATTCGTGAGGTACCCACCTTTCAAGCTTTTTAATCTTCCCAATTTGCTTCAAGTGAATTAAAACAGTTTTATCACTAACATCGCAGCCTGCAGCTAACTCGGACGTGGTTTGCGATGGATCCGCTTCCACAATAGCCTTCAACTCTTCATTATCAACTTGAGTCTCAGGCCGTCCACGGGGCTTGTTCTGCAGGTCGAAATTTCCAGAACGAAAACGTTGGAACCAAAAACGAACTGTGTTTTCTTTTGCAACACGACCGCCATACACATCATTCACCCTTCGAGTTGTTTCCGCAGCACTAGTGCCACGGCGGAACTCGTACTCGTAAATAATGCGATATTTTAAGTTTTCCATTTTGTAAAATGAGTGACGCAAACAGAAAAAAACAGAAGAAAAAAAACAAATGAATGACGATCATCGAAGCACAAATACATGAGTCTATAGCTGTACAAATTTGAATTTGGAATTCCTTACCAAAGAGGAGAAATTTGTGATTAAAGTGGCCAGTACGAAAAACGCCAATTTCATATGTAAGGACCTAATATTTCGTACTAATTGTCCGACTAGGTATATTTTCGATTAAAGCAGCTGTAATGATTCTCTGACGTAGAACCTAAAACAATACATGAAAACAAAACAAAAACGTCAACTAACTTGGGATAGATAAATTCTCTTTAAAATTTAGAAGTGCGTGCGTGCTTTATTACACGTTTTATAAGAGTTTCTACCTCGTACCGTACCTAAGTAGATACCTAACAGAGGTTTATAGGGGTACCTAAGAGTAGAAGGGTATTTCGCACGAGTAAGTAGTACACGCTTATGTAACAAGAGAACTACGCCGGAACTCCTAACACTGTTTTTATTAGTTTGTCTGTCTGTAGGCTAGATGGTAGGGAAGGGACAAGTCCCAACAATTTTATATTTGTTAAATCAAAGGGAAGAGCTGATTATAAAGTACGTTCATAAGTCTAAGGTACTAAAACAACTCTACATTATAATATCACATCTTAATTTATGATTTTCTGTTTTGTTTTATGGGTGTTTGACGCTGGTCCCATAAAACAGTCCTTCATTGTACCTACTACTCTTGTACAGGTTGCATCAGAAAAACTGGTTGGCAAAAGAGTAAGGTAACTCTCTGCCTCGGACGAACAGGACAAACATGGCATTGTATGCAGATGCAAAGATCTGCGGCACGGCTTCAATATCCACCATTATCAGTTGGGACGTGCGTGACAAAGAGCGGGCGGGCCTACCCATATAAACGTTACCTACACACGCACACGTGTATGACCTTAAGACGCGGAGCGCCGAGCCAGGCTGCCGCCGCCGCTGCCGTCGTCGCTGCGCCCGCGCCGCCGCCGCCCCGGCCGGCGCGGGCGCACCCAGACGATCCGGCGGCACCGCGCCCGCGCCGCCAGACCGTTCGGCGCCTGCGCTCACAAAGGACCCATTGTATTCCTCGACCGACCCTATACAAGGGACCCTTACCTTTTACGGCATTTTTTTCCAAAATTCCTGATACAGAATGACACTCAAACAATGGGTTTCCGTCCCTTTATTGGCACCTTATTTTTTGTGAGACTTCAAATGGACTTACCTACACTTTGAATAAAATTCAATACAACCTGTTCTAATGCTTCGGTTGGGGAAGATTATTGCCGCTATCTATCAATGGAGTTCTGCAATATTGTCTCGGGAGACTTTCTTCCCTTGAACGAGTTATTGATAAGGTATATATACCTAACCTAGTTAAATCTTACAACATTGTGCATGTGCATGTAAAGCAGTAGGTATTTTTGCGTCTAGCCATCGCCTAGCAAAGTTACAATATAAAATATGTTTAATATGTAAATTCTGCATGAGTACCTAGGTAACTTTACTTACCTACCAAAAACATCATAGGTAGGTAAATTAGATGAAAGATAGAGGAACATAAGGTGCGGCAGACGCCTACGATTAACGGCGACCAAACCAACGAAACTGGTTTCCTCTCACCGCGACCATGCCACCAGTCGCCATGCCACGTTCACCGTCTCGTGCTCTTGATAACTCCGAATATTATATGTATAGATATTATAAAACAAACGTTTCACAAAGGGCGCCCTACCTTCGGCGGCGGCTTCAGAAAATAAATCCGAGTGTCAATTTATAGAGAAGGTTTTCTCAACAAAGCTTTTAAAAATATAAATATACATAAAAGTTTTTTCTATTCTTCTTATTCCTTTAACTTCTAACTTAGACTCTAGACGTAACTTTAATTTTTCCTTAGTGTGAATGAAGGTGCCTACTGCGATCAAATCACTTTTCAATAACAAAAAGACTCTTGCCATCATCTATCTCATACTCAATATCAATCTATTTGTCAGGAAAGTTCAAGGAAAAGTTCACCCGCACAAAGCGTGGGGTATTAATCAACGGAATATTACATTATGTGCCGTCTGACCGCCCTGACCGGGAACTGCGTTTCTCACGATAACAACGTGTTAGTTTTCAATTGCGAGCGATCGAATGATGTCAACTTGGCGAAATGTTATCTATATCCGTGTGAGGTCCTGGACTGAAATGATGACACACTTCCATGTTTTTAGGCGACACTGTGTCTCTCGCTCGACTCTGCCTGCTTTAGCATTTGTAGATTGCTTTTATAAGTATCATTATTTGTTTTTGTTAATGCTACAAAGTTGACGTCCACGATGGGTAGAGTCTGGTAGAGTTTATCTATCTCCGCGACTAAACTCTTTGTTTGATGCCTTTGTTGAACACGTGCAGTAGGCAGATAACATAAAAAACCAAACCAACCTACTCGACATTGTTCTGATTAGTAGCATGACATTGGATCACAAATAACATGTTGCATTAGATGACCCTGGTCTGCAAACCGGCTGGCTTGGCGCCACCAGCACACGTGCATACAGATTGCACAAGATTGTGTCAATATGGTATTACTATCATTTGATCCCCTCAGTTTATCAAACAAAGGAGTATTTTGATAACACTGTTGCAGCAGAGTATGTGTAGAGTCAGGATAAAATTGCAATGATGATTAAACAGCCATTTTACAATAGGTACTGGTGTTTACAGATGGAATGACTCAGACTATAACAGAGATTGAGAAATGGCTGCAGACAAGGCGGCCTTCAATCTTTAAGTTAGATGATACATAGTATACGAAACAAGTTTAAGTAAGTTTAAGCAAGCAATACCAAACTGATTCTAAGTGATGGATGATAGAGTGAGGTGTGCGCGCATAAATCCACTTCCTGCCCCTCTAAAGCACTTGCTCATAGCTCATGTGAAACATCATACCGAAGCTATTTCATGTCCATTTGAGTCCAGGTTATAGATGGAAAGACTTCCTTATAAGTTGCTCAAGTTTCTGTGACGGGTGTTGCAAGTTGCAATGAATAAGCAATTCGCAGGCAATGGCAGGCAGGCGGCGGCGCCAAGGCTTGCGTGCTCTTGCGTGCCTCGAGCGGTCGATGACGCGTGTGCCACCGCCACGCCACGCTAACTAACAGTTTGCATCGCTCATTTCACACAGTGCCCACCTGTGCAGAACGATGAAACATAATACGATCCAAATAGGTATTATTGAATCAATGAGAGAAACCATGCGTAATTGATAGCTGTTCATTTGATAGAAATAAATATGAGCAGCGAGCGAGGGCCGCCGTTGGGTGTAGCATAAGATGTTGGAGGTCCTGGCAGTCTGTGTAATCGGACGGTGCAGTGTGTGTAGATAAAATAATAAGGACCTTATTGCAAAAACAGTACAGTAATCCAAATTATAATCGTTGATAATAGGACAAGTTATTTTTTCGTTCTACAGAGCTTTATAATAATAAAAACACCTCTGCTGCTCTTGTGGAAAGAAGTTTCGATTATCGATTCACACGATCTAGGCGACATCATAGAAGGTCTCTGTAGAGCCTCAATAAGTCCCCATACGGTTAACATTAAAATTTCTTATTAGGGTTTGACCAATTTGGAAGGCCTAGAACTCTTCTGAATTGTATTTGACCAAAAACGTACAAGAGGTCATTCGTTTTTGATTTGGCCCGGAGAACGGTTTACAATTGATAGATAGATGTGGATTACGTGCAAAAAGTAAATATTTCCTTACTGGTGAATAGCTCATTGTATTATCAATATATTAACACCAACGTTGTTATTGATACATCTACTCTACAATTTTATATATGTAGATACCTAAAACTATTGGAAACGCGTATTCGCGCACGTAGGCGCCTGTACCAGCTCTTTCGATAATGCAATCATTCGACAGCTACAGTAAAATAAACTTTACACCTATCCGGTTATCAGTTTTTGCAAACAATCGTCATTCACAATGATGTAAGATATTGTACGATAAGGTTTGCGTTGTGCTAGGCACTAATGTAGCACCTTGGTATACTTCAATGAGTTTTATTAATAATATAGAAGCAAGAAGGTCATTACTTAATTTAGGCGCCAGTGCTAGCACGGAAATTCCCACAAGGTGACGAGGACAGTGTAAGCAGCATTTGTGATCTTACGTTACGTTCGGATTCTGAAAACGTTCATGCAAACAATAATGGTACTCCAATACTACGATTAAAATACCATTTTCAACAGACATCGTCATCAGCAACTCAACTTTACCCACTACTGGTTATATTATAGGTCTCCAAACACTTCTGCACTAGATACCGTCGCTCCTACCTAACCTAACCTCATACAAGATGACTAGGCCTCATATTTAAAGAAGGCCAATGAGTTTACAATTAGCCATAAATGTTTAATAAAATACAATGTGAATCGCTTGCTTTACTGTAACATTATCTTGCTAACTGGTACGCACTATTAATGCAGGCACACTATTATTCTCTAGGCAGCAGAGCTTGACCAATGGCCATGTCGCTGACCACAATACCGCAGTGTAATTGAAGAGCATTCATAAGTTGATGGTCAAACCTTGAA